>VBSM01003143.1:43307078-43363133 GCA_008086735.1 Cheirogaleus medius
CTTCTGCCTCAGCCTCCCAAGTAGCTGGGACTACAGGCATGTACCACCATGCCCCGCTAATTGTTTCTATATATTTTTTTTAATTGTCCAGATAATTTATTTCTATTTTTTTAGTAGAGACGGGGTCTCCCTCTTGCTCAGGCTAGTCTCGAACTCCGGACCTTGAGCGATCCACTCACCTCAGCCTTCCAGAGTGCTAGGATTACAGGTGTGAGCCACTGCGCCCGGCCTCTTCTTCTTGAACATTTCCTTGAATGTTTCTTCTAGTGGAGGTGGGCTGGCAATGAATTAATTCTCATAGCTTTAATTGATCTAAAAAGGCCTTATATTGTTTTCATTTCGAAAAAAATGTTTAAGCTAGGTGCAGTGGTGCACACCTGTAGTGCCAGCTACTCAAGAAGCTGAGGCAGGAGGATCACTTGAGCTTAGAAAAAAAATTTTTTTTGCTGGGTATTAAATTCTAGGTTGACAGGTTTTCTGTTAGTACTTTAAAGATGACACTCTATTTTCTTCTGGACTTAATAGTTTTTCACAAGAAGTCTGTTACCATTCTTATGTTCTTCTATATGTAACCTGTCTTGTTGTTGTCGTTGTGGCTGCTTTTAAAATTTTCATTTTATTACTGGTTTTATTTTATCACATTTGGTTCCAATATATCCTGGGGCAGTTTTCTTCATGTTTCTTTTGCTTTGGATTCATTGAGCTTCTTGGATGTGTGGACTTATCATTTTCATTTGGAAAGGGTTTAGCCATTGATTTGTTCAAAAAAAAAAATGTCTCCTCTTCCTTTTGTGACTCCTATCATATTGCTTGAAAATGTCCCATCGTTGTGTTTATTTCTTTTTGTTTTCCTTCCTTTTGGATAGTTTTTATAGCCATGTCTTCAAGTTTACTTTTCTTCTGCAGTGTCTAATCTGTGGTTAATCTCGCCTGGTGTATTTTTAATTTCAGATATCAAATTTTCATCTCTAAAAGTTCCATTTGGGTGGTTTTTTATATCTTCCAATTTTCTCTTTATCATACTCATGTTTTCCTCTATCTTCTTGAATATACGGAGCATATTCATAATAGCTGTTTTAACATTCTTGTCTGCTAATCCCATCACCTCTGCCATTTCTGGTCTATTTCCATTAATTTATTTTTCACCTAGAATGTGTCATATTTTCCTGCTTCTTTGCATGGATGGCTGAATTATGGCCTCCTAGAAGACCCTATGTTCTGATCCAGGGGGCTATAAATATATTACCCTACATAGAAAAAGGTACTTTGTAGGTGTAATTAAGTTTACTATTCATTTGAGCTTAAAATAGGGAAATCATACTGGATTATCTGGGTGGGCCCAATGTAATCACAAGTCCTTAAAAGCAGAGGAGGAAGAGATAATCGGGGAAATTTGAAGTCTTATTCGATGCACCGTTGCTGGTTGCTGGTTGCTGGTTTGAAGATGGAGGAGGCATCATGAGAGAAAGACGTGGACAGCCTCAAGGGGCTGAGGGCAGCCCCCAGTTGATGGCCACCAAGGAAATAGAGACCTCAGTCCTACCACCACAGGAAGTGAAGTTGAGCTTAGAAGAGGATTACAAGATGCAGACAAGAATGCAGAGAACTGGCACCATAATTTCAGCCTTGTGAGACCATAGCAGAGAACCCAGCAGAGCTGTGGCATGTGCAGGCTTCTACCTACAGAAACTATAAGATAATAAATGAGTGCTGCTTGAAGCCACTAAGTTTGTAGTAACTTATTGTGGCAGCAATAGAATACTAATACATCTGGTAATTTTTGTAAATTGTACCTTGTTGAGTGTTGGATATTTATGTATTCATATAAATATTCTTAAGTTTTATTCTGGGACATAAGTTACTTGACAATAGTTGGATCCTTTCAAGATTTTTTATCTTTTCTGGGGTGGACCCAAAGCACCCTTTACTCTAGGCCTAATTTAGCCCTACTACTAAGGCAATGTCCTTCGGGGAACTGTGGCTGATGTCACCTATGTCATAGGTTTTCCACTCTGGCTGGGGTGAACAAGAATAATTCCCAGCCCTGTTTGGGCTCTAGCAATTGTTCAACCTATTCCTTTCTAGTGGTTCTTTTCCTGGTCTTAGGTGCTTTTCTTTCACAAATACTCAGAGCAGTTCTTAACCAAAGACCTAAGAGGACCCCTTTGCAATACTCTGGAGCTGTTCCTTTCTTTCTTTGCAACTCTCACCTGTCCAGGACTCTGCCCACAAATTCCAGCCACCTTGGTCTCTCTGAGCTTCAATCTGTTTCCCCAACTCAGAGCATCATGTTCGTGAAATTGTAGGGCTCACCTTGTTTGTTTCCTTTCTCTGAAAGATCACATTCCTGCCCTGCCTGTTGCTCAATGTCTGAAAACCATCATATCCTATATTTTGTCCAGATTTCTGTGTTTAAGATGGGAGAGTAAACCCAGTTCCTAGTGCTCCCTTATGGCTGGAAGCAGAAGTCTCTGGGGAGCATTTTAAATATTGAAGCTGGGTGTGGTGGCTCACACCTGTAATCCCAGTTACTCAGGAGGCTGAGGTGGGAGGATCCAGCAAGCCTGGAGTTCCAGGCTGTGGTGAGCTATGATGGTGCCACTGCACTCTAGCTGGCGTGGCAGAGTGAGACCCTGTCTCCAAATAAATAAATAAATGTTGAATCGTGGGTCGCATCTCAGGATGTTTTAGGGGCAGGCCTGGACACTGGGTATTTGAAAAGCTCTCTTAATGATTCTAATGTGCAGTCAGGGTTGAGAATCATTGACCTGGATGACCTATAAAAGCATTCATAGAAAGAACCTACCGTTTGCTGAGCACTGAGCATGCGCCAGGCATCCTGCTAGGTATTTTACTTGTCTCACTGAATCCTCATGACAACCCTGTGAAGTGGAGGCTGAGGCTCAGGGAGGTTAGCGACCTGCCCCAAGTCACATCACCAATAAGTGGGAGAGCTGGGAAGCAAAACTGTCACTGAAAGTTCGGTACTTGTCCCCAAGGTCGAATCAGTAAGAACAAAGAACGAGGACAAGTGGTTTGAGGAAAAGGAAAGAGAAGTTTACTAATTTGGCAGTAAATGAGGAGGGCAGTAGACTAGTGTCTCGAAAGACTGCCGCACTGCCTTTAAGCAGAAATACCGGGCTTTTTAAAGGGGTGTTTTCAGAGGTTGGGCTCAGGTCTATGTGACCAGTGTCACAGGTTGTGGCTTTGGGCTATTGTTGTTTAACTGTAGTTGGTGGTTTGGGTCCACAACCTTATCTCCGGTGAAGATGATCTCATGACCTCCAGACAATTCTGTTGAGCCAACTCCTGTGGTTTAAAAGATACTAGAAAATGAAGAACAAGGAACATTTTTCTGTCCCTTTGATTACTGGCCTCAGGCAGGAATGCAGGTTTTAATTCCCAAAAAGGATGGAGAGTTTTAAAGAGACAACTCCTAATACATTTTGCCGTTTTTCAAACCTTTACTTCTGTTACAAAGTCAGCTGCCTGACTCCAGTGACTGTGTTAACAGAAAAAAGCCCAAATTCTGTAAAACAAATAAAGAGACTTATTCTCAACCAATGTGTGTGCCCATGGCTTGGGGAGCCATGCCCAACAAGTCTTGAGCAAGAGGTCCTGCTGTGGTGGATTACAGTTTGTTTTTATGCATTTTGGGAAGACAGAAATTGCAGGTAAAATCATAAATCAGTACATGGAAGGTGTACATTGGTTTGGCCCAAAAAGGCAAGACATCTCACAGGGGGTAGTCTGGGGGAGGTGTTACAGGTTATAGGTTGGGTCAAAGATACTTTGATTTGTAATTGGTTAGAGAAATAAAGCCTTGTCTAAAGGCTTGGACCATTTTAAGTTGGGGAAGTCTGTTAATCTGAGACAAGCCACAGTATACTGATCAAATGCTCTTAAGCAAACTGATAGCCTGCAGGTGATTTAACCTGTGTGCTGCCTGGCCTTCAGTCCTGTTAATAATTTAGTACCTTATTGTCTGAAGCATGTCTGACCTGCCTTCCCTTCATGGCCAAGAACTCAGTTTTAAGGTTTTCCTGGGGTCCCCTGGGCCACGAGGGGGGCCATTCAGTCAGTGGTGGGCTTAGGATTCAGTTAGCTCGTAGCTCTTCCTACTCCACAGCTCTGCCATGTCTTTCTGACCCTGAAAAATCAACCTGGGCTGCCGGGTTGTGCGGAGGATGGACAGACCCCCAGCCTGAATGCCCGGGGCAGGGGCTGGGACCCCGCTCCTGACTTCCCAGTGGCTCCACTGAAGTGCTGTGGGCTGAAAAGACCTTTGTCACCTACCCCTCAGCTCAGAGCCCTCCTGCCCTTTCAATTCCCATCTCTGCACCTGCCTGAAGCTGCTGAGAAAAGCAGGTTGGCCTCTGGGGTTCCCCCCTAAAGACAGGGCGTCGCTCCATTGCTCAGGAGATGGCACAGCTGGAGCTACTTGGTGGGGGTAGACCAGCAAAGGGGGTGGTTTTCCTGGGTCCCCCACTCCCTCACACTTTGGGGCAGGGGGACTGGGGGATGATCTCAGAGGTGATCACAGAGCTGGCAGGATCCTTAGAGAGTCTGTCGAATGCTTTCACTGTGCAGATGGGGGAACCATGTCCAGAGAGGCCAAGGGACCATCCCAAGGTCATTCAAAGACCTAGGGGCAGGGAGAGCGGTAGGTAGCCAGCCAAGTTCCCTAGCCACCTGCCCACTCCTCCTAGGACACAGCCCACTAAAGGACTCCAGCTGCTCCTAGCACCCCTGCCAGGTGAAAGCTCAGCCATGACCTGCCTAGGGTCCCTGAGAAGACGGGGCAGGGCCCAGGGTTCTGCAGTAGGGGCTACTACTCCAGGGGCGTGGAAGGGCTGCTCCATCCTGGCTCACCCTCCCTTTCAGGGGCCTTGATGGAGGCATGTAGTTCCCTTGGAAACAGAGCTGCTTGTCTCCTGGGGTCAGCAGCAGTTAATCTGTGGTTACTGCAATTTTGATGCTAGTGGGGGAAGGGACCCTGAACTCTCCTCCACATTCCTACACCACCCCTACACCTGCTGCTTCATAAAAGCACAAAGATTTCCCCTCCTCACTCGCACACTCAGCTTCCCCGGGTGTGTGCATGGGCGCCGGGCACACGCACACTTCACATACTTTCTCCCAAGCACAGAGAGCTTTTAATGACTCTGTTTTCTAACCCCCAGCTGAAAAGGAACAATCATGTCCTTGCCAATTACCCTCCCTTTGTGCCCTGAGGTTTCCCAAGAACCAGAATTGAAACACCCTTTTCTTTCAAATGCTATCTCCATGGCATTACAATCGATTGGGAGTGGGACGGGGGAAACATGCCAGATAATTCATGTTTCTTGCCCCTCCACCTCCTAAGAGACTTAAATGGCTGCAAGGAAAGGGTGTGTTGGAGCATTACTTTGGGCACAACGATGGCTTAAATAATCTGCATTATAATTCATCAGGATATAAACCGGCTCCTGGCCACCAAACCCTTTGAGGGCCGGCTTCCTATCTGATTTCCTGCTGTGGCTCCCCAACACCCTGGGGCCCAATGGCTTTGTGCTGAATAAAGATACCCTGGACTTCAGGAAGGCAGAGACAAACACTTTCAGAGTAAAGTCAGATATGCTGTGACTCTCACCCATGAATACAGCTGGTGTCAAGGAAGAAGAGGTTAGGCTTTAATATGTCGACTAAGGTTTCCCAAGGCCCCAGGCAAGGGATGGCAGGAGAGACACAGCCAATACCAGAAGGCAAAAAGGCTGAAACGGACCTATAGTTTATAGGCCTTGGTGCCCTAATGAGGCTAAATAGGTTAGAGGGGCAGGCAGGAGGGAAACTCCACCAGAACAATAAAAAACCAAATAAAGACAACAAAGGGACTTTAACCATATTCGGAGTCTGGAATCTCTGGAAGGTCTTGATGGTACAGAGTTAAACCAGGACTGAGGAAGCAGGACCCTTGAGCAGAAGCCTGCCCCAGGGCTCTTGGTGAACACCTAAATGGTCAGATGACAAGAGACAAGACAGTGATTTTTAATTATGAAAAATATAAGCACCTGGTTAAAAAATATCAAAGCTATATACAAAGAAATTTTTAAAAGATCAAGATTTCTCTCCCCTTACCCAAACTCCATTCCTACTCTTCAGAGGTATTTGTCATTTCTTATGTTTTTCCAGATATTTTTATGAATCCATAACATACACACACACACGCACGCACACACACACAGAGCCATAATGCCAGATTGTTCTGCACTTTTTTTTTTCACTTAATGTGTCAGAGCTCTTTTCATATCAGTCAAGATAGTTTTATTTCATTCTTTCTAGTTCATTTTATAGGTATATGTTGGTGTGACCAGCCACCTAGTGACAAATGTTTGTTTCTAATGCTTTTTCAGTCTTACAATGACTATGCTAGTACACATATATTTGAGTTATATGATCAAATCCTTGAAGGCAAAGGTATATGCATTTAAATTTTTGATATTAAACCTCAATTTTCACTTTAACAACCACATATGCAGGTACCCATTTCTCCATATCTTTGCCAGCATTAGGTTTTATCACATCTTAATCTTCGCTAATCTGATGGTACAGATTTGTTTTTCATTAATCCTGAGAAATTGAGCATATTTTCATATGCTTATTGGCATTTTGTATGTCTTGTTTCTCTAAACTGCCTATTCATATCCTCTACCCATTTTTCTTAGGTTGTATATCTTTTTCTTATTGATTTTTAAGATCCGCTTGTATAATAGAAAAATTAATCCCTTGTCATATATTTGTGGCAAACATTTTTGTAATTACCTTTTATTTGGGAGAGGTATTTTTTCATAGATACGTTCAAAATTGTTTATGTAACCAAACAATGATTTATTTTCTTTATGTTTGTCAGACAGCTAGCTGCTTTAAACAAGTTTGCCTTCTTGTAGGAATAAGTTATCTTTGACACTTCTGGAAGAACTAGAAGATATATTTGCAGAAACTGAAACAGCAATCCTTAAAAAAAGCATGGAAAACAAGAAGGGCAGAAGGAGGTCAACAAATGTCCCAGTTTTCGAAAGAGGAGAAAGATAGATTTTAGAGATGTCAGGCTAATTAATTTTATGCTAGTTGCAAGTATAATTGTGGGACTGATCACTAGGCCAGCTGTTTGAGAACAGTGATCAAAGGGCATGTGGGCACCAAGAAGAAGTCATGCCAACACACTCAGTCCCCATTTTTTGCTAAGGTCACTGGACACGTAAGTCAGAAGATTGTTGTAGACAATCCGGTTTCAGCAGGGCATCTGATGAAGTCTCTCAAGACTTTCCTGTGGACGAGGATGTCAGCCAGATCCATAGCTGGTTGAACTAGATCCAAAGAGACCTAATTAATGAATCAATATCCAATTGAAGGGCTCTCTAGAGACCACGGGGCTCCCTCTGAACTTGACCAGGTCTTGTAGAATGTTTTTTCGGTGGCTTCAATGAAGGCACAGAAGGCCACTTATCAAAATTACAGAGGACCAGGCTGGAAGGGAAAGCGAATACAGTGGCATGCTGGAATCAAGATGCAAAACAAATATCGACAGCTTGACACGGGGTTAAGAAGGGTAAATGCAAAATCCTGCAGTTTTCTGGGGGAAATAATGTGAATAGATAGAGCTTGAGAGAGATGAGTTAAAAGTAGTAATTAATGTGGAAAAAGACTTGCAAATTCAAGATGTGCCTGGTTGCCAAAGTCAACCTTAGGTCAAGTCTTAGGTCCCCAGAGGAAATGGTTCTGCTCTGCCCTGTCCTGCCTTCGCCATGAGGAACAGTTCCAAAAGCATGATGTCCACCTGGAGAAGACCCCAGGGGACATGATGCCAACACTAGCCATGGCAGGGCTGGCCTGAGAACAGAGATCAGATAGGGGCCTTCTGGCTCCAGCTGACTGAGATCCAGTGGACAGAATTACACAAACACTGAGGCTCACAGAAAGTCATTTTCTTAGCAGTGGCTGCCTAGGAGTCAGGGTGTCCACACTCAGGCTGGGAGCTGCCTGGCTGCCTTCTGGCCCAGGTGCAAGGCTGGAGCAGATCGCCCTGCTGTCGATTTGGATTCCGGGATTCTGAGATTCATGTTCAAAGTCACCTAGATCTCCCAAGGTCTCCAGGAAGAACAGGTGCATGCTCAGATGAGCCCACAGATGGCTCCTGCCCCTGCTGGCCTCCGGCTGCCTGCAGGGTGGGCGTCTGCCAGCCGGGCCCTTCTCTGGACTGGACTTGGATGCATAGAGTCCCTCGAGGTCAGCAAGTATAACTGCCTTTATGTTACAGTCTGAGAAGTGGAGGCACAGGGTGGGGGCTACGGGGACGGTGACAAACCCAAGGTCACATAGCAAGTGGGAGGCAAAGGGTCTGACTCCCAGCACAGAGCCACCTCTTCCCCCTCCACATAGCCCCTCCTCTCCCCACCTCAGGCGGAGCTGGCCCCCAGGGGTAGGGCGGCATGGGAGGAAGACCCGGTCCCACCAGACTCCTTCCCAGCCCCTGGGTGGGGAGAAGCGTGAGGGCTTTGCCAGGCTCCAGAGATGTGGAAGCCGTCCCCAACCCAAGCACCAGGGACATATGAAGGCCCTTCCCCTCCAGCAGGCTCTGTCACCTCCCTCAGTCTCCATCACACCCCAAGCCCCCCTGAGTGAATGTGCAAAGGTGGCTTTAAGAGAAGCCCCTGCCCCCAGCTCCTGTGTCCACTTGCTGCCCCCAAGCCCCTCCTGTGTAGAAAACCTGGACGCGCCCCCCCCCCGCCGCCCATCCACCACCTGGCCCCTTTGTACTTCTCAGACACATTCTTCCTTCCTCACCCCTAGTGTTGGGAGTCCCAAAGACATTTCAGGGCCTGGTACTGGCCCGGTCGCAGGGAAGTCCCCCGTACCCATCTTCTGAGCTCCATGGGGGAGCAGGGCCCAGAACCTCCCCCAGCAGAACATGGATGGGGGGGCCTTGATGGGCTGGCAGGGGGAGGCAGCTGATTCCTGAAGGAAACTGACCTTCGGTCCCTTCTGGCACCCCTTGCTGTGGTCGGAGGGGGTGACATCACATGATACTCCCAGGGTGCTCTGCAACCTTCAGAGTTAGCTTGTCGCGGGGCCCCCACGCCTACCCGTGCCAGCCTCAGGCCCCAGCACACTGCGCCCGTCCTCCCTGCCAGACTTAGGCACACATTTGAGGGTGTGCCCAGCCAGCTCCCGGCCCTGCGCTTAACAGGCTCAACACACACCCTCCAGCCACTTTCTGCCACACGGTCACTTCCGGCCACACACCCAGCAGCCTGGAGCTCCTTTCAGACCCAGACCAGCCCAGCTGCCTCACCTTCCCCTACCACTTCCACCCTCGGGGCACCTGCTTCCGGCTTCCTTCCCTCCCTCTCTGCGCCCTTCCAGGCTCCCATCCTCCGGCTCTCCAGAACCTCGGTTTGATCGCTCCCATTCCTTCCATACCCAGCATCTAATGTCCTAGCATTTTATAAACTTCTGCGATTCCAAAATCCAAACAAATGGATCACGTGTATTAAGTGCCCATGACTCGCCAGGCTGTGTGCACCACAGGCGGTATCTCGTTCGAGCCTGCCGAACCCCTCAGAGGTGGTAATGTCAGCAGCCCTGTTTTACCCATGGGGAAACTGAGGCAGCACTGAGAGCTTATGTAATTTGCCCGAGATGAGCGAGCTGGCCCTGGAGAGCCAGGACTGAAGCCAGGTGGCAGCGGGGCTCAGAGACCACACGCGGCTCAGAACTCAGGACGCGTGAGTCCCAAGCTCTGGGCCTCGACCCTATGCTTGCGGATCAGGGTTGCAGGCCTGGAAGATAAAAGGAACTCTTCTCCCTGGCAGCCCCGAGCTCCCCCCACTGTCAGCCAGGGGAGCCTCCAAAGGACCCCCTTCCCTAAAGCTACAGTATTGCCCACCCCAATTCGTTCCAAAAGACAGGATAATAAGAGACGGCCTTCCAATCCAATAGGAAGGATTCAGGCTAGAAAAAAAGATTTGCTAATGAAAATATTTAAGTTAATAAATGAGAATAATTTCCTTTCCTGAGCCCCACCAAGAAGGTGGTCTCCACCACTCAGTCTAGCTGCACAGAGCCAGCCAGGTTTCATGCTTTTACCTGCTTCTGCTGGTGTTTCATCTTTCCAGATGATATGCTTTTGCTGCTATCTCTTTGCTCACTGAGTTTAGCCATTTCCTATTGACTTGGGCTGAAAATTTCTGATAGGATCTGTACAAGTGCCCTGGCAGGGGAAGGGGAGGGAAGAATGTCTTCCAGGAGAAAAGGAACAGGAGATGGCCCTTCTGCGTGGGGGGGAGGGGTCAGTCCTGCTGAGGAGCAGGGGACAGCCAGGGAGTTTCTGGCCCCATCCTCCCAGCCCAAGGTGCCCTGTGGTTCCAGGACTTAATAAGACAAGTCTCTCTTCTCTGAGCACAGACAGCAGGCCATGTCATCCCCACCCCCAGGCCATTCTACCTGAAGGCCCCTCTCTGCTTCTTTTCCCCGTGTCCATGTGCTACTTGTCCCTCAAGCCCCAGCTCCCTGTTGCCTCCTCCAGGCAGCCTCCCCAGCCTGGCTGCCCTGCCCTTCCCTTTAGTTTCTGAAGGCTGAGCTGCAGAGCAGTGCATCTTGCACTTCTCGGTTCTCTGCCAACTCAGGACTACATATCTGGCCTCTCGGGCCAGACACCCAGGCCCCAGAACACAGGAGCCTGGTCTGACATCCCACCGGCACCCTAGTCCTGAGTTAGCCCCTGGCACTTGGGGCTCTGCTAACTACCGTGGTTTCTACCAGAGGACCAACAGCAGGGAGGGGACAAAACCAACTGGGCCCCACCTGAGGCCACGGCCCTGCTGCTGAGGTTCTGAGCAGAATCAAACATTCAAACAGCCCTTTGCAGTCAACAGAGCATTTATAACCACGCTGTGCATGGTGCACTGTCAGCACTGCAACTTTAAGGATGAAGTAAATGAAACTCAGAAAGGCTTTCCAGAAGTCTAATAGCTAAAAGGGGCAGAATTGGCCTAGAACACCAAGTTTTCCAACTCTTTTCTCTGTCACTGTGCCCCGCCCAGCCCCAGCCCTGCACGTGGAAGGGGGATTGGGCAGAGGCTGCTCAGGGCGGCTGCTGAATAAAACGGAGGACAGGTCTCCCATCCTCCAGACAGACAGGAGACAAGCTGCTCCCCACCCGCTCACTTGGAGTTCTGTCCCAGCCCCCTGCATGGTCACATAGCTTTCAGCGCCACATCCTTGTCCCCGAGATCCAGGCTGGCCCAGCTCACTTGTAGGAAACACCCTTAAAAGTTCCCACCTCTCAGACACACTTGTAGATATTAAATCACAGTCTGTCAGACACAGAAGGGACTTTACAGATGGGGAAACTGAGGCCAGTGGGGCAGCAGCTTGCCCAAGGCCCAACTGGCAACTGGTGGCAGAGTTAGAAGCACTTGGGCTCCTGCCCCCCCCCCATGGGGTCACTGCCACACTGCAGACCTGAGGGATGGCGTGAGGAGGGGAGTCGGTCACGTACGAATTAAGGAGACAGCATGAGAGCATGCTACTCGGGTGGCATGAGGTGTGTGGGAACATAACCAAGGATGTGTGTCACCATATCTCTGTGGGTGTTCTTCATATCAGAATGTATGAATGTCTACAAGTTTACCATTGTCTCAACAAAAAATTACAAAGTAACATGATTTTAGATTTTTATATATATGTACACACACACATGCATGTAAATATTGTCTTAGCTCAGGTTCCTATAATACCAGACTGGGTGGTTTAAACAGAAACTTATTCTCTCATAGTTCTGGGGGCTGGGAAGTCCAAGATCAAGGTGCCGGCAAATGCGGTTTCTAGTGAGGGCTCCCGTCCCGTCTTGTCAACAGCCGCCTTCTCACTGTGTCCTCACATGGCTTTTCCTCAGTGTGCACACAGAGCTCTCTGGTGTCCCTTCATACAAGGACACTAATGCTAACAGATCAGAGCCCCATCTTTATGATCTCATCCAACCTTAATTTCTTCCTTTGAGGCCCCATCTCCAAATGCAGCCACGCTGGGGTTAGGGCTTCCATACACAAATCTAGGGGGGACCATATTCAGTTTATAACAAACACACAGTGTGTGTGAGAGAGAGACACAGAGAATGTATTTAAGTGTGAACTTGGTGTTTTATCAATTGCTCCCTTTATCAATGGTGTCTCACGTTACAAAATATATTTGTCATATACATTTGCAAACTTTCAAGAAAAAACAAACCAGCCACAGAGCAGCAGGAGGGGAGAGAGGGACCATGACACTTTGACAGCCCCACTGCCCAGTCTCACCAGCCTTCCTGTGTCCAGGCCCACCACAATCAGACACCTGTGTGAAGAGTGACACTCCAAACATCCAGTGCTTCCAAGTAGCCATCAGGCAGCGGACACACCAAACATCTGGTGGCCTGAGACACCCCATCTCCCACATCGGGGGTACAGTCACCCTTAACCTGCCAAGGACCAGGGTAGGGGCTCTATTCTGGTCCTGAGGGCAGCAGGTCGGGAGGGGTTTTTCTCACACGCAGCACACCCAGCCCTCCCTCCAGCCATCTGGTGGAGGAAGTCTCTGGCCACCCTATCGCCCTCCCCAGCCCCTGCTCCCGCCAAGGTCCGGCAGAGCAAGGGCGTTTAGTGCTGTCTCGTGGCCGGCAGACACTTAGAGTGGGCACACGCAGAGATGTGAAGGGAAATCAATGTCCTGTTTATCCAAGACTCGGACTTTCCATCTGTTAGAGGTGAGCAATCCACAACCACCACATCCTCTTTTAGGGGACAGGAGTGGGAGGCCCAGAGAGGGAAAATCTGTTCCCCATGACACAACCTGACGGTCCCCAACCCCAGCCTTCCACACTGCGGGACCTGCTCTGTACTGCTTGGCCATGAGCTGCCTCCGGGCTCTGGGGAGGGCCTCCGGCCCTCCAGCCTGGAACAGAGGGCGATTGCCACCACCGCCCCTCCCCCACCCCTTCCCCCAGCGGCTCCAAATGAGCCTGGCAGCTGGAGTCCCAGAGAGCAGCCGAATCCATCACCAGGGTCAAAGACGGGGCCTGGGATATGTGTTAAAACAAGAAAACCAATCAGAGCTGAAAATGAAAAGCAGCGGAGGTGTGAAGCAGGCAAGGAGACTGCCAGACGGGCACTGGGTGCTGGCGGCCGTGTGGCCGCTGCTGCACACCTGCCTGCAAGCTTGCCACAGTACCGCTCTGGGACGCGGGTGACCGGGGCTCCACTGGCCACCTCTCTCAGCACAAAGAGCAGGGCCCTGCCCAGGGCTGAACTGTCAAGATGTGTGCATCGGTCTGTCAACTCTCAAACACCTGTCAAAGTCCGCACACAGATGTTCTCTGCAGTGACACCCCAGGATGGACCAATGCTTGCTCGCCAGGAGTGGTCAGGGTGCTCAGAGGACAGGGCCTGGGTGGCTTCTGGATTCCAGCCTCCCTGCCAAAGACGAGGGAGGGGACAGGTGCTGTAGGGAGCACCAGGTCCAGGGAACAGGGGCCTAATGCCAGCCATTTCACTGAATCCTTGTCACATCTGTGAGATGCTATTTCTGTGCCCATGGACTGAGACCCTGGGTGCTACAGTGACTTGCCCAAGGTCACACAGCTATGCAGGAACAGGGCAGTGAGTGGAAAGCTGGGATTTCCAGGAATAGATTCTCCCTGCCAAAGTAGCCAGTTCACCATTCCAGAGAGTCCTTGTCCCTAGCTGTCCCTTTGTTACCAGTCACCCACCGTGGGACCCTGTACAAGCAACAAAGTCAGAGAAGCCCAGATTGTCAGCCCCAGGAACTAGGTGCCCAGCAGAGGTATCTGCTCCGGGGCTGCCCCAGTGCAATCTCCCATTTGACGGAATGGGAAGACAGAGCCTGCCTTCACACAAAGGACAGGTGGCCAAGCCAAGGACAGCCTCCTAAGGCCTCTGGCACCCCTTCCAGCACAATCACACTCTCAGAATTGATTACACCGCTTAGAGATCGGACCAGCACCCCGGGGCAGCTGGGAAACAGCCCACAGGAAATAAAGTGAAGGTGGGGGCAGGGAGCACAGGGGGCCTGGTGCCCAGGGGACAGGCAGGAGCATGGTGGCACATGGGCCAAGGGGAGTGACGGGAGCGGGCAGAGCCAGGTGTGGAGAATACCTACTCTGCTGGGGGCTCAGTGCCAGGCACTGACCAGGGGACCCCCAAGCATGGGGCTGTACCGGGGACCTCAGATGGCAGGCTGAGCCCAGGAGATGCTCATCTCCAGGCCAGGAAGTCGCGGCGAGCCCTGGGCCTCCATCGGGCCTCCAGACAAGAGAGCAGAGCCAGGTGGCCCAGTCCAGGCTGACAAGGTGACTGCCAGGTCTCAGAAGAAAGGGGAGGCCTGGGCCGAGCTCCCGCTCCTCCTCCACTGACAAGCAGAATTGCTCCTCTGGCCTCGGGCTCCCAGCAAAGCCCAGGAGAGGCCCGGCAGCCGCTCTATTAACACACAAACTGGTGGCCCGGCAGCTGCTGACACTGGGGTTAATTAAATCTATCTCCCCATCAATTCTCATTCAACTACTATCGAAGGCCATTAGATAGGTGACAGAGTGACAAGGAAACAGTAATAGACTTGTCTTAAGCCTCACACTGCATGGCCTCCCTGGAGGGCCCCACCCTTCAGCCGTGGTCCCCAGCCCACCCCAAGGAGAACTCTGCTCGGCTCCTCGGGGGCCCCCACCACATCCTGCATGTGGCAGGTTCCTCCTGGGCATCTCCCCTACACCGGGCCAGGCAGGTAGATAGGACCACAGGACTCGGACTATCCCCTTCTCTGCGCTAAACCCAGCCCTTTCTCCTCCCCGTCAAGTCCATCCACAGCTGCCTCTCCCATGGAGCCTCAGCTCAAGATCAGCCCCCACAGCCCTGGCGGTCCCTGCCATAGTCTCCCTGTGGCCAGTCCTAACAGGCGTTCACATCTGTAAAGTTTTCCGGTGGCGAAAGAAACAGAGTGGGTCCAAACAACGTGGCATTCATTATTAAGTACTCCCAGGTGAGGTTTGCAGGTCCCAAGAGAGGGGCGCCCTAGAAGTCACGTCTGTTTGAAGGGGGTGAGGCCTTTTATACTGTTTGGGCCGGGCTAGGGTCTTTTGGTGAGAAGAGCTGGGTTTTATCCACTGCAGTCTTTGTTCTTGAGAAACAGGAGGGGCTGGTGGTACCTGCAGATTCCAGGGGGAGGGGCTGGTAGTGCCTGGCTGTCATTTTTTTGGTGGGTCTGGTCAGTGAGCCTGTTTTTTTTTCCTCTAGGGAGGGGAGGGGAGAGGGGGCCCCCGCCACCAGCCTTACATTCTGGCCTTTTGGTTATGATGGGCGCCGCTCTTTCTGACTACTTTCTGCTAGGAGGGGGTGTAGTTAGGGGTTATAGGCTGGGGTCGGCTGGTGGAGGGAAGTACGGATGAAGTAGTTGGTTTACTGCCACTTGTGACAGCTCTTGTAGGTGGCTCTGGAGGAACTATAAAAGACAGGGAACAAAGATTAGACAGATGACAACAGGTCTTATTAGTGGTAATAGCCAGGTAGCTAAAGGGGATTGCATCCAGCCAAAGGCGGATACATCCTGGCGGCAGTTGTGTAGGTCTTTATTCAGGTTGGTGAGTTTGTCTATGTTCTGTCTTACAAGGCCTGATGCACTGACATAGTAGCAGTATTCTTTACAAAGGAAAAGGCAGGTTCCTCCTTTTTCGGCCATCAGCAAATCTAATGCTCTTCGATTTTGGAGAGTATTAGATTTTTCTTAGATTTTTTGAGTCAGAAACGTTGTCTTTGTAGTGAGGCCAGCAAGGCAGAAGTGGTTTCTAGGGCAATTTTTGCAAAATCTTGGGTAGAAATGACACTGTGGCCCAGAGCATTTCCCATGAGCCCTGAGGCCGCAACGGAAGAGGCCAAGCTGAGACCCACCATGACAGGTAGAGAGATGTCCCCTCTCAGCCGGGGCCTTGGGAGAAGCCACCCAAATCCAGACTTACCTTATTGGGGTTAGGGTTCCATTTCAGGAGTGTGGGAAGCCGAGGGTATGTTGAATAATATCTAGCCAGGAGGAAAGAGGAGAGTGTTGAGGGTGGGGAGGAAGCTGTCTGGCTAGAGTTTGTTTTGCCTTCTGGGAAGTGGTGCCCTTGGGGAGGCGAGAAGCCTCTATAACCTGAGGGGCCGAGACAGCGGCATAGGCTGCCTGGCAATTGCTGTCATCTCCCACTATGAGCCGCCATCAACAAGGTTAAGTCTGCATGAGAGGGGTTGGTCTGAGAGGTCGGGCCTTCCCTGGTGAGAGGCTGCCACGCCCAGTGCCCTAAGGCAAGCCGGCCAGCCACAGACCATGGTGTCTAGCTGGTTGGATAAATAAGCCACTGGAGTACAGGTGGGTGGGTTCCAGGAGCCTAAAGGCTGGGCGAGGACACTGAGGGCCAGGCCATGGCGCTCATCTGTGTAGGGGTAAAAGGGTTTTTTAGGATGAGGAAGTCTTAGAGGTGGCGCATAGAATAGAGTGTCACGAAGCTTTAGAAACGCGCGGCAGACAGCTTGGGGGTGAGGAATCTGAAGAGAGGGATAGAAGGAGAAGGGCGGATGTTTCTAAGGAAAAGTGGAGTGTGGTGCCTAATTTGGCTAATAAGTCTCTTTTTAAAAGTGGAGCAGGACAGGAGGGCATAAGGAAGGAGTGGGTGATAGGACGGTCGTCTATAAGACACGTCAGAGGACCAGTGGTAGCGGGCCGTGAAGGATTGCCATCAATACCCATAACCGACACCTGGGAAGGATAAGTAGGGCCTGAAAAAGAAGGCAGGACAGAGTAGGTAGTAGCCCCCATGTCGACCAGAAAGGACACTGTCTTACCCGCTACCTTGATTGTTACCCTGGGCTCGGCGAGGGTGATTGGGGTCCCAGAGCCGGGACTTCGTTGGTCTTCTGCAGCCAAGCCCAAAACCGTCACCGGCATGTCTGGGGGTGGAAGAACTGACCCTCTGGACATTTGTCCCAAGGGGCAATCACTCTTCCAGTGTCCCTCTTGACCACAGGCCGGACAAGGCTTACTGGGCAGACGTGTCTGCGGGCACCGGTTGGCCCAGTGGCCTTCCTTACCACACTTTAAGCAGGTGCCCGGCAGAGTGCGGCTGGTCGCCTTAGACGAGGTCGATGGCTTCTCGGGTCCCGCCAGCTGCAGGGCTGCAACCAAGGCTTGGGCTTGCAGGTGTGCCTTTCAGTGGACACGGGCCTCCCTTTGGGCCTCTGCCTGTTCATCTCAGGAATTAAAGATTTTAAATGCCATGTTTACCAGGTCTCGGATAGGGGTCTGAGGGCCTTCTGCCTTTTTAACTTTGCGTCTAATGTCAGAGGAGGACTGGGTGATAAAGTGAGTTGCAAGGACAGTGGCCCCTGCTGGGGAAGTAGGGTCTAAGTGGGTATACTGGATGAGAGCATCCGTAAGGCGGCTGAGGAAGGCCATGGGATTTTCATCTGGCTTCTGTGTGATTTCTCTAAGCTTGTCATAGTTTACTGCTCGGTGGGCAGCCGCCTGAAGCCCGGCGAGATCACACTAACATGCGGTCTCCGCAATTCCTTCCTTCCCGTCCTGGGTTGGTGTCAGGTTGATATTTCCACCCTGGCTCTTGGCGGGGAACAGCCTCGGCCCCACTGGCATAGGGTGGTCTGCAAGGTGGACCTGGTCAGCGTGGCCCTGAGCCGCAGCCCAGACATGCTCCTTTTCGTCAGTGGTAAGGGTAGAAGACATAAAAATGTCATGCCAGGTCAAATCATATGCTTGTGTAAGATAGTGGGACTCTTTGGTGTAGGCCGTGGGGTCGTTAGAAAAGGAGCCTAAAAGCTTCCCAATCTGAGAGAGATCAGACAGGGAGAAGGGAACATGGATGTGCACAACCCCCTCGGCACCAGCTACCTCTCGCAGGGGACAGAGGGTCTAAGGTCTAAGGGTCCCGCGTGGGATCGAGTGTGGTGACTGACAGGGGACGTTGGCAGAGAGCCAGCATGAGCGGTAGCGGAGGACGGTGGGGCACTAGGAGGAGGAGGACGCAGATACAGTGGAGGCCGAGCAGGGGAGAGGTAAGGGAGTCAGGCGGGTCAGAGAAGGTGGAAGAGATTTTTAACGGGTCCTTTAGCCGAGAAGTGGAAGAGGCCAAGGACGGCAGAGGATTCCATGCAAGGAGGATTTGTGACGGGTCACAGGTCTGACAGAGAGAAGGATGGGAGCACAGATAGAAGAAAGCCTGGACATAAGGGATCTCCAACCATTTGCCGTTTTTGTGACAAAAATTATCAAGGTTTTGTAAAATATTGAAATCGAAAGTCCCATTCTCAGGCCATTGAGAGCCATTGTCCAATTTATACATTGGCCAGGCAGTATTGCAGTAAAAAATGAGGCGCTTGGGCCAGATGTCTAAACCCAGGGCCTTCAGATTGGCCAGCAGACACCTAGTGGCGTCCTGCGGGGAATTTTAGAGGAGTGGCTACCCATGTCGCCCCAACTCGACTGGAAATAGATAGGAACAGTATCCTAACTATGGAAGCAGCAAAAGTCGGGGGACAATCTCTGCTGAGACTAGTGTGCCGGTAGGGAAAGGGGTGAGAGGTATTCAGGTGTCCCCGAATAGCCTCAACCCCTGGAATAGGAGAGTCTCTGACGTGGGCCCACGTTTTCAATGGATAGGAACAGCTTCCTGGAAACAGAGGCTCCCGGCAGGGGATCTGGGTTGGGACAACACAGGGTAACTCACCCAGGCCGAGGTTGTCAATCAAGGACTTGAAGGCACTCAGTTGGAGGCCCCGGTCCAGAATGCGAGAGTTCATGGAAAGCGTGGTGTAGCCAAAATGCTCTTTCCAGGTTTCGGCACCAAACAGTTTTCCGGCAGCAAAAGAGACAGCGTGGGGCCAAACAACGTGGCATTAGTGCTCCCAGGTGAGGTTCACGGGTCCCAAGAGAGGGGGTGCCTGAGAAGTCACGTCCATTTGAAGGGGGCGAGGCCTTTTATACCGTTTGAGCCGGGCTAGGGTCTTTTGGTGGGAAGAGCTGGGTTTTATCCACTGTGGTCTTTGTTCTCGAGAAAAGGGAGGGGCTGGTGGTACCTGCAGATTCCAGGGGGAGGGGCTGGTGGTGCCTGGCTGTCATTTTTTGGTGGGTCTGGTCAGTGAGCCTGTTTTTTTTTCCTCTGGGGAGGGAAGGGGAGGGGGACCCGCCCCCAGCCTTATAACATCCTAATCCCCAAAAACCTGTGATTGTCACCTCACCTGGCCAAAGGGACTTTGCAGATGTGATTAAGTTAAAGCTTTTGAAAAGGGGGGATTGTGCTGGATTACCCAGGTGAGCCCAACGCAATCACCAGGATCCTTGTCACTGAGACAAAAAAGCAGAAGCCATGTGACGAAGGAAGCAGCATCAGTTACACGGCATGGGAAAGGCCAGACCAGCCATCGCTGGCTTTGGAGACAGAAGGGGCCACAAGCCAAGGAATGTGGAACCAAGGAATGCAGAACAGTCCTAGAGGCTGGAAAAGACAATGAAACATTTTCCCCACAGGGGCTCCAGAAGGGACAGGACCCGGCCCATACTTTCATTTTAGCCCAGTGAGACTGATCTCAGACTTCTGACCCCTGAAACTAATAGTTTATGGCGTTTTAAGCTAAGTCTGAAATAACTTTTTGCAGCAATAGGAAATTAACACACATCCCCTATGCCTAGTCTATGCACCAACCACACCAGACTTCCTGCAGGTGTGGCAGTCACCCCATTCCACGCCTCCGTTTGTGCTGTGCTTGCCACCCGAGATGCCTTTCCCAGCCAGCGGTCACTGTCTTAACTTCAAATCCATCCAGCACCTTCTCCACGAAGCCCTTCCGATTCCCCCTTCCACATGGACAGCCTCGTGCTTGTGTCAGATGTGAACTCCATTAGTAGGGCCTTTTATCCACCTTTGTAACTCCAAGTCCTCTTGCATGCGGCTGCTCCGTGAACATTTGCAAAATGACTATGTGATGGCCTAGTCTGTTCTGTCACCTGTGCACAGCAGCAGAGCAGGGTGGCTGAAAGTACAAGTTCACATCCATTTTACATCAAAAGAACTAAAATCTTGAACTCCAGTTGATACCCATGCTGAAGTATTTATGGGCAGCATACAGATATCCGTAACCTATTTTGAAACTCATCAAAAATAAGAGATTGGGTGATAGAGGTGCATAGATAAGTGACAAAACAAGCTTAGTGAAATGTCAGTAGATGTGGATGTTCAGTTAAAATTCTGCCAACTGGGCTACGTGAGTTCTGATAAGCTCCTGGGGGAAGTGCACACCTTAGAACTAGAGAGAAAAATCTTAGCTCTACCACTTTCCAACTGTATAAACTTAGGCAAGTTTATTCTTCTCAGCCTCAGTTTCCTCATTGGAGAAGATGGTACCTTCCCTATGGTTACTGCTAGGACCAGATGAGTTAATGCCCGGGAAGTGCTGAAGAGCACCCTCAGTGCCCAGTGTCACCAACCATCATGGTCATCGTCTCTGGACAAGTTCCACCCTTCCTTCCTCTGTGCCCTCAGGAGCTACAGAGCTCACCATGGGACACTCAGGAGCCTCTTGGTGGCCCAGTAAGAGACTCTGGTGACAGGCAGGCTGGGGTGGAGGGAAGTAGGGGGTGGAGGGAAGTAGGGGGTGGAGGGAAGTAGGGGATTGAGGTCTTCCAGACTCCACACCCAGCACATGCTAAGCCTGCTGCTCCACCTCCCTGGCACCAGGATGCCTCCAAGTTCTAGGCACAAGGAATAGCCCAGGATGGCATGAAGGTGAGAGACAGCCGTTTCAAGTTACTGGCGGTAAGCAGGACTCTGCCGAACAGAGCATCTGCAGTGCCAGGAGCCATGGGCTGTCAGGGACAACAGTGTGTGCCCAGAACAACTACACTCGAAGTATCGAGAGTGGATGGGTAGGGAACAGGGATGGAAGCTCTTGCAGTAATCTAGGGCAGACACGAAACAGCAGAGAATTTGTGACTCCACCTCTGGGCCATTTTGTTAAATGCCATCCACAGACCCAGGGAGATGCTCAGTGCATTGGGGAGAACACGTGAAGCTCCGCTGGAGTGAAGGCAAGGCAGGCCCTGTGCTGGCTGTCCTACAAGAGGGAAGCAAAGGACACAGGATTCTCACTGCAAGCTGCCCTCTTCCCCAGAGCCCTAGGAGGGCTTCAAGGCAGAGACTAGGACCAGACTGGACCACTCCTCCTGCTCTGGGTTTAAGGACCCAGCGTTTTGCTCAGGATTTTAAGCCATGCAGAGGAGATGCAGGAATAGGTCTCTAAGTCAGACGCCCAGAGGCCCAGGAGGATCTGAGACAAGAGGGAATCGAGTCATGAGTGAGACTCGCTGTTATAGTGAGTGGTAGCGTATTTGTTTCTACTGTTCAGCATCTGGGTCCAAGCAGCCTGGCTGTGAGGGAGACACCATTCTAGTCACTGGTTCAGAACACCTGCTGCTCCTTCTGCTGACAGTATTCCAGCCTCCCGGAGCAGCAAATCCCACATGGGCTGAAACGGAGGTTGTAGATGATATCCCGCCATTCCGAAGTCGCCGCTCCTGGGAGAAGAGGTGTGCGACAGAAGGCTGCACAGGCTTTGGCCCACTGATTCCCGTGTGCCGAGAAGGGAGTTCCTTTGTTGGATGCAATGCTGTATGGAGAACAATGAAGCCAAATGTCAAGTTCATAGGTGGTCTTTAACAGATCTGGCAGGCAAAGGTATGAAGCCAAGTGTCTGGTGGTGATGGCAAATGGTCAGCCCACTGCCTGGCAGGAGCCAGTGAAGGGGACTCACTGTCGGGTAGCTCACTGGTCTCCCGGGTTTCAGTGCTTTGTCGGGGGCCCAGGGTCACTGCAGGGAAGCTGGTCTCTCACAGCGGTCACAGCTCAGCCTTCGTGAGGAGTTCAAGCCGTTGATCCCACGTGTGGCCCTGTTCTTTGCCACTGTCGCACCTCACTTGTGAGTCCTTTGAGCACCAGGGTGGTAGGGAAGGGGGCTGACAGGTGAAACGCAGGCCACTTGCTCATCTAAGCAAGCACCTCCCTCCAGGGCATTCCCAAGGATGTCACCAACTAGGTCCATTCTAACAGGCATATCTGCGTATTCCTTCCCCAAGCCTGTTGGTAGTCAGTCTTGTTCCGTGTAAGTTCATGACCAGTCATGTCTTTAGCTTCTACCCACAGATCTATGCAGATCATTTTAAACCGTGGGCCCTTCTAGGCAAGAGATAGAGTGGCCTGTCTAAAATCCTGCCCTTTAGGAAGATCTCCCTTCCCTCTGGTCCCTTCAAGGTCACCTCAAGTGGGGCTAGAATACATAGCAGTCTATTTCTACCTGATGCTAGCATGTTCTCTAAAGACACTTGGAGTCTTTGAATTTTTTTCCTCCTATAAGTCACAGGGATGGGTCAAAGTGTGACAGGATTAGGCATACTGTACACATGTGTTCTTAGGAGCTGCCTTATGTAGGGGTTCAGCTGACAGGCCACCGGACATGCTCAGCAATGCCTCTGTGCACCGAGTTGATGCACCCAGGCAGTATTCACGTCTCACAGGGACCGGGTAGCAAGCCAGGTACCATTTCTCAAGAGCAGTGACTGGCAGAGGCAGCCTGGCCTTGCCCTGAACCCCTGGGAGCCTCCAAGATTCTACTGGGGTTGAAGGTTCCGTACATCACCCAGATTCGTTAGACACTGACACTGGCATCCTGGGACACAGTTGCCGAGTGGCAGGGCCGTACAACCCCGTCCTATTCCAGCCAGAGTCTCTGCTTGCTCTAGCGTCACTCAAAGCTGCCAACCTTTCCTGTCACCACTGACAAGGCTGGAATAAGCGTGGCATATGCCGTCTTTGAAAACCAAAGCAGCCCACTTGGGTGTTGTGGTTCTGACTGACCCGCAGGAGGGCCCAGCAACAGCTTGTCCACTGCAGGCGAGGCTTTGAGTGGCAAACTGCTCCCTTGAGACAGCACGAAAGGTGTGACAAACTCGAGACTGAGCTGGTGCCTGCTGGACAGCTTGGAGGACATTTCACTCTCAGTGACAATTTGTTTTGTTTCCACGTACCACAAGCTGTGAGAGTCTCAGACCTTCGTGCCAGCCGACTGTCACTGCCTTCGACCTCAACCGAGCCAGTGTGCCAGGCCCGGGTCCCTGAAGGCGTACTCTCCTGCAGCCAGCCACAGCCGCTTCCCCAGCCGGCGCCCTCGGTCACAGGCAGCAGTCTTGCCAGATTGACCAGAGAAGCTCACGACAGAGACAGGGTAGCTTACGTAGTTCCCAGGAGGTCTGAGGCCATATGTAGACCTGTCTGGCGAGGATACCTCAGTGCCCACCACTGAGCGCTAGCTAAGTGCTGTCCCACTCGTGGGACACAGATGTGGCCATTCCCAGTGATGCCCAAAGCTTGGTCTGGTCACAACGTCAGTTAGCAGAGAGATTATCCGCAGTCCTGGAAACTGTGCCTCGCTGGCTTCTATCCATGTCTGGCGGGGATTTGTTGATCAGGAGAACCTGGGGCCTGTGTCTTCCTTCCACCTGTAAGAGGCTAGGAAAGGGGTTATTTGGGTTTCAGTTGCTATAAGGGCAACAGGCCGCTGCTTCTCACAGAGACTGAAAGGGTAAAGAATTCCCCAGAAGTGGGCAGAGGGACTCATACCAGGTGGCCCCAAAGGCAGCAAGTAAGGCCAGTCTCATTCAGGTAACCCAGACTTCCCCAGGTGCGGCCCATACTTATTCATAGGCTAGAAGCCCACGAGGTCTCTTCCGTCACAGCTAAGGGAGAGAGAGTCCAGTCTCCAGGCAGATGCTGTCTTACCTGTTTGTCACCCATAGGAAAGCT
Organism: Cheirogaleus medius; assembly: GCA_008086735.1. Lineage (NCBI taxonomy): Eukaryota > Metazoa > Chordata > Mammalia > Primates > Cheirogaleidae > Cheirogaleus > Cheirogaleus medius. The sequence goes on from VBSM01003143.1 coordinate 43,330,999, forward strand.
TTCACTCAGAGCCACTGAGGGAGTGTCCCCATGCCAAGCTCCAGACTCCACAAGGCGGCTATCTTCTGTGGCGAGGCCCAAGCTGCATGGCCACCACCAGGGTGCCAGGGCAGTGCCCGATTCTGAGCAGAAAGGGGAAGAGAAGGGGAAGAAAATGCCTTTCATGCACTTGTTAGGATGGCACTCAGGAACCCAGACCACAGTGGCCAGCCTCTCGTCCCCTGACCACCAGCAAACTCTAGTCACAGGCCTCAGGCGAGTCCAGGAGTAGGGGTACAGAGTCCGTCTCCTACCCGCCAGACAAGGGGCTCATGCACAGGTTAGGTTCTGTACCCCTTCTCCTCTGGCCTCATCTATGGCATGAGGGCTTTGGGCCCCTAGGGCTACATCACGGCCTCACACTCAAGGCCCGCCCCCACGGACAGGAGTAGGCAACACCGTTAGTCCAGGCCCCGATCTGCCTCTGACATACGTTTGTGACGTTTGATCCTTCGCATTGGCTTTGTCACAAGTCTTCCTTCCAACTCTTCCCCAGGAGGTCTGGAACCTACAGAGGTAGACAGGAGTCAGAGAAGCTAGTCTTGGGTAGAGCCCAAGCCTCCCCCCAACCATGGTGACATGTGTACTAAGGCTGTCTGCAACCTTTTCAGCACAGGGTTCCAGCGTCTAGTAACATTACTGGGTTCTACAGAGACAAGGACTCAGCTACTGTCCTGGTCACCCCAGAGGGGCTGCCAGATACCCTCATGGCCTTTAATAAAGAACAGGATAGTTTCTAGTATAGGTCAGGGCCTACCAGCCAGGTATAGTGCAGAAACCCTAGTCCTATGGACATGGGAGTGTTTACCTAGACAGGCATCTGTAAGCAGTGATGGGAACAGGGAGCCAGAGATGGGAGAAGCCACTTCTGATGAGCACCAGAGCCTCAAGGCTAAGGTCTCATTAGCATGAAGTTCAGTCTGCATGACGCAGCTGCAGGTTCTCAGAGGCAAGCCACGGAGTCCAGGTGCCCCCGCCGTCCAGGTGCAAGCCCACGCAAGAGCTGCACATCCTTTGGGCAAAGGCGGCTTGGTTTCTTCAGCATGTCTGCCAAGGGCCACGTGCCCCCAGCCATCCGTGGGCCAGGCTGGTTGGACGAGGTACAGAGCTTGCTTGGACTCTGCTGGCTCAGCCGCCTGGGACTCCACCTTGCTACTTGTTCTAGACTCCCTTGGAGGGACAAGTCAGGGGCCACTCTCATGCTGTGCCTCTGAGGGAAAATGAGCGAGGATGACTTAGTTCTGTGTCAGTTTCACGTCTGAGATCTTCCGGCTGTTCCGCAGCAGTGATATTGCGGAATCTACCACTCCTGTGTTAAGTTCAGCATCTTGATGTGATGATCAGCTGCAGGGCCACCACAGGTCAAAGTCATCTTCTGCGCTCTGCTGGGGTCTGCACACAGGCCAGGGGCTCCATCCAAACCCGATAGTCTCTGGTTTCATCTCTAGCTTAGTCCAATACAAGTTCTGGTACAAGTAGGAATGTATACTATTGCTTTGAAACACCTTCTACAAGGCTTCTGGAATGTCCTACATTGAGCAACAGCTCATAGCCGCCAAGGCCTCAGGCTAGATCAGTCTACCTGGTGATCTTTGCCTAGCTCCAAAGAATGCCCACAAATTGGGGATAGACAAGCCTAGGATGGCAGCATCTCCTACCACCCTACTCTTCACCGTTAGGCCTGGCTGGTTCCTCTCCTGTGCCCACCCACCCCCACCTCCAGCCCCCCTTCCCCACATGCCTATCTTTCTGAGACTCAAGTTGGAGAGGGTACCCCTACATTCATGGAGTGTTGTACTTGTGACCTTAGCTTAGTCTTGGATGAGGCCAAGCCAGGAGCCAGTGATGGCTTGGACCGCTTCATGTAGAGCCACCTTCTGCTAAGGACAAAGGACCTGCTCTAGACCCAAGCTGCTAAGGTAGGAGATACAGACCAGTTTCCACTTTACAATAGCACAGACCTCCCTTGGTGAGGTGGAGTTAAATAGGCCATAGGACCCAGGAGAGACATCCCAAGACTTCTCTCCATAGACTTTGGTCTGACCCTGGGAGCCCATTTCTATTCCCTGGTGCTTAGAAGCATGACTGTCACCAAGGTCTTAGGGCTGGGGGAAGGAGGCAGACCATGAGAACCTAGATGACCCAGTTGTCCCATGATCTTGTCCATAAACCCTCTGGCTCAAGCCCTCCAAGGCTAGTTTCATGCCACAGCTCTTTGTTTTATTCTAGGTCAGATCTCAGATCTATATGGAGACCTTAGAACTTTTAATCACCAGTCATTTGGTACCTATCAGCCTCTTCCTCCTATAGTTTCTGCCCTTGTGAACCCATTCTACCATCCCTAGAATACTGCCTAGACCCAACCAGTTTGATTCCACAAGACCTCCGTGGTCTTACCACCCATCACTTCTGCTTGTCACCCATAGTCAGCTGAATTTCTGCTTGGGTTGCTGTATTCCAGCTTGTCCTAGAGCTAGGATCACGAGGAGGGCTGTAGAGGTCACGTCTCTCCAGAACCCTCTATACCTACCATTGCTTCCTAGAATTCCTGTCTAAGGAGGTGGAAAACAAACCAGCTTTTACCTGGTTTTCTACTAGCACCCCTAATCTCACCAGCCTCTGCTTTGTGTACCTAAGACTACTTCCCTCTGAGGGCACGGAAAGAATAGAGGGTACAAGACTCAAGAGGCCCAAGGACATACTGTGGGCAGGACAGTCCGTTCTTCCCTTCCTGTGCAGTGTGATAGAGACACCCTTGGATCCCTGGCCGAGACCAGCCACCATGCCCAGCCCCTTCTGCATCTGGCCCCAGTCAGGAAGCCAAGCTGCTGGGGCCGCAGGCACTGCCTCAGTGTCCCTGGGAAGACTTATGCCACTCGAGAGAGCTGGTGCTCCCAGCAAGGCTACCACTTGCTTTCTCTACCAACTTAGGGAACTTCAGTCTTACTCCTTGATAGAGGACAGTCTGGGTGTGAGACTGGTACATTTCATACGGACATGACTTGGTGCCCATGAAGTGGAACTTTGGATCTTAGCAGTCCTGAGTTCTAGCCCCTCGCAGGGCAGGTGCTGCCAGCTGTGGCGGTCCCATTACTAAGACCAAAGACTGAGGGGGCAGCAGCCAGACCAAGAAAGTCTGGAAGCCTTAGAGGCAACTGGTAGGATGTGGTAAGCAGCCAGGACGTCAGGCCATAGATAAGACAGATACGTCAGAGGAGCTCAGAGGTCCTGGAGGAGGACTTGTGAAGGGGTCCTTGTAGCCATGCCTTGGGGCAGCAGGAATCTGGGTGTGCCCTGGGGCAGAGAAGGTACTGGGGCACAGGGGGACAACTAAAGACTTGATCTAGGGCCAGAGCTCCTGTCAAGCAGGCAGGGCAGCTGGGAACCCAGAGTGTACTTTGGCATGGACTTCCTGCGACCTGAGCAGTTTGAGGGGAAGCATTCATGGGAACGGGTAGAGGGAACCGGCGAGGCGGAGCAGAGGAGAACCTAAGCTGCTGAGTGGACCACCACCATACGATACACTTTTGGTGAGAATGCTTGGCACTGAGCCCCAGGTGATACAGTCGTAGGCACTTAAGTATTCCAGCTTCTAATCCCAGCACTGAATGACTACTTGCTGCCAGGGCAAGGCCCCCGCAGCCCCAGCCCTGGCACCACTGCCCTGAAGGCAGCTGTGCAAGGCGCTAGCAGCCCTACTTTCCACATGAGATGCTCTTCCCTGGGCAGCGGGGCAACTCTGGGCCCCAATTCAGGGGCAGAGATGCCTGGGAAGCCTCCCAGGCCAGTCTCAGGCTTTACCTGGCACATACCCCTAGCAGGACCCAAAGCTGTCCCATACCACCTGTGACCTGTTATTCATTGCTCTCAGCTCCCCAGAGACAGGAACTAGGCTCTCTTTATCCTAGGCCATGGCAGAGCCAGAGCTCTACGTCTGCATGTAGAGGTACCATAGCAGGTAGAACCAGGAAGTCGTCAGGTTAGAGAAGAAAGCAGAACCCTAGGTAAGTATGTTCAGAAGGTCTGTGGGACAGACTAAGGGGCCTTCCTAAGTGGCCTTGGCTCCTGAGGCAGGACAGAAGAGCGCCTAGAAATAAACATGGCTGCACAGCGACCCAGGGTACAGGGCTGTTCTGGCCCTTACCCAAGTAAGGAACAAATGATTATCTGCTGTGATCTTCTGGAAGTTACTGGGTCAAGGAAGACCCTTGGGTCCCATCTCTTCTGGAGATGACTAGGCAACAGCAGTACCATCAAGGGGGTTTTCTCCTCATGACTTAATTCTAAGCCATGCCAGACTGACAGTCTGCTGCTTAGGTTGTATTGTATTGACACAGATAGAAAGACCTGGTGTCTGTCATACTTGAAGATTCTAGAGAAGTCCCTGGAACCAGGAGTTCTTAGGAAATATCTGGGAGTAAGATCAGGAAGGAGAAACATCGATAAGTGAGTCACAGTCAAGTCCAGCCAAGAGGTAGCCACGGCAAGTTCTAGCCACATCTGTTCCTGCCAACTGGAGCACAGCACAGGGCTGGGGTAAAGGGGGAGAAGACCAAGTCTGAAGTAGAGAGACTCAGACCCCCGATGCTTCATCCTCTTGATTGAAAGACAACAGACAGACCTTAGGGCTCAGAGGCAACAAAGGCAGGCTTTGGAAGAGCTTGGAAGACAAGACCAGCTCAGCTGGGGTCAGAAGGGACCTCACTGAGGGCCAGTCCCAGCACATGGCCTACCCCAAGGGCCACACACAAGCAGTGTCAACACTACAGGTGACAGCCACCACTGCCCTCATCACCACAGCTGGCAGGAGTGGAGGTCCCAGGTTGCAGGAAGGTGAAGGCCGAGGAGACAAGTTTCCATGCACAGCACTGAGCAGGCCAGGGCCAGGATGCCCACAGCAGAGGTCCCCAGATGCCACTGCCTGCCAGCTGCCTCTGAAGAAGGGAGTAAGAAAAGCCATTTGGGCCAACTCCCAAGAACCACAGCTTGAAGTGAGGCCTCGTTTTTCCATCCAGGCTCTAGAGCAAGCAGGTTTTCCTTACACCTTAGCTCTTAGGGGCCACGGCCCACCCGGGAGGTGAACTGGGCATTGGAGATGACCCCTGGTATTCCTAGGATGCCTGACGCAGCCTTTAGTGTCATCCCCAGGTGTCTGCCTGGGTCCCCAGCCTCAGCCACGGAGCAAGGTCAGCTGGCTTCTCGCCTGTCTGGTTTTGACATTGACAGGAACCGGACAAGAGAAAGAGCCAGAAGGCTGATGCGAGCCTGTGTCAGGTGTTTCTCCTACTTCACCCTCCCTACCTCTGGGCTCTTCCCAGCCATAGTTATGAGAGATTCTAGTTTCGAGTTTAGAAAGAGAAGTCCTTCACCTTTCCACCGTGACCTTTTCTATTTGGCATCTTCCTCGTCTCACCCGCAGCTGAGCAGCCCATATTCTCCACCTCGCCTTCCCCACCCCACCCACAGCCCACCTGTCTTGAAATTCCCAAGGTCCCCATAACCTGTAACTAGCAAGGCCCTGGAGAACATGTTTCTGTCCCTTGATTAAGCTTCTTCCCCCTCTCCATCCCACACATGCGACTAAAACATTGAGACATTTCTTTGCTTCCATAACCCTCAGTCTCCAGCCGTGAACTCTGAACAGAGGAGGTGCTGAGGTTTGTAGCATTTGTTCCTGGGTTCCCTTCTCAGGTTATAGCCAATCCCAACCTCTGGATCCTTAGTTGTCACCACACTAACCACATCTGAGACCGTGTTCCTGGTCTCCCCTCGTATTAGGCAACTCAAACTCACAGACTACCTGGAACCGAGTTTTTGCCTCTAAGGGATTCTAGAGGTGGAGCTTCTCGGCTAAGTGTCATGCTATTGACCGAAGATGACCACCAGGTGACTAGAAGTTGCTTTTCTGCTTCTTTCCCCTGAGCAGTCTTGTTTAATTCTACCTCCCAGATGCCTCTGGAACCCACCCATTTCATTCCACCCCAACGCCCAACCCCGAGCACGTCCTCTCGCCCAAGGAGCTGCCACGGCTTTCTGACGAGTCACCCTGTGATCCTTCACGCTGACTTCCCTGCCGGCCTCTGGCCTGTAGGCCAAATAGTCTCGACACATCAGTTTCATCTGGTCACCAGCCTCCACCCGTTTAAACCCCTTCCACGGCCCGCAAAGCCTTATAAGGCCACAGAACCAAGTCGACTGCTTGGCCTAGGAAGCCTTGTGTGATCTGACTCTGGCTTAAGTTTCTAGCGTCAAGCTGGGCCCACCTTTCTGTCCGAGACTAGCATTTTTATACAGCAGTCACGTGCTTGAATACTCTTCAGCACAAGCCGAAGATTTTGACCTCTTAGCCTTAGGTCATCACTGAGTCAGGAACATTCTGGAAACTGGGAGGATGGAATTGCCATGGCATCTCTTACTTTCTTCAGAGACCCATGAGGAGGGTCAGGGACTAGAGCACTTAACCTATCTTCTGGTGAGTCTTACAGGCTTGGGAAGAACCAAATAGGCCCCTTCCAATACCACTCCTGGTTTCCCTATGCATCTGGGAGGGCCACACCTCGACTTAGTAGAGCACTTTAGATGAGCCGGGGCCACAGAGCTTTGGGAGTCCCGAGAGCACCTTGCCTAGAGGTGCTACTAGCACAGCCACGTGTGGGCTTAACGTATCTATGTCCTACCTGGTTTATCAGGCTATGCCCAGGAACTGACGGGGACTCCTGGTATCCTACCAACTCAGCTCATTTTCCCCTATCCATCAACTATACCCCAATCCACCCCAAGCAGAGGCAGGAGCCCTGGCAGTATGGGGCATAGCAGGCTGGATCCCAGGGAGAAGGCTGGCTGGCCACTGGCTAGGGATGCTTCCTGCCCAAAGGTCAGTCCTTACCCGCTACAGCTACGTAAGTACCTCCATCTGGGAGGAGAGGGGAGGGTACATGGCTATGCTCCAGCCAAGAGAAGTTTTTAGGACGGGGAGTGATTCGAAAAGCAAGAAGGGAATGCAGTTAGCATCTAGGTGGCCAGGAGTAAGACCACAACAGCAGCGCAGGCTCTTACCCGCATCTGTCCCATCTGGGGAAGACCCTGAACATGCAGAAGTGTGGCTGGGCAAGACTCCAGTAGTCCAAAGCCAGTTTTAGCATCAGAATCAGTTTTGATGAATATTGGCACGAACAGGAGAGGCTAGATTCTAAGCAAGGGAGGGTTCTGAGGATTAGGAAAAGTCACTGAAAGAGAGGGACCTGGGAGAACATACAGGAGAGAAAGATCTATGGACACCTTTCCTCCATGCTGCTGGCCACGGCACCACTCAGATAGTCCCACCTTGGAAGAGGTGGAACAGGCCGGGGGACCAAGACAACGGAGTAAGACAGTGAGCCAGGGTTTAGGGATGGACTTCCAGAATGTTACCCACTGTCTCCCTTCCCGCCCCCCACCCAAACCTTGGGTTGAAGACAGACTCAGGAAAGAAAAGCTGCCTGGGCAGCTACAGGAGAGACGCCGCTAGAGCAGGTTCTGGACACAGCCCAGGAGGGAGGAGGCAAGGACCCAGCACGCGGTATCCTCAGTACCACGCGCCCTCCTCGGCTCCTGGGGCCTCCTGATCAAAGTCCCCAGGCAGTCACCCTAGGAGCCCCACCATGGCCTCCTGCTTTCCCAGAAGCTGTTCTCCCCTGGGCCACACGATGGCCCTGGGGGACCAGATGCCACCCCCTTGGTACTCCCTTCTAGGCAGGAGCTGGTCTAGCTGCCTGGTTATCCAGCCTCAGCCATTTTCCATCAGTACAGTCCCAGGAGTTCTCCAAGGAGCAGGAAGGCCACCAGCCAGCTTACAGGCAGGCCATGGGGAGAGACCCTTGAAGAGTAGTGGCCTGGCGGCAGGCCAGGAGCTGGTAAAGTTCTTCACCTCTAATAAGAGCAAGGCACCAACTCAAATGGGCAACTGATCTGTGTGAGCTTCAGTGACTTGAATGCCCACCCCCCACGCCAAGTCTACGTAAATGCCACAGACCCAGATCCCACGTGGCTCAGTCCCCACGTGCTGAAAGAAGGCTAGGAACATCAATACCAGAGCATCAAGTGGATGGACTACTGGTTTTCAACGACGTGCTTTTCTATAAGGAGGACTCCTGTGGCATAACGTCAGGCATCCCCTTTTAAAGATTATCGTCCAAGGTCTACTAGAGATAAAGATGACATTTATATTAGAAGATAGGAATGGGAAGAGAATGTGCTCACTAGCTCAAGACTTCTATGGAAAACCAGTGGTGTTCTGTTTTCAGTTTGTACCAAAGTAGATGAAGCCATCTAAATGTTCCTCCCAGAGGTGGTGTAAGAATTTAAGAGGGTGATCCCAGGAGAACCAGACTATGGTGCTTTGCCATGAGTAGAGGTAAAAATAGAGCAAGGTTAGTATGACAGATAAGGCCTCCGGGGCCCACCAGAGAGAAACCAAGCACAGAGCCACCACGGATAGGAGGGACACGATAGACAGATGCCTCACAGGGGCCTTCAACCCCAAGCACAGCCTGGACGCCAGGGCCACAACTCCAAGGAGCAACTGGGTTCGTCACAGGAGCAGCAATGATTCCTCGTCACAGCTGAGACAAGAAGATGGGCAGGGATGGGGTTAGTAGGGAGAAGTCTGCCCAGTCCACAGGGACGAGCATCAGTCCGGGTAACACTAAGCAATGCCATCACGAGAGACTCTAGACCTAAGCAGCGCGACAGGTTTCTTGCTTAAATAGCAAGAGGGTAAGGTGGTTTTGTGCAAAGCTCTTCCTTGTGTATGCTAGGAACGTTCTGTCTTTAGCTGTGTTGTCTAGAAGATATAGCCTCCAGGCAGAGTCACCTCTGCATGGCAGAGCATAGGGAGGGCACAGCCACTTGTACCTTGAGCTAGAAGTGACTTCTTCTCATAGTATATTGGCGAGAGTCAGTCACATGACTCACGATGCACAGAGACTGGGAATTAGAAGCACACAGATGGTCACTGAGCATTCCTGACAGCAAGGTACCCAAACTCTTGTCACAGCACCTCATTGCTACACTTATGAGGAACAGCATCGCTAGCAGTTTGAAGTCTTCTTGAAAAGCCTTGAATATGGGCAGGTCAGAAAGTAAGATCTTCCCTCGGACTCAGGAATAAATCACTGTCGGGGCAGAGCCTGTCAGTGCCTATCAGACTGAGAAGTCTACCTCGTCCACTAGGAATGTCTTTCTCAGCAGCCTCCAATGACAGGTCATCATTCCCAAAGCACCAGAACTTGGAGTAGGAGTCCCGGGAGCCAGCTTCGGGGGTCCCATAGGAACAGTCAGAACGCCAGCCTGACATGAGCCAAAGCAGGTCCAAACAGAATCTGAGGCCTCTACACAGGTGGCCCAACCCAAGTCACAGTGGCATGATCATAGGTCTGTGATACCCACACAGCCTCACTGACCTGGTAGACATCTTTCTACCGTCCCCTGCCACACCCACTGCTATGGTAGCACGCAGCATGGCTATCTCACGTTTAGAATGTGTTGACTGGCAGTCAGCTGTAAGTGCCCATCTGTTCCAAAGCAGCTGTCTTCCCCAGGATAGCACCCTTGGGAATCTCAGAATAAGTGTGAAAGCCACTAAAGAGCTCTGCAGGAGAAGCTTCTGGGAGTCCACTGGGCCCTTATCACCAGGCCCTTGCTAGCAAGCAGTCAGTCTGAGCAAAGTCACTTACTGTTAGGCAAGGACCAAATCTGCAGGTGGCAGACACAGGCCAGGAGACCAGATACTGGGGTGGAGAAGCCGGGTACCAACCAGGGGAAGGGACTGAAGGAGAATGCAGAACACCTGTCACATGCATCAACCATCTGGTGACATCCCAGAACCCTGTAAGCCCTCCTTGGACCACCCCAATAAAAGGAAGCCACCTGGGAGTCCTTAACTTCTTTCTCCACTCGTGGAGACTGACCGTTTGTTTTCACTTTGCATAGCTTCCTGCTTTTCTGCAATAAGAACTGTAGAATCGCTTCCTGTCTGCAATCGCTCCGTCGCACTGGCCTGCTTTTGATTCTTCCAAGTAAGGAGGCCGAAGAGCCAGGACGACAGTCTGCCAGGAGGCCAGATCTGACACTATTGGAACAAAGGGATCACCACGCAAGACAGCTGCTGTTCACTCGGGAGAGATAGGAAAGGAGAACAGCAAGAATAAGGATGTAGTTCTTTCTACAAGTGTCTCAAACCTTCTGCAGGTAACTGGGAGCCAAAGTTGCCTCAGAAACAGCACCTCAGATCCAGACAAAGATTGTCAATTGTATAGCTAGCCTGCAGAGGTTGGACACTGGATATTTGTCTAATGTTGAAGTGACACCGAGTTTCCCTAATCACGAGGAGATAATTGAGACTGAAGGAATCACCATTGCCATGCTAGCCCAGTAGCAATGTTGTCACCAGTGTCTGACATGATGCAACATGGAATGCTAGCATTATCTATAATAGATTCAAGTTCAAGACTATTAGACTACAAATATTTAGGTGCAAAGTCTAGGCTCTCAAGGAGAGAGGGATAAGCTAGACGACACTAGAACAGCAACAAAGCCAGTCTAGAGGGTGAGACATCTGTACCACTATTTACCTGGCCCTCAGATCAAAAGGATCTGGATCGAGACTAGATACAGTTTAGACACACAAGGCATGTTACCGGATTGAAAATCAGATGAACCATAAAGGATATTTTGTGGTCACTGGTAAAGTCTAGAATAGGAAAAAATGCTTGCTGGTATGGAGAGAAAGGTTATAAAGTAGTATATGCGGTTTGATCTCATTTCACATGTAGAGAGATCTGAAAGGATAAGTACTATGCCATCGTAGTAGAGATCTTGTGATAAACATGAGATCACTTGTTTGCTTACTTAACAGCGATGTACTGCTTCTGTGATAAAGCTGCCAAAGAAGCCATAAGTAAAGAACCACCTGGCAGAGTGTAGAACATCTCATTTGACTGAGGCCAAAGACTTGACACCAAGCTCTCAAATGGTCCCATGAGTTCAGACCCTTGCCATACCTGTATGACCATGAGAGTTTGCTTAGCTCTCTGGAGCTGATGCCAAAGGAAACATTCACTGGCAAGACCACTCGATGGGGGTGTGGAAATGCTTTCAGGATCAGTCCAACTTGGACACACCAGCTCTGCTGACAGGAAGCCCACCACGATGGGCAAATCCCTCCTGGGCTTACGAGTTAGAAGACACCTTCTTCCCAAGCTTGGTCATGTTCCAGGCATTCTAGAGGTGTAACCTGTATCAGTGCTTTGTGGCAGAATTTTTACTGCCATGGCATGTCATTTCCCAACCAGAAAAAGAATCTTAGGCCCATTTCACTTATGAACATGGATATAAAAAAACACTAAGTAAAAAATTAGCTATCACTGGATCTAGTACTATATTTAGGATCATACCATGATCAGGTAGGTTTTCTCCTAGAACAAAGGAGAGTTCCACTTCAGAGAAGTCTATCAGTGTCTTACCACATTAATACATGAAGGAAGACAAGACACTTGATAAAGACTTTCTTCCAAATAGCTCATCTGTTTAGGATTTAATAGACTTAGCAAGCCAAGAAGAGAGAATGTTCTTACTATACTGTTTAAGAACTTAAATGTTCTAATATGATCCAAGTAAATCAGTTCAACGATATAGACAAGATTTTTAAGTTTGTTCTAGATTAGTATGAGTTCAAAGTAGTCCCAGAATTCTTAATTTTGAACATTCTCTTCACGTGAATTTAAAACAATTCATGTGAACAGAAAGTCCCATAAGTAATGAAGTCAACCAGGAAACATGAAGACTTGCCCTATCGATATAGGGCTTATAGTGACAAAGCTACTATGGTATTTGCACAAGGACAAACACTAAAGAAACAGACCCAAGTATACGTAGGGATTAACTATGACAAAGACACCACAAATCAGTGGTAAAGGACAGATTTGTATGGGGCAGCCAGCTTACTCTAGAGAAAACTGGACACCATACCACTGTGTGTTTCTAACCTTTTAGAAAAGCTCCTTAGCCGTAGTTACTTCTATAACAAGTGGCCCAGATTGATTGAAGCCCTATTAATAGAATACAGACTGTGACCTAGAGATAGGAAGCAACTTAAGACCCTAATAGCACAAGCCATAAAGCAAAAACCCGTGTGATCAAAATTAAGTTTCTGTTCAATGGGAGATACTAAAGTTGTATCAGACAGATTGAGGTATAATATCTAAAGCCAATGAAGAACTATTATCTTTAAAAGAAAGTCTTTTAAGAGACAGATGGGAACCCTAGAAGTGCAAGGTCAAGGATACTCAAAGTGCCATCACAAGATAACGTTCAAACTTGGAAACAAGTGACACAATGAGATTCTTTCATGCCCATGAAGCTGACAAGTGCCAAGACAGTTTGATTGCATGGAATATTGATAGGGATTCATGGACATAGGGATAATTCACATGTTGTCATGGGACTGTATACCAGAACAGCTGTTCCGGAGAACAGTCTGGTATCACTTAGTCAAGTCAAACAATTCTATTCCTAGGAGTAGAAACCAAGATATTTGTCCTTATAGATAAGGGTGCATATGAGCCTGTTCTTGTATTGTTTGGAGCGAGAGGTGAAAGCAACTGGGTGTCAGTTCCCAGGAGAGCAGCTGGGAGTGGGGCGGCAGCATGCCAGGGAGTGTCACATGATAGACGACTAGGTCAGATGTACATGTAGGGTGTATCAGGTGACTGATCAGGAAAGAGACAGGGTGTACAGTTAGTATACATGAAAATTTATAGCAGTACAAAGGAACTTAGGTTATACGTTAGATTGGTCACCTGTGGATGACCAGGGTTGAGAGAATGAACAGAGAAGGGAAGAAGAATTCCTGCTCAGCATGTGGCACACTGACATCATGCTAACAATATCATTGGTTAACTCAATGAGTCCTGCTGTAGGTTCCAGAAGCATTCTACTGTCTTGGAAGAACACTGGACTTCTGAAGGGCCACGATGTTAACAAGCATATAAAACTAAGCCATAGACGCGTCTCATTCTAGGATTCCTAGGGCCCTCACCTCGGCCCCTATCCAGGTCCAGCGTTCTCGGCATGGGCATCTCGGTAAGCGTGCTTCCTGCCATGTACACCGCTAGTGGCCACATCCCACACTTCTGGGAACCCAATCCTGTGCAGGTCAATGTCACAGGCCACAAAAGAGAACTTAAGAAAACCTTGGTCCCCCCTCATGCCTTTGGGCCAAGCTTAGCCAATGCCTGTTCCTCCTGTTGAGGGCCGAGGAAGACTCTAGCACCTGAGAGTGCAAAGGGAACCATGTAATGGGAATCTTAACCCAAGGGCACAGGGACTAGAAGTCGAAGTAGAAGAGTTTAGAAGAGAGGTAGGAAAACCTAAGATGCATGTTTTCCCTCTAGGACAGTTAGAAGTCACTCAGGAACCACTGTGGCCACACACCGACTCACGCTGCCATGCAGACAAGCAGTGCTTCCAGGACAGATAGGTGTCCCTTTAGATCTACATTTTGGCCTGTGCTTTAGGGCTATCTTAAGACAAATGTCTCCAGCACCCGTGTAGTGTCCCCACGTGCTGGCTCAGGCACGAGCAGGCTTCCTCACTCCATGTGCCACTGTCTCAAACTCGACCAGGCTGACCAACAAACCTGATGCCCAAGATTTTCCTGGAGAAGGGTCAGGTCCTGCACTCAGCTGAGCATAGAACGAGAATGTAGCCATTATAACAAGGGTGTGGAATCACCCTAAGTGCCCATCAATCCATGATTAAGGAATCATGGTGCACCTTGATTTCTGTTCAGCCAGAAAAAGGAATGAAATGGTGTCTTTTGTAGCAACTTGGATGGAATTGGAGACCATTATGCTAAGTATCTCAGGAATGAAATAAACACTACTTGTATTCTCTAATTAGGAGCTAATGGACACAAAGATGTAAAGGTCATAGAAAATTGAGAAGGGGAGAGGGAAGGAAGGAGTAAAATCCTACCTAATTTGGTACAATGAACACTATTGAAGTGATGGACACACTGAGAGCCCCAACTTAAGCATTATAGGAGGTATCCATGTAACAGACATTTGTACCTCCTTAGTATTTTGGAATAACAGCCACTAGTCTTGATATGAATGGCCACAGCTGCCATTTCTGTTCTCAGTTGTTGGCAATCAAGGCCACAGGTAGAGGGGAGTAAGCAGACCCTAGACCAGAAGGGCCAACCCTGCGGGAGAGAGTCTAGAGGAGAGAAACCAGGTCCCAGACAGCAAGGATGCTCAGGTTCTGCCTCTTGCAGTTGCCAGATGAAGATCATCACTCCCAGGAAAGTAAGGCCCTAGTGGAAGGGAAAGACATTTTATCAGAGTAATATGTTCACGGTTGCTGGAAAGAGTTGGAAAAATGGAGTAACTAGTGGGTGTCGGGTTTCTTTGAGATAAAGTGTTCTAAAGTTGCAGTAATGGTTATGCAACTCTGAATACACTAAAATTCATAATTGTACAGCAAGTTGTTGTGTAAACTATGTCACAAGAGTGTTGAGAAAGTTCTATCAGGTCTTAAATCTGGAGAAAAGCCCTTTGGATATTCAACTAAATCCCAGGAATTTTCAGTCACATGGGAGGTCCGTGGCCAGCTTCCAGGCAACCCTCTAGTCAAGGATATCAAAGCAGATAAGAGTCTAGAGGCAGACTACTCTCAAGTGTGCTTATCCCACCATGGACACCAAAGCCAATGACCACCAACACGTCACCTGGCAACTCGGGAGAGATTCACATGGTTAATATACATGCGAGTATTCCACCATAGTACTGTGATAATTTAGGATATTGGTTACATAAACTAGAGACTAGATCTAGAACATATTCCATGTGGAAATGTGGAACCACGTGGAACTGGTTGTATTATAACGAAAAACATTTATTAGTTAGCTTAAACAGTAGATTGAGATAAGAATCATTTGTATGTTCACGATAAAGATGATGTCTCTAGTATAGGAAGTGTCATTTGCTATGTTCTTGGTATAATGGTCAACATTACCAATGACAGTCCTTAGATGACACTATAAGCAGTCACAGGAAAGAAGCTTCACACAAATGGAGGACGTATCTCTAAGAGTGGAGATCTGCTGTATGTGCAGATGCAGCAGGAAAACGGGCTCAGCGAGCAAGGAGAGAAGCTGAGGACAACAGGGTTTTGGACTCAGGGTAAGGATCCACCAGCCTAAGGGACTGAGCTGGGGAAGTACAAGGATTCCAATTCAACATGGTCGGGGAGCCCTGCCAGGCTGCAGCGTAGGGTCCAGGCAAGACCAAGGACAGCCGTACCAACCCGACAGAGGCTGCAGCTAAGGGAGGCTGCAGCTAAGGGAGGCTGCAGCTAAGGGAGGCTGCAGCTAAGGGAGGCTGCAGCTAAGGCTAAGGGAGGCAGTGGCAAGGCGCCTAGTTGAAGCAACATGCGAGTTGTGATGAACGGCACCAAGGTGGCGTAGTCCTAAGCTGTGGAAAGAATCTGGGAAAGCCAGGACAAGAGTGGCCAGAACAGGCCCATTTCACAGGGCAGAAGGGAATGGGACAGGAGCAGGGACTAGAGCTGTCAGAGCTTCACCAGAAGGACAAGGCAGAGGCCTTCAAGGAGACCCAGTGGCTCAAGTGACTACAGCAAAGTACCTGTGACCAAGGGAAGCAACGCTGTAGACCTCATGACTTCGAGTGGGCCACACAACTGGCCAAGATAACTTCTCTGACTCTGCCCCTAAGGCTGGACTCTCAGGGTGTTGACGCAGGTCTGCTTCCCCTGCTTTGTTCTCCCCAGATGCCAATTCCAGAAGTCATCCTTCACGTGTGACAAAGGAAACTCCCGTGACATCATAACCCAGTCAGGCTGACTGACTGGAAGACCCAGTGGCCAAGTTTGGGAAAGGAGTCCAGAATAAGCTCTCCCCACTATAGACCCAGTAAGGGTCTTGGACTTGCGAGGTATATCGCTGTCAGTGGGACAAGTCCCAGGTTCCATTCCTGGCCTTGCTACAGGAGTCCCAATCTTCTCCCCAGTCCCCCTATATAGCTGGCTCCTCTGATCCCATGGGACCCTCCCCTCATCTAGCACAGGTCCCTTCTAGTGAAGGCTGCCAGCCTTTCTCCTGTGAGTCTTCCTGCAACTGCTGTGACTAAGGGCCAGACCAAGGGTCCCAGATTTTTCCTAGTTACAGACTGACCCAGACACCCAAACCCACCAGAATCCTAGAGCTGCTGCTGTTCACCTGGTAGGTCCTACTCTTGTCTTAGCTTATAGATGCTTGTAGAAAGTGAAGCCTGTCCCAGACGGGCCACTTGGTCAATAGATCTTCCTGGGGGGCCCTAGGAAGCAACCACCCCAGCCAAGTTAGTCCATTAGCATCCTCAAGTCCAGACCCCTTACTTGCCAGCACAGCCCAAGAGGCCCCCACCATAAGGGGAGGTTTGAGTCATGCTCAGGACCCCCCAGGGGAGCTCTGCCTGGCCCACCCAGGATCTGCCAGAGAAGAAAGTGATCAGGAAGAACTCTTGCCACTTGCCCATAAGACTATGGGGCCAAACAAGTCAGTTGTCTGAAGACCAGAAACACCTAGAGAGATCACACGGGCATGCCCTGATCTGAATGCTGGCCTAGTAATGCAAGTAGTTTCTGATGGGTTATTATCTAATTTGCCTGTTGTACCTGCGAGTACAAATTCAGGGAGGAGTGGCCTAGAGACATGCCTATGCCCTGAATTTAAATCTCATTCTCAGGCTAGAGAGTGGAAGAGCAGAGCAAGGAGGAGTCTATGAGTAGAAGAGTCCTAATCACATGGAACCTGGAAGAAGTCAGTGGAAGTCATGAAGGTACAGTCACATCATTTCTGCCAGCCTAGATGCTAGCCTAGTATCTGGCGTAGGTTAGAAAGACTAAGCACCTTGGCTAGTAGCTTACCCTAAGCCAGTGGCCTATTTTATACATATTGGGACAATACACATAGAAAGAGGGAAAAGATCCCTCAAAGATTGTAAGGAGCAGTCTATAGATTACCGAGATAGAGCCAGACCCTATGCTCAGATCAGAGGTAAGCTGTGTAAACCATCCACTGTTCTGATGCCACAAGTCCCAGGTATGGGGTCCCAGGTAAAAGGGAAAGAGAACAAGTTTTATACCAGGCAGGAAACCCTGCAGACAAGCTTTCCAGGTAGCACAAAATGAAGCCAGAGCAATGATGCCCAGATTCTTCCTGCTGTGGCTGCCAGGTAGGGTGGTCATGATAGGGAAAAACCCGAGGGCCCTGCTAATTAGATTCATATGAAGCTTATGGCTGATCCTACTAATGATAGGGAAAAGCCCCTACCTGAGGGCCCTGAGGCAAAATACATGTGAAAACTTATGGCTGATCCTACTAATTAGATAATAGTTGATTGGTTGTGTAAATGTATAAAAATGGGAAAAAATAAGGAAGCCTTGCTCAGAGTTTGGTGGTATGCCCCTCTGAGCCCGCCGGCATGCCTGCCAGAAAAATAAAAGCTGATTCTCCGACCCTCTGTGTGCCGCTCGGTTCTTTCCTGGTCAGTCACTGGTCATCTGCCGTAACAGTCGCTCTGAAGATCAGAAAGAGAACCGAGTTTTCTAGGAGACAATCTGAGTCTTGGAAAGTCTTCCAGAGACACCCTGCCTGTGGCATCTGACCGTAGCAAGGTCTCGGCGTGAGCCATGTGTGCATAGAGAACCACTGAGAGCAAAGGACCCCAGAACGGATCCTGGCACCAGTCCGTGTTATCGACCGGCTCTGCCACACTGAACAGGGCATCAGGCTCACTCTGCCAAGTCACAGGAATCATTCAGCTTGGGGGAGGCCCACAGCCAGCTTCTGGACTGCCTTTTGGTCATAGACAGTCTCAGACACCAGAACAACTAAGGACTTAATAGAATTGGGTAAGGAAGTTAGTGTGTGTGACAGTGCTTATCCTGTCACCAAAGACCAAAGCAAGGTATGAGATGTCAACTGTCAACTCAGGATACTGCATAGCTGGAAACTACTCAGGGCTATTCAACAAGTGTGATCAATTCAAGATGCAGGGCACATGTACCTCTGTTTAAAGCTATGTCCGAAAGGATATTCAGCATGGAAGAGGGGTCTCTGGGTGAAGGAGAGTACACACCTTGTCTCCTGTGGTCTTGGAGAAAATAAAGACTTTACTGGAATCCTAAAAGATGACTAATGAAGTTCAGAAATAGAATCAAGTATGTTTTTGTTTGGCATGTGAAAGTGACAATAGGTGGAAATGGTTCTTAAGACCACAGCAAACTTTGGGGAAATGTTGGATTACAGTGACTACAGGCAAACACAGGGAAAAGTCTGTCACTGGGAGACAACAGGCAAGGAAGCTTATGGGAAACCTGGTTGTCTTCTACCCCACATGTGCTGAACCACAGGAAGGGACTCAGTGGAGACCTCTGGCTTTCAACATCTGGCTGTGTTTCAGCCCCAGACACATACCCCAGGAGTCAAGAGAAAGGTAAAGACGTCAGGGGGCATGGAACAGTCAGGCCTGGACAGACCCCTAGGCCTGAGGCAAAGCCAGGTAATGGCTGTCATCTGTAGGAGACACAGGGATCTCAGGGATATCTTATGTCCCCAGGACTATCCAGTGTCTCCCAGCCAGAGGTCTCTAGTATCAAATTCGACTCTTATTAGAGTTAGGATACCCACAGCTGAATGACACCTTTCTAGTAAGGGTTCCTGGACATGGGGCCCTAGGGTTCTGAGGATGCCAGAAGACCAGCATCTAGGGAGTTGCGTCCCAAAGGTGCCAGGATCTCAAGGTTTGAGAGTCCCAAGGACACTGCCAGAGTCAATACAAGCACAGCCAAGAGACTTGCGTTTTACCTATTGGCCAGCTGCCGTGGGCCTGACCACATTCCTGGAGCCCCTTCCACCCAGCCAATTTGCGTAGGGCCTCAAAAGCAGAGGTGTTCAGCCTTCCCTTAGCACATCCTGCCACTAAGCTATCATTGGCCTATTGGGCCAGGAGCACCTCAACTTTCAGTGGTCTTATTTTCCCAGGTGCCCACCCTGAGGTTTTGAGGGTAAGAGGGAGAGATGGCCAGAAGATACGTTCCTAGGCTCACCTGTTCATTAGGTTCTCACCACTTTAGCTTTGAGGCCACAGAGTGCTGATAGTCCTCAATGGCTATGAACCTGGTTGAGAAACTGATACCTAGTTTTGGGAGAAAGCCATAGTCATGAGGACAGTGAGCAGTTCATTTTTAGTGCATAGAAAATACAGCTCCAGAATAAATGACTTTGAGACTAGGTCCCAAAAGATAGATCCCATGGTCAGGACAAGGACAGATAGAACATGGAGAACATGCCAGTCTAACCAAGAAGGGGTCTACAGCTGACCTGAGCTTGGTAGAGGCTAAGTAGAGGCAAGATCAGATGCTTTGGAAGCGAACTGCAGGGTCTGGGACAGGCAAGGCCAAAGCCAAGAAGATACCAAGAACCTACAGCGTATCTGGGGCTACTTAGAAGGTGAAGAAACAAGAGCACGTGCTGGCCAAAGGCGCCACAGACCAACGTGGAGAGTCTGGCGAGATGAACCCTAGAGTCGGGAGAAGTACTGTCTAGGAACCAGCTTCCAGAGGAGACAGTGCCACTTGTGCCGCAGAGGCAAATCCACAGGAAGCCTTTATGATGAAAGGAAGGGGAAATAGTGACCCGAGAGGGAAGGAAGGTGTTTGGGCCATGTGATGCTTTCTGGAGGTGTACATGCCACTGGCCACCACAAGCCACATGTGCCTAGCCTCATGCTGCCATGGCACAGTTGAATTCTACATCTGCTCTTAGAAATAGGGACACTATTTAAACAGGAGCTCTGAAAGTCAACTCAGACTAGTGTTTTATGAAGAGGCCTTTCTTGTCTGGGTGACGGAAAGGAGGACAGACCCCAGAACATGATTTCTCAAGCTGGGTTAAGTCGATTCCTTCCTCATGCTGCCTTGTCCAAGAGCTACCCCTGATGAAGCCAGCTGACAGAGCCAGCCCCCGCGGTTATGGAAGGTATCTAGAAGCAGGCTTAGCTAATTGCTAGGTACCCCTAGGTAAAGCAGGGGGGATGGTCTTTGTCCTTGGCTATGATGCAGGTTTGGCAGCAACTATAAATCCTATCTGATGTTTCAAGTGAGCCAGGAATATAGAGACAAGTGAGACTCTTGGTTTCTTTCATTTGAATACCCTCCATGGGCTGGTTCCAGCTCTGGTACCTTGGAGAGATTCAGGGATCTTCTAAGTCTGTTCTTCCTAAGTTGAAGGGACTCAGTTCCCCAGAATCCTAACCCCCTGCCCTCTGATTTAGTGTGCCCTGCAGCCCTGCCTCTGTTTTGAGAAGTGAGAACTTTAAGAAACTTTGTTTTATCTCGCCCCTTGAGAAATTCTTTAGCCTTTCTGGGAAGCCCAGCAGAGACTGGCCTCGATGGCTTAGTGGCTTCTTGGTATCTTCTAAACTCCAGCTCAGATTCTTTCCAGACAGCACAGTCTAAGAGGTTCTGTGAGAAACTCCGAGCCTTGGTCAGGTCACCAGGGTCCTACAGCCACACAGACCTTAGCACTGTCAGGGATTCCTACACTGTTTTCTAGGGTTATCTCACCTGATCCAAGCAAATCAAGCCAAACAAGTTACAGAATCACCACCACGAGCCAGAGTTCGACTGGCTCGTCAACTCGCCTGCGCCTACGGCCCTGGCACTGTGGTCCCTAAACAATGAGAAGCCTAGTGTTTTGTTGTACCTATGAGTTCACCTCAGGAGGTAGACTTAGCAGAGCCGTGGGCTTTAAGTTGAAGACTATTGTGTGATGGGATAAATCATGTCCTTTCCTAAACTCATTTTGGAATCTTAATCCACTGTATTTTAGAATGTGACCTTTTTTGGAGATAGGGTCTTTCTAGAAGTGGGGTCATCATAATGGCGCCAATCCAGTAAGACGGGTATCTTCCTTGATAAGCACTGAGCAGATACACGCAGAGACCACCACGCAAAGGTAAAGACAGGTGGAGCAATGCTTGTAAAAGCTAGGGAAGGTCACAGATGGCCAGCAAACCACCTGGTGCTATGCAAGAGGCATGGAACCTGCCCTTACATCCTCAGGAGGAAACACTGAGACCTTGACATCAGACTAGCCTCCAGAACCAAGACATGTCTATTTGAGCCACCTAGTTCGTGGTATTTTATGGCAGTCTTCAAAAACTGATGCATACAGGAATGGAAAGACCCAGAAGGAAGAGAAAGTCCCTCTCATGTTCAGCCAAGCAAATGAAAAGCTGTTTCTATTCTTCCCGGCCAGTGCACTGGCCAGACCTCTGCATATAAGACGAAGCAGCCCTACCCAAACCCAAGTCCGCATCATTTCTGGTAGACCAGATGCCAGAAGCCCATTCTACTAGCTTAAAGGGGGCCTGGATTCTAAGAAAAACCCTGCATTAAAAAGTTCAAAGAAACAGTCTTATCAGGACCCAGGAGACACGTCCCTGGAAGAACACAGATCCTGTGCTCAGCCAAGTAAGAGTCAGAACATAAGCTCTAGCTCTGAGGTCACTGGCTACAGATACCATTGGTCTCTTAAGGTCTCAGGGAGGAGGAGAGTGACTAGGTCTTACAGGCCAGGAAAAGACCTTCTGTGTACAACCCCAGATGATACAGGACAAGACAAGGATCTAGAACACAAATAGAAAGGAGGTCTAGAACTGCTTTTTCACAGCTGCTAGAAACTCTGAAGAAGGTAAAGTCTACATCAGAATGAGAAAATGATCCCATATGGTCCTAGAAAGACCTAGAACCAGGCTCCATATACAGCCTTTGATTCAGGGACAGATTGGAAAAAGGTCTAAGTATGGCTTACTCCTACATACTAAGGACCACTGGCCCCCACTTTCTCACTCATCTCAAGACTTTGGGACCTCCATGGTACAGTTGGCTTCAAGGACTCTAAACACCACTTCTCAAGTAATCTTCTAGTCCTCCTGCGTGGGGGAATACCACCCTCCCCCAGAATCTTCCAAGCCTGCCCATCTGACCACATATAGCCATCAAAAGGAGGAAATTTAAAACAGGATGAGAGCCTATTTACAGGGAACCACCAGACTGTAGTAAGGAACCAGAGACAGTCAGACCTTTATACTGGGCCTTCCAGCCTCTGGAGCATCCCATACAATCCTCAGCTGAGATCTCAGCCATATACCTGGATGTGGCAAGAGCCAGGCAGCATACCCAATACCAATGCTCACAAACCCAGATAACCTTGACTACACATGTGGTAAGAGACAGCTGACTATCAAAACCTCTTGCCCAAAGGTTATGAGCCATCAGATCAGAAGCAAAGACCTCACTGGCACAGTAGGTTCTGGGCACAGCAAGGAGACTACAGACTACCTCGACTACTTGTGTTAGCTATCATCATAGTCCTGTTGTCTAGTTCATGGGAACAGCCATCCCAGGTAGAAGGGATAGTCAGCCACAGACCAGGAAAGACTTCTGAAGCTGTGGGTAGGAGCAGGTGGAGGAGCCAGGGTGTGACCAGTAAGACTGCTGGAGTCTGCGGCAGCCTCCAGGTAGGCCGAGACCTCTTAAGAGGAGAAAGGAAAGGTAGCCCCACCATGTCCTAGGAAACCTTGCGAAGAACAAGCCCAGCGCAGCATCAAGTCTAGCCATGAGCTACAGCAGGAGCCCAGTATAGCTTATACCAACACCCTGAAGACCACGGGTATGCAGGATGGAGACCCCTGGCAGAGACTTAAGGTTCGAGCTGTGCGTTCACTTTGAGGCTTACTGCACTTGATCTCCCACGTGGCCAGCCTCAGCCAGACATTCTCGGACCAAATCCCAGTACCAGTCAGCATGAGGGCCCACAGCCAGCTAGTTTCCCAAGGTCACCCTTCTAGTCAGGAATACTAAGAGATGACGCCAGGGGTAGTACTACCGATTCTACCACCACGTGACCCAGACATAACTAGAAGTATCGACTGGAATTGCGACGTTTTCTTGGCTGACAAGTATACCATCTGACAATAACTGGATCCAACTTAGTTTTAGGTGTGTCTAAGTATGCTAAATCCAAAGGTACATACAGCTACACGTGAGTAGCTGTTGTATCGTTTTCTTCTAAAGCTTTCTGCAGAAGCTTGGGCACTGAGTGCAGAGCAAGGCAGGCAGCAGTCAGACTGAGGAAGTGAGGAGTGTGGGTGTTCTTAAGGCAACTGGAAGAGTCCTGACGGGGGAGGACAGTGGTCAGGTCCAAGACAGAATCCCAAACCAAGCCGATAGGCCCAGGAGTTAGACCCAGAGGATGGGGAAGAGGCCAACAAAAGTGACCCAAAGCGAGTGAAGGTCAAGGGGTAAGAAGGTACCCAGGATGAATTGAGAACATTAGGACATGGGCAAGCAGAGAACCTGCTCACAGAGACCTGGACTCCCAAGAAGAGTGGATCAGGTGGCCTGGTCCCCAAGGTCCATACCTACATGGTGATATCATGGCAAGGCAGGAGGACTATAACTTGTAAGGAAACAGAGCAGGCAAGTGACCCTTAGGCAGGGGGATACTATAAGTCATGCAAACTGCTGTAGAGCAGATGCCACCACCACATGGTGATGAAACAGCAAGGCTACATGTCCTGTACCCAGTGGGTGCTACCGTCCGGACCCAGAGGGGCCTAGGCCCAGCCAGGAAGTCAGTGTTCTGGCCTGCTCAGAGGTCCTTGTCATGTGGCCCCAGAAGAAGGGAACAATAAATCTTGGGGAGAACTGTGGCTACTCAAGAGTAAGTAGATGTCAGAAAAAGCATTTCAGAGAATCATTCCTCTGCTTTATTCTTAGTGTTATAGTCCTAAGCACTGGTATTTCAGAAATTGCTGGGAAGAATTACCTTTTGAGACTGACAGCAATCTTCGGGGTGGGTTTCAGTCTCCCACATCTGCTTAGTCAAAGGCTCACAGTTGTGTTCTCCCAGGCAGCTTTGACCTGTATGAACTAATACTGTCTTATCTGCTTTGTAAAGCTAAGCACTCAGCATCCTTGGGATGCACTTGTGAGCACCTACGATGCCGTGCAGCAGCATTGCTACAGAAGTTGCTGCTGAGACACCTGCTACGTGCTCATCTGAGCACTGCGAGGATATTTCAAACTGCTATTATGAACTGCAGTTATTCGATAAAGCCAAGCCACGTCTGATCAAGATATGAGACTAGAAGTCATATTTATCTTAGATTTTAAGGACTAATAGTACAAGCTCTTTGGGCATCATTAGGGATTATAATGAAGTAGCATTCTAGAAGTTAGAATATGATACAAAATTACACCTGTATCCCTTAAGTCTATACAAATAAGAACTGTGTTCAACTCTGTCTCAACTAAGTATCGTTGTTGTTCTGTCTACTTCCAACGAGGAGATCCTGCTTTCTCCCCTCCTGCAAGGGCTACCCGGAGAAACATCTGAGACTCTGCAGTACGTGCCCAAGCCTCTTAGGAAGCATGGAGCAAATATCTCCCTGGATTAAGCAGTATTTGGATCTAGTACACATCATGGTCATTCTCCCACATAGAACGTCCACCTGGCATTTGTGGCTGGCGGACAACAGGGGAAGGCATGTGGAAGAGAATGTTGAACCTCTGCTTGCCTTCATTCTTGGGCAACCCTGAAGATGTCTTCTGAAGATGAGAGTAGGAGCTTCCTAGTAACAAGCCTATGTAAACCAACCTGTGACCTTTCTTAAGCAGGATTCATTCTATAGAAAGGTAGACTGTCTGCCTGTGGCACAGACCTTTTACTTAAGGCGAAAAAAAAAAAAGTCAGTCTTAAGGATAATTCTGTTGGATCACCTTACCCATTGTTTACTTGTCAAGATGAGCTCTCACACCTTAAGGTGAAGCCTCCGGAAAACACCCTCTATTTCTCCTACTCTATTGCCAGAGTGTTAAAGTTGTTTATATTATACTTCCTTTATCTAGTCAAGCTTCTGTTTCTATTACTTTGACAGCTAAGGATACTAAGTTGCCTTTTTGTTTTTTTATAAGTGAGACATGTTTCCATTCCACGTTTGCTTCATGAAACCTGTCGCTCACCTTTTGAGGCTCTCCTTCGGTTGCCTTACCACAACTCCTGCTTCTGGGTCTCCCTCTGCATGTACTTCTGTCCAACCATTGAGTGTTGGGGCTCCTCAGGTTACCCCATGCTGGCACATAGGCAGTTTCTGAAGTTACTTGGTAGCTATATCTTTCCTAGTCAGTAGATTCCAAGTCTATCTTCCTGGTACTGGCCTTGCCTTTGGAAACTCCAAGTTCAGTTGCCTAACCACCTGTTTACTTGTATGCAGATGTCCCATAGGTGACGTAGAACAAGCTTGCCCGAGACTGAATAGTCTTGCCCATGAATCCAACTGATGCTCCCATTTCCTGACTCGCATAACTGAGCACACTCATCTACTTAGCCGGGATTGCTGGATACTTGGGCTTGTTTATTCTTCTCCCTGTTTGCCAAGTCCCACCATTTCTCCAATGTCTTAAACCCATCCACTTTTCCCCATCTCCATTGTTAGTCACCATTTCTGATTAACTGGCTTAACTTGTATTTGCCCTCATACAAACCCCCCTACAATGCTATCTCTGTTCTGCCAGAGTGACCAAAGTGACACCTGTTTTGTTTAGGTGTGAATGTTGTCCTTGTCCAAGATACCTAGATGTTTAAAGGACATTCTATGTCTAGGATTAGAACTATTCAGTCTTAGATATTGTAAGGCTGGTGGCGGGCCCCCTACCCTCCCTAGATCAAAAAAGAAAAGGCTCACGAGACCAGACCCGCCAAGGACAAAACTGCCAGGCCCCGCTGAGAGGAACCACACCCAGATGTCCACCCGGATAAAAAAGTTTTGGCTCTTGGATTCCGCAAATACCGCCAGCCCCTCCTATTTCTCAATGACCCACCAAAGGTCGCCCCAGCTCTTCCTGCCAAGAGTCCCTAGCCTGGCCCAAAGGGTATAAAAGGCTGCACCCCCTTCAAATGGAGGCAACTTCTGGGGCCCCCTCTTGGGGCCCCAAAACCTCGTCCAGGAGCACTAAATAAAGCCATGTTGTTTGGCCCCATTCTTTGTCTTTTCTTTCCGCCGCCACCGAAAAACCTTACAGATATATTCATAGGACACTGACATAGTCGCCAATTAGACATCCTAGGTCCTTTTTCTAAGGTCCCTTATGACAGGGGAGAAGTTTTCCTAGAACAGAATCCAGAAGATCGCGGCCTATCCCTCAGCTACAGAAGATTCATACACCACCCTTAGGTCCAGGTAAGGTCAAAAGATAGTTTCAATGGCTATGTATTCCTGACACGGCCTAGCAGTTTAAGAAAAACCTTCCTAGGTATCTTAAGCAGAAATAAGACATAGAACTATAAGCTTATGACATCCCTGAAGAACAGACTTCAGGCTGGCTTCCAAGAGTGATTGCCAGAATGGCACCATAAAACTTGCTCAGAGGAAATACCTGGCCATGATCTTGAATATGGGTAGCCATGAAGCCACTGCCACAGCTTTGACACCAAGACAGTGCTGGATACTAGAAGGCCTCTGCAAATGAGACTACCCCTACGTACGGGTTTGCCAATAGATGACAGCTTTAAGTGCATCTAGCTGGCAGAGTCTGTATCTAGAGTCTTAGCTACAAAAATATAGAGAACTCTCCAGGCTAATCTTACTATCTTTTGTAGTATAGGAAGGTGGCATGGTCAATGAGGAAGGGGATCTACCATATTTCCTACATACTGTCATCATCCCCATTCACATTTTAGCCTTACCTTTGCTTCTTGTAAGATTAGTTATGTGGCTCCTACCACTAGCCCCCCCCACACACACACACACAACACACATATATAGCACCTCTATGCCTCAGGTCAAGTAGACTAAGATTTGCTTTTGAACTCAGTGACTGGACCAACCCAGAAGGTTGGAAGTAGTGGTGGTTCTAAGATTTACCACGTAACCTTTAGGAGACTTACTTGCATGGGTAGGTCAAAGACTAGAACGCCTTAACATTCTAAACTGCTCTTTTAGATCCTAGCAGCCCAATTGCTCTAGGACCCAGGTGTTTGTGACTTCGTCATTCTGCTATTCTTTTGGTCCCTGACCATTGCTATATGATCACACCCAGATGATTTCTGATCAATAGCAATTCTTTGACATTTCTAAGATGCTTCCAGACTAACTACATCATTGGGTTCTTCTAGCATAAAGGTGGCAATTACATCATATCCTTGCCAACTTTGTTATTGTCCGTCTTTGCTAGTCATCCTAGTGGTGTGTAGTATTCGGATCATTTCCGTCAAGCCATTTGGGTCTTTCACTGGTATGTGCACCCCTTGTTTCTGTTCTTATCCCTGTCCTTACTGCCACCTTCTTATCAGCCATGCCCTTGAACTCTACTCCTAACACAAGTTCAGCTAAATAGTTTTGACATCATTGAATAGCAGACCTGTGTTATGAGATTGCATGCTAATAAGACATCAGTATTTGATAGCACCTTTGTGCCTGGAGAGACACTTTCAAAGATAAAAATACATGAAGCCTCGTTGTAAATAAGCATTGCAAGTGAACGTTTGCAATTGATTAGTTGAACATTAATTCCGCGTACAAACAAGTGGATAAGCTATTTTTCTTATTAGATCTGTATAAGTTGTTTTTGATGGATCAATAAAAGCCTTGAGGTTCTTATAAGTACTTCTATGGAGTCCTCCATTGTTTCTTGCTCATAGAATTTAAGATCTTTATTCTCTGGTTCTTTATAGAAAAGGCTTACTATTTCAGGGGGAACCCATAAAATTCAGCCTATGTTAGAAGTAAAAATAACATTGGATGAGATCTTATCACTTAACCTCAGGCAGGGTATTATATATCGTCACTTCTTCAAATGTAAGTCTAAGTGGTCTGACTGAATAACTGATAACGAAAACTAGCTAGTAGGAGGAGTTGTATACCCAAACCATCACATAATGCCCAACCATCACGTTTACCTAATCTAGTGACCTTTGCTATTCAAATCATTTCTTATGGCTTATTTAAACTGTTCCTTGAATGTCTCCAGAGTAGATTCAGTCACTGAACTAGTTGTGAAACTACTGCATGTGAACAAGCAGACAGGCAGGGAGGCACTGCCAACTTCACAGCCCCTGCAGCCTTGGCTCACAGAGCTGTGCCTTAAACCTAGGTGCTCGTTCCAAAGGCTCCCCACTGCTGCTTACTTTCAAGATTGGCTCACATGAGCCAGCCATGCAGGTCAAGTGTTGGTAGTTGAGAGCTGTGTAGGATAACTCAGTACATCACTTCTAGTCTCTAAGTACATCTAAAAAAAGGCTAACCCTTCAAGAGACTGTTTTATCTTGATACTTGTAGCATTGGTGGCTTGACTAATACTTTTCTGATTATTCCAGAAATTGGAGATGCTGATAAACTACTATATTCATTGAGATTAGAGAATAAGCTAGGATGAAACTTGACTATGAGAGACTTCACTTTTAGCTCTTTGGGCACAGTCTCCAACAGCAAGCTTTTTGAAGAGTCAGACTCAGACATTTCATCTATAGTAAGGAATGCATAAGTCCTGGTTCACTGTATTGAGTAACACTTCTCATGAGTCTATAATTCTCATAGCACTGAAATACCTATGTTCTTAAAAGCTCAGAAAAACATCCCAAAGATGACACTTCAAATAGGTCATGGAAACATGGATTTAGTCTACCTGAAATAGGTAATGAGAGAATAAGATCTATGAAGTTGATGGATACCATCTGATGATAAACAAGATTAGAAGCCTAGTGTTTGCAGCAGTCCAAACTCAGGGTAAGGATAGTAATCGGGGTAAGATGGAAAAGTGCTCCAAATCTGGGTGACCTAGAACCATAGCTGAAGCAAACGGCATGGCTACAGAGTTACTTTGGCTGGCCAAGCAGAGCTGGCAGCCCCCCTGTCAGCCAGACTGAGAAGGTACCTCGTTCACCACTGATCAGGAAGCAGAGCTGGAAGCCCTGTTTAGTTCGACTCAGATTCTCTTTCACCCGGGAGTTGCTGGTATCAAGAATCTAGTTCAAGGTGGTACAGGTTTTAGAACAAAGTGAAATGGAGAAAGTGAGAAGGTGGTAGGGCTTCAATCCCAGGACTACACAGCTAGTAGGAAGCCATAGTACCTCAACACTCTGCCAGAGGCCCTGTTCTTCCAAGGCTTCTGGGTCCCCATGGCATACTTCCACCTGGCCCCTCCAGAACCTATGACAACCTAGGCTGGACTCTTCAGACTCAGAGCTAGAGAGGCTGGTACCCAGAGTCCCTGCTTTGTCCTTAGACCCTTACAACATAACCCAAGTCATAGAAGCCCATAAATGTTCTGAAGACAAGAGTTCTAACAACTTCAGTTGCCTTTACTAGTACCCTCCTGTCTGACTGCCAGTTGGGAAGAGTCCTGCTACCAGTCTAGTCCTGGGCCTCTGAGAGCTGTTAATGCCCATGACATAACAAGCTGGGAATTCCAACAAAGCCTCCAGATATTTAACCCCAAAGACCTCAGAACTATGGTTCTAGGTTACCCCAGAACTTAGTATTTCCATTTTTACATATCATTTTCCTTTGATTGTGTCTTCTATACCCAGATTCATGGATTAGATATCCTAGTTTTTCTTGGTGAGAAAAAGTGCTGCAGAAACCAGAGCCCTTTGAACAGAACGTCATTTTCTCCCATAGGAGACCACACAATGCCCATGTTTCTAAAAGTCTGCAAAAGTTAGCTTTTGCTCCCAAGATCTAGAACTTCAGACATTAGAATTTTCTTTGTATGTATTTGAAGTTTCTATAGTAAAGAAAAAGAGGCTATTAGAAGAAAGGGGTAACATCTTGCACCTTGAGGTTAAGAAATCCTTCATTAACACCAAAGAGAAAGTCTTGACCAAGTGATGAGAAGATAGTGTTTAGATTTATTCCCTACTGGCCATGTCAGAATTAGACTGACTAGAAGATTTGTCAGCTACACGAGTGACGGGCGGTATCTAGGAGATACAGGGAATATCCACGAGGTAGGCAAGAATGCCAGCGTAGTTCAGAAGAGGGAAGAACAGAGACAAGTGATTTAAATATGGTATGTACTACTCTAACTAGAACTAGAAGTGATCATTTTACCTATCAAGTTAGGAAGGCTGTTCAGGTAGAGATGGGAAAGAAGTAGGACACCATCAGCTTGGAGTTGGAGTACTTGGTGACCTTAAATATGCCATGCCCCAGCAACCCCATGAGGTGGGTAGACACCTTAGGTCTCATAAGTACATAATACACTTAGGAGCTCAGCTCTTACACGGCAGAGTCAGACAAGCACAATACATCTCCACAGAATGGCATGCTATGTCATTAGTCATAGCTGCCTAGACATGATGTGGCTAACTCTCAGAAGTGTGTAACCAGAAGAGATAGGAATGTCACAACGAGCACACTAATAGCCATTCTTCAGGACAAACAGCAGAAAGCACAGTGCTCGAGGGAACAGGGTTAGTAGGGATGGGGGATGTGGGGGAGGGGGAATCAGGACAGTATCCGAGAAGGGCCCTGTTACAAGTCACTTTCCTAGGCCCCAGACAGACGTCCTGAGGTCTAGTTCTGCTGCTGTAGGATAGGCCAGGAGTATGCTGGTCACCCATAGGCTACCAGATTCCTCCTCAGGGGCGGGGCTTCACCCAGCCACCACCAGCAGAGCTCTGTCCTCAGTCCCCTTTGGACGCTACCTTGGAGAAGAACCACCTCACCCACGACTAGGCATCCTTCCATGTTGAGCCACGTGAGATTAAAAAAGCCCAATCCTTTTGCCTGAAGTTGCGACAATTCCGAGGAGCTCTCCAGTTTCTGAGCACCCCACAGAGGCAGCTGAGGCTTCAGGGAGACTGCATCCCAGCTCCACTCTGCCCAGTCCTGCTTCCCATATTTCTCCTACAGGCATCAGTCCCAAGAACACGCCCTAAAATAAGCCTCCTGCATGTTGATCTCCACCTGAGTCTGCTTGCTAGGGAACCCAGCCATGCTAACTCCACCCCAGAGAGTGAGCTGAGCCATTTACCCAGAGAACTCCCTAGGCACAAGGATTCTACTCCCCACCCAAAGATATGAGCTTTTGATTGTCCCCAGGAATACCAGAATGGGTGGGAAGCCCAGCTGCTTCAAGGAGTTGGGAATATAGCAAGCTTCAGCCCTGCTGCTGGGGTAGCCATAACCAAAATCTAGACCAGCCGCTTTCATCGAGCCTCGATGGGATTTCCTCCAGGTTCAGGGCCCAAGCTCTGCAGACCCAAACCCAACTTTCCAGGACCACATGTCTGAAGGCAGTTGTCTGGTATCTGAAACTAAAACTTAGCTAGGCCATACCCATTCAGATCCTAGAATCAAAAATCCCAACAAAATTCTGTTAAGGGCGCCATTCACAGATGTCTGTCACAGGTTAGAGCAAGTCAAGTTCCTCTGCAGCGAGAACCACTAGCCAGTCACTGCGCAGTACCAGGTCCAACTTGGTATGCAAGCAAGATTCCTGAAGCAGAGCTGCAAGCCTAGGAAAAAGGTCCAGAAGAAACCAATCCCCGCTAGCACCTTGATCTTGGATTTCTAGCCCCCAGAGCTAGGGGAAGAGGAAGGAGGATGCTGGCAGAGATCAACCCCCGAGAGGCCTGGAATCCAGCGAGAAGGGAGGGTGGAGTGGCTCATTCTTCCCTCCCCGACATCTCTGGCAGTCACTGGACTCCCGATCTGCTGGAGAGCTCTTCTACCCTCACAGCCCAAAAGCTGCTGCTGCCGCCAGTGAACTTTGTGAGGATGAAGCACCTGGGAGCTGGCATCCTCAGGGTCACTTCCCGTCATCACCACAGACCCAAGCCAAGACAGCAGCTGCCATGTTGCTGCTTCTCCACCTACCGAGCACCTTTGTCCTCCCCAGGGGACCTCAGCCCGTCAGTTTTTGTCCTACTTGTTCCCACACAAACATTGCCCAACTCCAGCCCAGACTGCGGGAGCCATGGGGGG
>VBSM01003143.1:43363233-43378714 GCA_008086735.1 Cheirogaleus medius
TGGTCTTTGGGGACCCAGGGACAGGCCCAGATTGCAAACCCCCAGGTCTCAATCACATTGCTCAGGGACAAGGAGGGGAGATTTGTGATTGTGTGAGGCTAATTACAGCCCCTCCCTGGCAGCTTTGCCTAGAAACTGGGAGCAGACCTTTGACTCCTGCTGAAACAGATACCTTGCCAGCTTTGGTGGAGCCTGAGGGCAATGCTCACCCAACCCAGCCCTGCATAGCCTCAACTCCCCCCCCCCACCTACCTCTGCTGACAGAGAATAACGACACACCTAGGAGTTCCTGAACTGCACCTACCATCTGGGGCATCAGAGTGCTTCTCCCAAGGGACTAGAGCTGGTCACAGAACCCAGACACATTGCAGCTTCTTCCTTCCAGCAAGCACCACCTACTGACAGGTCAATTCGTACACCCATAACAGCATTTACTGACTCAATCATACAGGCTGTAGCTGAGTCTCACCCTTAAGCACCATCTACTGTCTCAGATTAAACTGGGCATGTCGTTATCTAATCAAAAGAAAACCCAAAAATAAGAAGCTGCTGCTCTAGATGAGAAGGAATCGGCAAGAGATCTCCAGATGACAACTCCATACCAATGGAAACAAACCAAGATGAAAATATTGAAGTGACTGAATTTTGAATACATGGATTTTAAGGAAGCTCAATGAAATAGGAGAAAATAGAAACCCAACCTGTAGAAACCATAACAATGCAGGGAGTGAAAGATTCACTAAAGAAATCAAATTATTAAAAAGAAATCAAGCTGAGCTTCTAGAATTGAGGTTCAGGGAAATACAAGACACAGTAGAAAACCTTAAGAGTAGGCTACATCAGGCAGAAGACAGAATCTCAGAATACACCACCTTTGAATTAAAGTTAATCAAAGAAGAACAGAAATAAGGAATGAACAAAGCCTGCAAGAAATATGGGATGTAAAGAGGTCAAACATAATTGTAGGCATCCCTGAGGGTAAAGTTATACAATGCTTGGAAAGCCTATTTGAGGGACTACTTGAAGATTTCCCAGGTTCTGCTATAAATCTGGACATCTAGGTACTAGAAGTGCAACAACTCCTGGGAGATTTATCACCAAGAGGCAATTATGACACACATCAGACTGGCCGAAGTTAACATGAAAGAGGAACTCCTATGAACCGTAAGGTGAAAATCAGGTAACTTACAAAGGAAAGCCCATCAGACCAACTGCAGACTTCTCAACTGAGACTTTACAAGCCAGAAGGGCCTGGGGTCCCTTTCTCAGTCTTCCCAAAGAGAATGGCCAACCTAGAATTTTATATCCTGCAAAACGAAGTTTCTTATATGAGAGAGAAATAAAGCTTTCTCCAACAAGCAGACACTGAGGGAATTTGTCAAAACCAGACCTGCCCTACAGGAAGTACCCAGATTTGCATTATATACTGATCAGCATTGACAGACACCCACCAGTATAAAACCATCCAAGAGCTAAAGTTCAGAGCCCGAACACCACAATGGCTCAAGAGGTAAAGCAATAAAGTTCTATACAACAGGATGGACAGAAACCCACCCCACTTATCAATTCTTTCTGTAGATGTGAAATGTGACAAAGACCATATGATCTTGTCAGTAGACACAGAAAAAGCATCTGACAGAATTCAGTACCCTTTTATAGTAAGAACTCTTAATAGAATAGGTATAGATAAAACATACGTCAAAAGGTACAAAAGCCATATGAGATAGTCTCACAGCCAACATCATAGTGAATAGGGAAAGATTGATAGCATTCCCACTTGGAACTGGAACCAGACAAGGTTGCCCACTATCACTTCTATTCAACATAGTACTGGAAGTCCTAGCCAGAAAAATCAGGCAAGAGAAGGAAATTAAGTGTATCCAAATGGGGAAAGAGGTCAGACTATCACTCTTTGCTGCTGTGATGTCTAGAAAGCTCCGCAGATTCTGACAAGAGATTCCTGGAATTGATGAACTCCGTAGAATCTCAGGTTACCAAAAAAAGTATACAAGTCAGTAGCATTTTTATATGCCAACAGTCAAGCAAAGAATCAAAGACTCAATATATCTTTCACAATAACAAAGAAAATAAGATACTTAGGAATATGTTTAACCAAGGAGGTAAAAGACCTCTATAGGGAGACCTACAAAACATTGAGGAAATAAACCAGAGGATGTAAACAAACGAAAAACATATCATGCTCATGGATCAGCAGAATTGACATTGTGATGCCTATACTACCCAAAGTGATTTACAGATTCAGTGCACCCCATCAGAATACCAACATCATTTTCCACAGATCCAGAATGCTATGCTTTGTATGGAATAAGAAAAGAACTCTAATAACCAGGACAACCTTAAAGCAAGAAGAACAAGTTGGGAGGTATCACTTTAGACCTCAAGCTACTACAAAGCTGTAGTAACCAAAACAGCATGGTAACAAGAACAGAGACAGACCAATGGATCAGAACAGAAACCAGATAATAAAGCCATCCTCATATTGCCATCTCATCTTTGACAAGGCAGACAACAAAATTACACTGGGGAAGAGAATCCTTATTCAATAAATGGTACTGGGAAAATTGGATAACCCATATGTAGTAGACAAACAGGATCTGCATCTCTCGCCACTCACAAAAGTTAATTCATAACAGATAACAGCCTGAGGCATGAAACTGAGAATTCTAGAAGTGTTAGAAACTTTTGTAGACATCAGCCTAGGCAAAGAATTTATGAAGACGACCCCAAAGGCAATTATAGCAATAAAAATAGATAAATGGGACCTGATCAAATTTAAAAGCCTCTGTACAACCAAGGAAACACTAGAGCAAATAGACAACCTACAGAATGAGAGAAGACATTTGCATGCTACATATTCAAAGGGCTGATAACCAGTATCTATGAAGAACTCAAGCAGATCAAGGGGAAAAAAACATTAAGTGGGCAAAAGACACAAACAGAAACTTAAGATAGACTAATGGCCAAGAAACATGGATAAGTGCTCAACATCTTTAATCAGGGAAATACAAATCAAAGCCACAGAGACATCATCTAACTCCAGTGAGAATGGCTTGTATCAAAAATCCCAACACAAATGCTGGTGTGGATGCTGAGAGATAACACTTATACCCTGCTGGGGGACTGCAAACTAATACCTTTCTGGAAAGTAGTCTGGAAGATACCTCAGAACTAGAAGTAGACCTACCATTTGATCCAGCAATCCTACTATTGGGTTTTACCCAAAGGAAAAAAGGACATTTTATGAAACAACAAAAAGGACACCTGCACCCAAGTTATTTATAGCAGAACAATTCATAATTGCAAAAATGTGGAAACAACCTAATAACCCATCAATATATGAGTAGGTTAATAAAATGTGGTGTATGTATACCATGGAGTACTACACTCAGCCATAAAAAGGGGAACTAATACCTCTTGTGTTAACCTGGACAGAGTTAGATACCATTCTTCAAAGTATCACAAGAATGGAACAAGTACCATGTGTACTCACCATTACATTGGAACTAATCGGACACTTATGTTCACATATGGAAATAAAACTCATTGGAAATCAAGCAGGTGGGAGGCAGAGGAAGGAATGAATAAATTCACACCTAATGAGTACAATGCCTGTTATCTGGGAGATGGGCACATTCAACTTTGACTCAAACCATACAAAAAGCAATGTATATGACCAAAACATTTGTACCCCCATGATACTCTGAAATATGAGAACCTACATAAAGGCCTCCTAATTGACCCAAGGAGCTGAGTGCTCAGGAGAGCAGTGGCTTGTGGGTACAGCCGCAGCCTCTGATCTCAGCTGGACTTTCCTAGTCTGGAACCTCTACTTCGAATGAGCCAAGCTGAGTGCTATGCGGCCCCGGCATTCTCAGCAGAGCCTGTCTTACACTGAGGGCTAGATGAAAGAGAAGAATACCACCCCTGCTGCACTGGCCTCTGCAACAGGCCCCATCACAGACAGCTAAACGATGGATGCATCTCAGATTTGAAAGAAGTCCTCCACCTCTAAGAGGCCCAGAGACAGCCCGGAGAGCTGAGGGTCCTGCTGCCATTTGAGGCCTACGCAGTCCAGGGTAGAAACACTGCATAGGACATTCTGACCAGCTGAGCAGAGGGGATTTTCAGGTGTGAACTCGCTCCAATGTGCAGAGCTTTGAAGCCATCATCCCATTCCCCACAAGAAAAATGCTGAACAGATTCTTAGAAACGTTAGAGACTTAAGATCGTAGGACATACCACCTCTAAGTGATAGGTAAATGCAGACTCACAGCCGAGATAGGCTTACCTGCAACAGAAGCCGGAGCCAATAGCTTGGAAATAAGCACTTAATAGTTTCGACAGGTTGCAGGACCAGCTTGAGCGAGGCATCCCAGGGGTCACAGAGGTAGAGAGACATGCATTTGTGGGTTTCACCAAGGAGCCCCACCCAGGTTCTCATGGTAAAGACTGGAGAGAAAGTGCCCGTTTCAGGCCGGGGGAAGGAAAATGTAACCATTTTGAAATGTGGACCATCCTCCACGATAGAGGCCTATGTTCCAAGGAAGAGGACATCAGAGCCTTCTGCCCTGGGAGAAAGGCAGCTACGCCTACTTCAACCCAATAGCCTTCCCATCTCACAGGAGGGAAGGAAAAAAGGTGTGTCAGGCCTACGAGAAACCTGATGTTTAGTTGAACTACACAACGTCTTCCCTCCCTCACACTACATCAACAGGACTGCAGTATGGTAACATTGCGAACGAGGCCCAGGACCGACTAAGGAGCTCCTTGGAATAGCCAGAGATAGCAGTGGAGAAAGAACAGGAAGCCAGAGGCTCTTTCCCCTGCAGTTACAGGGACTGTTTGGCCCAGCTCCTAGTCTAAAACCTTACACCGAAGCCTTAGTTTGCCATCCAATACGTCACGTATAGCTTTGAGATCATAAGGTGTGCTGAAAGGCAGGAGAGGCTTGCTTTCTCTTCAGACTGCTCA
This sequence comes from Cheirogaleus medius, assembly GCA_008086735.1. Classification (NCBI taxonomy): domain Eukaryota; kingdom Metazoa; phylum Chordata; class Mammalia; order Primates; family Cheirogaleidae; genus Cheirogaleus; species Cheirogaleus medius. The sequence continues at coordinate 43,368,226 of VBSM01003143.1, forward strand.
AGACTCACGCGATGTCTTGGAGTTATCATAAGAGATTTAAGATAACTGATTAATAAGTTAATAGAAACATGCAAGAACAGACGGGCACCATAAGCAGACACGGAGGCTCTAGTCCTATCCAAGGTGTTACCAAAGCGTTCATTTGCCAGTATGTTTCAACTAGGTAGAAAAAACACTGCCAAGGAAGAATTAGGGAGCTTGAAGCTACAACAATAGAAAATTTCTGAACTAAAATGCAAAGAGATAGAAGCCTGACCAAAACTCCTGACAAGTAGGCTCGACTTCCTGGCTTCCAACATAGTCGCTCTCCCTCTTTCCCCCTCCATAGACTTAGCAGCAAAGAATTTCCCAGAGGAAAGGCTCTTGAACCACCTGTATATTAGGTTCTCCATGTCAGAGGCATCCAAGGCCCGGTCATCCAGAGGCAAACTCCAGAGCCTTCCCCCACTTTCTGCATGTCACCACCTCCGCTATACCTGGCAACCAGCTTGGTTTCCCTGCCAAGCCCTGGCCTCCAGCCTGGGCCAGCACTGGCTCTTCCGCCAGGCTCCTTTCAAGAGGAACTGGGGGAACTAAGGTCACTTTCCCCATAGTTGCAGCATGTTCCTGACGGTCTCCCAGAACCCTAGTACTACTGCCAGAAAGTATGCCCTGATGCCCCAAGTCCAGGAAGGCAGGGAGCTAGGAGAAACCAGGCCTACCGATCTGCTTTCTAAGGACTTACGCTGAGGCATGAAGTAACCAGTCACCCCGGCCTCGTTAGCCTGCTGAAGCTTCCTCCCCGGAAGGCAAATAGGGAAGGCTCACCTGCTGTCTCTGATGCCATACGAGTTGTCACCAAGTAAACCTGGTACTCTTCTGCCAAGATGGCCCCAAGCCCCAAGATGGCCCCAGAGATACCTTACATTATATCCTATAGCCCCGCAAAGCAAGGGGTCACCAAGAATGGTGCCAGGAGTCTTGGCTGGTAGAATCTAACCTGGGGCCCTGTCCCTAGGCGACACGTACGCTTTGCAACAGGAATCAGTCCTGGTCAGTAAGGCAGCATCTTAGACTTGCCTATGATCTAACTTTTAAAGTTAGCAACTCTTAAGATTAGAGATTCGAGAGAAATAAAAGGAGAGAATTAGAGGTTTCCAGCACCATTGGAGGTTAAGTAAGCCTAGTGTTTTTTAACTAGGAAGTTAAAGGTCTATTTTCCTCCTCTCCAAGTAGGAGAGCAAGAGACAGGACAGGAGTATGAAGGCTGGTCCCTAGTGCAACTCGAGTCTAGGAGGACTTAGGAGAACCACGTGTGCCTGGTACAGATCCTCCCATGTAAGGAACAGGGATATTCATGCCATGTAATACTTCAATTTTTCTGAGTAGAAATATGCCTTGGGGTTCTCCCACCGCCCCCGCCGGTCTCAGTAGCTCCGGGGGCGACAGCCAGACAGTTCAGCTTCACAAAGCACCCTGCACACACCCTCCCCGCCGCCAAGATGCCTAAGAGGAAGGTCAGCTCAACTGAAGGCGCAGTGAAGGAAGAGCCCAAGAGGAGATCTGCGTGGCTGTCAGCTAACCCTGCTCCTGCGAAAGTGGAAACGAAGCCCCAAAAGGCAGCAGCAAAGGATAAGTCTTCAGACAAAAAAGTGCAAACAAAAGGGAAAAGGGGAGCAAAGGGAAAACAGGCCGAAGTGGCTAACCAAGAAACTAAAGACGATTTACCTGCAGAAAATGGAGAAACTGAGGCGAACCCAGCCTCTACTGAAGCAGGAGAGAAAGAAGCCAAGTCTGATTAATATCATATACCATGTCTTATCAGTGGTCCCTGTCTCCCTTCTTGTACAATGAAGAGGAATATTTTTATCAACTATTTTGTAAATGCAAGTTTAGTAGCTCTAGAAACATTTTTAAGAAGGAGGGAATTCCACCTCATCCCATTTTTTAAGTGTAAATGCTTTTTAAGAGGTGAAATCATTCGCTGGTTGTTTACTTTTTGGTACAACCAGAAAATAGTGTGGGATATTGAATTATGGGAGGCTTTGACTGTCTTGGGTGTCAGCTTAACATTCCATAGATGGGTGTTAGTTTTTATATCCTATAATATAAAGCATACTAAATGGCAATATGGAGTCCCAAGCCTGCATTTAACATCTTGAACATTTTAAATTACTTCTATTCCCATGTTTTTAGTAGACTTATTTCCTAAAGAAAACTACTCTTTGCTCATGGCTGTCTGTCAGAATTGCGTATATTCTGTAACATCTTTGGTAGTGGTAGTCCTGTTTCCCCAATAACTTTGTTAATGTGCTGTGAAAGATTGAAAATTTGAGTATGTAGTATATATGATAATAAATTGTGAATTGGTGGGACTTATGTAACAGCTTGTCAACATTTGAAGATACTGGTACTTGATACCCTCTTAAGGAAAATTTGTCTCCAAATTTTAAGCTGGAAAGTCACTGGAATAACTGTTTTAAAAAGAATGAAAATGGTTTTTTAGATTTTTGGTACGTATGTTAAGAATTGTGTACAAATTGAAATGTCTGTACTGATCAACACAACCAATAAAATCTCAATTACAAAAGAAAAAAAATATGCCTTAAATTGATCTAGGGACTTTTCTAATCGTAGTCACAGATACCAATCTGACCCCTTGCCCCTAGAAGCACCCAGGAAAAAGGGCACAAGACCTAGTCGAGCAGGTGTCAACCCCCTACCACCAATACAGAGCCAAATCCCAGGTATACAGGGTTCTGTTCCACCCCATCCATTCTCTAGGAATTAATGCAGGACAGGCGGATAACTGACCTGTCTCCCACGGTTGCCAAAGGCGCTGAACCCGGGCCTAGACCCTGCATCATTTCCCATCCATGCCCTCCCCGTGGCCAGCCCCTGCTGGGCTAACAGTTCCATCCAGGTGCCAAAGCAGCGCGAGCTCAGAGCTAAGCTTCACAGCCGTCCTAATACAACTGTCAATGCGTCCAGCTCAGGAAGAGGCTAAACTAATCATCTTTCATCCTCAAGGTGACAGGTTTAGCCCTGTCTGACCAGTGTTAGAAACTGCCTTCTTCATACCTTAAGTGACTTCCACTTGACACAGCAGGGACATGTGGGATCACATCAGATAACCTGGGGTAGTCAAGACTCAAAAGGAGAGAACGGGACAGAAGTTTGAAGAGATGACCAAGGGTTTTCAACTAAGACTTGAACCTAGAGATCCAAGGAGTTACATAAACCTCAAGCCAAATAGGTTAGAGAGTATAGGCACACTGATTCAGACAGCTAAGGAAATGAGAGTCCCAGAAACACCCAGGAAGATTAAGCATTGTGGCTGATCAAGGAACTTCACAAGCAGCCAGAAGATAGAATAATCATTGTAGTGCGGAGGGACAGAATCAACCCAAAGTTCCACATCTGACAAATGTCCTTTAGAAATTAAGGAGATATCAAGACAGATGAAAGCTGGGAGTGTCAGCAAAGTCACACTCAATGCTGAAGTTCTTCAGTGAAGAGGCAGGTCACTCCAGATGGAGTTCTGTGTCGGCTGGAACAAAGGACACAGGAAAGGTAAGTCAGATGAGCTGACATGCAGAGGAAGGCCCCATTCACCTAACCAAGGCGAAACGAAAGCCTAGTTTGAGCACGGCAGTCCCTGGTTGAGACTGACAGGCTACAGGTTCAGTAGCCAGCTACTAAGATCACTTCCCACCTCAGGATGGAAGATACTGTCACAAATCAACACACATAACAAGAGCCTGCAGGAGGCTTTCAACAGGAAAGGCTCCACAAGTGCTTTGGATGTAGCAAGTGACTTAAGAACCGTCCATGAGACAGTTGGACCAGGTGCACAGCGAGTCACTGCACTCACCCTCTCTGGGTGTGCCCAGCGGCCCAGTGCCCATCGACTGGCCTTTGTATCCGGCAGAGGTGATCCCAGACGTGGGTGGGTATGTCCTCACAGCTTCTCTGCAGACACCACCGTGACTTGGGAAGGTACCAGAAGAAGCGAACAGAGCAAGGAAGACACTGGAGGACCAAGCATAGACGCCTCACCGGGGAGGCAGGGCAAGCAAGAACTTCCCAAGCACACAGCTTGAAAGGCAACATGAAGAGCAGCACAGACTCAGTGTCACGGTGGACTTCCTAGTCCACTTTAAGTGCAATTAGCTTCTATCCACTGACTACCAGAGCCATGACATAATCTGCTAATATTTTTAATAAAGTCTTGAGAAATAAGGAGATTAGGTGAATCCTAGCTCTAAAGACAATCACGATTGCTAGCTCCCTCCATGAGGATCAGGCCTACAGAGATTAAGATGACAGACCAGAGAAGCGACCTCACGGGGGGTGGAGGGGGGCTGCCTTAGCCTGCTGGGAGGGGTGGCCCTGCCTTGGGACAGGCGGCAGCCTGGGACGGCTGTGGAGGACCAGTTAGGGACCAAGATGGTTCAAACTCTGCTCCTGCTTGTCCCGTTATGCGAGGACAGAGCCTGCCTCACACCTGCAGAAGCTCACGCCTCTGGGCCAGGTGTCTTCAGAAAGACTCAGGACCAGGCAAGGAGCCCTGCATTAAGGAAGACAGGTGGGGAGTTTCTTAGCAAGCCCTGAGCAAGGAAACCTTCCACACCTCTGCCTCCCTCTCCCCGGGGCTGGTGAGTCACAGCTGAAACTGGCCTGTAGTTCCTTCTGCCTGGTAGGCAAAGAGGCGGCCCTGCCCTAAAGCCACTTAGGGCAGAGAACCATGATTAGCCGTCTTCCCAACACCCAGGTGCTGCTCCCTAAGGCTCATGCTCCTTCGTCCACCCTCCCTGTGGTCAAGGGCTTCAAGGACTGAGCCCCAGCACTCCCCCACAGGCATTGCTGGGCAGTAGCCAACACCCCCCCCCCCCGCCCCAGGGAGAGCGAGCTCAACCCAAAGTGAGCTATTAGGAGTACAACTATTTCAGGATAGTTAACCAGAGCAGATGCTACAGGTAGAAATATTAGAACATACAGGCCAAGGTCTTAAAGGCATTAGCAGTGTTGATTAGAATAGGCACGAGAGCAGTTAAAGGATACAACTGCTAGCGGGCAGAGCCGATCTGGCCAAGGAACACGTTAACTTACTTGACGTTGGGGTCAGAGGCCTGCCAGAAGGAAAGGGCAGAGTAGCTCGTGCGAGGACAGCTAAGGTCCAAGGCAGACATGCCAAAGCCAGCAGGGGAGTCGGAGAAAGGCAGACCTGGAGGAGGCATCCCCAGGCCTCGGGAGATGGAGGGGAGAGAAGGAAAACCCCATGCTAGGTGGGCGGCTCCCATATTCTTACACTTCTATAAAGAAAAGGTGGAGGAAGGCAGGTAACAGGCAAAGGAACAGAGACTGCCCAGACTGGTGGCTCTGGGTAGAGCGGGGAGATGAGGCTCTTTAGAGGAAGTCGCCTCTGAGGCCAGAGCCGGAAGAGGCTGCTGTCAGGGAATACACACAGAGGTAGCCTTGCCTGGGCAGGGACAAGGACAGGATCCCAGGGGACAGCAGATAGGATCCATAGTGGTGACAGGATGCTCACAGAGGGGCTTAGGCTGGGCCAAGCCAGGAGCACCCCACCCCCCTGTAATAGCTGCGGTGACAGCAGGGGCAGTCTGGCCCACAGAACGCCTACAGGACAGGCCTGGGAGGGCCAGGACAGCCCATGTCGAGGGGCCTCCATGGCCTCTTAACCAGCTGCTGCCTCTTAATGGGCGCCAGCCCCTCAGTCGCAGGCTCTCTCCACACATGGCCTACCCACTCCTCCTTCTCCTCCACACCCGTTCCAGACCGGGGCCAGTCTCCACCACGGCCTGGCCTCTTTCCATGGAGGGAGGTGTTGACACTCCTTTCCGCAAGGGGGACACGCGCTTCCCTCCAGCAGCCTGCATCTCTGCTGCCACCCTCCTCACTGCTCAGTGATCCGAGGCCACTTTCACCCTCCGCTCCAGCGCTGGGGCCAGTGTCCGGTCCCTCCCCACTTCACAGCAGCCCCTCACCTAGACTAAAGGCCCTGAGGCAGAGTGGGGCCCCCATCCCACTCACCCTTGTCTCAGGAAGCCTTGCCCCAGGAAGTCACTGCATGGGGTGAAGAGTGACCATCCGACTGTCCCCAGTACCTGGGTGCTCCACCCTAGGGCACATCCTCTCCTGATGCCCCTGCTAAGGGAGTTCAAGGACTGGGCTCTGGCATTCCCCCCGCCATAAGCATTGGGGAACAGTAGCCAACACTCCCAGGGAAAAGGGACTCAAGGCAGAGCAAGATGTTAGGAGCATGCCAAGCTCACATTGCCTACGTGGGCACTCTGAGCGTTCACCTGTTAGCTCCTTCCCAAGCCACCAGACCAAACCGGACTCTGATGCCAGAGCTGGGTCAACATGATGGGCCCAGGGGCTCAGGTGATGCAGAGGCTGCAGAGGAGTTTGTAGCACCTGGCACTGGCTCCCCAGCTGGCCAAGCTGCTCCTTAAAGGCCTTCTCCTTTCCAGAACTCAGGCCTGCTCAGAGCCAGCCCTTAGTTCCAATGGCCGGGCTGAAAACACATGAGCCCAGGTCTAGCAGTGGCCTCTCAAGATCCTGCCTGTGACATCCCCCAGACACCTGTAGCAGCAGCCAGAGGGCAGCCCTCCCAGGAGCTGGAGGGCAGGGTTTAGGGGCCTCCTTGTAGTGACCAAAGCCAAGACTCTGCCTCCTTCCCCAGCCAATCTCCCAGCCAGCCAAGATCCACGCAGCTTAGAACAGGCCCAGACCACCTTAGGGAGTCAGTCCACCGCAGGACTCAGAGCCCAGGGCTGAACAGAGGCTGTGCTCACCTCTGAGGTTCTGTTTCAACCACACACTCTACAGCCAATCCCAGGTTCCTTTCCAGTCCGGACCAGAAGCTGCTCAAACGCCGGTTTCCTACCCACCCCCAACTCCACCCTCCATCTGGTGGGAGCCCTGCACAGCTGTGCCCTGGAGACATCTCATCCCCAGACCGCCCCCCACCCCCACCCCCACCCCATCTTCCCCAAAACAAGGCTGCCTCAGAAGCTCCTCCCTCTGACCCACACCCCCCAGGACCTGTGCCCAAGCCAGCAACCTTCCCCCACCCCCTGAGGCCCGGCCACTAGATACTCCCACACTGACCACAAACTAATCCTTATCCCAAGCCATAACCAGTGACCAAGCCAGTTGTCTTTCCCCTGCCAGGAGCGAGCACATCACCTGGCAAGGCAGCCCCTCGGCCCAGCCCCCCACTGTCCAGGTACCAGGGCTGATGGATGGAGCCTACGGTGGGTCAGACCCTCCCTGCATCAGTCAGCAGCATGAGCGTTGGTGAAACCTCACGGCTCTCCAGGAATCAGGAGTCCCCTCCAGGTCCAGCCAGGTATGACCCTCTCTTAAGCCAGCCAGTTCTCCTCGTCCATGGTCCTCAGCCCAAGAACCTTGCAGGCGTCACTCGGAGACCACTTTGGCAGGCCGCTCCTGTACCCATCCGTTTGGCCAAGGCCCTGAGTGAAGGTTTTTATAGGGCCCTGATCCCGTGCCTTCTTCTAGATCACCTGTTCTGAAACCTTTACCTTGCGTTGGAATCACCTGAAGGTCTTGTTAAAACAAGACTGCTGGGTCCCATCGCCAGAGTTTCTGATTCAGTAGGTCTGGGCTAGAATTGGAAAATTTGCATTTCAAACTTGGTCCCAGGTGGTCCCAATATTGCTAGTCTGTGGCCCACTCATTGAGAACCACTGTTCTAGAGTCTCCCGAGATGAAGGGCCAGTGACTGCCCCTTTAATGAAGGCACAGGTGGAGCTGGGTTGATGGGAGTAGCTTTCGTACTTTGATTCCTCGGGATCGGGTAAGGAGAGTGGTCTACCTTGGTTTTGAAGGGCTTTGGGGTCCCTAGGACCTCAGCAAACCCCAGGGGGTCCTGCTGCCTCTTGAGAATGGGAAGGCCATGTTGGGTGCCTGACGTTATTCCTGCGTCCTGGATCAGGGGCCTGGCAGCTGGGAAAAGGTAGGCAGAAGAGGATGTGGGAGCATGCACCAGGTGCTGGGAGGTAGAGGTAGAGTCTGAGGCCCAGTGGGGGGGCGGGTGGCGGGAAAGCGACATCAGGATCCACACGGGGTCAAGTACACTGGTGAGAGCAATGGGGGCCTCTCCTGTCGCTCTCTGTGGTTCCTTCCGGCCCAGACCTGAAGAGAAGAAAGGGCAACTGACCCAGTCGTTTGGGGGCCAGTGGTCTCCCCAGCTCTGGGAAACAAGCACACCAGCTCTCAGAAGGATAGGCTGATATTTAAATTAGATGCAAAATCAAGCTTCTAAAACGTCTCTTCACTGTCCCAGCGAGGCTGAGCCCAATCTGTTTTTATCGCCCATGCCAGCTTGCAGCTTGCCAGGGGTCACGCAGGTTAGAGGGCTAATGCCCGGGCTCCACCCAGGCCAGCTTAAGCAGAATCTCCAGGGCAGCACCCAGGCATCAGGAGGTTCTCTGTGCAGAGCCTTGGTTGCAATCACTTGGACAATCACTGGTATGGATTAAGAGAAAAAAGGTTTTCCAAAAGCCCAGTGAGGGCATGGCAGCTCCGGCAGGGGTCCAAGGAAGGAAACACTCCCGCTCTGCTCCCATGTGCTTACTAGGCAGGGAGGATGGGAAGGTGGCTTGAGCCAGTTTTGCAAAGGACCTTCCTTACAAAACTCAGGGATTAGGCTTTTTTTCGTGGTTAGTGGGGAGCCACTGAAGGTCTCTGAGGAAGGGCATGCCGTGATCAGAGCTCCATTACAGCCATAGCAGCCTCTGCTTCCTCCTGCCTCTTCTCTCTTAGATTTTATTATTTCCACCATGCGACAAAAAGGAAAGGGCTTGGGCCTTGGAGCCCATTCTGTTAGAGAATGCAGTTTGGGGGGATATTGAAGAGAGGAGAAAGGGGAAGCAGATTCTTGCCTCTTTGCAACCATGAACGATTCCCCACGTGGCCTTGGGCAGGTCGATTAGCATCTCTGACCCCAGTGGTCGAGGTCAAATGTGACTCCTCCTGCCTGCCCAGGAACACCGACAGTGCACAGCTGCGTGCCCTGAAGAGGTGCAAGGTGCACTTAGTATTCTTCGCTGAGCCCAGCTGGGCAGGCAGGGCTGAAGGACCAACGAATCAGGTGATTTTGGAAGAGCATTTGAACGAGAACACTGTAAGTCCCAAACCTGGGCAAAGGCGCAAGGGCAGGTAGAGTAAGCACATCTATTTTTCATGATCCCAAGTCAAACGTGAGAAGACGGTAGCCAGGGTGATGTGGAATAAAAAACAGATGAAACATTGATAAGAGCCAGATTAATATTGCAGGAGGGGCCCGGCCACAGGTGTGGAGGAGGGAGGCAGGACCCTCGGGTGCCCCTTCAACACGTGGCTTATCTGGAAAGATGCAATTGTACCCGTGGCTTTAAAAGTAACTGCCTGAGAACTAAGGGGCTGGGGGGCTGGGCAGAGGGTGAAGGTGAGGAGTTTTCTCTCTTAAATTCAGGCCCTGGTTTTGCTGTGTGACCTGGACACCTGGTGTTGTCTCTCTGGGCCTCATTAGTGCTAATTCACTTGCTCTCCCTAATTCGGCTAGAACGAGGCCCTTGCCTGGGTCACTAACACATTGCTCTGATCAAATCGGGGGTGTAAAGTGGCAAGATAAGCCTAAAACAGGTGATGAGAAATAGAAGAGCAGCTTAAATAATAAGAGTCCTTCAACGTAGTTCCCCTGCTCCCCCGCCCCAGCCTCGGGGCCCTGAGCCCAACCGGCTAGGTGCTCAGCCCTGGGGCAGCCCTGTCTGACCTGTCTGATTCTAGTTCCTGGCTTGGGACAAGTCTCCCTTTGAGCCCTAGCTCTGGGGACTGGCTGTCCCCAGGTGAAATTCTTGTCTCCAGTACGGGCTCACTGGTGACCACAAAGGCAAGGAGTGAGCTGGCAGCCCCAGCAGAGGGTACGGCTGTAAGGCCTCAGTCTCCAGCCTCCACTCCCTGGACTCCATCATCACCCTCCACTCTGCTGGGCGCCTGGAGCCACAGCCCCACCCGGCTTGCTTCCTTTTCTTTTTAAGTTTGTTGGGATGACATTCTGGTTTAAATAGTTGCAACAGCACAAGTCATCGTATTTTTTTTTTTAAAGACAAGGTCTCCTCTCTCACCCAGGCTAGAGTGGTACAGTGGTGTGATCATAGCTCACTGCAGTCTTGAACTTCTGGGCTCAAGTGATCCTCCCACCTTGGCCTCCCAAAGCACCTGGCAGATCACCATATTTTAAGGACTGCAATGCTCCTACCTCCTAACCAAGATATCAGGGAAATGGACTGGTAATTAACAAGTTTGTTTTCTCCTATTTTCTTTTTTACACAAATGCTTGGGCACTTAATAGGAGCCAGGCCTTCCACAGCCTGAATTCACCCAGTAGCCCTGCGAAGGAGGGGCCATGAGGCTCTGAGTGTCACTTATCTGGGATTCCGAAGCTGGCAGAGCAGGAACCCCCCCCCCCAAGGCCATG
>VBSM01003143.1:43388613-43401593 GCA_008086735.1 Cheirogaleus medius
TAACATGGTTAAATCTGCAATGACCCTGTTTCCAAATGAGGTCACATTCTGAGGTCCTGGGGGTAAGGACTTCAACATATGGGGGGTGGGGGGGCGGGGGGCGGGTGAACAATTCAACCCCTAACAGTGCTCTTAGTCATACTTTTATATAAGCTTGAGGAAAAAATTCCAATTGTCCACATCAAGCAATATTGTTTTGGGTGATGACTTTGGTGAAGGGCAGGTAGAAACGACGGGGAAACTAAAGCCCCTACAAGGCCCCATTCTGCTGTTGCCACTGGTAAGAGATGGGCCTAAGGCAGCCCTCCAAAGGAGACAGGTACTCTGACCTCAGCGGATGGGAGTGACTCCCAAGTAAAGGGAGGTCGCTGTGTGCCGGACACAACTCATCCCATTTCCTCCCCACAACCACCCAGGAGGAAGGCAGCATCCCCATTTCCCATCCAGGAAACTGAGACTGAGACAAGCTGAGTCTTGTTCAAAGTCACACAGCTGCTAAGGAGAGGAGCTTAGATCCCAGTCCAAGCAGCCCAGCTCCACAGCCTCTGGGTTTAACCACTGAGCTGCATGGCCTGAGAGGGAGAGAATGAATCAGGGGGGGCCAGGCGCTCTTCCAGCACTTGAATTCAAAGGCCCTGCCAGAACTGAATCCAAAGATAAACCAAAAGGCCATCTGAAAGTGGAGCCAAACCCTTTCCCAGCTCAAATAAAAAGATCAAAGAGCTACTCATAGCACTTGAAGTTGCATAGAGAGGCAATCTTGGGTGAACTCAAACTAATTAAAGCTGAAGCCTAGCACCAGTCAACTCAACCTAGGAAGAATGTGGTTGATCTGCCCCTTGCTCTAACCATCAGACAGAGAAAAGTTCTTATACTCTCTGTGGAATAAACAAGCAAATAAAAGCAGAATTATATTTCAATCCCTACTTTTTTAGGAGACTATATTCAGAAAAAAATACTTTAAAATTTATATATATGAGGAAGTAGGAAAATATGCAGTGGTGTGCTGGAGCCAGCTCTGTTCACAAGAGCCATTTGTGAACATCTTTTCCTAACTCTCTGTTCTATTAGGTTATATTATGTTGGTAGCTCAAACTCAGCTTTGGTGGATATTTATACAATGGAAATTGGCAAATGCCAAATCAGGGCTGCTGCTGCTGTTGCTGCTGCTGCTTCCTCTTCTCCTTTAGAGGGCTAATTTTTAGCCATTTATAACATACCACTGAAAATATGACCCATAATCAAGAGAAAAAATAGTCGTTAGAATCAGATCCATAGATGACCTAGTTATAATATTAGAATAAGCAGAAAATGACTTTAAAATAATTATTATAAATATTTTTAAGAATATACAGGAAAGTATGGGCATAAAGGGTGAAGAGATGGAGTATTTCAGAAGAGCAATAGTAACTCTAAAATGAACTAAGTGTAAATAATAGAAATAAAAAAATCATTATCTGAAATAAAGAATTCATTTATGGTCTTAGAAACTACAAAAGAAAGGATAAGTGGAATTTGAAGCTAGATCAATATCAATTATCCAAACAAAAGCAGAGAAGGAAAAATGATTGAAAAATAATGAATAAAGCAACCATAACCTGTGGGCTAATACTAAGCTGTCTAATGTGTACAGTATTTGGAGTCCCAAAAGGAAAGGACAGATAATGGGGCAGAAAAATTTTTTTGAAGAAACAATGATTAAATGATGAGAAATATTAACTCATAGATCTAAGATCAATGAACCCTAAGCAGGATAAGTCAAAAACAAAAATAGAAAGTCCTAGGCATAGTATAGGATGAAAACAAAAATGAAAATCAGGGTGATTTTATAACATGTCTACAAATTCTTTGATATCCATCCCTTCAAGAGGTGATATGTACTTCCCTCCCCTTGAATGTAGGCTGGACTAAGTGACTCCCTTCTAGTAAAAAAATATGGCAGAAGGGACAGTGTGTGAGTTAAGATGAGGTCATAAAAGGTGTCGTAACTGCTCTGTGCCCACTCTTGGATCAATCAGGAGGAAGTCAGATGCCATGTCATGAGGAGATTCAAGCAGACCCATGGAGAGGTCCACATCACGAAGACTGAGAACTTCTGCCAAGAACCAGCAAAGAACTAATGCCTCCCGCCAATGGCCATGTGAGTGAGCCATCTTAGGAGTGGCTCCTCCAATCTCAGTAAACCTTTAGATGATTATAATTCTAGCCAACATCTTGATTGCAAATCTCATGCAAGATCCCAAGCAAGAATCATGAAACTAAGCTGCTCCCAAATCCCTGATCCAGAGAAACTGTGAAATAATTGATGTTTAATGTTGTAAATCAACAAGTTTTGGGGTAAGTTGTTAACATAGTGATAGATAACTAATGCAAAGAGAAAATCTTGAAGCAAGTAGAGAAAAATGACACATATTCAGAGGAAAAACAGTAAGAAATAACATTGACTTCCAAAAAGAAACAATGAGAACTAGAAGATAATGGAACAAGATTTTTACCATGGGTTTAAAAACAAAACTGTCAACCTACAATTCTATATCCAGCAAAAATGGGCTTCAAAAATGATACCAAAAATAAAGCATTTCTCAAATAAAATCTTAAAGAACTTATTGCCATTATATGCACACTAAAAGATATATTATAGGATGCTCTTCAAACTCATGGGAAAGTATGCCAGAAGGAAACTTATAACTATAGAAAGGAATGAAAAGAGTTGTGAGTAAGTATAAAATACTGCTTTTCTTCTTAATTAAAGAAATTGAGAGAAATTTATAAATTCTGTAAATTTGTCAATTTTCTTATTTATTTATTTAGAGACAGAGTCTTGCTCTGTTTGCCTTGGCTAGAGTGCCATGGCATCAGCCTAGCTCACAGCAACCTCAAACTCCTGGGCTCAAGCGATTCTCCTGCCTCAGCCTCCCGAGTAGCTGGGACTATAGGCATGCACCACCATGCCCGGCTAATTTTTCTATTTTTAGTAAAGATGGGGTCTCATTCTTGCTCAAGTTGGTCTCAAACTCCTGAGCTCAGGCGATCCTACCACCTCGGTCTCCCAAAGTGCTAGGATTACAGGCTTGTCAATTTTCTAACAAAAGAAAATTGTAAATTCTGCTTTTGGACAAGATGAAATAACAAGGACTGCATATAATAATGTCCAAAAAGTGATAAAATATATAGTTTAAAAGACATTGGACATCAGAAAATGAAGGACAGTGATTCCAGAGATGTGGGACACAAATGAAGTGAGCCCTGTGCTTGCCCCAGCTTACTGCCAGTTTCCAGGCCACAGGGCAAACAGGGGGCTTTCGGGTGGAGCCTGGTAGACCCCCTCAGTTGAGAGAGAGATAAGAGTCCAGGGATATGGAGGCATCTCGAGCTTGCAAGACAGAGCACTAGAGCAAAGAAGACGGAACGAACTCTAGAGATCTGCAGAGAGTTCCCCTTGAGTATCAGCAGAGTCTGGATCAGCAAATTCATTTGAGGGAATCTTATGAGGCTCGTGTAGGAACGATTCAGGGGAACAGTGTCTAAATCTCACCCAGGGCTGGGAATAGTGCCTGTTCCCACCAGCCGGATTGGAAAACCTCACAATTATGGGACATTGAGTAGAGCACTTGAAAGCGTCTTACCCCAGTGGCAGGGAATAAATAATTAGCCCTAGATTAAACACTGCTCTGGTACCATATAAAAAATCTTGAAAGCAATACCTAAGTAACTTTCCAAGTAACTTAATTATGTCCCAAAATAAAAGTCAAGAATATTTATAGAAATATAAAAATATCCAGCACCCTAAAAGGACAATTCACACTGTCTTGTATACAATAAAAAATTACCACGCTTGCAAAGAAGTGGGAAAATATGACTCATGGAGTAATCAATAAATCAGAACATTTAACAGTTCTTATAAATGTACTCTGTGGGTTCCAAAGTTAGAGACGTGGAAGATATAAAGAAGACCCAAGTTGAACTTGGAGAGATGAAAACTATACAGTAGTCTCCCCTTATTCATGGTTTTGCTTTCCATGGTTTCAGTTACAGTCAACTGACGTCCAAAAATATTAAATGAAAAATTCCAGAAATAAGCAATATGTTTTAAATTATACACCTTCCTGGGTAGTGTGATGAAATCTCAATCATCCCTTTGTTTGGCGTATTCACGCTGTATATGCTCCCCACCCATTAATAACTTAGTAGCCATCTCAGTTATCAGATCAACTGTCACCATACTGCAGTGTGGCATGGTATTTGCACACAACCTATGCATATCCTACTGGATACTTTAACTCATCTCTAGCCTACTTATAATACCTTATACAATGTAAGTGCTATGTATAAATCATCATTATACTGTATTATTCTTTATTTATTTGTATTATTTTTATTGGTTTTTTAAAAAATATTTTCCATCTGCAGTTGGGTGACTCTGCAGATGCAGAACCTGCAGATGCAGAACCGAATACATAGGATTCAGTACTATCTGAGGTTCAGGTATCCAGTGGGGGTCTTGGAACACATCCCTGGTGGATAAGGGGGGACTACTGTACATATTACCTGATTCCATTTCTGTGACATTCAGGAATAAGCAAAACTATAGTGTTAGAAATCAGAACAATGGTTGCCTCTGCAGGGTGAGGATTACCTAGAAAGGAGCTCAAAGGAAGTTTCAGAGATGATGGAAATGATCATATCTTGATCAGAACTGTGGTTACTTGTCAAATTTCAAAGAACTTTACACTTAAAATCTGTGCATTTCACTGTATGTAAATTGCACCTCAATCAAAGTTTTAAAAAGAGAGAGAAGAGGAAGCACTGGGCAGGAACTTGAGTGCTGGTTCTTTACCCTTCCCTTGCTTGACCTTGACCTTCTCCACTAGTGGGCTCCCCTTGGTCCAGCAGGCAACCCCAGTCAGCCAGCATCCATCCAGGTCCTGTTTCCTACGTGTCCTTGGGTGATGTTCTGGGCAGCACTCATTGGAATTTTTTATAGCTCTCTTAATTTGGAGCAAAAGTTTTCACTTGTTTAAAAATAACTCACCATACAGTTTACAAAACCAATTGAAAGAAAAGGTAAAATTCTTGTAAAGCTTAGCCATGTTAAGAGAGAAAAATATCTCTGTATACACATACAGTAGTCCCACCTAATAATAAAATAGAACAAATTTATAAGAATATGCCAGCAAAGCTCAATATACTCTTCTGCTTTGGGGCATCTATTAAGTAACATAAGAGTTACCTAAATGCAAACACTAAGATACCTCTACAGTTGATCTGATAACCAAGACAGCTATTAAGTGACTAATAGGCGTATACAGTGTAGACATGCTGGACAAAGGGGTGATTTACATCCCAGGCAGAACAGCAGATTTCATCATGCTACTCAGAAAGTCCCACAACTTAAAACTTGTAATTTATTTGTTTCTGGAATTTTCCATTTAATATTTTTGGACTATGGTTGACCGTGGGTAACTGAAACCATAGAATGTGAAAACGCAGATAAGGTGGGACTACTGTACCTACTGACAGCCTTGAGTCCCACTTAAAAGATGTCAGCAGGTTCAGCACGGTGGCTCGCACCCTTAATCCCAGCACTCTGGGAGGCCGAGGCA
The DNA here is from genome assembly GCA_008086735.1 of Cheirogaleus medius. Classification (NCBI taxonomy): domain Eukaryota; kingdom Metazoa; phylum Chordata; class Mammalia; order Primates; family Cheirogaleidae; genus Cheirogaleus; species Cheirogaleus medius. The sequence continues at coordinate 43,394,217 of VBSM01003143.1, forward strand.
GGATGATTGATTGAGGCCAGGAGTTTGGGCAACATGGGAAGACCTTGTGTCTACAAAAAAGAAAAATTAGCTGGGCGTGGTGGTGCCTGTAGTCCTGGGCACTCAGGAGGCTGAGGCAAGAGGTTCTTTTGAGGCCAGGAATTAGAGGCTGCAGCAAGCTATGCCCAGCCTGGGCAACAGAGTGAGACTGTGTCTCTAAATAAATAAATAAATAATTTTTTTTAAAAGATGCCAGCAATGATTGAGAGTCATCAGGAAAAGCAGACCTAGAAGCGACCAAGAAAAGACTAAAGACTCCAACTTTTAGTTCAGGGCAAAATAGATTTTATAGCAAAAGAATGGAGAGAAAAGAAATCTATTCAGGTCTAGAGGAGCTGACTGCTGAAATCGCAAGAAGGATAAATCATAGGGTATCTGACATAGGGCACTCCCCATAGGGCCCTTCACCAAGGGGTCAGAACTCAATAAAGGGAAGTTTTTCACTTAATTCTCCCCCTAAACACACACACACACACACACACACACACACACACACACTGCACTTTGCTACAGAGTTTCTTTCCTTTGCCTCATTCTCCAATTAAGACGTTTGTAGCAGATGCATCCAAGAGGACGATTCACAGCACGAGGACCTCGTCTTCCTCCTGGACTTTGAGAAAGCACATATGAATCACTTCAAGAACACTTCCCACTGGAGGATTTCTTTGGCTCTTATCCTGAAAATAATAGTGAGTTATCTTCAGTGCTGACTCAGCCTTCAAAAGAACCTACTACAAATCCAGAACCACAACAAGAAACATGGGAATTTTGTCTCTCTTCAAAATTCATTTTGAATTATCTCTCATTTTTAGTTTAAGGAACTCCTATAACTTAAGTAATTATACGTTTGCCTAAATGAAAGCTTTACAGTATTATAATTCTCAAGATAGTATTTTATAAATATTAATCCCATTGAGTGAATTATTTACATTATCTTGTACTCTCTGGGTAGTATAAATATGGTGTCTAATTTTATTAACAGTCCATTATCACATGGCAATTTTGGAAGTATCACATGAACAATGCTGAAATCGGGCATATTTGAAATGGCAAAAGGTATTTTTAAATGCCAAAAGCTGTACTATTGTAGTTTTAAGACAAATGCGAAATGCCTTGATGGTTTTATTTGACAAAGTAACTTGATGTTTATCTGAATACATTTGAATTGGAATGTTTAAAACAATAGAGTATCAGAAAGATTAAAAGGTCTATCTTTTCATTTTGAGCCATTAGACCTCTTCCTCTTCCCCCACACAGGTAACTCCCCATCCACAACTCCAGGCAGGACCTGGAAAAGGCAGGCAGTGTGGACCAGTGGTAAGAATGTGGCTTTAAAGTTCAGGGTTAGCACTTACCGGCTGACCCTTTTGAAGCCTTGGTGTCTATTGTAATGGGCCCAGTGATTTAGACCTACCTCCAGGAACAATTGAGATGGTCAATAGGAAATCACATCATTAGGATAAAGGAACTACACAAAGGGGATTTAGGGAGACAACGGTTTTGCTTTTGATAGACATGCAGGCTCTGAAACCAACTGCCTAGGTTTGAACCTCTGTCTCTGGCTAAATAGGGAAACCCAAGTCTCAGTTTTCCCATTTTTAAAATGGGGACGACCATAACATCTCCTCCTGGGTAGTCATGGAGATTGAAGGAGCTAACTCAGGCAAGGCTCTTGGCACTGGAATTGTTCAGGATACATTAGCTAGAACCGTTATTTTTTAAAACGGTGACCACTCCCGTAGGTGTCAGTCGGCCTGTGTTCACAGCTGTGTGCTGGGAAGTCCACCGGGACCTCTAACTCTCCAGGCCCAAACCCAAATCCAGCTCACCCCTCCTCCTCATTCCACCATTGACCCCACTGCACCAGTGGCCCTCCCCCAGCCAGCTCCCAGCCTCCCTTCCCCTCCCGCCCTCAAGTCCCACACTCCAGGAGGTACAAATCCAGAGACCTCCTTCTCCCTGTGCAGTCCCAGGCTCCATCCCCTGAAGCCCTGCGTTAGGGTCTCAGAGTCCCAGGCCTGCGCAGTGGCCACCTGGCGGACCACCGTCCTGGCCTGACACCAGCCCCAAAGATGCTGCCATCGCACAGGGCTCTTTGCAGCTCAGTCAGCACCCCGGCTTCTGCTTCCTGCAGAGTCAGATCTAGCACAGCAGACCCAGCCCTGGCTGGGAAATGTTCCCTCCTGTCCTCTCCGCCACTGCTTCCCTGGCATCTGGATATGCTGTTTGAGTGGAAGGACAAGGACGTGGCAGCTCCTGACCACACCATCACATTCCGATGCTGGGCCTTTGCTCACCCTCTTCCCTCTGCCTGGAATCCCTCTTGAGTCCCCTTGCATGTTTATGGTTTCCTTCTCACCCCTGGGTCTAGTTCTCAGCACCCCCTCTTCAGAGCAGCGAGCCCCCTACCCCCCAGGCAATACCAAGGTGTGCTGACCACAGCCTGCTGTGAGTGCCAGCCCCGGCTCAGCTTGCCTCTTCTCTGCCCCATAAAGCAGACGCAGGTCCGGCTACATAATCTGCAGGCTCGGTGCAAAAGGAAAATGCAGGGTCCCTTGCTCAAAATTATTAAGAATACCAATTGAAAAAAAAAATAGAATACCAGTTGAGGGACATTCTACAAAATACCTGACCAAGAGTCCTTGAAACTGTCAAGGTCATCAAAAACAAAGAAAGGCTGAGAAATTGTCACAACCAAGAGGAGCCTAAGGAGTCATAATTACTGTATGCAACTCGGAATCCCAGATTGGGATCCCAGAACAGAAGGACATTAGGTAAAAACTTATGAAATCTGAATTAACTTTACTGCATAATAACGTATCAATATTGATTCACTAATTGTAGGAAATGTACCATACTAATGTAAGATATTAGTAATAAAGGAAACTGGGTGAGGGGTATATGGGCACTTCATGTACTATATTTGCCATTTTTCTGTAAAATTAAAACTGTTCTAAAATTAAAAGTTTGCTTGAAAATTTTTTACTTTTTAAAAATTAACAACAATAAAGGAATTTTAAGAAAGCTACAGCAGAGAGGATAAGTAAATTGTCCAAGATAGAGTCAGGATTTGAATCCAGATCTGCCTGACCCCAAGGCTTTTGAGACTAACTGCTTATACCACCTGAATGCCAGTGAGAAGACCCCCCCCCCTTAGGGGAAGAGGATGGAAGGAGGAAGGTTGTCACAATATTTAATACAGTCAGAGTTTAATGGCCAAGGCCACTATATATAGTATGATTCCATTTATATGAAATTTCCAGAATAGGCAGATCCATAGAGACAGGAAGTAGATTAGTGGTTGCCAGGGGCTGGGGGAGGGGAGAGTGGGGAGTGACTGCTTAATGGGTATGGGGTTGCTTTTTGGGGTGATGAAAATATTCTCTAATTAGATAGTGGTGATGGTTGCACAACATTGAATATACTAAAAACCACTGAAGTATGCACTTTAAAATGGTAAATTTTATGTTATTTACATCTTACCTCAATTCAAAAAGAAAAAAAGAGTCCAAGTTTGAGAGCCCTTGCGTCTGGCTGAGAATCCCCACCGCACGATTTACCAGCTGCGTGTGACCTTGCGCATGCGGGACGACTCAGAGGAGCCTCCCTCTCAAGATCCTGCAAACCGAGTCGCCCCGGAGCCTCTTCTGCGACCGCCGGGCGGACACCCTCGCCCCGGCCACCCGCCGCCCGCGGAGGAGACGGAGCTGCAGAGCGCCGCCTAGTGGCCCCGCGAGCGCGCGGCCGGCGGACAGGGAGGCGCCGACCCCAAGCCGCGGCCACTGCTGCGGGGAGTCCCCACAGCTGCTCTTAAATCTTAATTGTTATGAAATAGGCCGTTTCTCTTCAGCCAGATTACGGGCTTTATGCATATTCTTTTCAATCCTGTGAGGTAGTTATTATTCCCATTTTACAATTGTGGAAACTGATGCTTAGAAATGTTTCGTAATTGGCCTGAGATCCCGCAGCCGCTAAGAGCAGCCCCCCCCCCCCAGGTCTAGGGCCACACCATCGGCTTAACTCTATAGATTCCAGAACTCTTCCTTCCACACACTCCTCTGGTTTGAGAGAAAAGAGGGTAGCCGGTGGAAGCATCTGCAACCCCCACTAGGGGTCAGAGCCTGCTCCAGGAATGAGTTCAGAGCAGCGCTAGAGCACCTCCAGTCTCAGAACCCTGGGGGGTCCCCGGAAATGGAAGGGAGGGGAGGTAGGGGGCTTCTTCCAGCGCTCACTTGGCAAGGCTGGAAGCCCTTTGACCATTGACCCCTCTTCCCCCAGCCTCATTACCGTGCCCACTTAATCAGTGCTGCTTGCCTTCCTACTGTGTGCAGGGAAACCGTCTTAGGTGCTGGATCCATCATGGGGAACACACCTGAGGCAGGGGCCTTGCCCATTCTTCACCCATCCCTGGGAACGTTGTGGCTCAGGGCCGTCTGACCCCTCTGAAGCCCTTTCCCTGACCCCAGCTGCGGGCCAGCACTCTGAGATGCCCGGGCTGGGGCGGAGCCACATCTGCAGGGGCTGGCTCAGCAGCAGGTGGCTGCAGAAGGGGCATTCTCCCAGAGACTCCGTGCAGGAGGAGGGGCGCAGGGGAGTTATGGAGAGATTCCCAATGTGCTAAGCCCCCCACCCTGTGCGGGAGTTCGGGCGGGAAAGCAGGGCCCGGGACACACACACACACCTCATGGCATATTTCAGGAATTGAGAGTATTTAGGCTGAGGAGGGAAGTGGACAGGGACTGGCAGGAGGGAATTGACTGCCTTCCTTTTGTTTGCTCCTCCACCCTAGCCGCCCTTCTCTCCAGCCAGGAATTAAACAAAGCCACAAAACCTGAGACCTGAAGGACCTGCCAGATACACTTTACCACCTAAACACCAAAGTTCCAAGGACTAGGACTTTTGAGAAAAATCTCCAATATCCCACTGGCTTTCTGACATGGAGAGAGAGAGAGAGAGAGAGAGAGAGAGAGAGAGAGAGAGAGAGAGAGAGAACACACACAGTGCATGCTGTGGTCTCTGCTTGCCGCCCTGTCTTGCTGAGGTTCCTGCTGAGTTCTCCAGCATAATGTCCTTGACCATGAGCCTGTGTCCGGGGGATGAGAGTCAGATGTGGGTCTTGGTACACATGTGCCTATATGTGCTTCCTAGCAGCAGTTACGTAACTAAATATCTGTCTTTAGAGTCACCTGCCTGTTTGTCCTTTTAGTTGTGTGTGCCTGTGTATGTGTTTGCTTTTTTTTAGTCATGTATCTTTGGTATGTGGGTGTCTCTGTAGTTGGATGCCTATTTGTATGTGTGATGTTTCTGGGAGGGTCATTTTGCACCTGTGTGTCTTTGGTGTATGTTTTCTTGTGTGTACCTTTGTAGGTGTGCATGGGGTGGGTGTGTGCATGTGTGTTTGCAGTTCGTGGAAGGGTGGAGCTGTCTGGGTGTAATGAGCCACTGACTCTCCCATCTACTGCCCTTGCCTGGGCTGTACCCAGCCAAGCTAAAAATAACCCACTTACCTTTGCCCACATAGACCTTTCTCAATTGGCCAAAGTCCTTCCCCAGGGAGTCTTGGTCCACCCATATCCACCCTCTGGATCCTGGGTGCCTTGCCAGAGAGGGCTGGGGAGGTCAACTGACTGCATGCACCACCACGCCAGAAGCTCTAGACCCAAGCCCATGGGGGGAGTGTGTTTGGAGGGGGTATTGGGTAGCCCTGCCTTCATCTCTCCTCTGGGGAAACAGCTGGGACAGGCCCTTGTTGCTTCTTGGCCCTCACCCTACCAACCAGGTCCCCTTCCAGACAGCAGATCTGGCCCCCAAGTTCTTTCTCTTCCAAGTTAGGAAGCACCTCTGGGGACACTTGGCCCTATTCCAGCCCACCCTCACTGACTTCTCCCTGACTTCCCTTACCCCTTCCTGAAGCAGCCTGCTGCACTTGTATTTGAGGAATGATTCCAGATCCCAGATCTGGAAAGAGGAAGAATCCCAGGTAGTGAACAGATTGGGGCTAGGTGGATAGACATTCCTGTGGGCTGCCTGCCCCTTCTCCCAGCCCAATCCAGCCTGGGGAAGGTGTCGGGGAGGACGCTCCACAGCTCAGAGGGTTTCTTTCCAATCTCACCTCCCCTGTCCTCTTTACCCAGTCACTCATTCACTCAAAGCTGTATGATCTCAGCATGCCTCCGTTCCTTCATCTGTAAAATGGGGCTATAAATGGTACTTCAGAGAGTCGTTGAGAGAATTGACTGAGATGATGTGTAGACAGTGCTTAGCCCTGTGCCTTAGCACATAGAGGATCTCTGCTGATGTTAGCTGATCCACTCGTTCTCATGGCTCTGGTTTCAATCCCAAGACCCTGCCAAACCTCCAAGACCATCCTCCCAAGACCATCCTCCAAACCTCACCTGGCCCTACATGCTCCCTGGCTAATCCTTGGATGGTCAGGACTTTCCCCCAAGAATCAGACTGGCTGGCTGGGAGGGGAGAATCTTGGAAAGAGATAATATTGACACTTGTGGAGCAGCTACCATACACATTTCCCCCCCTCAATTCTACACCCCCTTTTGAAATAGCCATCATTATTCTCCATTTTACAAATGAGGATAAAGGGAGCATCAGAATGGCTAAGTAACTTGCTCAAGGTCACGCAGTAACTAAGGGGCAGGGCCCAAGTCGACACTGAGCCCAAAAACGGCTGATCCTCCCTTTTGCCCGCTGTCACTTTAGGGGCTGGTTTACCACTGCACAGGATCAGCTGGAGGCTGCCCAAGGGGTCTGGTAAACAGTTCTGCTGGAGGGTGTACAGACACATAGAGCCAACCAGGATGGTCCCAATCTATGCCCCGATTCACACAGCTGTAAGCCCCGGCTTCATTGGGATTTAAGTGTTCTCATTTAGGGGGGTCTTTTCTGGAAAGACCCCCACATGTGGAAGGCATAGGGCGCAATAAAGACCAAGGAGCCAAAAGCGAGAGACCCAAGTTTAATCAGAGGGGAAGGCTGACATAGCCAAGCCAATTTTTGCAAACGAAAATTGGGCAGACTCCGCTTCCAGCCGTTCTCCAGCGGCAGAGTTTTTCAACGCTCTGGGCCCCCCTTAAGGGTCCCCCAGCTGTGCCGCCGCTGCGCTCGGACGGCCCTCGAGTACCCCCTCGCGGCCCCCCGCCGGCTCCGCCCTCGCCCGCCCAGGCCCCGCCCCGCCGCGCGGTCCCCGCGGCTCGCGAACTCACTGGGGCCGGCGGGCGGCAGCGCTCGGCATTGTGGCGGGCGGCGGGGACCGGCGAGGGCGCCGGAGCCGCGGGCTGCGGCGGGGCTCGGAGAGGCGCTCACGGGGCTCGGACGGCGCGG
>VBSM01003143.1:43404632-43461398 GCA_008086735.1 Cheirogaleus medius
CCCCCCATCTCCTGCACCCCCTCGGCCCCCTCGCCACCTCCCTCCCCAGCCGAGCTAAATCGGTCTGCTGGAGCCCCGGGAGCTCTAACGCCATCGCCACCGCCTCCCTTGCCGAGCCCCCCTCCTTCTCACCTCCCAGAACAGGCTGCCCCCAGCGCCTCGCAACTTCCCCGGCGCTGCACAGCTCGTTTTCTCAGGGAAGGCAGGCTTGTGGGTGTGAGAGTATGTATTAAAGAGTGTGTAGGGGTGAGCATGGGTATTGAGGTGGGTGGAGGTGGGAGTGTGCGGTGGGAGGGGAGGTGGGTGTGGTGTTGTGTTGGGTGTTAGTCGTGTGTGGAGGTGCGGTGTGCGTGGGGTGTGTGCCGGTTGTGCCTTTTGTATATGCGGATGTGTGATGTATACTCCGTGTGTGTGTGTTTGGGTGTGTGTGGTTGTGTATAAATAGGTATGCATATGTGGGGACAGTGAGTCACCACCAGGCATGGGAAGCTCCATCCGTTGTATTGTGCCGGGGATTCCTCTTCAGGATGGGACCCAGGCCATCTGCCCTTCAGCGTAAGGAGACCTCATTCTGCCCCGCACCTGGGACGGAGAGCGGGTGTGGCCAGGTTCTGCTGTTGGAAAGGCACAGGATGGCTTCCCCTGCCAAGGGCAGATGGAGCGGGCCTGCCTGCAGGTGGGTCTTGGTGCTCCAAAGTGAGGAAGGTTGGGCATACGTGGGCCCTAAGCCAGCCCGGGAGCTTGGGCTACTGCCCCCAGAAGGACTTGGGTCCCAGACCTGGTGGCTCCTGCAGTCAGCTCCCAGCTACCCAGGCAGTGGGAGGGGCTGTGGTTTGGAGATCTGCCGTCTGACCTGAGTCAGCTCCTGCTTCGGCTTGTCTCCCACCAGGAGTGAGGGCTCCTCTGGAATTTGCTGGAGAAGGAAGAGGTCAGCAGAGCGTAAGTGAGTGGATCCCTAAAGGAGAGCCGCATCTCAGGCAGGCGTGGCTGGGGCCTGGACTCTCAGTGGAAGCAATGGGAAGTGGACACACACATGCAAACCCACGTGCCAGACTCACTGTCCCTACCGCTTCCTTCATCCTCCAAGGGCTCCTCTGCTTGCCCGGGTGTGCCCATACAAGGGACTGCCATCACTCTAAGTCTAGGCTAAGATGTGCCATTTTGGAGCATGGAGGCCTGCGGGAAAGTCACGACCTTAGCAATGTGTGTGTCGCTTTACAGTTTACAGACCTCTTTCATTTGTGAAACCTCACTTTGTCCCTGTGAGAACCCCCCGAGGGAGGTGAATGTCCACTCAGGAAGATGGAAAGGCAGGACTAGGACCTAGGGTAGAACTCCTAAGTGGCCCTGGCCTTAACCCTTGAGTGGTAGGTCACTGTTGAGGGGTAGGGTGCTGATGTCCACTCCAGAAATGGCATTCAGAGAGTCCTAGATGCCACATGAGGACAACAGCCAGTATGCAGGGAAGAACGCAGCAAAGACTAGAGGTTCTAAGCCTTGGGGCTTCCTGGGAGTGTGTAACAAGGGCCAGACCCTGACTCTCCTTCTCTGGTCCTTCTGAGTGAGTATGGGGTAGAGGCTTAGCTAGCTAGGGACCTGGCAAGGATGCCAGCCTAACCTTGCTCCGCTCAGGAAATTTGGCCTCTCAGCATCTGCTCTGGCTAGAGTCCTCTTGGGGTGGGCTCTGACCCTTGGGGAACCAAGCCCCTGGCCGGTTTCCCCTCCCAGCATCCTGGTTCAACTGTGTGCCTTGGGGCCAGCCCTCTCAGCTACTTCTGACTCCGTGGGCCAGGACCTGGGGCGCGGGCTTGAGACCAAAAGATTTCTTATCCTTTGATCCCTCTCTGTGGCTCTTGAAAATGGAGTGAGCCCAGAAAATGCTTTTTAATCCCTGGTAGGGATGGTGTTGGGGGTGGGGCACGGGGAGGTGTTCCTCTGCTTTCTGCCATGCCTCCGCCAGGGAACACGAAGCGATGAGCAGGGAAGGACGGCATCCTCGGCCCAGCCACTTCTGCCAGCCAGTCAGAGGGTAAGGCTCATTTGTCATCACCACCTCTGGGAAGTCCCCAGCTGCTCTGTCCCCACACACCCCTCTTCACAGAGGCCCCTCCCCAGGGCCTTTGCTGCAGGTGCAAAAGGGTGCATGGCATGGCCAACTGGAATTTTGAGGTTAACATGGCCTCCCAGCATTGTCACTCACAAACTGGGTGGCCTTGGGCAGCTCACCGAACTGCGCTATGCCTCTGTTTGCTCATCTGTAAAGTGGGGATGATACCAATATCATCCTGGTGGAGTTGCTTTGAGGATCACATGAGCTGATGTATGATGAAGCCCTTAGCATGGTGCCCCGCACGCGGTGAGCACTCTGAGACTGTTGACGCACAGCCTGCTCCGGGGAGAACCTGCGATGCAGTCGTCCTCCTCCAAGAGAGCGAGGGCACGGACGCTCAGCACTCCTGGCCTGGGAGTTAGGAAACTCTGGTTCTTGCCGTACAACTACTGTGTGACCTTGGGCAAGTGCCTTTCCCTCTCTGGGTCCTGGTCGCTTGGCCTTTCTCCCTGTCTGTGAGTTTGGAGTGGGGAGAGGTGGAAGGATGATCATTAATGGATGTGGGTTTTTTTGTCTGGTTCTATCTGAAGAGGCCCCAGCAGCTAACAAGAAACAGAGGTAGCCAAGGCCCAGAACCACTTGTGTTTACAGAGGCCCTTCCGGAAAGTCAATATATTGACTGGAATGCCCTTGTGCGCATTACGCGGCCCCGGGTGCCTCTCTCTCTTTCTCTCTCTCTCTGTGCATCTCTCCGAAGCCATAAATCACCCTCCAGGACCTCGGTCCCCTGTTCCTGCTCCATAAGCATCTCCCGTATCAGAGACCAAGAGCCCCAGACGCCAAGCAGGGCCCGGGAGGCCGAGGAGGACCTCACCGATGGAGCCATCCTGGGATGTGGGAGAAGAAGCACTTGGTCCCCCACCCTGCCACCCCCTCCAAGGCTCAAGGGGGCCCTGCGGAATGTGTGATAGGAACAGACTGCCAGACCTGGCCCCTTGCCATTCGCTGCTTCATCTCAGGAAAGGGGAGGCCGATCTTGGGCGTGGGGTATGAGGATCCTGTCCCCACATCGGGTATTGGAACACACACTGGTCCAGCCCTAACACAGGTGCACGTGCACACTCATTCAGTCTGAGCAAGTGCTGGGCTCTGGGCTCAAAGGTGGGAAAGCACAGGCCTGACCGCTGAAGAATGGGTGGGCCTGGTGTGGCTTCCTGAAGCATGAGCCGTGTGCCAGGCCTCTGATGCTGGGGACATATATGGTGATGCAAAGAGGGGAACCCCCTCAAGCACGAGCCAACATGTGTCTGTACTGGGAGACAGGTGGTGTTTAGAGGGCAGGCTCTGCCGTCAGGCTATTTGAGTTCAAATCCCGGCTGTGCTACCATCTGGCTGTGTGTCCTAGAGCAAGTTGCCTAGTCTCTCTGAGCTTTAGTTTTTTCGTTTGTAAAATGAGAGTAGTAATAGCACCAGTCTCATCAGATTGTTTGGGGAATAAATAAGACAATACATAAAGGCGCTTTGCACATCCTAAAGTGCCCAGTATCATTCACCATTGTCATTGTCATTATGGCACCACATATTGGGGATACATACAATAGGAAATGCCTGTGATGTTGAGAGGAGGCTGTTGTGGGCCTGGGTGTTCGGGGAAAACTTCCTGGTGAAAGATGGTACTTGCCTAGCCCTTGGAGAGTGAGCGGAGTTTGGGGAGTGGAGAGGGCTGTCCTGGTGGGGTGTGTGCGTGGCGGTGCGGGTGGGACCGTCTGGCACATCCACCCAGGAAACGAATGCCAAATCCAGCTACTGACTTGCCTCTGATCGTCTAGTGAAACAAAACTTCCAGGGCCAGGGGTCTCTTCTTAGTCCAGTGGAAAGAGCCCCAGGCTTTGGCATTGAAAGGATTTGAAGCTTCCCGAGTACCTGGGTCAGGTGGCTCCCCCTCTCTGCACCTCAGCTTCCCTGTTCACGGGATGGGCACAATAACAATGCCTGCACCGTGGGTGGCGTGACGCGAACTAGCACACAGTGCAGTCCTGCGCAGAGTGGGCCCGCCATTGATGTCCATGGTCTTCCCTCCTCTTCCCGCCCCTCCCCCGACCCCCAATCTGGCCGACCCCTGGCTGGACTGGGCCTGGAGTCTCTCCCTGTACATCTCTGGGCCGGAGAGCAGGGGGACACGGAGTCCCCAAGTAGCAGCTTCCGGGTTGGCCAGAGCGCCAGGGAGAGGGGCAGGGAGAGAAGGGAGGCTGTCTTTTCTGGTTACCAGTACCCATCTGGACCTGCCCTGACCCAGGAGGCATCCCTGAGGTCTGGGATGAGCGTCTTCTGCTGAGATCACCCAGGAGCCTGCAATCCCCAGAGGCCCGGAGCGGCGTCTGGAGGCCTTGCTGGCATCGGGAGGCAGACCGAAGGAAAGCAGCTCTGTAATGCAATCAGAGGCGCCCGCCTGCCCGGCCAGGGGCCTGGGCACCTAGGCGGGATGCAGAGCTTACAAGAAGTGAGTTAGAAATTCCAGGAACGTTGTTGCTGACCCCCTCCCCCATCCCACTTTTGGTCATTCTGGGACACAGCAGGGCAGAGTGAGACTCTGATGAGCAGTGCCCTGGGGTGGGTCTGTCGCATGAAGCAGCCTCACACACTTTCTCTCTCCGTGTCACCAAGCCAGGGCCCTGGTGATGGCGAAGAGGGTCGGTGCGGTGAGGCAAGACGGGCTGGAATGACTAGGTGATGGGGGAACAGCCGTGACACTGGGGACTGGGGAGGCTGGCTCCATTTCACGCACTTGTGAATGTCCCTGGCACCCAGCACAGTGCCTGGCACGCAGAAGGTGCTCAGTAAATCTCTATAGAACGGGTGAATGAGGAACTGGAGGCCAGGGTTCACTCACCCAGGAGGCGGCCGTGACTTTGTCCCTACTGTGTTCGGGCTTGCCGCTGTGGGCGGGTAAACAAAGGATTAGTAGAGCCCTGTCCCTCTGCTTATAGCCTCTCCCTCCTGCCTGCCTGCTCCCCTCCCTTCATTTTCTCCTGCTTGCTTTCTTTGAGCACTTACTGTATACCAGGCACACTGGAAGCCAGACCGTCTTCAGTGGTCAGAGCCCCTGGGGTTAGACAGAATTTATTCACTAAATCCAGTGGAATCACAAAGAATTAACTCGAGTTTTGCGGTGAGATGCCCTCAGCCCCTTTGCGTGGAGAAAGAGTGGCAGACCCTTGCTGGGGTGGTAACTTTGTACCATCTGCAAGGTGGCCCTCACAAGGCACAGCTAGTCCAGGCCCCTTTCAAATGTTTGTTTTCTACTTAAAGCCTGTTGATCAACCCTCTCCACCTTGCCTTCTAGTGGCTCGAGAGAATGCTCATTGCATGGGCACCAGCTCTGAGGCCTGGGAGCAGGTGTGGCCAAGCAGGTATATCTGAAGGCCATGGCCAGTATCTGACTCCAGGCTCAGCCCTCCATAGCAGCTGCTACCAGCTTCTCAGGAGGAGCCGGGCTTGGTGCAAGGGAGGAGTTCCAGCCACGGGCTGACCCAGGCTCTCCATGGCACCATGTCCAGTTCTAACATTCAGGGAGCATCTCTGGGAGATGTAACATCCCCAGGCCCTTGGCGGAGGCAGCAGCAAGCCTGGCCCAGGTACTACCCTCACAGCGGGGGGGCCGCTAGCCCTTGCCAGGAGCCCCTGCCTGCAAGCCCAGGACAGCCGGGCTGCTGGACCAATGACCCCTGCTGCAAATTTGATCTGGCCCTACGTTTTCCTGCGGGTCCATCCCACTTCTGTACACACACACACACGCACACACGAAACAACAGCAAAAAAAGCCCTGAGTTGAGAATCTGAGGGAAGGTCAGATTCTAATCCTAGCCACATAGCTAATCTGCTGTGTGGCATTGGGCTAGTCCCTTTCCCTCTCTGGGCTTCATCTGTCCAAATGAGTAGGGTCCACCCTGGAATCAGAAAACCTAGCTCCATCACTAACTGCAACTCCCTGAGCTTGCATCTCCTCACTGTAAAGTGGGGGACCGGATTGGTTGTTGGGGAGATTAAACAACATGGGCAAGATCAGTGAATGTCAGTTTCCTTTTCTTTGTACCTGGAGGGATATCAAACCACAAATCGCTGGTTACACCCCCCCTCCCCCCGCCTTCTTTCTTTCTAACACTCCTCTCTTGACTTGGGAACTGTTAGACAGGGGCAGGGGCATGCCAGGGAGTTCTGAGATGCCTCTGGCTGTCAGAGTCGCTGACGGTCAAGTCCTGCAGGTATGGTTCAGGGTGGCTGCGGTGACTTGGTGATTATTGCCTGGGGTTTTTGGGCAAGGGGGGAGCCTGTGTTGGCAGACACATTTGGAAAGAGCACTGGAGTAGGAGTCTGGAAGCTTCAGCTCTAAGGCCAAGTCTGTCTCTGTGTGGTAGGGAAATCCCTCACTCTCTTTGAGCCTCAGTGTACCTGTAAGCAAAAGGGACAATAAAAAAAAGCTAAATGGCAGTTAGGACCAAGAGAGAAAACACCCGGAGAGGTGTTTTGGAAACTTCTCCAAACCTCCGGAGGCTGCTGGTCTGAGGCGGAAGGAGGCCTGCAGAGCCGGGAACCCCAGGGCTGTGACATCCTGAGAACTGTTGGCCGAGGGGCGGGGGGAGGGTGGAGGGTGGGGGGGAACGATCCCATTTCCCTGTTTTCTCTCTGTGGCCTCACTGGCCACGGCTGTGGAGCTGAATGACAAGAGTTTGGGCCACTTCTCACCCTGCTTCGTGCTCCCGTCCTCTGACCCTACACCCCAGAGCAGAGGGGGCCCGGGTGCCACGTCAGGGAAGGTTAGTGTCAGTGCCGGGCTTGCTGCTGTCTGAGCCAGCACACCATCTGCCGTGCCCACCAGAAGTTACATAATCCCTCGGCCGGCTGCCCGTTCTTAGAAAACAGGGCAGGCAGGACCAGCAGGGAGTGGAGACTTAGAGTTTTCTTCCCGGCATTTTGTTCCCTCCCAGCCCACCACGTCCCTAGACCACTCCCCAGAGTTGCTCCCACACTATTCGGAGAGCCTGAGACGGAAACGCCAAGGCAGAGCCAGGCTGAGGTTGGAAGGGGACATGGCAGGCCTTTGAGGATTGCTTGCTACCGCGCTGTGCAAGGACGCCCTGCAGGCTCTGCGTGCTGACAGCACACCTGGCTGGCTGCGCCTCACCAGCCCCCGCGCCATTCCTCTGCTGAGCTGGGGGTTGAGGAGGGCCACTCAAGCTTCTAGAAGAAGGGGCAGAGTCTCCTCCCCACCCCCTAGCTCCTACAGAGACATTCCCCTGCCAACACCATATCAGATAATTAGCATTTTAATAACTCTAAATAACAGCCAGATAATGCCACCCACATATCATTAGGGTCTATGGAATCCCTGAGCCCCAGCATCTAGTCCTGTCTCTCTCGTTTGCAAGTTGTGTGATGTTGGCCAGGCTACTTCACCGCTGTGACTCTCAGTTTCCTCCGCTATGAAATGGGAATAAGGAAGCCAGTTTCACGTAGCTGTGTTGAGGACTGATCAGGTCGTGTGTGTAGAAGACAGAGAAAGCGCTCAGTGATGGTGGCTGTGACCGTTGCTATCCAGTTCCATCCTCTCTCTCTCTTTTTAATCATGACCAAATCTGACTGATTCCAGGAATGCAAGGTTGGTTCAAAATTAATCCATTGATATTGATGACATGGGCCAAATTAATATCGTATACCATATTAATGAATCTAAGGAAATAAAATCATATGATTATTTCCAGAAATGCTGAAAAAAGGACAAAATTCTACACCTATTAATGATATAAACACTCAAGAAAATAGGAATTAAGGGATACTTTTTAACATGATAAAACATATATACCCTAGTCCTAAAGCTGGTATCTCATTTAACTGGGAAACACTGAAGATCAGTGTTAAGATCAGTAGTACATGCCCATCACCTCTGCTAATCAGCAGTGCGCTGGAGGTATCAGCCAATGTGATTAAACGAGAGAAATCAATTAGAAGCATAAAAAAGGGTTAAAGGAGAAACAAAACTGTCTCTACCAGGTAGTACAACATACTGTAAAGCCTCTGTGACTGAAACAAACAGTGTGGCACTCGTGCATGAACTGGTAAATAAAGCAAAGGTAATAGAAAGTCCACAATTAGACTCAAATGTATATAGAAATGTAGAATCTGACAAACACGGCATCTCAGATCACTGGGGTAAAGACAGGCTTTAATAAATGGGGCTGGGACAACGGGGTAGGCATTTGGAAAAAGGTAAAATGGGATTCACATCTCACACCTTGCAGAGAAATAAACTCCAAGTGGATTAGGGATCAGAGTGTAAATAGTGGCACAACTACTAAATGAAAACACAGGTGACTTCCTCTTAACCTTGGGTAGGGAAAGGCTAACTATGACTTAAAATCCAGAAGCAGTAAAATAAAAGACTGGTCATTTTTATTACATGAAATTTTTTAAAATTTTGACCAAAAAACCCCACAAAACATTTTAAACAAAGTCAAAAGACAAAGTATTTGACAAACTGAGAGAAAATATTTGTAACATACACTACAAACAAAAGACTAATATCCCTAATATACAAGGTGTCCTCTGCTGGGCTCTGTGGCTCACTCCTGTAATCCTAGTACTTTGGGAGGCTGAGGTGGGGAGGATCGCTTGAAGTCAGGAGTTCGAGACCAGCCTGAGCAACATAGTGAGACCCCGTCTCTACTAAAAACATTTAAAAATTAGCCAGGCAGGGTGGTGTGCACCTGTAGTCCCAGCTACTCAGGAGGCTGAGACAGGAGGATCACTTGAGCCCAGGAGTTTGAGATTGTAGTGAGCTATGCTGACAGCACTGCACCCTAGCCCCGGAAACAAAGTGAGACCCTGTCTTTAAAAAAAAAAAAAAGAAAAATGCTCTCAAATATTGAGGAACAGAAGATCAAAAGCTGATAGAAAGGTGGAAAAAAAGCATGAATAGACAATTCATAAAATAAGATATAACAATGACCCTCAAACAGACTCACTCATAATTAGAAAAATGCCAGTTAAAACTACCCTGAGATACTATTTCTTACTTACCAGACTAGAAAACATTGAAAACTATGGTAGGGGGAGTCGGGCACTTTAAGACATCACTGTGGGAATGCAAATTGTTACAGCCCTTTGGATAGGTAGTTTGGCAATACCTAACAAAACTAGTTACTTTTCAACTCAACAATCCCACTCACTGCTAGAAATCTTCCCTTAAAATACACCTTCTTCAATACAAAAATAAGCATGCACGAGGTTATTCATCGCAGCATTGGAAATAGCCTAAATGCCCTAGGAGATTAGTTGCATAAACTCTGATACACCCACGCACGGGAGTACTATGCAGCTATAAAAAAGAGCGATGAAGCTCTCCATGGACTGATATGGAGAGATTTCTAGGACATACTGACAAGTGAGAGAAGAAAAGCACAAAATACTATCTATAGTGCGCTACCTGACATGTGAGAAAGAAGCGGATCTAAGTCCAGGCCAGACCTGCACCTATCTTCTGATTTGTTTTTAATAGCCTTTGAATACATTCTGCGATGCCCCTCCCACCCTCCCGGCAGATCCAGGCGGTGAGCCGGTCACATGGGGCACATTCCCTGTGCTGCCTCACAAGTGCCATCCCTGCCCCAGCTTGGATTGTGGTTCTGGCTTCATGTGGTCCTGGGCACATCCCGTCAGCCCCCTGGAACTCTGTCTCATCTTCTGTAAAATGGCAATGAGTCCTACAGCCAGAAAGTGGGACCAACGTCACAATTAGTTCATGTGTGTGCAAAGGGCATTGCACAATGTGGGATATAATTTTGTTATTGACCTATAGGGTCTGCAAGTTGCTCCTTGGGTCTCTTTAGTTCTAGATCCTCCTTTTCTAGTCCCTTGGGACACACACACACACACACACACACACCACCATTCTATATAGAGCTGCAGAAGAAGCTGAGGTGGCTGCTTAATTCGACCATGAGGGTCCCATCCCATACACTCCGTCTGCATGCCCGGTGTGTTACAGGCCCTCAGAGTTCCTGGCCTCCCTCCCACTGAACCTTGAGCACACAAGGGACACCCACCGGGCCTGCTCTGTGCCCATTTTGCATACACTGTCTCATTTAGTCCTTGTAATGACCCTGGGAGGAAGGTCTTAGCAGAAGAGCAAAGTGGAGCTCTAGGAAGTGAAGTGACCCACCCTAACCTCCTAGCTTTTAGTGTCAGAGCCTACTCTAGGTTAGCCCTAGACTTTGGACTCCAGATTCAGTTCTTCCATGAGCCCTCTCCACACCCACTCTTGTCCCTCTGCACCTCTCTGAATGCTGTTTGCCCAGGGATTACTTGTGGAGTGATTAGTTGGTGAGTGACTAGAAGCACTTGGACCTGCTTCCTAAAATGCAGACTCCTCCGCCAATGTGATTGTGGTCTCAATAATGAGCTGTTGATTGATGGACAGAACCGGGCCTTTCCCACAGGCCGGTCTCGGCCAGCTTCAGTCCGCCCCTTCACCATTTGAAGGACTGGCCAGAGAGAAAGCGTGTTCTTGTTGGCATATGGGGGCAACGCTAGCAGCCCCAGGGGCAGATCAGCTGGTCTGCAGGGGAGGGGCTGTGCCGACCTAGCGCCTCCCCGTGGAGGGGGCCTTGGGCAGGCCGGTGGGGACATGACTGCCTGCAGACCATGCTCCAAGCCTGAGAACTCCGCTTACCAGTCAATACGTCGTTTATTGCACTCATGACAGTGTCCTCCACCCCCGCCCCTGGGTCATATGGAGCCAGCTGAGGACCTGGCCTCTCCAGGCAAAGGAGTACGCCGCCCTCCCCCTTCCCTGTGGACTAGAGCACTCACCAGAGACCCACAGCGCCCCCCATCTCTGCTGGAAAGGGCAGCTGAAACGGAAGTTCCCTGGGTGCTTGGGGCATCTCCTTCTCACTTCCCTGGGCTTCCTTTCCAAAGGTCCTTCTAGGGAACTGTCTGCTTATCGGGAGGGCAGTGCAGTCTTCAGAGTCTCTTAGGAACCGCAGCCTGGCAAACGCTATAAAAGGGAGCTGAAGGCCCGGCGTCCCTTGGTTTGGGTAAGAGCTAGTGGCGAGAGTCATCCCCGGGCCCTCCCTGGCTTTGCTGCCATCACAGGCCACAGTAACGCCCCTGGCTCACTTTCACGTGGACTCTGAGCTTCTTGGTAACACCATTGTCTACAGGGTGAGTGCTTTCACTCTCCTTTTACAGATGGGGAAACTGAGGCAGAGAGGGAGCGATGACTTGCTTAAGTTACCTTCCAACTGGTGCTACTGCTACCTGACCTTTCATCCTCACCTCCTCTCCACCCCTGCCTCTGGTTGGTGGCTGAGCTAGGTTAAGAGAAGAAGCGTTTTAGACCATTCTAGATTGTCCTTCAAGGACACCCTGTCTTACCTCCACCTTTTACCTACAGGGAACTCAGTGGGGGACTAGGAGGAGCCTGAGGGCTTTGTCACTGATTGGTCAGAGAGAGTGGGGGCGCAGACCTGTTCAGGAAGGCAGCATTCACCCCCACTTTGGCTCAGCGAGGAAAGCTGCTGACCCCAGCAGGCAGCAAAGCCAAGGCCAAGCAGGCTGGAGAAGGGCAGCCCCTGGCCTGCAGCCCTCCTGGCTGTACCGCAAAGGTGGAAATCACGGCTGAGCAAGAGCAGGCCAGTGGCCAAGTTCAAAATCACTTTCAATGAATGGTCTGTCCACCAATTGGCCCAGTGACCCAGCCTGCCTCTCCTGGGAGGGAGGTTCCAAAGACAGCCAGCCACTTCTCTCTGCCCACTCTGCCCTCCCACCCGTCCCCTCCCCACAGAATGACATCCCCTCCCTTTGGGCGCTCACTGAGGAAGGACAGCTGGGGCCAACCTTCCCCATCAGGGAAATTCCAGATCCCACCAAATTCCAAATTCCATGGCCTTATCTGGCACCGTTCTGTCTGGCCTTTGATGGGCTTCCCCGTGGGGGAGGAAGGACCTCCCACCCTCAGCGGAGGTCCCCCACCTTCCCACCACCCACACTGCCTGGGTGTGCCACAGGCTGTGTGGGGCTGGGACGTGGGATTTGGGGTGGGGTAGGGGTGACAAGGGCTCCACTACAGCAGCAGGCAAGCTCCACGGTGAGGTCATTGTCCCATTTAACCCTTGCAGAGCTGAGATGCCACATCGAAGCAAATCGCTTCCTCTCTCCGAGCCTCAGTTTCCCCATCTGTCAAATGAGGGGGTTGGACTAGTGAACTTTCAGCTGTACCTTTTCTAAAGTCCCCTTAGTCTAGCTGCCTGTAGTGTGTCCTGATGGGCAGAAGGTATAATTGTGACCAGGCATTTCCTGTCTAGCCAGGCACTCCGTAAACAGGGGCGGGGGACAGGGGACGTGGGGGTGGCGAGAGTGGGCTCTGCAGCTGGTAGGAGACGTCCCTCCCCACATCAGCACACATGCCTCTGCGTGGGTGCGTTCCCACTGCACCGGCTCGGCTGGCCCCTAGGTCTCGGCTCAAATGCCCCCTCCCCAGACAGCCCTTCCCTGGCCCCCTGCCCCTCTTTTCTTCCAACACCTACGGCCATCTGCAATTACTGTTTGCAGACGTACTTTCCCATTCCAGGAGAGCAGGGCTGTGTCACTCAGCAGTGTGCCCTGATGCCCACAGCACAGAGTGGGCCCTCCATGAACCGGTGGCTTCAAGGGGCCAGCGAGGTTGGTTTTCCCAGTCAGGGAACCGAAATGTTACAGCAAATGCTATATAACCTCGGTGGTCCCGAGGACAAACCGAGTGGCACACGGAGAGTCGGAGAATCAAAGTTTATTCGCCAGGGGGCTCAGAGGAGCCTCGCCGCCAAATTCTGAGCACCATCTACCCAATTTTTCCCACTTTTATGAAGTTGGGGTAGTCTGAGGGGTGGGGTATCAGGTGTAGGTTAGTCGATGTGTCACACAATAGGTTAACATTATGTTGATGTGCCAGGCAATAGATTTAGTGTTATGCTGATGCCAGGCAATAGACTAGTTGATGGGCCAGGAAACAGGTTAGAATTATGCTGATGTGGGTCTTGTGACCACGACCAGATGCACCAAGTAACAGATGGGAGTTTCCCTTATCAAGACTACCTTGATGATTCTCCACCTTAGCTGGACAATGGGGACACCTGACACCTAGGTCCCACCCAGAGATTCTGACTTTATTGGTCTTAGGGTCTTACCTAGGCATTGGGATCTTTAAAAGTTCCCCAGGTAGCCCTATTGTGCAGCTGAGGTCGAGCACCCCAGAATCAGATGATCCCCAAGACCTCTCCATTCCAAAATTCTGCCATTCTTGCAAAGCCCTACAAAGCGAAGCCATTCTTTGTTCCACATGGCAAACCCAATTCTCAAATGGGGATCCTTGCAGAACCCTCCTGCAGAGATAAAGAAAGTGATACCCTGTTTGACCCTCGTATCTGAGTTGAGAGCATTGCTGGGGCCCTGGGGCCTGTCTCCAGTGACTTCCCAGGAACGGCCTGTGGCTCTGCGCACGGCACCTCCTTTTCTTGGCAAGCTGGCTGAGCCGTGTTGGATCCTGTCTCATCTCCTCCTCTGATAGCACACAGTTTTAAATAAGATCTTCATTTACCAGAAGTTCACACCACAGCTTATGTGTTATATGAGAAGCAGCAATCTTGTGTTCATGGGGGAAAAGCAATCAGGGGGCTGGAGGAGAAACGATTGCAGAGGGCGAGCACGAGGAGGGAGGAACTCGCGGAATCCGAGCTGGCAGCCTGGCCCCTGCACTGGCAGTGCCATGCTCCTCTTGGCTCCGTGCAGGACTTGTTGGGGGCGGGGGGGGGGAACGCTCTGCAAGCTGACCTCAGCTGCTGGGAGGCTTGGAGCTGGGTAGGCATGTGATGTCACCGCGAGCTCCGCCAGTTGGCACCCCCAGGGTTGCTCTGGGTCATTTACATGTCTTCAGTTGGTTAAGAAGGAGCTCTGCTGCTGATTTATTAGCTGCCTCCTGCCTGGCCTCAGAGGTTGCGATAAGGAAGGCATTTGGTGGCCATAGACGGGTATCAGCCCCCCAGGCCATTCTGCCTCACTTCTTTCCAGCCCAGCCTGCCATGCAGCTTGTAAGCAAACAAGCAAGTGCCAGTTGCACAGGACTTTACAGTTTCCAGGCAGTTTGCATGCAGTCCTCCCAACCTCTGTGAGGTGGGTATGATCACCTTGCTGCGTAGAGGGAGAAACTGAGGCTCAGGGAGTCTGAGTGCCTTGTACACAAATCTGTGACCTTACGCCAGGATATTTGTCAGCTCTGCCACTACGTGGTAGGGACTGGTGGGCAGGTCGCTGTCATGGCTCTGAATGTGGTTGGGATATTTTTACTCCGAGGACATTTGTCTGTGCTAATGGCCTGAAAGCCAAGAGAGCAGGGGGTCAAGGACCAGTGTGCCCTGTGACCTTGAACAAGGCTTGGGCCCCAGTTTCCCAGAGGTAAACCAAGAGTTGCATTTGGTGATCTTTCAGGAAGGTAGAGCCCTCCAGGTCTTCCTTGCAGGTTTTCAAGCGTGTCCTGGCACTGAGTGGTTGGGGGAAGGGGTCCCGCGGCAGGGTCCGCGGTACGAGGCCAGTGCGCCTGTAATAAATATTGAGCCAACAGATGCTGAGCCGCATCCCCAACCTCTGAATAAATAAAAAGCCCAGAATAACAGGCCGGAAAATGCTGGAGGCTCCAGGCAGCTCTCACTTTTGCCCCTCCCACTGGCCAAGCCTGTCACCTCCTCCCCCACACCAGCCTGGCTTTAGTTCCACCCCAGCCCCAAAGGTGACCACTGTTCCAGCCTGGCTTCGGTTCCAGCTCTGCAGCCTGCACACACCCCTCCCACTCAGCTGCCACAGCAGCTAATGAGAACCAGCCCTTGCAGATGACAGCTGGGGGACAGGCCAGCCAGGCCCTCATGGGGCCGGGGTGGGGCACAGGGGAGTGTGCCTTTAATCCCCAGCGCCAGTCGGAAGTCTTTCCCTCTTTGTCAGGACTCTTGGGGGCCTTTTCTCCTCCGGCCCCATCCCCTGGCAGATGAACTAGCCCAGCTCCTGTAGTCCAGCCCACTCAACTGCTCCTGGCTCAGGCCACCAGGAAATTAGAACTGGGGTCCACACAGGTGGCCCCAGGATGCTCCAGGACACACGGGCTTGCGTGGTTTGCTGTTTCTGTGACTGATGTGCGTGTGAGCACCGTTATAGGTGGTTCCTGATTCAAGTTCCTCAGGAGCAGGGCCCCCGCTGTCAAGTGTGAAGTCGCAGAATGTTAGTGCTGAAAAGACATCTCCCTCACTTTATAATGAGGAGACTGAGGCGCGGGGGTCAGGGGAGGGATGAGGACACTTGCCCAGGGTCACACAGCCAGGAGGTAACAGAGCCTGGATTTAAACCCAGATCTAGGGCCTGTGTCCTGGACCCCAATTTGACACTGTTCTCCTCCAGGGGTGTCATCCTTGGGATTCAGCCCCGGCCCAGAGAAGTCCAGGCCAGGGAATAAATACTCCTCTGTCCTGAGGTTTATGGACCACCCTGGGGAAACCTGCCTTCTGCTCTATGATAGGGACCTCTGCCATGTTGCGGGGTTTCACTGAGAGTGTCGTGGAGGCCAGCGCCAAGAAGCCCCTCACATGGCTACCCTTTGGGCTCCCAAGTCCCTGGGGTGGGAGGCTCAACCAGGCAGAACACACCCTCCCTTTGCCTGGTTCTTTCTAGATGGTATCTCTGGGGAGCATCCTCATAGCTCAGCGCAAGAGGCGGCGTGGGGCTTCACTCCCATTCTACAGGTGACAGCGCCTGGGTGCAGCCATTGGAGAACTTGGACAGAGTCTTGTGGCTGAGGCCGTGGCCCAGCCAGTTCAGGGCTGCTGGGTCTGGGTGCTCTGCTGGCTTGTTGGGAGCTGGGGGACTTGGGGACCTTTGCCCCTCCTCCCCGTTCTGTGTGTGGAGGTCTCAGGGCCAGTCTGAACACTTGGGGAGACCCATCCTGAAAGCTGGGCAGGACCAGGCAGGATTTGGCATCCAGATCCCCTCCCCTGCAGGCCGATTCCCATGGCCTCCTGGCCCAGAACGAGCCATCGCCTCTCCCCCTCCCCGTGCCCAGGGTGAGCCCCCTCCCCCCACTCCCGGGCTCCACGGCAGGACTGCCTGCCCCGCTGCCTGCCACTGACATTCCGCCCCAGAAGATAAGGATCCTGTCTGGCGCCGGAGTGCTTTTCTTCCTCCTTCTTTCCGAATCTGTTCCCTGATTATCTGCAGACAGACCCTTGCTGAGGGGGCCCAGCACACAGAGAAAAACAGGAGGGGTGAGACCAAGAGGCCTGGGCCTCCAGACATCTCTCTGCTCCCCCGCCCCCGCCTCACCCCCTGCCTGGGGCTTGCTGGCCATTGCTAAGCCCCCACGGTAGCCAGAGCCCCTGGACCCCCAGGACCCCCTGGGGCTGAGAGCTAAGGACTGGTTACCCTGGGTGGGACTGACCCACTTCAGCAGGAAGACGGCTGTATGTGGGCTGGAGGCCATGCCAGAGTGGGCCGGCATGGGGACGGAGGGTGGGGTCACTTCCGTGGTCAGCGTTCCTCAGCACTGGGCCTGGAGAGTGCCCAGAGGGGATGTGGTGGAAGCTGCAGCTAGCCAGACGGCCACATCCTGTGGGACACGCTGGTCCTTGCCAGGCCAGACAGGGGGAGGGGCACTGAGGACATTTAGGGATGGGCTCCTAGGGGGCTCCCAGAGCCCAGCCTCCAGCTCTGGGGACTGGTCTCAGAGGATGGCCGGGCGGTATGGCCTCCTGGCATCCGCCTGAAGAGGGGCGGCGGGCGCCCCACCAGCCAGGCAGCACTGTGGAATTCCAGCCTTAGAGTACCCAAGCTGCTCAGAGCCCCGGGGAGCATCTGGTGGCATTTAGGCAGTGTGCAGACAGGGAGAGCGGTTCGGAACACAAAGAGATCATCCCCATCTTGCCCCCCACCCCCATGTCAGGAGCCTGCCATTTCCCAGGAATCTGCATCAGAAGGGCCTGCTGCACTGGGAGTTGGGAGCCCTAGGTCAGGTCCACACCCCGCAGTTAACATGCTGTGTGACTTTGGGCAAGTTTCTTTCCCTCTCTGAGCCTGTCAACTGTAAACGGAGGAGGCCTCCTTGTAGGGGCAGGAGGGAACAGTGAGACCTAATCCCACAGACACCACCTTTCCAAACCTTTTCAAATTTCCCAGGATTGTTGGGAAGATTAAATGAGATGTACTAATGGCGATACCCTGGCTTGGAGTAGGCGCCACCTAAACATGAGTGTGTGCAGCCATTAGCGGCTCAAGCTGGGGACCCCAGGGCTGGATAGTAGGTTCCCTCTGTTAGTATCTGCTTGTGCAGGCTTTCAAAAAGACCCTACACCTTCCCTTCCCCCAACCTCCGCTGCTGTCCCCTCCCCACCCCCCACCCCTTAAAAACCATTTGGGGGAAGAGAAGCAATGCAAGATCATTTTTTATGGCTTCCTGGCCCCGGAGCCAGAGGGCTGAGGGTCGGGTGGTGTGGGCTGGATTCTTGAGACTCCCCCTCGGAGCCGGCTCGTAAATATGCAGCCTGGCGCTAGGAGGAGCCGGCTGTTAAGCTGTCAGCAGAGGCCCACTTAGAAAGTCGTAAAGCGTTTCTCGGAGCTCCCCCACCCCACCTTGACCTGCAGTTGCCTCTGTGGGTGCTGGGCTTCCCTGCCCCTGCCCCCGTCCCCGTAGGAACCGCCCGTCAGTCACTCACTCATGCGTCTTCCTGCTGCCCGCCATTAGCTGTCCCTTGGTTTCCCCTCTGTGCAAAGGAGATCTGCTCTGCTTCTCCTCTCGGGATGGGTGGGGAAGCCCCGGCTGGGGGCCGTGAAGTTCTTTGGAGGCCAGTAGAGGCCTCAGAAGGTCATAGGGACCCTGGTCCTGAGCACAGCAAACCCCATTATTTATACTTATTTTCTCTGTGCCTAGCCCTAAGGGGACCTAGAGCCTACCCCCAAGGAACTCACGGAATTCCGCTTAGGAAGGAGAGAAGATGCATGCCGCATGCCGTCAAGGGAGAGCTCGCATTTTCCTTAGCTCAGAGGAGGGATGTCTGGCTGGGATGCAGAAGGCAGCCTGTAGGAGGCGGGATGTACGCAGGGCTCCAGGACACCGCAGGATGCAGAGGGGAGGTGAAGAGTGGGGGTGGGTGGGCACGAGGGCTGCCTAGGTGCAGCAGGGCTGGGACCCAGGCTGGTGTGGGGCAGTATGGACCGTGACAGCCAAGAGCCTTGTGAGCAGAGGTCCACTCTGGGGACCAGTGGACATTCCCAAGGACCCCTCCTTTTCTTGGCCACCAAGACTCCGGCTAGTGAGGACAAGCTCTGGCAGCAGACTGGGTTCAAACATTTCCCTCCCCACTTCTGAGCCATGCGTCCTTGTACAAGTTATTTAGCCCACCTGAGTCACATCTGCAACCACAAATGGAATTAATGACATTATCTGCCTGATAATGTCATCCGAGGCTGGAATGAGCTTATGTAGAGAGGGCAGTCACACTTCCGGTAGCCTGGCTCTGAAACTCACTTCTGCCTCTTACTGACCATACGCCCTTGAGTGATTATTTCCCCTCTAGAGACCTCGGTCTTTTCATCTGTAAAATGGGGCTAAGAGTCATGGGGCTTCAGTGAGTAAATACAGGGAAGGGAAGCCCTTAGGCAAAGCCGGCATATCCTGTGTGCCTGTTATTGTGAGCGTCAGCTATTGCTATGCAAAGTGTCTCGGTGTTCGGAGAAACCTCCTCCCCCACCAGCCTCAGCCTGCAGCCTCTGTAGGGTTGGGAAAGGGGCGGCTTTATTGGGAGTAGGAATGGTCTTTACTAGGACTTCTTAAGTCATTTTTTCTGTCTTAAGAAACATTTAATGCTTACCTTAAGGCAAGTAAAAGCAATAAAACGCCCGGCCAGTCCATTTCCCTCATTTGCGGCCAGCTGGGTGAGTCCGGGGGAGGAGGCACGGTAACTGGAGCTGGGGAAGAGAGAGAGGAAGGAGGGAAGAGGCCCTGTCGGGCAGGTAATTGGGACCAGGGGCCTCCTCTGTCTTCCCACAGGGGGCAGGAGAAAAGTCAGGTTCCACTGAGTCGCCTCATTAACTTCCCCACAAATAGCCTGACGGCCTGCCACCCCCTCAGGCAGAAATCTGGAGCCTTTCAGAAACTAAATAAATAGGAGTGTGATCATTAAAAACAACAGGGCGCTGGGGGCCCCCACCCCAGGCGGAAAGCCCGCTTCCTCTTGGAAGCCCCAGTACCCCGCCCCCACGTGGAGCCCCAGGAAGGGGCTGCTGGAAGACTCGGATAGACTGTTCTGGAGGGTGCCGGCTGGTATCGAAGGGGTGTGAGAGTGGGGCAGAGTCCACCGGGGCTCTGTGCAGGCCTGGGCACACAGATCCCTTCCCTAGAGTTGCTGTTTTCTTCCTGAAGCTTCCGATGACCCCAAGCTTTGCTGCCCGCACTCAACTCCTGTCCTCGACCCCCCCCCCACTGGGAATGTCCCACAATCTCTGCTGGGGGTGTGAGGCCCCTACTCTGTCCTGTTTGTTCCCCGGCCTTTCATTTTCAGTCTTGCATCTATCCGCAGAGTTTGGTCCTGCCCAGACTTACAGGCTGGGGTCTGGCAACACCTCGCTCGTGTCCTGCCTTCAGCTACCCTGGGAGGGTGGAGGAGAAGGCGGCTTCAGATTTGAGTGGCCTGTCCTCCAAACATCCGGAGTCCACCTGAAGCCCCAGGGTGCCTGGGACCCAGGAAAGGCTGACTCACCACCTCCCTCAAAGTGGGTTCCAGAAAGCCTCTCACCCAGTAGACACCCCACCATCTGGGGCTCACCGGCAGCGGGATGGCTTTGCGGGTGGTGGGGCAGGTTTTAGCAGCAGCCCTGGGAAGGGGAAACACCTTCCATAAAGGAATGTCAATAGAGGCGACACACCAGCCCCCAGGAGAACCTAGTTATGGGGAAGTTCCCGAAGCAGCAGGAGGCCCGGGGCGCAGGGAATGGATGAGGCTGGCGGAGGCCATCAAGATTTCGGGGTGGTGGGATGAGGGACTGTGGGCAGCAGGCTGTGGTGACCCCTCCTAAGAAGTTAGGGGATCCTCGCCTGTGTCACTAGCAGATCACTTAACCTCGTGGGCCCTGTTTCCGCAGCACTAGAAGCTCCTACTTCACCGGAGGCCATAAAGGGAGGCCGTGAGGGTCAGTCAGAGGGTCCTGAGAAGTGCGCAGAGAATGGATACCACGCTCTCCCCACGCTGTTGTTAGCATTTGGTGCTCAGTTGGCCACGACTCAGCAGTGTAAGAGCGGGGTGTTCCCCGGGGGCAGGCAAGCCACAGGTGGGCCACATGTGGTGGCCAGTGCCATAGGGCTCCTGGGCTGAAGCTTCGCAGAGTTCTGTCCTGTCGTCTCCATGTGAGCACAGTGGGGACCCTGTGCGTACGCTGCAGCCCCGGGCCAGCCTTCAGGCGGCTGCTCGTTCCATTGGGGGACTTGCTGTGGGTTTGTGAAGAAACAACCAGGTACCCTGTGTGGGTGCTTGGAGGCAGGAAGGGCTGGGCTCGGGGTCAGGCAGGTGTGAGGGGGCGGCTGTTGGCGGCTGCCCTGTTCCACCTTCCTTCCCCTCCCTCCCTGCCTACACCTCCCCCGTGCTCTCTCTCCTTCCCCCACCCCAAGCTCCGCCCCAGGAAGGAGCCCCAGAGATGTGAGCTGCCCTCCTCCACACTCCATGGGGCACTTTGGCTCTCCTGCCACGAGGCCTGCCCCATCTCTGGGTAACTGGACGGCTGTTGGTGTCTAGCCCAAACCTGCATCCTCTGGCTTCTACTCGCTGGCCCCAGGCCAGCCACTTACCACCAAGGACACATCGATTCCTCTTCTGATGTAACCTCCTGAGCCTAATTTCCCCCTCCCCCAGTAAAGGGGACCCCAATTCCCAGGAAAGAAGACCCTCAGGGGGTGGGCAGTGTCCCAAGAACCAGGGGTCTCAGTGGTAGAGGTGATGCTCGCGGTGGGCTCAGGCCAGGCCCAGGGCCAGCAGGGTGGGCACCGGCGGTGAGGCTGGAAGGCCCAAACTCTGTCCCCGTTCTGCCTTCTGCTCCCTCAGACTCCAGCCTCCCAAGAGACCCACACAATCGCTTCCTGCTAGGGTCACGGCTAAGCACAGGCCAGCAGCAATGATTTCCTCCCTGCCCGGCAGACGCCTGCCTCCTGCCCATCCCCAGCCCCCACTATCCCTCCGCTGCTTGGTTTCATTTCTAAGACACCAAGGGGAGGATGGGGGCAGGGGAAGAGCAGAGGCGTGTTTGATATTTCTGGCCGTCCATCTGTCTAGCCTGCGAATGCCTGTGGCTGAAAAGCCAGAGAAGGTCCCTCGATGGCCCTTAGAAGATGAGACAGGCTCCTTGGTACCAGTCCCTAAGGGCCAAGAAGACTTTGGTGAGAAATCCTGCCTAAAGGGCAGGTTTGGGATGGCCTGCTAAGCTTCTTTTAATTCAACAGCCTGGGAGTCTAAGATTCTGTGATTTCTGTTTTGTTTTATTTTTGGACTTAATGTGTCTGAGAGTCCATCATCTTGGTAGCCTGCATGTATGCCAGGAACTTTCCGAGCGCCTTACTTGTATTGACTCCACTAATCTCCAAAGCTGCCTCCGGCAGGAACCATACCCTCATTTTACAGATGAGCAAACCGAGACTTAGAGAAGTTAAGTAACCAGCTGGGTCTGGGTTTCACATCCTGCCTCTAGACCTCCTGTATCTCGAGACTGGGTTAGCTATGATTCACTCTAGCTGGAGGAGAGGTTGCCTAAGCAGCCCTGAGAAGCTTGGTGGGTCACTGATGCCAAAGGGTCCCCCTGGAGACACTATAACTGAGTGGCTGCAGCAAGAGCCCCCAGAGACATCCTCCGTAAGCCTGGCTTGTTGCAAAGGCATTTGAAGGCCTCAAACGTCCCATGTCCCCATTGCAGCTCAGCCCTCGAGTCAGAGAACCAGGTTGCATCTTGGAACCTGGTGGCCGATCATGTCCCTGGTCAGTGCTGTCTCCAGTGGCTCTGGTCTGCTCGGAGAATAAGCCAGAAGCCATGGTGAGCACGTGCATTGTCTGAGTAGGGGTAGGGTGCAGAGGGAGGGGGCATGTGCTTACTGGGCACAGCTAGCTTTGTCCCTGGGAGGATGGGCCGACTTGAACAACAACAGTAGTAACTGGCACCAAGACAGAAGGCCTGTCTTCTTCTTCGCTTGGCACCTCCCCAAGAGATCCCTATCTTTAAATCACAGGCTGTCGGGGCTGGAGAGAGCCTCCCATTACCACCGCTGAGTGGAGGCCCAGAGCCTCTAAGTGCCGCCCAAGGACACAAGACCGTAATGGTGCTGGGCCATTAGAGTGGGTTGAGGCCAGGCTAATATGAATAACCAACTTCTGACCATGGGATAATCACAGTCCAGGCCGCTGCCCTGTCGTCTTGCATGTCACCTCTGATGCGCTTGCAGCCAGCAAGAGTGTGGGGCTGGCCTAGAGTCACTGAGTGAGGAGGTGGGAATTTCCGGGGGCTCCAGCTGTGGGTGAAACACTCACGGCCTGGTGCTAGGAGTGGCTACAGAGCGGCCACCTTGCTGATCTGCTTTGCTGAGGCCTCAGGCCCTTCTCCCTGGGCCACCCCCAGCACCCTGGGGTGGAGTGGGGAGGGGCCCCGGGAGGGGGAGGGGCTCAGCCACAGTTTGACTCCCTGCGTGGCACCCGCTGGCGGTGGCCAGACCCTGTGCTTCTTGCTTCACACACTTGGGTGAGGTGGTCCCTCTGTGGCTGAGGAAGCCAAGGCTCAGAGTGCCACAACAGCATGGCCAGAAAGTGGTGATGTTCACCGTGGGGTACTTTAGTCCCCAAGCCCTTGTGTAGCATTGTCCCTGTGAGGCCCTGGCTG
Source organism: Cheirogaleus medius (assembly GCA_008086735.1). Lineage (NCBI taxonomy): Eukaryota > Metazoa > Chordata > Mammalia > Primates > Cheirogaleidae > Cheirogaleus > Cheirogaleus medius. The sequence continues at coordinate 43,427,656 of VBSM01003143.1, forward strand.
TCCCAGCAGAGCATTTGGGGCCATATGTGTTCCTGTAGATCCCTGGGTCTTAGCTCTTGGTTAGTGGGCCCTACATCTCACGCACATGTATAGGAGGCACCTCAGTGAATGGCCAAGGTTGGCTGGAAGTCCTCTCTGCTTGTCCCAAGAAGGCCTTCTGCAACGTGGAGGAAGATAACTATAGCAACCGTGATCACCCAAGATTGCTGGGTGGGTTCTACTCTTAAAATCTCTTCTGTGCATTGTAATAATAATATTTGTTGAGTGCTAACCTTCCATACCAGGCTACTTAACCCTCGGAGCTAACCATTATTCTTCTTATTTTATAATTGAGTACAAATGAGGCCCAGAGAAGTGAAGCAACTTGCCCAAGGTCACACAGCTGGTGTGCTGCAGTACCAGGATCTGCACCTGAGTGTGTGTGTCTCCAGGGTCTGTGTCCTTTTCACAAGCCCATGTCTCTCCATTTTTTAAGCCACCACCTATTCCACTGTATCCAGTACTGGGCCAAGCATCTTTGGGGACACACAGTTGTACAATACAAGGTCCCTGCCCTCCAAGTCCCCTTGGAGGGGCTCCCTGCATACCACTGCCCCAAACACAAATGGTGAAAGGTGCTCCAATGCACAATCAGCATGAGTCTCTGAGCCTTGGCCTTCATAGGGCGACAGCAGGTTTGTCCCTGCAGCCTGGGCCAGGTGACCCCCTAAACCTAGGTGCTAAGGATTGATCATAATTTCCTAAAATGACAGCTAGCACCTAGTACATCATCTGGCACTGCAGAAGGCTTGTGTTAACGTCAGTAGGAGAGTGTTCCCCAGTGTTCTAGTGAGTGCTCTGGTATCCTGGTGAGCCAGGCAGGAGACAGCATCCCATTTCACAGAGAAGCAAACTGAGACCTGGAGGAGCCTGGAGACTTCCCTAGGTCTGCCCCCATTCAGGGCAGAGCAGGATGGCCCCAGCTCTCCTGATGCTCTGGGCTCTTTCCACTTCCCTCTGCTGCTTCTCGGGATGACCAGAGAGCAGGTGGAAGGAAAACACTCAGCTTGCGTACTTAGAGAGCAAGTCGTAAACATAATAACATCTAAGAGGAGAAGAGGGAGGAGGGAAAGCGGATGCTGAGAGCAAGGATGTCCGCTTCCGAGAACCTGTGCTCTCCAGCCGCTGGGAGCCAGGGTCCTGCAGTCCCGGGGACTGCCCCGTGTGTATGTGTGCGTGTGTGCTCTGAGCTGGGCGGAGGCGTGGACGTGCTGGCGTGCCGTGTGTGACTGTGGGCGACCACGACACGCAGACTGCCGGCAGCTCCCTCTGGCCCTCCCCAACCCGCTTCTCAGTTCTCCGGCAGCCAGATGTCTCCCAGATGTTTCTCACTTCCTGCCTGGCTCCGTGCAGTGCATGCGTGTGTTTATTTTGGACAGCCCACTAAATAATAACCATTTTAAGAAAAGCTTTTCATAACCTCGTTCCCACGAGGAGTCAGAGTTCAGGAAATAATCCTAACTCTATTCACTATTGTCCCTGGGCTCCCTTCTCTCTGACCTCCGCTCCCCCCACCCTCGGGACCACTTTTGAAAAGAATTCTTTTCATCCTACGTGACGTGTGCGCTTTCTGTGAGGCTGGCTGTCTGGGAAGCTGGGCTCAGAGCTGGAAGCCCCTTAGAGCTTTGCCACCAGCATCACCTAGAAGCTTGTTAGAAATGTGACATCTCAGGATTGCCCCAGACCGGAAGCAGAGTCTGCAATTTGACGAGATCCCAAGCGACTGGTGCCCATTCAAGTTTAAGATGTGCTGGTCTGAACCCAGGTCTGCCTTGTTGATGGGGTAACAGGACTCAGTCTAGGGGTGGCGAGAAGGACCCCCCCTTTCAGGTCTTCCTAAGCAGAATCCAGGTATGGCCGGAGGGTGCAGACCGAGAGGCCCTGAGCCCTTGGAGGTTGGAGTTTGGACTGCGCTTCTGAGTGGGCTGGCGGGGAGGCAGCCCGGCTAGCCTCCGATGGGGGGAGGCAAGAGGGTGGATGCATCCAGGCAATAAGCCGTCTCATCCTCGGTAGCCAGTAGGGCAGCAGGCTGGTGCCATGCCAGCCTGGCCATGCCCCGTGGTAAAGGGGTTGAGGCTAGCCCTAGATCTGCCCCGGGGACTCCCACGTGTCCCTGCCCTGCGCAGCTGCTCTCTGGAGATTGGCCGGGCCCTCTCTGGCTGCAGGCTCTGGGCGCTCAGTTGGTGTTCTGTCCCTGTGTGACCCGGCTGTGGTCCTGCCTCCTGTTAAAATAGAGCAAAGTGTCAGCCCTGCTCACCTCATGGGGGACCTGGGGCACCCTGCGCTGTGACTGCTCCATAAACTGTCAGGCGCCCTACACGTGCCTGGGGTTTATGTCTCTCTGTCGCTCAGCGAGGGTTTGCGGAAGTCCTGGCACGCCAGGCTCCAGGTGGAGGCAGCAGATGCCCCGAGAGGGCTGAGACCCAGGCCTGACCTCAGGCAGCTGGTGGTTTAGCTGGGAAACAAGACTCCCACCTGTGAAAGCTAAGTACAAGCCAGAGTGCGGGTCAGGAGACCACCAGTTGGCTAAGGCTGCCCCTCAGCAAGGGTAGACTGGGCAGGAGTTTATTCACAGACAAGCTTGGCACAGGGCTGGGGTGCGGGACTGCGTACTGGAGGCTAGGAGAGGTGTGATCTTGAGGGCATGTGGGGAGGTCCCAGCACAGCGGAGGACCCCAAGGGGAGAGGAGACAAGAGGTTCCTTCTAGGAGGATGGCTTTGTGGCTCTTCAAGCCAGGGATAGGTGAGACCACAGTGGAAGGGGGCTCAGGATGGTAGGGAAGCCGTACTGGAGGGAGGGGGCTGAGGCAGGCAAATGCCCATGGGCACTCTGAGTGCCCTCTGCAGAGGCGCCCACGTCGTGTGTCCGATGGGTCCGCATTCAGTATCCATTCATCAGCTGACCAGCCCGTGGCCTCCCTCTGGGGCATTGCTTGGCCAGCCCTCCAGGGTCATGGTGCTCCCTGCAGCGGGGCGGGCTTGGCACTGAGTCATCCGCACTCCCTTGCCCATTCCCTGTGTTACCAGGGCCCCACCCTGCAGGTGTCCAGGGCCCGTCTGATCACGCCCCAGCTGCACAGAGAGCACTGGCGCCAACAGTGGCTCAGCCTCCAGCCTCTGCCCGGATTCCAGCGCAACCCAAATGAGAAAGTCAATGGCCCTGATTGTCCACTGGGGGCATGCCCAGGCCCAGCAGCGTTGTCTGGGAAGCTCGCCACTGAACAGTAATTGAGCACCAGCTGTTTGGCAGAGGTGCCTTGACACACTAAGGGCAGTAGAGGTCTGTCCCTGCCCCGGAGGTGCCTGTAGGGTCTGAGAACAGTTGTTGCACAGAGGTAACAGCCACTCAGGCTACAGAATGAATGTCCCCAGAACATCAGGGAAGGCTTCCTGCAGCAGATGCCATTGGCTCTGAGTGTGCAGAGAAGGTTGGCCCTGGGGAAGGCACTGTCCTATGTGGCCACCCCCACCCAGCTATGTGCTGGAGAGGAAAGGTGAATCGACAGGCTCGGCTTGTTTCCTTCTTGCCCACTGAGGACTTGCTGTTGGATAAGCTCCCAGATGTTGCAAACAGTCAGCTGGAGGCCTCGCCTTCTAAGCTCCCCAGATCTGACCTCCTGCACCCTAACCTGCACCCACTCCCCAGCCTAGCTGGCTGTTTCAGGGACCTAAGTCTGGGCCCTTCTCACCTTTGTACCCCAATCCCCAGTGTGGGCATGAGCAAGCCACACCTGACACTGAACCTTTGCGTGGTTGGGAGTTCCGCGCCATAGAACAACGAGAAGCCAGGCAGCAGGTTGGAAATCAGACAGAGGGCCTAAGGAAAGACATGTTTCCTTATTAGGTTTGCTGCGGGAGGTAGGACCCAGGTGAAGTAAGCTCCCTAGTGATTTGGGGGTTTTACTTGTGTCCTGGTGACCCCTGAGACCTGGGAGACCCATCCTGAGGCCTCAGGGAAGGGAGAAAGGCTGGAGAACACTCCACTTTCCTTTGGCTGGCTGCCGATCACCTCCTTCCATGTGGTCTTTACTTTCCCACTCTGTGAAATGGGGGGTGGACTCAACGATCACCCCCAGCCCCTCTTCTCCAGCACCGTCTTGCCCAGCTTGTGCTATCTCAGCTTGTGCTATCTGCTGGTTTCACCCTGGGACCCTCCCAAGCCCCCAGGCCCCCAGCACCAGCTCTAAGCTCCTGGGAGCAGAGTCTTGGGGCCTCCCCAGGCCCCCTCTCTGGGGAGCAGAAGAGGAGCTGGGCACCCCCACGCCCACCCCTTGCCCCTGGCCTCAGCAGTGCTCGCCCAAGCAAGAATGCCTGGGAGGCTGTATGGCCAGGAGGGAGGCAACACAGACAGAGTCCAGAGGGAAAAGTCACAGAGGAAGAAGGGAAGGGGGGCCCTCCCCATCCGAGAGGGAATGAGCTGGCGGGAAGCAGGAGAGAAGAGGGGGCCACCTTCCCCTTCTTCCTCTGAGCTGGCACTTTTTTCCCTGGGTGTTAAACTCAGCTCTTCCTTTTTCTCCTATTCCTGACTGCCTGTTAAATAATTTAAATATTTGGGCCTAAAGGGCTTCAATTATCCTTTAATTTACATTAGTAATTTATGTATTAGGCAGAATGGACACGCGGTTAGTGTAACAACCCCCAGTAAGACCCGCTGATATCTGCTGCACTCTACGTTCTTAAGAATCTCATCATTTTTCTTTGCAGCCCAAGGTCTTTGTTTTAAAAGTGGTTCCTACTCGTGCACATTTACGCAGACCCGTGTACACGCTCGAGGGTGCACACAGAGGATGTCTATACTCACAGTGAACATGGACACACGCCCACTTAGGTACAGGCACACTGAGGCCGTGGGCACAGGCTTCTCCCTGACACACACACACACACACACACGCACACACACAGAAAGATGTAAAACACACACCCCATCAGACCTGCTGTCTCCACTCCTACCCATTCCCTCCCTTGTTCCTACGGGTAGTAGTGTACACATGTGCTTGCATTTGCATCCGTTGGCCAAGTGACTCCAAACATAGCTCTGGCAGAGAGGCTGGTGGGCCCCAGCATAGCATTCAAATGGTCTTGAGTTTTCAGCCCCTTCGGGTACAGTCCCACCTGGGCACCTGATCCCGGAGTTGAACACACACATGAGAACATGCCTGTGGCCACATCTCCAGCCTGCTCACATGCCACAGGCTAGTACCAGCCACAGACTCCCCCTGGGCTTCTCAGGCGTGCCGCCCACCAGCGCCCGCAGCCTGGGCACCAGCAGCCTGGCACGGCCCGAGCTCTTGCCCTGACATAGCCAGGCTGCCAAGGGGAGCCCATTTGGGATTGCCAGCTCCTGGCTGCCCCTCAGATCTTGGCCCAGCTGCCCCCGCACCAGCTTGCAAGGGCTGAGGGCTTCCTAGGGGGTGGGAACAATAGCAGCAGAGAGTGTTGTCCCCATGCGTGAGTGTCTGTATCCAAGCTTGTTCAGCTGAGATGGCCCAGCCCTGTGGGGACACACCCTGCAGCTCTGTGCTGAGAGCATGTATCCAGGCAAGGGCCTTCGGATCCAGCGCCATCCCTGAGAATGTGGCTCTCCCCAGCTATCATTTCTGACTGCAGGAGAGTCCCCTAGCCTGGTCTCTGGTCCCTCCTACCACACCTCGTCTATCCTTCACAGCCCCCAAAGCCCAGGGCAGCTAGGAGGCAGGTGGGTGGGCAGTGCAGACATCTGGTTGGTGGGGTAATCCACATACGGAGGGGAAAACCAAGGCTGCAGGTTAGGCCGTGGGACAGAATACTTAAAGAATCTTCTGGAAAGGTCCCTTGTAGGGTACCGGCCATGTATCCCAGTGCCTGTGAGGCCTTTCAGAGCCCAGACTTCCCTCTTCCCACTCTGGTGCTCAGGCTGTGGTCCTGCTGGCTGGGATGGGGGTGGGACATGGCTCCTCCCCCCAAGCATGTGTCTAGGGGAGCAGGTAGAAAGTGTATGGCCACAGGTGCCCCTTCAGGGGCCTGCCCTAGCACAGGCATCCCACCACTCCCAAGCAGGGCATGGGTGCTGGGAGCCCATGGTAAACCCTGCTGGGCCTGAGCCTCCACGTGCTGAAGGCCTCTTGCCACGTGGGGCCCCAGGCCCTGCTGCCCAGAGTGCCTTTAACGAGAGGCAGTGCCAGTGGGGCAGACATCAGAACCCCTTTCACCCAGCCCCCAGGGGTGACCCTGAGCCCCAGCTGTTCTGCTGGGTCCAAACAGGATGCTGTCTGCTTGGCTGTGTGCGCTAGGCCCCCCTGGGAATCACTACCATTGCCCATCTGCCAGCCTTGGCCTCTCTTCTTCCTCACCTGTCTGCTCTGGCTTAGGTCTTTGGGTGCTTCCTCAACTCCCTGCTCAATTCCTAACTTTCCCAGGAAGCCTTTCCTGATAACCCCAACCTCTCCAGACCTGTATAGCCGGTATCTCAAAATCTAGGGCAGCAGCGGCAAATGGTTTATCTCAGGTGGCTGTTTTGAAAGCCAGAGAGGCTGGTGTGTCATGTTGAGAATAACAGGGCCACATCTGGACTCATTTGCAAAGGTCAACATCAATTAGTAATGTCTGCTGTGGCATGGGATGCGGAGGCGGAGGCTCTCATGCCAGGCTTGTGCCGTCACAGATCCAGGGCTAAATGACAAAGTCCTGTGATTGCTCTCCAGTGTCCCAAGGAAGGTTATCCCCCTCCTATCTCCCAACACCCCAAAATAGAGTATGACTTTAAGCAGAAGCAGAAACATGCTTTTCTGTCTCCCACAGATTCTAACATAGGTCCGGGGATAGCATAGAAACTGGAGAGGTGAATATGCACAGCATGCTAGAGGTGGAAGAAACTCCAATGACCATTGAGCTCAGGTACAGCAAATAGGTTTCCTCTTGTCTACCAACCCTGAACAGTCCTGACTTCCAGGAACGGTGCCGATGATTCTGAGACTCAGATTAGGCTCAGTCAGAGAGAGTGCTGCAGTCAATTAGTGATGTCTGTCACAGGCTCAGCCATGGCAGCAGTTGTACCTTGGTATTGCTGTCTGTGTTTTATTTCAATCTTCCAAATATATGGAATATATATTGATAGGGAAACTAGGACCCAGAGCGGGTAATCTGTCAGAGGTCACCCACTGCTTGCTTGGGTGAGTAGAGAATCCCAGCTGCTGCCAAAGGAGTTCCCCTGTGAGGGGTCAGGGAAAGGAAGGCAAGAGCTTCTCCAACACATGCTCGGAAATTCTCACTTGTGCTCACAATCACTCTCTTTCTCACTCTCTCTCTCTCTTTCACACACACACACACACACACACATGCGCAGACTTTTCCTTCTCCCCTGGCAAACTTCATCCTTTCTCAGCTGATCTGTGGGACCCAAGGACAGCTCCTGGAGGCCTGGACAGACAAACTGATGATATGTCTGTCCCAGACTGGTCCCTGCTGCCGTCATCTTCATCTGTCTTCATGCGGTTTTTAAACTTTTACGCTTTTACCTTTTAATATCATAGGTGGTAGGGGCAATAGAAACCCTCTGTAAATGGCATTCAAAGGCAAATTGGATTTTCTTCTGGCAGCTGCCCTGAACTTGAGACTCTAAGGTCCAAGAGCACAGGGGCTCCTCATCTGAGAGAGTGATTTTCCCTTTGGCCCACGATGGGAAAGGAGAATCCATCATGTGCCATTGTGTCGGGAAGGTGGCCTCTACTTTGATGAATTTGCTTTGCAGTGCTGGCTGTCTCTCGAGCTTGTTTCACTCGTGCCTGCAGACAAAGCGATTAACGTTGCAGAGTGTGCACGGTCCCTACGAAGACCCCCCAGGCTCCGTCTCTCTCCGAGACCCCTACCACACAGTCAGTCCAGGGCCAGTGAAGGAAGGAATGAACCAAGAGATTGCTCCTGTCCTGCGAGAGTCTCGGAGCCACACGCTCACGCACAGGCAAGGGAGAATTGAGGATGACAGTTATGTTGCTTTAAGTTGATGTCCCCCCCCCATGAATAAAATCCACAGGCTAAGGGTGTATATTTCAAGCCATTCATTTTATTTCCTCTCAAGTTGACCTTACTTTTCTAGGACTCTGCATCTTTAAGTGTAGCAGATGGGGCAGTTTTGTGAGTAAGTGAAGTGCTATGCAGTGCTTCCTCTACCCCCTGCAACACAAAAGTGACTTGAAATCTGGGTTAAAATTAGTATCATACATGTATATATTACAATATTTTTCCAAATGTCTGTGCTTTAAAAAGGAGATGGGGGAACAGTTAACACTCTTCTTCAGTGGTGTCTGAGTCTTGAGTTTTTATCTTTCCGGTTCTATTCCCTTTGGTTGCTCACTCACTGTGGGACTCTAGGCTGATCTATTGCCTTCTGGGCCTCAGTTTTTTCATCTGTCAAATGGGCCAACTTTGGGCCTTTGGGCAGCAGAAACTGTGATCAAGCACCAGACTGTGGAAGGTGGCTCTTTTTTGTGGCTCTGGACTCGGTGGGTAGGACAGGGTTTGACCTGCTGCCTGCCAAAGCAAAGGAGGAAACCTAGGCTCGTGGAGGTTGCTGCCACAAGCAGTTTTTCAGCTTTCATTATGTGCCCAGCACTGTGCTGCACTTATCATATCCATTGCTTCATTTAATCCTCAGAACAGCCCTGGGAGGGAGGCGTCATTTCTCCCGTTTTGGAGTGAAGGAAAAGGCTCAGAGGGCTGAAGTGCCCTGCCTAAGGCCAGACCACTTCGTGAGGACTTACCTGGTCAGACAGCCCCCATGAGGAGAGGGAAGGCACTGGGAGCATTCCAGAGAGCAGAGAGGAAGTGACTGAGGGAGCTCCAGAGACAACCAGGACCCTCCCCAGGGGCGTAGAGGGCTGGCAGAGGGGATTGGAGGCTGGGCGTTAGGGCAGAGGAGAGGGGGGTTTTCCTGGAGAACTCAAGGGATAGGAGGAGAAAAAGAAGACAGAGCACAAGTCTCAAGACCCCAGGGTCTAAGGGCATTTCCCACGCTGTCCCTCTTAGCTCTTTGCTTCTTTGCAACCCAGACCTCTGACTCCTCCCCCCACGCCCATGCCCACCCCACCCCCTCATCAGCTGCACTCTGGGCCTACACACTCTGCTCCTCACACTTGCTTACTGCGCATTCCAGCCTTGGGACCCCCAAAGGCCCGGCCCTCCCCAGCACTGGGAATCAGAAGTGTCGCACCCCTGCCACTAAAGGGGCCCCGCTGCCTCCTTTCCCCATAAGTTGGTCTTTGCCATGCTGGCCACCCCACTGCAAGGCCCAGGCACCTGAGTTGACAGTAGCTGCAGTTTTGGTCTCCTGCCCTTCCCCCGACACCATGCCCCAGAGATCCTGATGCAAGGAGCAGCAACGGCAGAGCTTCCCAGGAATGAGGTTTTCTTTCCACCTGCTCCTCCTCTTCCATTGCCCCTGAAATACCTGTCGCAGGTGGGCAGGCTTGCAGGGAAGACCAGGGTGGCAATCTCGTGTCTCTACTCCCCACCGCTGTTTTGGTGCCGGCTGCAGAGGCGGTGGTGGTGGCGGGGGTGGCACATGTGTGCCTGTGTATGTGTGTGCTGAGTCCACTCCACCCAGGACAGCCCAGGGCTTTGCCTCCCTCTCCCTGGCGACCTGCCAAGCTCTTTGGCACCTGACTGAAAGCATTTCCAGGTGTCAAAAGCCGCTGGCTTCCCCAGGGTTGCCAAGGGAAGGAGGGGCAGGAGAGCAGGGCAGGGCCGGAGCACCTCCCTCCCCAGGGAGCCCAACAGTCTGGGATGATAAGAAGGCACTGCATCAGTGGTCAGCAGAGAGGGCATGCCCAGGAGGCCAGAAAAGCTGGCAAATGGATGTGTCTCAGGAGGTGTCCAGGGACCATCTGCCCAAGGTGGAGACCACTTGGGGGAGTGGTTGGAGGGACCCCCTCCCAGCTCCAGATGTGTCCTTCCTACTCACCATATCATGTCAATTCCATCAGTCCTGTCTAATCGGGTGTAGACTTTACAGGCCAGCAGCAGTCCAGTTCTCTAGTTCAGCAGGTGGGGAAACTGATATCTATAGAGGACAAAAATGTGCTCAAGGTCACATCAAGTTAGTAGTATTGTTGGTGCTGGACTCCAAGGTCTGCCTCTTGGTTCAATGCTCTTTCCACTATAGCAGGTGATTATGCAAATTGATGTAAATTGTATGCAAATGCCCAAGCTTCCTACACCTAGCATGAGGGGTGTTGTGTGTCCTAGTGGTGCTGACAGGGGTCTCCTCCCTTCATAGACTGTCGGATCCAAAAAGACCCATGGAGATCATTTTACGCCCCACCCATCCCAAAGCATAGGCCATGACGTAACGTTCCCTGGTGATCAGGAGGGGTGTGAGATGGCTTTGGGACCACGGGCGCCTGGCGTCCTGCTGCCGCGGGGGGCGTGGGGCTGACAATGCCAGGAAACAGCCAGAGGAAGCCTCTGGATGGGCCCCTAGAGTCTACCAGACAGCGTGGGCCTGGCACGGGGAGGTTTTCTCACGAGTCCTGGGAAAGGCGGCTCTCTGTCCCTAGGCCCCCTGGGTCCCCATCAATAAGCTGGCCTGAATGGAGAGGCTAGGGGAAGATTTATTTCCTGGCTTTGGAATCAGCCGTTTTCCCTGCCCCCCACCTTCCTCCTGGCCAGAGAACAATGGGGCATCCCCAGAGAGGCCTTCCTGTGGCAACAGGTGCACAGAGCGGGGTAGGTGGCCACCCTGGCCCACAAGCCCCAGCCCCGAGGCTGTTACACACCCCATGAGCCTAGACTGTTTGCTCTGCTTCTAGAACAGCAGCCTGGGTCCCTTAGAGTCAACACCGGCTCTGGCCTTCTCCCCCATATCTCTGGGTCCAAGAAGTGGTGGGTTGGTTTGTTCATTTGTTTGTTTGTTTATATAGTCCATATAATGTTGCCATATTTCCCCCAAATAATGGGAAACAAAGGTCTGAAAAATAATCACCCCTAATCCCACCCGGACCCGATCACTACTTGCATATTAGTATGTTGTTCCCTTTCAGGCTCACGCCCAGGTTTGTTTTATGGAAGAATCATGTACTTAGATGTTTCATTTCATGCTTGGGCCTCCTCACTTTGGCAGTATTCCATGAACCTTTCTTGCGTAATTACATAGATTTCATAATTAGCGCCATTAATACCTGAGAATAATCCACATTGGGGATATACTTTAAATTACTCAACCAGTTCACCCCTTGTTGGATGTCTGACTCTGGTAAATAACACTGCGGTGAACATCTCCACGCTCAGGGCTGGGTTGAGGTCCATGGGAGAGCTTCTCAGGAGTGGAATTCTAGGTAAAAAGACAAGCCCTCCTTCATTCACGTTGCCAGATTGCTTTGCATATTTGAAGCCAGAGTCATCTGTAAAGTTGTCATTCTCAGAAGTCCCAGCAGACGTTCATGGGCCCACGGGGTGGTAAAAAGTACGTCCTGGCCAATCCAGAATTCCAAATGTCACCAGGTCCCACTGACGATGGGGGAAGTGGACATGAATTGGACACAACTGGAGCTCAGTGCTCCCACTTCCGGAGTCCCTCACTTAGAAACACTTGGGCCCTTAGGGACCTGCTTTACTGAGCGGGCCACTCCTCGTTTGTAATTAGCGCCATCCATCTGCAGTCAGATCTGGAATGAGCGGAAGCCCTTTAAAGTAATTTGCTCTTTTAATATCACCCCTGTGATCTCATTTAATTTTATCAACCAAACTTTGTTCACCGAGGAAGACAAAAGCTCCTGTGCTGCTCCAGCCTGGGCTGAATTCTCACTCTTCCCTAACAGTGGGTCTGACTCCTGGAAACTCTGCAGAGATTTGTTTCTCCTCTGGCAGCTTGCATCCCAGCAAAAGAGCTGTCCCTGGCCAACTACAAAAGGGAAAAGTATGTGTGGTGTAAAAGCTGTAGCTTTAAACACAGGCGAGCAGGCTGCACTCCCTGCTCCCAGCCCCGAGGTGGGGAGGCAAGCGATTACGTGCTCTTTGGCAGGCTCTGGTTGAAGGATCCTCCCGTGAACCCCATGAGATTGGTATGATCACCCATTTTGCAGATAAGGACACTCGGATAAGTCTGAGTCCCAATGACCTGCCAAGGTCCCTACCGTGACCCTTTCCTTGAGGGATCTCCAGGTGACACTGTGCAGGGAGCTGGGGTGCTGCTCACAATGTCATACCCCAGAGGTGACCAGGTGAGTGGCCGTGTGCCTGCCGCAGCCCCATGCCACTGCTGCTCACACAGCCTCTCCCAGCCGTGGCCCCGGCTCCTCCAGGAAGGGAACCACAGAGGAGCAGGGCTGGGAGAGGGAGCCACGGTGATTTATGGTACCCGCCTGGGCCCGGTGTACTCACTAACTAATGGAAGCTCACGTGGAGGGAAATAACTCTGCCAGGCACTGGCTCCAGTGACAGGGCCAGTCACCATTGCCTCAAGGAAAGGATGGGATAGGGAACAGAGGGGACTTGGGCAGAGGCCAGAGACAGAGGCACAGAAGGCTCTGAGAGAACAGATGGAGCCCAGGTGGGCACTCAGGGGTGCAGAGAGTGGCACCGCCTGGCAGTCCAGTGCCCAGACCGGCTTCTCCAGGGTCCCAGCAGGGAGCTGAGAGGTGAGCCAGGAGCCCAGATGCCCGGCAGCACACCAGCCTGTGCATTTGGTATGTGGGTTTTGACATTCATAGAACATCCAAGCTTCTCACCTACTCCTCCGATCCATGACAGATGGGAAAGCAGGGCCCAGAGAAGGTCAGGGACTTGTCCAGGGTCACACAGCATGTGGGTTACTGAGCTGAGACAAGAGCCCAATGCCTTCCTGGATGTCACCAGAAGACCCCAGCCAGTGTGGAGTGGAGGGCAGAGAGAAGAGTGAGTGGCAGAGCGGGGCATGTGGAGTTGGGGGGCTGGCAGTCAGGGTCCAGGGATTAAAGAAGCTTGCTAAGGAGGACGATTGGGACGGCTCCAACAGCAGGACCCAGGAAAGGAGTGTAGCAGCTGGTACAGACCAGGCAAGGGCAGGTTAAGGGGACCCTGGAAACCCTCAGCCCCGATGGGTTCCCTCTGTTAACCAGCAGGTGCTTCCCGAGGCTGCCAAGCACTGAGGGGTGAGCTGCACCCCAACCTCACCTTGCTCCTTCCCACTGACACCCTCAGCCAGTGCCGCCCCCCACTCACCTCTCCTGTGCCTCGGTGTCCTCATCTGTTAAATGGGACTGTAATGCCCACCTCAAAGGGCAGGTGAGAGGTACCAAAGAAAGTGAATTGGGAAGTTTGGGTTTGAGAGGAAGCCTAAGTGAAGAAGAGACACCAGCCTCAGTTCGGTTGTCTAAGGACCCCTGGCACCTCTCTTGGTCCCCTTCCCCCTCCAGGCCCTCCCAGACCAGGCACATAGGTCGCTAGTGCCTCCGCGATGTACCCCAGCTGTGAAATGGGACCTCCCCAGGCTCTTGGCTCCCCTCCCAGGCCCTGGCAGGAAGGATGAGCGGTGAGCTCCCTCCTCCTCACTCCTCCTCAGCCAGGTGCCATGGGGGCGCAGTGTGGGTTTGGAAGGTGTTGCCCATGGCTGGGGGCCCGGCGGCCATCTGGGGCCCGACAACAAGAAGTGAGGAAACAACCCACGCCTGTTGCACAGCAGAGAGGAGGCTCTGTCCCCTCCCTGGAACCAGGGCAGGCTGTGGCCAGGTGTGCAGAGAACTCTGCCAGGTCACCTGGCCTCGGTGGCTTCCACAAACACCTTGAATGCCAGCTGTGCATAGGCACCTGGCCTGTACTGGGGCCTTGCCATATATGTCAGCTCTGCGAGGCAGGCAGTGTTCTGACACCCACTTTACAGATGAGAAAACAGAGGCCAGAGACAGGTAGCACCTTGCCCAGGAAAATACTTTCACTGGGAACTGTTTGCCCATTTTACAAGGGGGAAACCAAGGCCAGGGAGGCAAAATCATCTGCCTGAAGCCCCACGGTTGTGAAGGCTGAGATTCCATCCTGAGTGCGTTGCGCCCTTTGACATGAAAGCAAGGCCCTGTCACTCCCTGGTGTCTGCTGAGTGCCCTCAGCCCGTGCCAGGGCAGGATGGAGGCAGGGCCCCCACCTTTCATCCTAGACTGGAGGAAACTGTGCATTGCTTCCTGCTTGTCTCTGCCCACCTGCTGGCCAAGCCCAGACAGCAGGAGAAAGCTTACAGCTCAGAGGACCCTGGGGTAAAGACCCAGTGGTCTCAACTATTCTTATTTCTTGAGGGTCCAGAGACTACCCTGTGCTCCTCCAAACCCAGCCCTGCTGCTGCTCCGGGAAGCCTGGTGTCTTCCTGAGCTGTGTGGAGGGTCCAGCTCCCTTGCACCTGTCCTAGAACCTGCACTCCAGAGCACCTGAGAGCAGCAGGGGAAGCCATGGACTTGGATAGTATCCTTTCAGAGGAAGGAGGTCCAGAGAGTGGAAGGGACTTGCCTGAGGTTGCACAGCTTGGGACATCCCAAGTAATCCTTCTGAGGTTCTTCAGAGCAGGGCAGAAGGAACCAAGGGTGAGCTTTGCTAAGCAGGCTCCCACCCATGCCCACCTGCCCACACCTGTCACCAAAGTCCCCAGCCCACCTCAACATGGCCTTTTCCCTTGGGGTTGATCCCCGGTCTAGCAGAGGAGCCACCTGATGGATGAAGACCCTCTCCCCAAAGAAGTAAGTGTCCCAAGCCCCTCTTGGTCCTCCCTGCCCAAGGACCGTCCAGTCACTCCCTGTCCGGGAGGCAGCTGGCAGATAACAAGGGAAGAGCTGAGCCTCAGGGTGGCAGCCTCTTTGGGGCTATGTGTCACCAGGGTCCCACAGGGTGCCTCACGGGCAGGGCTGAGTGAGGTAAAGAGTAGCAGTTCATTAGAAGAGTAATAAGGAAGCCGGGTGCGGTGGCTCATGCCTGTAATGCTTGCACTCTGGGAGGCTGAAGCAGGAGGATTACTTGAGGCCAGGAGTTCGAGACCAGCCTGAGCAAGAGCAAGATCATCTCTATTAAAAAATAGAAAAATTAGCCAGGTGTGATGGTGCACACCTGTAGTCTCAGCTACTGGGGAGGCTGAGGTGAGAGGATCGCTTAAGCCCAGGAGTTTGAGGTTGCAGTGAGCTATGATGATACCACCGCACTCTAGCGCAGGTGACAAGGATACCCTGTCTCAAAAAAAAAGAAAAAAGAAATAATGACAGTCTTAGACTTGGACAGCCCTTTATAGTTTATAAAGTACTTTCACATCCATAGGAAGAATGTACTGTTCACCCATTCAAAGATTAAGAAACCAAGGCTCAGAGAGGTGAAGTGGCTGGCCCAGAATCACACAGCAGTTAGTAGTGGACGGGTGGACTTGACCCTAAACAAAGTTCAGCATGTGTTTGTTGAGACCCAGTCAGACCCTGTGCTGGTTACTTGCACATACATGACTTTGTTTGCCTTAACAACAGGCCTGGGGGATTCATGTGGATCACCCCATTTTATAGCAGAGGAAATTAGGGCACAGAGACCTGTGACCTGCCCGGGGCCACACAGGGAGGGAGGGTGGAGCACGATGCCTTAGCCACAGGCAGGCCCAGCCAGGTCAGTGGCCTGGGCCCTGCCCAACGTGTTGAGGGCCTCAGGGGCCCTTCTGCCCTCTCCTGGCATTTGGGGGCAGACAGCCTATCTTGGATGTGGGAGAACACTGTTGGGGACAGTGCCTGAGACAGCACAGCCTGACTGCCAGCAGGACCTTTGTCATTGCCCCCTCTGGAGGAGAGAGGTGGGGGGCACAAAGGGTCAGGGACAGAGGCCCCGCCACCCACTCCCTTCTGTGGCTGCTGCTCCCACCTCCTGCCCAGAGTGCGGCTTCTGCACTTTAGCCAGCTGTCTCCAGCACCCCCGTTTCCAAGCCCGGATCCAAACCTCAGCTTAGACGCCACACCTGAGAAATCCCACCTTCCTCACCAGGCTGAGGGACGCACGCAGGGGTGCTCAGGAAGGAGGTGGCAGTGGGTGGAGGCAAGAGAGGCAGCTTGGCCTGGGAGCGTGGAGGCTTCTGACGGCACCGGGTGTGGCCCATGGTCCCGATGGCTGGCTGCCCTGTTTCCTAATTAACATGTCCTTCTGAAAATGCCCTCCGGTCTGGGCCCAGCACTGCCAGGCGAGGCAGGCACCTCCCCCAATATCTCAGCGGTTCTCCCCTCTTCCCTGCAGGGCCGCTGGGCTCAGGACCTCTGGTCATCCAGGTGAGGCTGGGGGGCGTCAGGGCTGTGCGCACCCTGTCGTGGGCACTGTTTGCCCAGAGCGGGCTCCCTCCCACCCCTTTGCCGAAGGCGGCAGGCTGTCCTTATTAAAGAGCCTGGAGAGCCGGATCAAAGGCACCATTGAAGAGGCTCCTGAGAGCTGGGGGACGCCAGGGGCAGAAGACGGGAGGAGGAGGTACTAAGGAGACTGAGTCACCATGGGCCCATTGCGGTGAGTGGGCAGTGGGTGGCTGGAGCCAGCTTTTCGGGCTGGGAGGAGAGCCCAGCCAAGAGGCCCAGGAAGGGGCAGACAGCTGCGAGTCTCACCTCGCAGAGAGGTTGCCGCTTTTGCACCCAGACACCTCTGCTGGGGAGCAAGCCTGTGCCTCCGCGCTCTCTTACGAAAGCGCCTTCTGGTCAGGGCCGCGGAGCAGCTGGCCGTTTTGCGCTGGGGCCTGGGTGGCAATGGGCGAGTCCAAGTCTTCCCCACTCGGGAAGCCCAGAGTTGACAGGGCTGGGCTGGGGTGGCAGTGCTTACAGCCTGATTGTGAAGCAGTAAGTGCCACTCGCTTACTTGGGCAAGTTGCCCTGTGTTCCCCATGGGTTAAGAGCGGATGAGCAGGACTAATCAGATCTGGAGGGTGGGTCTCTTCTTTGTCACTTGATTGGTTGTGGCCAAGCGCAGTCCTGTGCTGAGAGTCTGAGGCCCTTTGCAGATGTGGCAAGGTTGACAAGTGTGCCCGCCACAGCCTTGGGGTGGACTAGGCACCTACCCCTGGAGTAGGCTTTCTCTATCGCCCTTGCGCACGCTGACTTCCTGAGATTTCTGAGGTCGACAAGGCCCGGGGTTGGGGTGGAAAAGGCCTCCCGTATGCTGGCTCTGCCTCGGTGGGCCCTGAGACGTCAGTGGAAATCAGAACCTCAATTTCTTCCTCTCTAAAAGGGGGAGAAGGACTCAGCTGCACCTCTCAGGCCTCGACTTGCAAACCACGTCATTCTCAAGGTTAAGTGAGCCCTTCCTTGTGCCCAGTGCGGCGAGGGGTGCAGGGTGGAGGGTCCCTACGCTCTAGAATCTTCCCCCGTGCGGGCCTGGCTGGAGCCCTGCCCCTGCCTCTTGCTGGCTGTGGGACTGGGGGAGAATTATTTTAAGCGCTGACCCCTGGCTGGTAAAATAGGGGTGATGGTGCCTGTCCACAGGGTCGCTGTGCCCGTGTGACCCCAGGCCTTGTGCAGATGGCCCAGCCCTCAGGTGGGCCCTGATGGTAGGGCTAGAAGAAAAGCCTCAGTTGGCTTCTTTGCCTGTTCTGACCTTGGCTCTGGATGGGAATTCTGACGGGGGTGGGGCGGGAGGAGGGGGGAGGATAGTTTCAAAGCAGCACAGTCCCAGACTGTTAGCTCTCAGCTCCCCCGAGACCGCAACCCCAGCCTGAGCTGGCTTCCCCATAAACTCCGGGTGCCTCCCTTTAACCAGCCCATAAAAAGGGAGCGGGGCAGGAGGGAGTCCGGCTGCAGACTTTGTAATTTGGCTTGGAGGTGGCTCCTGTTCGTTTTAACCAGGCTGTAATTATAGCTGGCACCCGACACCCCCTCATTACCGGAACCTGGAAGGAGGACTCTAATTATAGCGTGCTGGGTCCCGGCTGGAGTGGCTGGGAGGGGGCAGACCACAGAGGAGGCCTGTGGAGGCAGGGAGGGACCCTGAGCTGGCAGGGGAACAGGGGCAGAGCTGGGGGTGGTGATGCCAACAAACTGCCCTCTGGAGGGGCTGCCCTTCCCCAAGGTTCCTCAGTGCTCTGTCAGAGCCACCCTGTCAGAAGGGCGGGGCGTAGATTGAATGGAGGCCACTTCCTCAGGGAGAAGCGGACCCAGAGGAGCCCACCCAGGAGGTTCATTCATCATGCAAGGAGCATTTATTAAGCATCTAGTGTGCGCCAGGCGGCACTGGGGGTAGAACAGTGGGCAGACGGGTGCCGTCCACCCAGGGATGGTGTCTAGACAGAAAGCACAGAAAGGCCATCCTGCTGGTGGGAATATCTGGGGATGTCCTCATTGTGGGAAATGGCCACTGTCCTGAGCCTTGGGTGCCCCTTAGTGGCCCCAGTTACTCCCCTAGACCCCCCAAGCCTCACTTGGCACGGCAGGGCTCCCGGCCCCTACCCCTGAGCCCTGTTAGATGGTTTGGTGCCCACATAACTGGTTGTTACATGTGTGACTATCAGTGTCTGCTCCTGGGACCCCAGGTTCTGGTGGGGGCCCAGACATTAAACACGGAAATACACAAATGAGTATATAATGTGAGAAGGTGACAAGGGCAATAAGGAAAAGAAATGCTACAGGCAGAAACAGGGCCCTGGCTCAGGAGGGCGGGGTGCGGTCAGGGCAGGGCTGCCTGGGCAAGTGACCTTTAAGGTGAGACCCGAAGGAGGAGCAGGGTTCAGCCAGGTAAGGGCAGGTGGGGTGGGAAGGCAGCAGTCCAGGTGTCTCCACAAGAGGCTTGCAGCCTGGACATCCTACACTCTGCGGTGTCCCCAAGCTGGAGGGGAAGCAGAGGGATTTCTCCTCCCCGTCATACAAAGAGCACTGGACTCTGAGTCTGCAGAGCGCTGTTCAGTCTCAGGCCGGTCACACCCTTTCTGGGCCTCAGCTTCCCCATCTGTCCAAAGGGAGGCCCCCTCAGACCACAAGCCCTCCCCCTCTGCCCCAACCCTGAGGACTTGGGGAGACCAGCAAGTCCTGTCCAAATGCCACTTCTCAGGATGCCCCTGACTGTGTAAGGCAAAGAGGCCCGGCTGCTGGCGCGGGGGGTGGCGGACCAGAGAGCTCCGGACCGTTCTATCTCCTTCTCTGAGTTATTAAGAGCCACCCGGAAGCAGACACAAAGAGAATTGTCCTGAGCTAGAGTCAGTCCCCAGCCCCCAGCCGAGAACAATCAGAGAGGAAAACCAAGGCCATTTGTCCAGCACGGAGTGCGGCAGTGACGGCGGCTGGGAAAATGCCGAGTATTTCTCAGCTAAAATTAGCCACCTACTAATCCTTTACATCAAGGGCAACCTGAAGCCTCTATTGTTTTGAACTTGGGATCCCAGGGGACTTGGGGGCAGGGGCTCTCAGGAGAAGCAAGTGACCATTCCCTCTCCAAGGGACAGAGCCAGCCAATGCTGAGCTGGCCCTTGAGCCTTAGGGGTCCCCAGTAAGGTGCCAGAGGACAGGGATGTAGTCTGGCTGCCCAAGGTCACCAAGTGCTGGTGGCT
Source organism: Cheirogaleus medius (assembly GCA_008086735.1). Classification (NCBI taxonomy): domain Eukaryota; kingdom Metazoa; phylum Chordata; class Mammalia; order Primates; family Cheirogaleidae; genus Cheirogaleus; species Cheirogaleus medius. The sequence continues at coordinate 43,447,160 of VBSM01003143.1, forward strand.
GACACAGTCTCTGGTTCCCTCAGTTGAGACATTCTGCCTTCACCAGTGACACTGATTGTACTCTGGGCTAAACAGGATGGGGGCAGGTGTTGAACTGGAAGGAATCGCAGAAAATGTAAGTGGGAAAATAACTCTTCATCCTTTCCAGAAGCAGCAGCCAGAGTGGGCATCACGCTTTGCTACCCCTGGCTCCTGCCACTGGGTCACAAACCTGGCTTAGCATCTTCCCTCCGCCACTTAGTAACCTCTGACTCTGGGCAACTTTAGGTAGACAATAGAGGTGGCTTTGGATACCAGCCTCGTAAGATTGTTGCAGCGATGAAATGAGATGATGTAGATGTTAACAACGGTAATAATTTTAAAATGTGGTTTATATTCATTAAGCCCCTTTGATGTGCCAGGCACTGCTTTAAGCTCTTTATGCGTATTAACGTGTTTAATCCTTGCTAGAAATACTACTACCCCATTTTGCAGATAAGGAAATGGAGGCCCAGAGAGGATAAGTAATTGGCAGGAATACACAGGTGGGGCGCGGTGGCTCACGCCTGTAATCCTGGCCCTCTGAGAGGCCGAGGCGGGAGGATCGCTTGAGTCCAGGAGGATGACACCACTGCACTCTAGCCGGGGCGACAGAGGGAGACTCTGTCTCCAAAAATAAGTAAATGAATAAAAAATTTTTAAAAGTTAAAAAGGAGCACACGTGGTGGCCGTCACTACCGTGATCACCACACGCAGGTCCCGGTTCAGACTCCAGGAGCCAAGACCCAGCACCGTGCTGCCACGTGATTCCTTCAGGTCCTTTGAAAGGCCTCCAGCTGAATCACGGCGTGCTAAGGCAAAGGGAGCCGACGTACGTTAAGCACCCTCATCCGCGCCCCGTGTTTGATGTTTTCATCGGGAGGCAAGAGAGCGTAGAGCTGTGGCCTGGCGGCGGCACCTGGACACTTGTCAGAAAGGCACGTTCTCAGGGCCCGCCCCTCACCTGCTGAATCAGAACCTGGGGCCGGGGAGCCGGCGGCACTTTGGGTCATCACGAGTGCTTCGGGTGACCCTGGTGGGTGCCACAGTTTGAGTGCCACTGGCACGGAGGTTGAGGAGTATGGGCTTAGACTCAGAGAGACTCAGATTCCAGTGCTGACAACCCTGCTCTGTGACCTTGGGCAAGTAGCTCAACCTCCCTGTGCCCGAGTTTCCTCACCGGCAAAATGGGGATGATGGTAGGAGGACCTACCCGGAAGGGCTGTTGGGAGGGTTTGGCTGGATAATGGACGCCAAGTGCTTGGTGCCATGCCTGGGAGCTGGTTAGTGCTGTAGATGGTGGCTGTTACTGGTCACCTGCATTGCCTGCTGGCTCTGAAGAGGTACTAAAGGGAAAGGCGGATCTTTGTGGCCAGGGAAGCCCATTCGTCCCAACTGGAGTGAAGCTTCATCTCCCGGGCAACCTGGCAGAACTGGGGGGCCAGTTAACAAAGGCTACCCTCCCAGGCTGAGGGGATCGGGACACCTCTGCCCCACTTGGCATGTTCCTTCTGACAGAGGGGCTCATGATGCCCACCAAAGAGACCATGAACCAAGTCCTTTTCTCCTCCCCACTCTGAGGGTAAAAACCAAGGCATTCCCGGGGAAACCAACTTTGAGAATTATAGTCTGGTGGTGTGATTTCAGCCCCTGGGCTGGTCGGGTCGGGGGTCCTCGGCTGCGTGCAGGTGGCCTGGCAGCTTCCAGGAGCCTGTGTCTGCTCTTCTCCCCGCCACCTGCATGTTTTCGATGGCTCCTTGGCGGCCCAGGGAAGCCATGTGCTACTTTTCCCTGCCTTCATCCCTACGGAGCGGCTCCTGGGGCCAGGCCCTACCTTCCCTGCACAGCCGCTGCTCAGGAAGGGCCTGCCCAGCTTCTGGGGGTCCCAGGCTCTTGATGAGGTACCCCACCCCTGATTCCCAGCTGTCTCCAGGTCCGCCCAGCTGTCCACACACTTTAGTGTCATGTCACACGTTCACACCTCTGGCCTCCAGCTATCTCTGTGAAGTGGGTATAGTGAAGATGTGCCCATTGCACAGATAAACAAACTGAGGCCTCACAAGGCAAGGCAGCTGACCCAGAGTCACCTATGGAACTGGTAGCCAGCTAAGATGGTTCTGGTGTTTTCCTCCACTGAGCCACACTTCCATCTTCTCTTTTTTCATCCTCTCAGACTTCCTTATCCACCCTCAAGCGATCCATGGAAGGGAACTGACAAGCTGAGTGCCTGTTCCGGATTAGGTTCATTTCATGAGATCCCTGCCATCATGAGGGGAGCTGGGCTCAGAGACAGGGCCAGCTTCCTGAGTAAATGGTGGCAGAGCTAGGGGTGAAGTAGCCCCTGTTACTTCAGGGCGCCTGCTCCTCAGATCACCTTGTGCAGGTTTTCAGGCTCTGCCGCCCTCTGCCCTCCCTGGGCCCAGGTGCCTCTCTCTGGACAAGAGCCCTCTCGTGGTACCCATGGCTGGACACCTGCCGCCCTCCTGCACCGGTCCTCTGGCTGCTACTGCGAGGACGAGGACGAGGTGAGCAGGCCGCGCCCTGAGCCAAGGCGGCCCGGCGATTACATCAGCAGACGCAAACAGGCAGGCAGGGGCAGGGCCGGGCGTCCCCCGGGGCTGGAGCCGGGCTCCATCCGCCCCACGCGAGTCTGTTTCATTGCCTCCTTCTAGCTTGCATCAGCCTTTTGCAGCTCTGTGTCATCACAGAGTGGGCCAGAGCAGCAGTGGGAAGGCTGGGGCAGGTGGGGGTGGGGCACGGGGGCCTGGCTGGCACCTCGAGCCCGGAGGACAACCCTGGGGACAACCTGGGGCTGTTGGCCAAGCTGTTCGCCAGTGTCCCTGGCAGCTCTGGAAGGCATGCCCCCCGTTTCTCACGCAGAAAGGCAGCACTGTCATTCCCTCTTACCCGCGGTTTTGCTTTCCATGGTTTCGGTTACCCATGGTCAACCTCGGTCCAAAAATATTAATGGAAAATTCCAGAAGTCAACAATTCACAAGTTTTTAAATTGTGCACCCTTCTGAATAGCGTGATGAAATCTCGCGCCGTCCTGCCCAGGACATGAGTCATCCCTTTGTCCAGCGTGTCCACGCTGTATGAAGTGACCCGCCCGGTAGTCACTTAGGAGCCGTCTTGGTTATCGGATCTCGAAAACAATATATACAGGGTTTGGTGCTATTCGAGTTTTCAGGCACGCACTGTGGGGTCTTGGAATGTATCCCCTGCAGATAAAAGGGATCACTGTAATAAAAATCAGCTGGAGCACAGGGCCGCCCAGCTGGAAAAATATTTGTATATTTCTGACCTTGGTATTAACAACAGCCCTGAAGACAAAGCAAGTAAAAACGGTCCCATTTCTCAGAAGGGAAAATTGAGGCCCAGAGGGAACTGGCTTCCCCAGGGTCAGTTGGGGACCCTGTCAGTCAGTGACAGCAGTAGTGCATTTCAGCCCAAGCGATGCATGGGATTATAGGAGCCTGGAGAATAAATCCCTACAGTGGTAAAAGTAGTCAAAGCCTGCTTCCTCGAGGAGGTGAGCTGGCTCCCTGACGGAGGCAGAAGAGCTGCAGACAAAGCTGTAGATTTATTCTGCGCTGGTGGTGGGTCTGCAGGCGGAGGGACATTACATGACTGCAGAGCTAGGCTGAGCACTGGTCTGAGAGTCAAGATGTCTGGGTTCTAACCTTGAGCCTTGGCTGCGAGCTTCTCATTGGTGGAATTAAAGCTGGGTCACTGCTCTCAGGGCCCTGCCACGGGCAAGGTCAAGAGGAGACACTCAGGAAGTGTTTGGTGAGTGAGTGAATGGGCACAGGTCTCTGCCCACCATCTGCCTGCCTCGCAGCACACCTGAGCAGCCACACACGCCTTCCCCTCGGCCACCTGTCTTCCCACTTCTCCACTAGCTGACAGCTCAGCTGCTCACCCAAGCCCCAGGGCCAGGGTCCCCCCGCGCTGGCCCAGAGAAGCCAGGGCAGGCGCATCCGGCTGCGCGCCAGGAGGCCCACGCTCCAGTCCTAGCTTTGCCTGCAAGCTGCTCTGTGACCCGAGGTAAGTTGCTCCCTGCCTCAGGTCCCCAGGGTGTTCCTGGGAGCCTGTGTCTACAAGGCCTGCTCTCCCTGGGGCCCGTGGAGCCTTAGCCCCAGTCCTGGCCTTGGGGAAGGAGGCCAGAGGTGGCTGCCTTCCTCCCTCGTCCCCGGGGACTGAGCAAGAACCCAAGTAGCTTCCAGGTTCAGAAAAGTCCAAGGTCCCTTTCCCTCACCCGACACTGCCAGGCACTCCCAGGGGCTCGCTCATTCTCCCTCTCCCGTGATGCCATCTCTTCCTCTGTTCAGCTCTCCCCTTCACCCTCTTCTCTTGCCATTCCCCATTTCGCAGATTGGCGAAGGCCAGAGTCTGGGCACCCCTCTTTCTCTCTCCCTGCTGTGACTGTCCTTATGCCAACACAGTGCAACATAGGAGGGGTGCTGCAGCCTCAGACTGGCTATTTGCTCTCGATCAGGTCATTGCCTGACTTCGGGGTCCCCATCTGGAAGTGAAGTGAGGTAGCCTAGGGTCTGAGCCGCTGCCTGGCGACACAGCAACAGATCAACAGATCACAGCAGTTTTTCCGCTTGGCGAGGTGTCTGGCAGTTGCCTCCCCTTTGCAGGGCAGGGTGTTGGGTCCTAGAGGAAGGCAGAGGAAACTCACGTGCCTCGGGCGCTCCAAGCACAGGCTTGACCCTGGACTCCCCAGGGTGTCATGGGGACATAACCACTGTTCTGTCTGGCCTGGCCCAGGCAGCCCCTGGGCCAGAGGGCATACCTGTGGATGTTTTGACATTTCCGAGGGAAAGCGCAGGACACTGGGCGTTTTTCTATCTGGCACCCAGACATGCAGACCCAGCTCGATGGCATTGCTAGGCCAGTCCTCCATGCCAGCCCTGTCTCCTGTGGCTTCTGCAGTGACCTGGAACACTTGACAGGAGCCAGCAGCCCAGCAGGCCCACCCGTCTGACACATGTGACCTGGGCGGGCAGGATGGAGAGAGAAGCCCGGTGCATTCTGCTGGTGGTTTGAAAGTCCTTAGTTAACAGCCTGGAAAGGAGAACATAGGATACACAACTGCATGTGGTGGGGCCCATTTAAGTAACTAAATATTTGTGCATTAAGAAAGTCAGAGAGGATCAACATCCAGTGTTAATTCACCTGGGAGTAGGAATGGGGTGGTTTTCATTTTTATCTTAATTTTTTTTTATTGTTTACAATGAAAGGGTTTTACCTTTGTAATCAGAAAAGGCCAAAAAAAAAAAAAAAAGAAGTGCTTTCATTAGAAGGAAAAGAAGGATTTTTTTAAATGAGGTCCCCCCTCCTCCATGGGAGTCTAGTGCCCAGTTTCTCTTTCTGGCTCAATTGCTCAGGTGCTGTGTGATCTGAAGCCAGGCCACACCCTCTCTGGTCTCTATCCTGGAGGGCAGTGATTAGATGGTTTCTGAAGTTCCATCAGTCGGTGGCGTCCTACAGGATGGGGTTTCCCAAGGGATGAGCTCGGGCAGCCCAGGTCAGCCCCACCCGTGCCCACTCCCTGTGGCTGCTCCCTCCCACCTGCCCCTGCCCGCCCCGGTGTTTGCGGAGAGGCTGGCTGTGTGCTGGAGGAAGTCTTGCGTCTGCAGCGGGCCTAGCTACAGAAGCAAACAAGGTCTCCAGCCCTCATGGAGCTCGCCTTCTAGAGAGCAGACCTCCCCGGAGACAGGACAGCAAACAAACACATACGTGAAGAGGGTGATTCCAGAGGGAGGTGTCCACGGGGCAGGAGGGTAGAGGGTGGTGGTCGGGGAAGGGCTCACTGGGGAGGTGGCATTTGCACTAAGGTCTCAATGGCAAAGAGTCAGCCCAGAGCACGTGGGGGGTGGAAGGGGTAACAGGGTAGGGGGTAACATCCCAGAAGGAAAGACCAACACAGGCCCTGGGGTGGGTGGGAATAAGCAAGGCACATCCCAGGGACAGGAAACACGCCTGGGTGGCTTGGAGGCCAGGGAAAGATGGTGAGGGTCTGAAGTTGGAGGGTTCCATGGGGCTTAGGACTTCCTTCCGGGTGCAAAGAGAAGCCACTGGAGGGTGCAAGCCACTGGAGGGGCGGTTTGTATTCTACAAGCTCACCCGGCTGCAGGGTGAGAAGCAGGGAGCACGCCGAGGAAGGGTCCAGCAGGAAGACAAGCGCTTGGGGACTGTGGAGGGGGGGTGGCCGTGCAGGCTGCGGCGTGTCTTGAAGGTGTATCCGGCAGCATCCAGGTCCCTGCAGCAGCCTGGGCTGGGTGCGGCGGGGAGAAAGGGAGGCCCCAGGGGACTGCCCCAGATGGGACCTGAGCGACTGCTGTTTGGTGGAGTCTGAGATTACACCTGAAATTCACCCATCCCAACTCTGCATGGGGGAGAGGTGACCAAATACAACAGCAGGTCCCCCACAGGCCGGAGTCACAGGCGGGAGACCGCCATTGCCTTAGAGGGTACAACAGCGTTGACATAGGCGGCCCTAAGAAAGGAGTCACTGTCTTAGCCTGGTCGAGGGTGTCCAGGGGAGTCAGCTGTGGTGTGACCTTGGTGGGGCATGCGTGGGCCTGCCGGTGTGAGTATGTGTCTGAGTGGCGGTCAGTCGCCTGTCAGTGCGTGGGGTGCCAGGCTGCCACCAAGCCTCTCCCATGGATCTCTGTTTGGCCAGGGCATTCCCAAACAAGTCCAAGGCTTGGGAGGGCCAGGCCCACAGAGGAAGGGAGGCCGAGGCTGGGGTTAGGAAGCCGAGACCCCCTCCCATCCAGCAAGCTAGTGAACTAGCTGTGACCTTGAGCCTGTCCTTTCACTTCTCAGAGCCTCGGTTTCCTCATCCATAAAATGGGATGGATGACTTTGCAGGACTGTTGCGTTGTTGATGATGTGTGTTATCAAATTAAAACACGTGGGTTTTTAAGTACCGTGCTGAGTGTGCGATTATAATGTGGAGTAGGAGGGATGAGAGGGCTTTGCACTCCTTGTCTGGGAGAGGAAGTAGAGGGTAGAATGCCCCCTCCTCAGGGCCCTGGCTTCCAGGCACAGTGACACCGTCAGACCTGGGACTTGAAAAGGGAACCAAAAATTAGCCCAGAGGGACCCAGGTCCAGGCCAGAGGGGCCTGGGCCTGTGGGTGCGGCATGCAGCCTCCCTGGTGCCACTGCGAGTCGGGAGAGACCAGCGACCCAGTGCCTGTAGTGTCCTTCCCCACGTCGTCAGCGGTGTGTCCCCTGTAAGGTGGGGCCAGGCTCTGTTCCAGCGCTCTGTGCCTGCCCCGGGCTCGTCTCCAGCCTCCCGTCAGCTCCCTCACACACCCCTCCGTCCTCCGAAGGACTGAGGGGGACACGTCACAGGAGCAGCAGACACCCCTTCGGGCTGCAAGCTCCCGCCCCGTGGCCGGCCCGGCGAAGCCACTTCCTGCGGCCAGTGCAGGAAGTGACGTCACGGGCACAGATGGGTGCAGAGGGTGTGGGAAAAGGGCTGTACGAGGGGCCGCCTTTGTTAGGAATCACTCGGCGTCCCCCAAGCCCACCGGCCCCATTTGTCATCAGTAACGGCCATTGTGACCGCCTCTGAGGGGGGCCCCGGCCTGAACCCCACAGCCACGAGGAGCCAGGGCCAGATGGAGGAAGGGCTTTGTGTCCAGGGAGGGGTCCGTCCAAGTGGGGCTGTGTGTTTTTAAAACATAATAATAAATGGGCTCCGCTCCCCCAGTGCCCCGCATCCCCACTGAGCACATCAGCCGGGCCGTGAATGGAAGAGATTTTCCATGCAGTGGGAGAATTAGCCGGTGTCCAGGGGCTAGAGAAAGACTGTGATTGCTGATGATAAATGTGCCCAGTGTGGGGCGTTTCTCTGTCCTCGCCTCCCGCCTGCACCCCTAGCCCCTCCCGGTCCCACGCCAGCCAGCCCTGGAGACGTGGCCGGCTCAGCTCCAGGTGTCCGCCCCGGTTCTGAGCCTGGGGGCCCCAGGCCTGGGGACAAAAGCCAGTGGCGGGGGTGTCAAGGCCCTCCCTACCAGACCCCTGCAGCCTCCCGCTGAGGTCTCCGCCCTGGGCGGCAGGGCTGACCACAGGTGGACCGGCTGAGACGGCCGGCAATGAGTTTCCATCCCAGGCACAGGGGTGACAGCTCCCAGGCCTTTACCCACAGCCCTGCCGTGGCTGTGCTGTCTCTCTGGGCTCCGTCTCCCCTTCTCAGTCCCGAGAAACTGGGCTCTGATCTGGCTGGGCTGTTAATTTGCTGTGTGATGTTGCACTGGTCACTTCCCCTCTCTGAGCTGTAGAATGCAGGGCTCTGGGGGCCCCAGACCATCTGAGCGTCAGCTTTTCCTTGCGTCTGGTCCACTGGGGCTCCGGCCACGCTAGGCCGAGGGAGCTGCCAGCGAGGGGTCTCAGAGCTCCCACACTCAACTCAGCTAGAGAACAACAACTGCCTGCTGCCGCCTCCCGGCACGCGTACTGCCCAGTTGCGGCAGCGTGTTTACGTCTGTTTCTCAGTCGACCTTCACAGCAACACCTCAAAGTTGGCAGAGCCGGAACTGCCATCTCCTTTTTTATAGATGGGGAAACTGAGGCCTCGAGAGTTAAGATGACCTTCCCAAGGTCTCCTGGTGCAGAGTGAGGATTTGACCCAGGGCTGCTGGCTGGGGGCCAGCCTGTTGCTGCACACCCGCCCAGCTTGGGCCCCGGGCTCAGGGCCCAGGTAAGGGATGCAGAGTCCCTTCTAGAGGGGACACACGGGAAATACAGCTTCTTTACAGTTGTCCTGAGGCTGTTCCTTCACCTCCCAGGCCCTGACTCCTGCTCATCCTGGTGGTTTAGATTTTGCATCTCTGAAACACGTCTGTCCCCACTGTGGGCACGGACTGGCACAGGGCCTGCTGTCCTGTAAGCTCCACTTCCCTCCCAAGCAGGTACCCTGTCCTGGACGCCGTGGGGGACACCAGAAAAGGTGCCGTGTGTTCCCTGCCCTCCGGGAGCAGCCGCCAGAACTGCGGCGCAGCCTTCAAGCTGCCTGGCTCAAAGTATTCTCTCCAGAGCAGGAAGGCCCCCACTAGACCTCCTGTGGTCACCTCGCCTCCCCGCATTTTAAGTGGGTTGTGACAGGATGGAATTTGTCCAGAAGGAAGCCAGGATGGAGGTGAGGGATGCAAAATTGTGTCTTAGAGAATATTTGAACGAAAGATGAGAAGGCCAGGAAGGGCGAGCTGCAGCCTCCAGAGACCGGGAAGCTGTCACCGGGAAGAGGAAGCACACTGTTTGGTGTGACCTCGGGTTAGAGTTTTAGCGACGGCTGGAAACTCAATAGCAAATTGTAGCTGAGGGTAAGGAAGCCTTTACTAACCGTTAGGTCTCTCCAAAGGAGAGTCTGGCTCAGAAAAGCAGTGGTGAGTTCCCCGTCCCTGGAGGTATGTGAGTCAAGGCTGGATGAGGAGTTGATGGGAGATGTCTGCCAATGAGATGGTATGGCCCTCTAAGTAACCTCTACGGAGACCTTACAGGCAGGTAAAGGCAAATTAGAAGTGAGACTTTGCATGGTGCTAGCAGGAGGCCCCGCCCAGCGGCGCTGTGGTCATTTTGGTCTGAGGCCTGGGATGGGGGGGCTGGGGCACGGGTGGGAGAGCCCAGCAGCACGCGGTTCCTCCTCCTCCTTCCCTGGGCTCCACCCACGCTCTGCCTTAGGACTACTGTATGCCACGGAGCGGGCGGGGGTTTGAGATAGAGTCTCACTCTGTCACCCAGGCTAGAGTGCAGTGGCATCACCATAGCTCACTGCAACCTCGAACTCCTGGGCTCAAGCGATCCTCCTGCCTCAGCCTCCTGAGTAGCTGGGACTACAGGTGTGCACCATGATGCCCGGCTAATTTTTCTATTTTTAGTAGAGACGGGGTCTCTCTCTTGCTCAGGCTGGTCTTAAACTCCTGAGCTCAAGCGATCCTCCCGCCCTCCCAAAGTGCTAGGAATACAGGCGTGAGCCACCGTGCCCGTCCTGTGATGAGTATTTGAGCCAGGAATAGCAATGGCAAGAAAGGTAACCCTACCATAAGCAAATTTACTTTCTGGAGAAAAACTTGACTCAGAAGGACACTTTCACACATGATCAGCTTCTTCGTAAGGGATCTTAAAATCACAAACTGTTAGAACCAGAGGGAGGGGCTGTGCAGCTGACCTGGTGCCGACCCCCTCATTTTACTACGGGAGCGCCAAGGCCCGAAGGAGAATGGCCGTGCAGCTATGTCAGCCCCCAGCTGGGATGCAAACCCCACGACAATCAGTAAGGGTGACGGTGTCCACTCTGATCCCAAAGTTTGAGAAGTTGTGCAGTGCCCAACAGGTACACACATCCCCATTAGTAAGTCATGGAGGCTATTTAGGAATGGAATAAAAATATTCTTTTTTCTTTCTGTGTATCCTAAGATTTTAGGATATAAAGACTTAGGAAGCTGTTTGGATCTAATTACTTAATACATTCCTATTAGGTATTTCTTTTTGGCCTTGGATACCATGAAAAAGTTACTGAGACACTGAAGACTAGAACAGTTTGGGCATCTCTGTCTGGGGTTATCATGGGGCTCACCGAGTTAATACGAAACACCCTCGGAGCAGTGCCTGGCAGAAGATGCATCCGGGAACCCCAAGAGCCTGGTACTCTCCCTCCCGGCTGGCACCCACGGGGCCCAGCTTAGGGCGCCCTCATCTGGCCCACCTGTCAGGCCTCCCTCCGCCACCGGCCCCCAGCCAGGCGGCGGCGGAGTAAGGGCAGGCCCTGGCACCCACACACAGCCCCTCGCTTAATTAGCATTCCCTGTGCCCCCACTGCACGGCGGCCACACACAGTCCGCCGTGGCCCTCTCGGCAGGAATCTCGGGCCAGCCTCTGATTCTTCGTCCTTGTCTCCTGGCAGCCTCTGCCTCCAGGACGCCTGGGCGTGGGGACACGGCAAGCGGCCAAGAGCTCCTTCAAGAGGCACTGAGGGGATGCTCGGCCCATGTCCCCACCCAGGCCAGAGAGATCTCCATGCCAGGGCTGCGAGGGGCGGCGGGGCGGGGCGGGGGGTGGAGGCTGCGGACACAGCCCTGCTGCACTAATGGATGTCTAATGTTTGCTCTCCTCAGTCACGTCTGCGCCTGCTTTATAAATGAGCTGCATTAGGGTTATAAAATAAGTCATAAATGAAGCCCACAGTGCCTCGGAGCACCGGGGCAGCCGTCACCTGGGGACTGGGGGCGGCGTGGTTAGAAGTCGGAGCGGACACGCTATGTGCACCCACAGTCTCCCACGCCCCTTCTCTTGTGGCCGTCGCCCACCCCTAAGGGAGGCCTGTCACCCCCACTTCATAGTTGAGCTGCCTGAGGTCCCAAGGGGCTGCTGGTTCAGACCCAGGGGTGTCTGAGTCCAAAGCCCAAGTCTGCTTTGCTGCCTTCAGGGCTGAGACAGGCTGGTGGGGGGAGGTAGGCGTGGAGCCTGGACGGTTCTCTACGGCCCGGGTGCCCTCCCACCTCCATCCTGCTCTCCCTGAGCTCCCGGTCTGGCGGGGAGGCCACAGTGCCTATCTCAGGCTGGGCACAGTGACCAGCTCTCAGGCCACTAGAAACCAGTGTCCGGCTCTCTGGGCTGTGATCATGTCACTGTGTCATTGTCCCATCAACTCCCCCAGCTCCCAGACCCGAGGGGACTGTCAGTTTGCCTACAGAGAACCTGTCTCCATACCTGGCAGAGGGAAGTAGGTGTGAGGTGAGCCCTGGCCTGGCCTCGGCATCCTATTGCTGTTCCCAGGTTAGCTGCGCACTGACAGGTGGCCTTGGGCAAGTCACTGGCCCCATCTGGATGGTCTTCAGGTCCCTCACTTTGAAATGAGAAGGACAGTCCCAGCTTTGCCAGTCCTTGCATGAGAGAGCCCCATAGACTATAGGGTCCTGGCCAGTGTCCAGGTGCTATTAGGATCCTCAGGTGTGGAGACACCCACAATATTAGAGCTGCATCGTGAGAGCAGTGTGGCATCTGGGGCAACATCCCAAAAGCCAAAACCTGTTTCTCGGGTTTAAACCTTAGCTCTTCCTCTTACTAGCTGTGTGACCTCGGGTTAGTTGCTTAACCTCTCTGAGCCTCCATTTACCCATCTATAAAATGGGGACTAACGGAACATGCCTTACATGGTTGTTGCAAGAATTAGATAAGTTAACTATTGAAAGCAGTGAAAACATAGCACCTGACGCTGGGGAAGCAGCAATTATTGCAATGTGGCAACAGGTTCCTACTGTGTCCCAGGGCCCTCCCCGGCATTCACACGTTTATCCCACGGGAGCCTCAAAGCAGCCCAGAGAGAGAGGAAGGGTGCTCACTTCCCTTAACAAGGTGGGAGTTAGGTCCTCTCCCTGGGCACACGGAACATGCCGGAGGGAGCTGGAGCCACACCCCGTCTTGCTGGCTTCCCCTCTCTCCCCCAGGTCCCTCTGTCTGCCTTGCTCTCTCACACACTGCCCGGGCCTGGAGCCCAGAGCCAGGGACAATTCATGCATTTTCTCCCTAACTGCCGCAGTCTTAGCAGGGTCTCCTGGCGCACAAAGAGAAAACATGGTCAGGCATGTCGTGTTCATTCTGCTCTTAGAATACAGGGTGTCCCTTGGCCCCTCTGCTTTAGGGGGACTCCCTAGGGCCAAGCGTGGCCTCCTGGACTGGAGAACAAGCTCGAGATCCCAGCGACCATTCAGGCCTCCCGGGATACCGCCCACCCCTCAACTCCAGACGGGCACTCTGGCCCAAGGGGCTGGGCAGACTTGCACCCCACAGCTAAATTGGCTGTTTCCTCTGGAGCAGCGAGCAGAGGAGGACAACCCCCCTACGGCTGTCCCCAGCCACCTGATCACTTGGCATTTGGCGTCGGAAAATCAGTTTTCCTAAGTGGACTGTAAACCGATGGCCTGGCCTGGTTTCCCTCCCTCCCAGCGCTGGCGGTGGCCGGCCCCTCCCTTCCTGTTTGCCTCCCCTCCTGGGGTGCTGTTCTTTCCAGGGACGCAGGCGGCCAGGGTTTCCACTGGGCCCCTTCAGGGAGGAGACTGCCGAGGGTGGCCACAGCCTCGCCGCGTTCTCTGAAGTCTCCTCGCCCGTAGTGCTGAGGGCGTGGGTTCGGCCGAGGTGGAGGAGGCTAAGGGACGGGTCGGAGCCTCGGACCAGAGGAGGCTCTGGCTTGGGGGCTGCAGGGAAGGAGGCCTGCAGGGGACCCTGCACCAGGGAGCCCAGGCCCTGGCTCCTCTTCCAGCCTCTGTCGGCCTGGCCTCACCTCTCTGGGCCTCCCTGACGTCTCCATCTGTAAAGTGGAATCACACCGCGTCACAGAGCTAGGGCTGGCCCTGAAGCCCCGCCTCTTAAATGCAGGGCCAGATGGGAAACTGAGGCCCCAGGAGTGCTAGACTCTGCCCAGGTGGCAGAGCGCATCCTTGCAGGTCTCCCTTTTCGGTGGGCCCCGGGGTGGGCGAGGGGCGTGGGGGCTCCCGGCCCGCAGCCTCAGCTGTCTCCTCCCCGCAGGCGCTGAATCCGAGGTGCTCCCCGACTCCTACCCGTCGGCGCCCGCCGAGCCGCTGCCCCACTTCCTGCAGGAGCCGCAGGACGCCTACATCGTGAAGAACAAGCCTGTGGAGCTGCGCTGCCGCGCCTTCCCCGCCACGCAGATCTACTTCAAGTGCAACGGCGAGTGGGTCAGCCAGAATGACCACGTCACGCAGGAGGGCCTGGACGAGGCCACCGGTGAGCCCGCCACGTGCCCGGGACACTGGGGCCCAGAGATGCAGGGGAACATGGGTCCTGGGACTGGGCTCCACCTGGGACTTCACAGAGCCATGGTGCCCCCTGGGCCTCAGTTTCCCCTCTGGACTTCACCGCGGATCAGTATTCCCCCAAGCATTGGCCACCTGTCCCAGCCTGGCTTTGGGTGACCATTTGCTGTGCATCAAACAGCACCAAACCCCCTGCTGGGCGCGCACTCCCTTCCCCCTTGCCCCTTAGGGAGAACGTCCCCATGGGGAACTAGGATTCTCAGCCCTCCCAGACACCTGCTGGTCTCCCCGTGTGACAGAGAGGGCCAGGCCACCATCCCACCTCCCACCTCCCAGCACTCTGGGAGGCTGAGGCACAAGGATTGCTCAAGGTCAGGAGTTCTAGACCAGCCCGAGCAAGAGTGAGACCCCCATCTCTACTAAAAA
>VBSM01003143.1:43494824-43515946 GCA_008086735.1 Cheirogaleus medius
AAAAAAAAAAAAAAGAGAGAGAAGGCTAAAATTAAGGCCTTATAAAAAAAACTACCACATTTTGGGGACAGGGGAGGTCTTCCTTGGACGTGAAGATTTGCAGTGAAGGCCTGGCATGGATCTCCTCATTTAATTCCCTCAGTAGCCCTAAGTGGACCTGGGTTTCAGAGAGGTTTAGTAATTTTACTACTATCCCTCAGCTTACAAGTGTAGAGCCAAGATTCACATGGGCAGAGGCTGGGGGCAGGGGGGCAGCCAGGGCCTTCAAGCCCCCTCCTCTCCTGGGCTGGAGTGCCGACAATTTAGGCTGCTGTTCCCAAAGTTGCCTGCTGGGGGTGCTTGTTAAATAGATCTATTTTGGAGCGCCAGCCCTGACCCGCTGGATAACGACCGCATTCGTTCACCAAGTAAGTATAGAACCTTTATCATGTGCCCAGTGCCGAGTGAGAAAGAACAAGCGAGGTAGATAAAGTCCCACCTGCAGGGAGCAGGAGGGGCCCTGGAAACGGGTGTGAGCCCGGGCTTCTGTGATCAGGCCAGCGCTCGCAGGATGCTGGTGATGACACGAGACGCTGTGGGATCCCGTGGGATGCTCCGAGAACCCGTCCCCCCTCCACGGGCACGGCCTCGAGGGGCACGGCGGCGCCCCTCAGCCCCGGGGTGGCCACCGCAAGGACCAGGGCCGATGGCCGTAGCACTTCCTGCCCTGCCGGGTCGCCCAGACGCCTGCCGCTTGGGCCAGGCGGGACCAGGGTCAGGAGGGCCCCGCTGTCTTACCCAGCGCACACAGCAGCTGTTACGTGCGGGCCGAGGGCAGGGTGCAAGTTCTGGGTCTGCTGATAACAGCCGCCTGGCGTGGGCGGCCCGCTCGGCCTGGGTGCGGGTCCCGCTCCACCGCTAGAGCAGGGATGGGGTGCCTGCATTTGGAGGGGCGCCTCTGCCTCCCTTTCCCCACCTGTGAAATGGGCGCATGCTGCCCCGGCCCAGCTTCGGACCGGGAGGTGCCATGGGCGTGCCAGGGGAAGACAAAAGGCGACCGGCGAGCTAGCGAAGCGGGAAGCGCGGCCGGGGCGGGGCGGGCCGGGGCGGGCCGGGGGAGGAGCCGGGCCTGCGGGCCGCGGAGCCCGAGTGGCAGTGGCCGTGCGCCCGGAGGCAGCGGCGGCGGCGCGGCGGCGACAGTAAGTGCGGGCTCTCCCGGCTCCGGCTGCCCCCTGCGCTCGGCTCCCAGCGGCTCCTTCCCGGGCTCCTCGGGAGACGCAGGGCCCCAGTCCCTCCGCGGCGCCTCCGGGTGGCGACTCTCTCTGTGTCCCTCCCCGGCGTCCCTCCTCTCCCTCCCTGCCGGGTCTGCACCTTCTCCCCTTCAGATTCTCTCCCCTCCTCCCTGAGACTGGACCTCATCGCCTGGATGTGGGGGCCTGAGTATGGACAAGTCAGCCCAAAGTATCTGGAGGGTGGCTGGCTCAGTTGGTCCACATTGGGGAGCCTGAGGCTGGGGGTGTCTGTGGCCTCTGGGTGATGCCCTGTGCTTAGTAGCTTCACCGGCTCCCTACCCCCATTTCACAGATGGGGAAATCGAGGCACAGAGGGGAGATTGACTTGGCCAGAGTCAGAAACCTCTTGGAACCAGCACCCAGCCTTTCCCCGCCAGGTGGTGTTTTGGTGGTGGCCTCAGAGCTCCCTAGTTTCTGCTTCTTTCTGCTGGGGCTGCCCCTTGCTCCGTGTCACCCAGGGTGGGAGCTGGGTCAAACCCATGGTGGAGGAACACACACCAGGCCACAGCCAGCTGTCTTGGGGAAGCTTGAGCTCTTCCTTGCCTTTCCTTTCCTTTCTTTTTTAATCCAAAATCCAGCAGCTAGCTTTTATAAAGACTAATAAGACTTTGCTCACTCCAGTGCCCTGGCCTGTGACCCGGGTTAGAGAAAATTCCTGGCTCCTTCTTCGGAAGCTCAGTCAAGGCTGAATGGTCTTCAACAAATAGATGCCAAGAGCTGAGAAGGGGCGCTGGCCACGTGTGGTCCCGAGTGGCCGAGGGGTTGGCCCTGCACCCACCCCGTAGCTGGAGCCTCTGGGAAGAACCACTTGCCAGTTCTCTGCTGTCCTGCATAGGGCATAATTAATTTTTACATTTTCAAATGCCAGTTTTATAAGTGTGTGTGCGTGTGCTGTCTGGTTAGCTTGTGAACACTGGTCTCCGCGTGGATGGAGTCTGGGAAGTGGGTTTAAAATAGACTTGCTGACTGGATGCTCTGGGCTCGGCATCCGGCAGCCTTTCGCCTGCTGGCTCCGGGGTACGTGCCACCCTGGTGGGTAGGATGTCCTGGTCGTACAGAGCCCGCTCATTCAGCAAACATTGACGGGGGGCCCTCCACTGCTGCTTTTGCCTCTGCCCGTGGCTCCCTGGCTTCGAGGCCTGCAGGAAGGGTATCTGTGCCTGGAACCACCAGGCACGGGTTCCCATTCCCAGCCAGTCCTCCCAGGGCCCCAGACTGCTTAGCTATGTAATTTCACTCTTGCTATCTGGTAGCTCTGTGGCCTTGGGCAAGTTACCCAAACTTTCTGAACCTCAGACCCCTCATCTTGAAATGGGTCTTAGAGTAAGTAGCACCTAACATATTAGGCTGTTGTCAGGCTCAAGTCCGACCTGTGCCAAGCACAGACCTTGGCACGTGTGAGTACTGGACTTAATTTTAGTTATTGGGGAATTCTCTCTATTTGAATGTGGGACAGAGCAAGGCCTCGGTCTTTCCATCTGAAAAAAGGGGCCAATAATTTCTGCCCAGTCTGATGCCAAGGGATGCTATCAGGTTCTCCTGAGATAGTAGATAAGATTCTGCACCTGTATGAGGGTGTGTTCCCATCCTATCAGGAAGAAAGTTTCCGCTGTTGAGTAAGGCTCAGCCTCCTATAGGAGCCGGGATGCGTTTATTTTTGATTTATTGGGTAGGGAGGAAGCTACTGCAGTAGGGACTCGGGAGCATCCCATCCTCAGCATTATGGAAATAGTTCCCATCTATCAAGCTGCTGCCATACCCTCGGTGCTACCGGAGCGTGGAAGTAGGCATGCTACCTCACAGCCAGATTCAGCAGCCAGCCGGCCAGGGGACAAGCCCAGGATGCCGGGGAAGATGCTGACGTTTGTTCAACAGCTGCTGCTGCGTCAGGCATTGCCAGCCAGTGCCGTTGCATACCATTGTCAAAAAGGCTTCCCCGGGTTTCCAGATGGGGAAATTGAGGCTCAGAAGCCTGGCAACTTTGCCCAAGGCCATGTAGGCAGTAGGTGCTGGCAGCCCAGAGTCCTCAGTTTGTCTTAGGTGCCACCACGGATGGGGAGTGGCTGTCTCCTGGTGGGCCCCAGGCAGGAGCTGCAAACCCAGGCTTGGCCGTTTACCTAGCCCATGACCTTCCACTCTTTGGACTTCTCTTTCCCCACAGTGAAACAAGGGAATGGACAAAAGAGGTCCCACGCTGGGTTTGGAGATAACTCTAGACACCATCAGCTTGTTAAGAATTATTATTTAATTTGGATGCTTTTGTTTTTATTTATAATTTTATCTTTGAACAGGTAATAAATTCACATGGTTCAAAATTCAGCAGGCACAGATGAGAATGCAGTAAGGTCCCCCATCCCAGTCTCTCTCCTCAGAGGTGACCACTGTTAGAAATTTCTCGTGTGTCCTTCCAGAGCTGTTCTGTACACATACAAATACATATATGTGTGTAGAGTCTCCCCTCCCCACTTTTTTTTTTTTTACATAAATAGTAGCATATTCTACACACTCTCCTGCTCCTTACTTTTTTTTACATAACGTTGAAAAGAGCTTAGAGATCGTTCTTGGCCCATCAAAGGTCCTCATTCCTTTTCCTGTGGCTGCACAGAAATTGGAATGCCTTTAGACCACGTCTGCCTGTCCAGATTGCCTGCCGCAGGCCCCACTATGACACAGTGTCTTACACCCAGCCTATCCCACACTCTTATGCTGCCTCCATCGCTATTTCCTGGTATGGGTGACCTCTGGGTCACTTACAGTTCTGACATCCTGTCCTTCTCCAAGTCTGATTCTTGTCTTTCTCCCTGATCCTTAAAACTGATGCTCTCCAACCAGTCTTTGGTGACTTTATGGACCCCAGGGTATACAGGTATCGTCATTTTGTAGGACAGGTGAGTCCCCAGCTGTCCTCAGCCTCAGTTTCAGCTCACCTGCTCTGTTTCTGTTTCCCTCCCTGCTCTAATAGTGGCCATTGTCCCTGAGGATGACTTCTATCACAGCTCAAACCCCACCGACAGGAGCGCAAGCAGCTCTCTCCAAGCTGAGCAGGAGGACCTGCTCCAGCGGCAACGGGACTGCCTGTCCCCTGGCCTGCAGAGGCCCGAGGACCGCTTCAACGCCACCTACATCATCTTCTTCAGCCTGGGCGTTGGCAGCCTAATGCCGTGGAGCTTCTTCATCACTGCCAAGGAGTACTGGATGTTCAAACTCAGCAATTCCTCCAGCCCGGCCGCAGGGGAGGACTCTGCGGGCTCGGACATCCTGGTAAGGGCGTGTTTCTCCCTCGAAGCAGGTGGGAGCAAGCAGCGCGGGTGGGCTGTACGTGGGTGCACCATCCCAGGGAGGTTCGCGGCGTGCTGCGAATATGGTGTGGATTAGGAAGTTGTGTGGAGCGTAGTAGAAAGAACTCCATTCAGTCCTAAGTGCTCTGTGTTGTGTAGGAGGCCCCTGCCTCACGTGCCAGGGGAGGAGGGAGACGCATGAGTCACAGTCCCAGCCTTCATGTTGCTTACTGTTTAACATGGGAAGAAGACACAGGTGATGGTTCTGTGCAGTGTAGTGTGGTTAACTCAAGAGTCCAGAGTCCATGCTTCCAGGGGGTTGAAGGTGTGGATTTAATAACATTAACTTCAGCTGTGAGTTACAGAAAATTCTAAAAGCGTAGTAGCTGAAACAAAGTGGAAGGTCATTTTTCTCCCTCATTTAAATCCTGTAGGGCCTGCCTAGGGCTGGTATAATGTTCTATGGTGTCAGGAACCCAATCGCTTCACCACATGTAGCTTTCACATCCAAGGCCACCTCACGGTCCAAGATAGCTGTTGGAGCTCCAGCCATTACATCAGTAGGAAGAAGAGAGGAAGGAAAGGCCTGTCACCTAAGAACACTTCCTGGAAGTAACACACATTGCTCTGCTTACATTTCATTGGTCAGAACTCAGTCATGTGACCACATCAGCGGCAAAGGAGGCTGGGAAATGGGGTCTTTCCATGTAGTTTTCTCCCAGAGAACCACATGCCGGCTAAAATGCCAGGTTCTGTGGTTCTGGCAGACTGGGGAACATAAATTCTTGGGGATAAGTAGTGTGGTCACCAGGGGAGAGGTTGCTGTGACTCAAAGTGGGCAGATTTGAAGAATGTGGAGGAGACATTTCAGTTAGAAGAAAAAGCCTGGGTGGGCAAAGGCAGAATGGGAGGGAAGTTCAGGTGTGTGTGTGGCACAGTGAAGCCTCTGGTTTTGCTGCATGTGAGGCACAGGTAAGAGAGAAATAAGGCTTGAGATCGTAGCCGGGCCTCGAAGTCGCTGCCTGGGCCTTGACTGTCAGGGTGAGGAGGCTGAACTGTGTGTGGTGGACAAGCTGCGCTGCCTTTGCCAGGTGACTTCTCCAAGGCGGGGGTGGTGGGAAAGAGTGTCAAAGGGAACATTATGCTGACACTTGTTAAAGCAGTAAGGGGAAAACAGTGTTTGAGAGACACTGCAGTAGGGGAGGGAGATGGAGCTCGACTCGGAAAAGGGTGGGGGGGGGGTCAGGGTAGGGGTCGGTGGAGAGAAATTAGTAAGAGGCAACTTCAGGGGTGGGGGTTCTTGCTGAACTGGCCTAACAGGATTCTTGCTGAAAGCAGGCCAAGGAGGGTGGAAAATACAGTATTCGAGGGATGCAAAACCTGCGCACACGGAGGGCCGACTTTTCCTATACGTAGGTTCTTTGGGGCCGACTGGGGGACTTGAGTATGCTCGGATTTTGGTATATGCGGGGGTCCTGGAACCAGTCCCCCATGTATACGAGGGACAATTGTACATCAAGGGGACAAGGAACTTGATCAGATGTTGAAGGCGGGGGATTCTGGCTAATCTGATTTAGCAGGATTCTTTGCCAAGACTGGGTTGGGCAGGCTGCAGACAGGCCTGGGAGGGGTCGGGGCCAAGGTCGAGGCCTTGTTGACAAGAGGGCTCAGAGAAGCCTGACTGAAATTTTGTTCAAGAAGAGTCTTTGTCAGGAACCTCAGTTTCTGCAGCTGCCCCAGGATGGGGTGTTGCCCGCCGCCCTGGCTGTGCCCCTCTTCTCCCCTCACGTGGCCCAGGATGGGGCTCACCACTTCTTCCCTGGAAAGCATCTTAGAAATCCCTGGCCTAACCCCAGGGACCTCTCCTCAGTTTTGTGGGTATGAGTCAGACACACAAATGAGGCATCTCTATTGTCTGTGTCCAGGGCTCTACCGTGGCTACATCTGAACCACCCAGGGAGCTTCTTACAAAATACCAATCCAGGCTGGGCATGGTGGCTCATGCCTATAATCCCAGCACTTTGGGAGACCGAGGTAGGAGGATCGCTCAAGCCCAGGAGTTGGAGGCTGCAGTGAGCTGTGATGGTGCCACTGCATTCCAGCCTGAGCAACAGAGCAAGATCCTGTCTCTGAAAAAAAATTAAAAATGCCATTCCAGGCCACACCCCAAGGATTCTGATTGAATTAGTCCAAAGGGGGTGAGAACATTGGTGTTTTGGACACCCCATGAGGGCCTTCTCTGTTAACAGAGGAATGCGTAGCTGCCTCGAGGGGCCGGAGTAGTGGAGTACAAACAGTTTCTGTAGCTGAAGAAGTACCATAGGAATGTGGTGTAGCAGCTGAGAGCCTTGCTATTCAAGATGTGGTCCTTGGACCAGTGGCATCCCCTGGGATCTGTTGGTGACGTCAGGATCTGCGTGTTTCCAAGACCCTCAGGTGTCTGGCAGGCACAGTCGAGTTTGGGCAGCATTGGCCAGGCTTGGCCTCTCGGTTCACATCTGCCTCTGTTGGCTCTTAGCTCTGTGGCCTCCATGCTGCCTCGCTTTCCTGGTCTGTACAAGGAGCCTAACTACCACCAACCTCTGAGGGTTGTTGTGAGGATTGAGTTAATTAACATGTGTTAAAAGTACTTAGGGACAGGGTCTGGCACCACTGTCCAGTTCAGGGTGCTCTGTAAACTATTATGGCAATTATCATTTGAGGGATGGGGCCCAGCTCCTAAGCGCATGCGGACCTGTGTATTTCCAGATCCAGAGGCGCTGGCTTAGCCGGGGTGCTTTACGATCCCCTTTTATTTACCAGTGACTCAAGCGTCCCAGCTTTCTGCCGGCCTCTATAAATCACCCAGCCCATCGGGCCTCCTCCTCCAGAAGATCCCTGCCTGTCTCGGCCAGCGCGTGTGCACCTGTCCACCTCCTCTGTCCTCCGCCTGGGCCCGGGGGCAGCCGCGGGAGGGAGGGAAGCCCAGGCTGGTCTCTGGGAGCCGTGAGCTGCCCCCACCGCAAGGCCGTCCGTCCCTTCCCAGCTGCAGGCGCTTAGCATCCCCGGCCCTGCTGCAATGCTTTATTGCCTCTCCGAGCACTGGCAGGTGCGGATGTAGTACCTGCGCCTGCCCGGAGCTCCTGGCTCTTGGCATCGGAGATGAGAGACCTGTCACCCCTCGATTCATGGGCTGGGTTTGGGAAGCAAGCATGCTGGGGCGTTTCTGCATTTTGTGAGCCATTTTTCTTTGCCTCGTTCCTCATTCCTGCCACCCGCCTCCCCAGCTCTTCCCCCCCTCTTCCTGGCTTTCCCCGGGAGAGGGGAGAGGCGGCTGGTCTGCCCTGTCCCCTGAGGGCAGCTTGGGGGGAAGGAGGGGAAGAGTCAGATGGGGCTGTCTCTAGTATCTACCTGCAACTCACTTAGCTGTGGGTCTGGATGTTTCGTTTTTTTCGGTTCTTCCCTTTTAATGTTTTCCAGGGATGGATACCATTTGATGGGGAGTTTGACCCAGTAGCAATGTTTACCTAGACCCCTCCCCCCAAATTATGTCACTTTCAAGGTCATCACGTTCATTCCCTTCTGTTTGGACACATTTTGGGATGGTTTGGAAAGCATCCTGCCTGCCGTGCCCTCTCAGCTCTGTTCTCTGGAATAGGAACCTTAAATAAAGCCACCACAGGTCTGTTGGCCCAGGGCCAAAAACATAGAGCACAAACGGGGAAGAGTTGATATGAAAAGATGGCGCAGGGGAGCCGCAACAGCAGCCAGTTCCTGAGCCGACTCTGAGCCCGCCAGGCTGGGGAGCGGTGCCGACACATTGTCTCTCGTTAACCCTGCAAGGCAGGTCTTAGTAACCCTTTTCTTCAGTTAAAAAGCCAGAGGCTCAGAGAGGTTAAGTAACCTGCCCAAAATCACACAGGGGGGAAGGGCTACAGAGAATTTCACGGGGCATTGAGGCGGATAGATGATTACTGATTACAAAATTGGAAACATACTCAGAGAGTGGTACGTAGGGGACTGTCGTGAAGACAGGGCCGCCCCACATCCTGACTCCACAAACACCAGCTTCCTTCCTACGCAGAGCCTGCCCTTAGTCTGGCCTCCTTTTCTAGCCTGAAACCCCAGGCACTGGCTGAGGGGGAGATGCTACTCTTGGCACTTGGCTTGCATTATCCCATTTAGCCCCACAGCACCCATGTAAAGCGGGAACTGTTATCATCCATCACGACAGATGAGGATGCCTCCCCCACTCGTGACTATAGCTCTCTTACTGTACATCCCTAGATGTGCCCCCAGAGTGTAGTAGCACATAATAAATATTTCTTGCATTAGTTATCGTATGACTCCATACCCCAATCCAAGATAGTGATGGCATGGCTCTGCAAGAAAACAGAAGAAGATCTGGGGGTCACAGTGGCTACCATGAAAGGAGTTCTGCTCTTTCAGGTGGCCTGGCACCAATATGAAGTGAGGTTCCTGCCATAGGGAAGGAAGCCAGGTTAGCCTGGTTCAGCAAGTGGGTGGCCTGGGCATCCCCTCCCCTAATTTACAACCCGTTGGTCCTGGCCCAATCCCTCAGCCCTCCAAAAAAGCAGGATAGCATACTTGGGAACTGTCCTTACGACTAAGGGCAGGCATCCCAATCCAGGGAGGAAGGTTAAAAGGAACAAGGAAGAAATAGTTTGAAGAGGAGGAAGCTAGATGACAGGATATCAGAGGTCTTGGCAATGACCTGCTGACTGTACCAAATCCCTGCCATGTGGCCCGAACCCACCCACCACTTGACCCACCATTTTCCTTCATCCACCGGCTGTCCTGGTGAGTTAAGTACTGTCACCTGCAGTTTCCAAATGGGGAAACTGAGGCTCGTGGGTTTTAGCCCACTGACCCAAGATCACTGACAGCTGGGATTTGGACCACTGTGGAGGCCAGCAGAGCCCATGCTTGTTACCA
Source organism: Cheirogaleus medius (assembly GCA_008086735.1). Taxonomy (NCBI): domain Eukaryota; kingdom Metazoa; phylum Chordata; class Mammalia; order Primates; family Cheirogaleidae; genus Cheirogaleus; species Cheirogaleus medius. The sequence continues at coordinate 43,504,309 of VBSM01003143.1, forward strand.
GCACACTCTGACCAGTCCACCCACCTTGGTATTCTCCGCCCTGGCTGCACACAGGGGTCACATGCCCCACCACCCAATTCTAATTCAGTCCAAGGAGGTGCCTGGGCACAAGCATTTTAAGTTCTCCAGATGAGGCTGAGGTGCAGCCAGGTAAGAGCCAAGTAAAAGGTTACCACATTGGGGCAAAAGCAGCTCTTCTCTGCCTCCACCAGAGAACCCATGAAACGGGCTTGGGCTGCACCATGATAGACTTAGGTGAGCCTTCTGGAAGAACTTCCTGCAGTGCAAGTCGTCACACCTGGCAGCTGAGGGAAGTTTCCTCCATGTAGAGTTAGGGCAGGAAGTCCAAGGAATTGGCCTAGTCCACCCCAGAGAGTGGGGGCTCCTCACGGGACCTTGCAGACAAGGTGGCTAAAGGGTTTGATGCTCATACGTGCTGTGGTTTGAGTGGTGCCTTCCCCAAACCCCCAGTCCTGAGTCAGCCAGGGATGGCCCCTGGGGGGACCTTCGCCCTCCCTCTGGGTAAATGCTGCCCTTTGCTGGGCCTGGGGAGCCACGTGGAGGTGGTTAGGGGATTGGAGGGCTCTGTAGCCGCCTTCTTCTTCCTTCCCACTTCCCAGGCTCCTGGAAAAGGAGCAGCAGGGCCAGCTGGGCCTCAAGGTGGGCGTCTTAGTACCTGGGATGACACAAAGCAAGAGCAAGTCAGCCATGAGAGCGTAAGAGAGGCAGACCTGGCCTCTGCTCCTCCGTGCCTGGTCTGGCCAGCCGGGTGACCTCCCTGTGCTGTGTTGGGAGCCGAGGTTACCTGCTCCAGAAGCTTTAAGAGCCAGGGGTCATCTGTTTCTTAAAAGCTCCATCCCTGGGAGAAAGCTGGGTCCGTTCTGTCTCACGGGACCACAGGGTAACAGGGAGGAACTTGGATTTGGCCACAGAAGGACTCTAGTCCTGGCAGTGCCCTCCCCTGCAGTGTGGCCTGGGAGCAGGGTCTGTGGCCCAGAGCCCTCTGCCCACAGACCCACCTGGCGGCACGTACGCAGCGCTGCAGGTACGGTAGGGCGGGCAGTGTGACAGTTACTGCACACCTCCTCCCCGGCAGCTGCCGTGCGAGGACTTCGCTGAACCCCAACATTCGCTGCCTTTACTAAGCTCTTACCGTGTGCAGCCGCTGTGCTAAGGGCACCGATGTGTTCGTTAACTTAATAATATTTATTAGTCAACCTACTGTGTGCCAGAGGCTTTATTTTCATGATCTCTTTTGGTCTTTACTATAGCCCAAAGACATAGGTATTAATATGTCATACCCATTTTACAGAGAAGGAAACCATGGTTGAAAAAGTTTGAGTCATTTGCTCCCAGATGCAAAGTAAGTGACAACTGGGACTCAGACCTGGGCCCTCTGAGCCCATGTTGTCCTCGCTCTTAACCCCTGTGCTTCATGTTAGCGTTTTCAAACTTCTTTTGACCACGATCAATATTTCACCTGGCGAGACATCCGTGTCTATAATGGAAACAAGTTCCATGAAGCAGCACCTACACTCAAAAAAAGAAAACCCATCTGGATGCGGTTTTCAAGGAGGAGCAAGTGACCGGCAGGGGCAGTGCTGGTTGCAAGCCACGTAGAGTGAGAATGGAGAGTTTGCCCTTGCATTTGCCCTTGTGCAGGTCCTTGGTGACCTTGGGGAACAGCACCGTGGGTGGGAGGGCAGAAGCTAGACCAGAGACTGCGAGAGAGCATGGCCGGGGCACGGGGAGAGACAGTGGACACTACAAACCTAGGGGACTGTCTCAAGGAGTTTTGCTTTAAATGGGAACAGGGCAATGAGGCAGGAGACGCAGGGAGCTGTGGTCAAGGAGGGTGAGAATTTTCTGTTCTTTTATTTTTACGATGGGAGAAATAGCAGGCGGCTTGTGTGCTGAAGCGAGTGATCCGGCAGAGAGCGGAAACGGGTGAGGGGGAAGAGGGAGCCCAGCTGCGCGAGGTCCGTGAACAGGCCAGCGGGCTCGGGTGCACCGAGGAGGCAGGTTCCAGAAGAGGAGCAAGAGAGCACACCTTTAGTGATCGAGAGGAAGGCAGCAAAAGATAAAGTAGAATAAAATAAAACTCTGCCTGTGACCCATCAAATGGATTTCATATCCTTTAACGGGCTGCAAGCTGTAGTTTGAAAAGCCCCGCTCTGCCTGCTTGGCTGTAACCTCATAGCCATCCACGAGGATGCCTCGTGTCCTCACTCTACAGAGCAGGAAAGTGGAGACGCTAAGTGACTTGCTGGTGCCGTGTCGCTGCTGGGACAAGTGGGGGCTGCAACCCAGCATCAGAGTTCCTGGGGTGCTTGCCAAATACCCCGATCCCCAGACCCTGCCCTGCTGACTGCACCCCCCCCGCCGGTGGCCCCGATGTGGCCAGCAGGCAGGGGGGCAGGTAGCCAGGACCCCCTCCGTGGCTCGGGCGGCTGCTGGAGGAACTGGCACCATTCTGGATGTAGACGACCTCGGTGCTCCCGTAGGCAGATCTTAGCGCCACTCGGATCTCTCTCCAAATGGAAAAGATGTTTAGACTCCCTTTGGCAACCCACTTTTTAAGAGCAGAATTCCAGAGAGTGGTGCTCGGTGAAACTCCCCTCCCCACAGCATAAGAGCACATTAAGGTAGGATTTGGGGTGAGCTTTGTCACCCCAGAGAAGGAGCTAGGGGTGGTCTGGGAGCCAGGCAGGATGGGAGGGGCCCCAGGCTCCTGCCACAGGGTGTGGGCCAGTGGCTGCCAGTCGCCTGGGCTGGCATGGATGGCTGCTCTAAACCATTTTTTAAAAATTAGAACCGAAAGTGAGTCATTTTTTTTTTATTCCCTGTCTACCCTCTGATTCTGACTGCACACCCAGCCAGCGTGCCTTTCCCAGTCAATATACCTGTGATGGCTTTTTCTTCTGTTTTTAACTCTTCCTGCATCCCTCCAAGGGGGAGAAAAAGCCCAGCTCGAAATGCTATCAGTCATGCCTTCGGTGGCCTTGGCTTCTCGGCTGTTTATTTTCTCCCCACATGCTCGCGACCCCCCGGCCCCACCCGAGCCGTGTTCCCTGGCCCTCCTCCAGGCTAGCGACTGCTCCCTCCCTGCCTTCGATTTCATTTCTTCCTAAACGCGTCCCTAGAATCCAGAGGCGATTTCCTGGACAAATTAGAAGATGGCCTGGACCTTAAGTGTCCTAGCATCTCTTTAACGTGATTGACTGATCACCGTGAGCACCCAGAGAACAGGGCCCAAGTCAGAGTCTCCACTGAGAAGCCGGGCGCCTTCTCTGCGGGTGGTCAGTCTGGGCAGGGTCCTCACTGGCCACGTGTGTCTGTGCAGCCTGTGGTTTCAGCCCACGAGCACCTCCAAAGAGAAGCAGCCTCCCCAGGGCGGACACAGCACGCCGTTGAGGAAGTGCCTGCTGGGGCTGAGGACTCCTCTTCCTCGTGGTCCCCAGGGTTTCTTCTACAGACAGTGGCTGGAGCGCCCCCAGACCACCTCCTCATTTCCAACACGTCACAGGGCATGGCCCACGTCCCCGGTCGTCAGTCTTGTGCCGATGATGCATGGGGATCTATTGGGGGCTGCAGAAACTGCCCCGTCAGGAGAGGGCCCTGCGGGTAGGTGGGGAGTTTTCTTGGAAGGCTTTCTTCCTCCTTTCCCCGGCCACGTGGCAGAGGTCAGGCTGCAAAAGAGGAAGGACAGGCTGGCCTGGGTTTCAGCAGTGATTGAGCCTCGAATCAGCTCATCCTCCAGGACCTCAGAGTCACTTGTGTGTGGGTTTCCAAGACGCCCTGTTTCTCTGTCCCCCACCCCCGTGTCTGAGCCTCCTCTGCCTATTACGTTTCCAGCCTGAGGATGAGTAGGATGAAAATGAAAGGGACCAGCTTGCCCCAGGTGAGGGACCTAGCGAAAGTTTGGCAAAGGAAGGGCGTGGAAGGGTTGAGAGAAATGATGTTTCTGCTCACCCTGCATGGCAGAAGGACCCTGGCACACAAGAGAGCCGACTTCTGTTTCTGACTGTTCCGTGCTTGCTGGGCGATTAGAGGCTCTGTTTCCTTCTTTAAGAAATGAGACTAGACTGCGGAGATTGGGGTGGCCAACTGTTTCTGCAAAGGGCCTGATAGTAAACATTTTAGGCCCCACAATCTCTGTTTGCTACTCAGCTCTAGCCTTGACAATGTGTGAACAAGTAGGCATGAGCCCAGGGCAGCGTTCTGGTATTTACAAAAAGGCTGTGGGCAGATTTGGCCCAAGCGCTGTCCTCTGCCAACCCCTGGTCATGGGACACTTCCTTATGGCTGGCGTCCCGTGATCTGTTACAAGAGGTACCTACCCTGCTTGATTTTTCTTCCAAGTACTTATCACTGCCTGGCGTGTTCTCTCTCTGTCTATGCGTTTGCTGGTGGTCTCCTTAACTACATCAGCAGTTTCATGCAGGTGGGACCTTGAGCCAGATCTCCCATGTCTAGAATATCTAGGGAGCTAAATAAATATTTGTAGGAGGATTCCCCCATATCCGTACTATCTGGTGAGCTAAGTAAATGTTTGCAGAGGGTGAATTCATCTCTAAGTGTCTGTGGGAGGGCTGTCGCGTCCATGCCGGCTGGGGTGGGCGGGAGGAAGACCTGTCATCGCAGGACTGTATGCCGTGGGGCATACAATGGGGGAGCTTGGAATCTCACTATGGAGTTTCTCATTGTGGAGTGGGTTTTTTGCCCAGAATGCTCCGATCACACCAGAGCAGACTCCCTCTCCCTGCCTGGTCAGCAGCATACCCTACCCGAGTGTGCCCTGTCCCTCTAATTCTCCCCGACACAGCCATCACCCCAGCCTCAGCCTGTCTGGCCCCCCTGGGCATCCCCTGCAATCCATTCCCCATGGCGCCTGCAGACGTGATCTCTTTAAGACATAAGCAGGTACAAGACATACTCAGTGTACCAGATAAAGGGGCCTGAGCTCTGGGGACAGAGGCCTGGTTTTGTGCTGTGTGACTTTGGGCAAGTTACCTGACCTCTCTGAGCCTCAGTTTCCTCATCTGGAACATGAATCTCCCCTCAGAGAGGTGCACGAAAGGTAAAGAATGCTCAGAACAGCCGAGCATGGGGAGGAATGGCCCGGGGAATGTGCGCTGGTACCAGGTTTCTCAGCTGCTTCGAGTCCTGCAGTGGCTCCCGTTGCCCTCCCAGCACAGCCTGCCTGGGCCCCGGCCTCACCTCCACCTCCACACTCACCCCGTGGCTGCTCGAACACACCACACTCATTCCTGCCTCAGGGCCAACAATACACTGTTCCCTCTGTCCAGAATGCTTTTCCCCTCACACAGCTTACCCTGTGGGTCTCAGCCCAAACACCACCTGCTTTTAAGAGGCGTCTCTCACTACCCTTGCCAGCAGCAGTCTCCCCCATTAGGTTCTAGGTTAGCCAATTATTTGGTTTTGCTTTTTATTGCATTTACCCTAACTTGCAGTGTTTTCCCCCACTTGCTGTCCACTCATTTTTTTGGCCTCCGTCGCTGGAGCGTTGGTGCCCCCAGCCCAGCGCACACTGGGCACACTAAGGTGCTCAGCCGCTGATTGTCCAATAAGTGACTGAGCACTAGAAGGTCAACCGCCATTCACCTTTGGGTGAATAAATGAACGGATGAATGAACAGCCACCGCCACCTGCCCACCCCTCCGCTCAGTCCACCACTCTGTGCCCAGCCCCGACTGTACCGCTGGCTGCTCAGCGGCCCCCCGGAGGGCCCTAGTCCCTTCCGAAACTGACCCCTCGTTAGCTGCTGCCCAAGACCAGCAGCTAGAGCCTCCCCCAGCGTCCCTCGCCTACACAAGCCCCGTCATCTAAACACACTGGAGCCCCCAGGGTGTCCTGACAAGGGGCCGGAAGAGGGGACGGTGCACCAAGGTGCTGCGTGGGGGTGTCGGAGGCAGTGCTCCAAGGAGAAGAGGGCGCAGCAGCCGGACCTGCAAGGCAGATGAGGTGGCGCAAGGGCCGCCGGGCCCAGGGAGGAGCTTGAGTTGAGCAAAGGCAGGAGGGAGGTGGGAGCTGGGGGCACAGGTGGGCCCAGGGTTGGCAGAGGGGCACGTGACAGGAGGCGGGGAGGAAACCAAGGATGGTGCTCAGGAGGCGCCTCAGGGTGGCAGAGCCAGAGGTGGACGGAGACGATGGGGGCGGGCTTTGGGAATCCAAGGAGGGGCACACTGGGGGTGCGGTGTGTGAGTTTCTCCTGGCTGCCTCCGTAACCAGGTTCCTCAGACTAGGGGCCTGACAAGCAAGGCTCGGGGAAGAATCCTTCCTTGCTTCTTCCAGCCTCTGGGGGCTCCCAGCAACCCGTGGCAGCCCTTGGCTTGTGGCAGCATCACTGCGGTCTCTGCCTCCGTCTCGGTGTGGCCTTGCCCTCCTCTTAGACGTGCACCAGTCCTTGCATTTAGGGTTCGCCCTACTCCAGTGTGATCTAGTCAATTATATCCGCAAAGACCCTGTTTCTAAGTAAGGTCACGCTCTGAGGTCTGGGCAGGCATGAATCCAGCCCGCTGTAGACGGGGTGGCGTGCAGCGTCAGAGGGTGAGGAGCCGGACCAAGGAGGCCCCTGGGGACCCTTTGAGGAAACGTGTCCCTAGGGCAGTGGGGAGGGGTGAGGCCCCGCACTGTGGGCATGGATGACATTTTCAGGAAGTCTGGAGTGAAGGAAAGGAGGGGCCCTGTGGCTGGAGGAAGCAAAGTCAGAACGGTTTTGGTTTTTTTAGCCAAAGGGAAACCTAAAAGAGCCTCTCGGTCATCAGAGAAAGAGCCGCCAGCAGTGAAGGGGAGGGAGGAAACCCAGGCAGGAAAGGCGGGAATTAGTGGCTGGAGGAAGAGCGCTTCCCAGGGAGTGGAGAGGTGTGCTCTGGAAAGTCACCCAGGGGAGGGAAGGTGGGAAAGCTCGTTCCAGAAGACTCAGGAACTTTGCTTACTTTCTGGCAGGGATTCCAAAGGAGGTGTGAGAAAGGATGGAGGGCTGGGAGGGCCTCCGAGGCTCAGAGAGCGAGAAGCGCAGTGGCCCCCGCGAGCCGAGGCCAGGGCACGGGGGGGCCGGAGGGAGAGGTGCGTGCAGAGGTCTGATGGGGCTCCCCATCCTTAGGGTGGCTGCAGCGGCTCAGTGAGTCTGGTCAGCGTTTTTCCAGGGCTCACCTCTGTGATTCCGACCGTGGCTTTCTTCTGTCCTCAGGCCCCTGACCACCCCACCCAGCCTAGGATCTCCCTGGCCCCTGCTCCCTGCCCAGCCAGTCCTCCCAGCCATCCATGCCCGGGGCCACACGCTCATTAACTCTCCCGGCCAGTGCCCCAGAGGGCCTTGGAACCCACATAAAGGACACCAGCCCTACCCCTTGTGGGGATACCTGCCCTCTCTGCTCACCTCCCAACCTGCTCAGGAATGACTTTCGCTGATGTCCGGGGAGAGGGCGCCCTCCCTGCAACCTCCCAGGCCACAGAACTTGGCGATCCGAAGGCAGCGAGTTTGCAGTGGCAAACTATTCTTGGCTGCAGCCTGCTCGCTGCTGCTAATTTCATGCCCCTGTGATCCAGGTAACGCTCTGCTGCCTTGAGCTGCCACCCCCAGGCTTGAATCGCTTTTCCTCGCCCCGCAGGAGCCCAGCTGCCTCTGCCGCCACGTCCTGGAGGTGGGGGCTGCACAGGGCTCGGTGGCACGGGCAGCGAGTCTGCCGCGGCTCGTGACTAATTTGCTGCGCTTATTTCAAAGTGCCCAAATGGCGTTCAGGGGAGAGGAGGCTTAACCAGGGCCTGCCAGAGATAAACGGGCTCATTTCGGGGCCTCCCTGCCTGAAGAAACCTCTTTACCTGGACTCTGAGCCCAGAATTAAATTCTTCCAGAAGAGATGCTTAGCGCGGAGCCTCTCAGCGTGGCGGAGGAGAGGAAATGTTCCCTGTCGTAAAATGGGCCTCGCATCTGGCCGGCTGGCTCCGGTGGGTTTTTAAATCGTGTTTGAAGAGTGTTTCCCCCTTTCCTGGTGCTCACAAACTGGGCCAGAGCGTAGCAGATGGAAATGAGTTTCCTTGTCACCATCACTGGTGACTCAAGTGCTCCGAGCCCAGGCCGGAAGTGCCTTGTCCATACTGACCTGGCTTCTGGGGGCAGCTGGCGCCGGGCACCCCTGCGCCAGGCTCTGTGCACAGGCTGGGTTAGGAGCCCCACCCCCACCCTGGCTTGCACAGCCGGGACAGGGGCTGGGAAGCCCGCCCGCTGCTGCCTGACCACACCGCCCGCTCCCACCGCTCTGCGCTCAGCTGCCGGCCACGTCCCTCCCTTTTGGGTGGCTGGCAGGTGGGGGCTTTCCTCTTCATCTTTTTTTCTTTTTAACACGACTCCAATCCTCGAGCCCATGGAAATGTCCTGGGGGATGGGTGGGGGGGGGTGTTGAGAGAAGAGATAGCCCTTCTGCGCTGCCCACCCCGAAAGAAACGTGTCTCTTGTTGATGGAACCTCAGATCCCAAGAGCTGGTACCTGCTTGCTTTTAGGAAGGCACGGGGCTGCCAGTCCTGGCCACCGGGGCATCCTGATGACACGCTGCGGCCCTAGTGGCAGTGTTTGGGCTGGTGCGTTTTACATTTGTAGAGCCATGGTAAATATGTCTCCGCCAGGTCCCTGCCCCACCCTGCGTCGAGGTCCTGTCCCCAGCATTGCCCAGCTGTGTGCCTCTGAAATTAGCCTCAGGCTGCTTCTCTGTAAAATGGGAGCGATTCCAGCTGTGCCTTGCCCTGCGAGCCGTGGTGAGAGCACGTGGACTGGGGTCTGTGCAGGGCACGTGTCACAGTTAACCAGCATTCCACAGGGCTTCGTTTCCCTCCCTGGGTTACCTGGTTACAGGATGTTACTGCTACTGGGGGCTGGGGGCTTGCAAGGTGCAGGTGCAGATCGTGGAGCTCTGGAAGATCAGATCAGACATTCAAGGGGGGGAGCTTTCCCTCTGATCCTCAGAGCTGGGCCTTGCCCCACCCGGGTTTGAGAACTCAGAGTGCTGACTGACAGGCCTCTCTCGTTAGCACCCGGGGGCACGGGCACCTTGGCTGCTGGAGGTCCCCCAGCCCTCGCCACCTCTCCCCCAGTCACGTGGGTTGGATGAGGCTTGTTTCAGCTCAGCAGATTCCTGTGTGTGCTGAGGAAAGGCTCAGAGGTTGGTTGCAGCAAGTGGACTGGAGTTGGCATCCGCGGTGGCAAAGAATTGTCCCCGTGTGCCTGTGCACGTGCCGTTACCTCCTGTTGGCGCCCATCTCTCTCCACCTCCATGTCTGTCTGACATGCTCCCCGATCTGCCCAGCTGCCTTCCTCCCGCCCGCCCAGTGCACCACGTGTCTGCCGTGTCCAGCTCCGGGTTTGCACTGACTCCCGAGGGCACGCAGGTGCCACCGCTTCTCCGTCACATCTGCCCAGCTGCCAGCACAGTTCAGGCACGCACAGGCATGTCGTGGGATTACCAGCTGGCCTCAGGGTCTCCTGCCTGGGGCCCACCTGCTGGAGTTTGGACACCTGTGTGGGGAGGCATCATTGGCTCGTGGCACCTCTGCCCTGCATTCCCCTGCCTTCCTGCCCTGCCTTCCTGCCAGAGCACCCACAGTCTTTAACCTGCGGATCTGTAAGGCCCAGACTGACCCCCAGTGCCTGCAGGTTTTCAACAGGCTACAGACACAGGCCTGCTGCTGCACAGTTCTGGGGGGCGCCATGCACGTCACAGCCCCCAGGGTTGTGCGAAGCGCGGCCTCAGCTGTCGTGCACAGTGGCCCCAGTGCTGTCTCCCGCACTGGGGTCCCTGCCCCACCCTGCGTCGAGGTCCTGTCCCCAGCACTGCCCAGCTGTGTGCCTCTGAAATTAGCCTCAGGCTGCTTCTCTGTAAAATGGGAGCGATTCCAGCTGTGCCTTGCCCTGTGAGCCGTGGTGAGAGCACGTGGGCTGGGGTCTGTGCAGGGCACAGACCCTCGTCCCTCCACTCCTCCCTGGCTGGAGCTGCCTTTGGGGCCCACGTGTTCACCTCTAAAATTGGAGATGGTTGCAGGGAACTTGCTGGGACAAAGAGCCTTTTGAGGGAGCTCTCAGGAATCTGGCCCAAGTGGAGGTGAACTCTGTCAATGATCCCAAAACATTGCATTCCATGCAATCCACCCATTAACCACATGGACATTACGGATTGCTTTGGAGGGGGCAGTACTGTTTCTATCCTAGTCACAAATGTGTTTGAACCTGTGTCCAGAGGTTCTCACATTTCCTTAAGCAAGATGGGAGAAGGTCGCCCGGCACCCCTTGGAAGTCGATGAGATGAACCCAGGAGGGAGGTGCCAGCGGCAGAGCCGCAAAGTGCACAGTCAGACTTGGAAGGTGGGACCTTCCCTACAGGGACCCGTGCAGTAGTCCATCAGGGAAGCAGTAGGGAGGGAAGAGGGAAGCGAGGCAGGGGAGAGTGCAAATACAGGGAGCCACCCGATGACTGAGCTGGCCACAGCCTTGCAACAAAACACACGTGGGACGTCTCCAGAGAAGCCACATGGAGCCACCACATTTCAGAGCAGTCGCACAGGGGCCGGACAAGCAAGCGGTTAATCTGTTGGCTCCTTCCACCTCCTGCCTCTCATTGGTCAGAGTCCACCTCGTGCCCCTCTCCCTCCAGGAGTGTGACCTGACAGCCGGCAGTGGGTAGGCCCAGGGGTCTCTCGCTGGCAGTGGCTTTATGACAAGGAGTCACTGGGTGAACAGGGTCTGGAGTGACACGTAAACTAAATCCAGTTTCTTGAAATCAGCACATGTTGGTGAGGAAGGGCTGAGGGGACTGATGTGCCCAGCGAACGTAGCCTCTGTGCCCAAGTGGGCAAGCACGCTGGTCTTCCTGTCCGGCAGGAAGTCGCGTCAGCTGTCCCTGTTTTTATCGAGGAACTGATTGTAAGTTGAAACAGGAAGGCTACAATATTCAGCACAACCCTTATGAGTAGGAATCCAGCTACCTGAAACCCTCGTGAATTAGGAGTCTGTTGCGGCATAACAAAACACCACACACTTAGTGGCTTAAAACAACAGACATTTATTGTCACAGTTTCTGGGGGCCAGGAATCTGGGCACACCTTAGCTGCGTCTTCTGCTTAAACACAAGGCGGTGTCACTGTGTCAGCCAGAGCTGCGGTCTCATCTGAGGCTCATTTGGGGAAGGACCCCTTCCAAGCTCACTCGGGTCGGGTTGTTGGAAGAATTCAGTTCCTCGTTGTCTAGGCCTGAGAGCTTCGGTTTCCTGCTGGGTGTTGGCAGGAGAACGTCCTTGGTGACTTGGGGTCAACACGGCCACTTACCTCCTCTGAGCCAGCAAGGGAGAAGAAGAGAGTCCAGCAGGGTGGCAGGTGCAGCTTTATATCCTATAACATGGTCATGTCCACCCGTCACCTTTGCTTTGTTGTATCTGTTGGAAGCAGTCACAGGTCCCGCCCACGTGCGAGAGCACAGAGTACAGAGATCATGGAACATCTCAGAGTCTGCCCTACCACACCTCACTTCACTAGAGCTTCCTCAATGGCAAAAGCAGCAAGTAATTTTTTTTTTTATTTTTGAAACAGAGTCTCACTCTGTTGCCCGGGCTAGAGTGCCGTGGCGTCAGC
>VBSM01003143.1:43516046-43538747 GCA_008086735.1 Cheirogaleus medius
AGAGTATGGTTGGGTCATAAAAAAAAAACCACATGTGGATAATCCCGCACTTGGGCAGCGGGCCGAGAAGGCTGATCGGGCAAGAGCTATTCTTCTCGGACACGTGCGGGGTCCTGCCCCGTCGCCTCCGTCTGTGGGGGGGGCGTGAGCTGCAGGGCATCCGGGCTCGCTGCGGGCAGGGACGATGTCCTCATGTCGCAGCAGGTAGTACAGCTGACATCGACCGCTGTTTGTTGAGTGACTGAGTGAGCGATCTTAGGTCGGAGATGGGGTGGGACTGTGTCATCCTATGGTGGGCTCACCCACGGCTCCTGGGTGTCTGCAGACTGTGGGGAGAAGCCCCTCGAGAAGGGCCGTGTATCTGCTTTGGGGTGAGGCCTCGCCTCCACCCGAGTGACCTCGGCAGCCTGTCGCTTGTGTGCTTCCAGAACTACTTTGAGAGCTACCTTGCCGTCGCCTCCACCGTGCCCTCCGTGCTGTGCCTGCTGGCCAACTTCCTGCTTGTCAACAGGTAGGCCGCCCTCCTCTCAGCCCCACCCTCGCCCCCTGCCTCCGAGATGCCCCTCGTCCACACCCGCTTTCTCTCTGCCTACGTTAACGCTGGCCACCAAAGCAGGAGGCGGGCAGCTCAGACTTGTCCACGAAGATCGAGAGGGCAGACCAGCTTGCCTGGGGACACTGCTGTGACATCGTGGCAGCAGCCAGTGGGAGGTGTGTGGGGATCCAGAGGACTCCTCCCTCCTCTTCTCAGGGGAGCCTGTCTCAGTGGCTGCAAGGCCTGTGTCCCACCGCCTGACTGCTCAGTGCTAAGCTGGTAACACCGGCCGATGTGGCAGCCACTCACAAAGGAGGTCAAGGGGGAATTTCTGACGTTGCGTTGGTGAGGGCTAGGAGAGGCTCCATCTGGATGCACCGTGGAAGGAGCTATTTAGGATGACCCACAGACCCCACTGGGTGGCTGTTGCTGGCCATTCTCGTTTGGAGTTTTTATGGGCAACAGTCCTAGCCACTTTGCCTGCACGTCCCCTACACTACTGCTGAGTGGTAACAGCGGTGGTTATGTTATGGTCCAGAAACCTGGCCTCTCCTGGGCATGGCCTACTGAGACCTTAGATCCCAATGGCAAACCTATTTTTCCCAGTTCTGGTCCATTTGTAGTGACTGCCAGATCTCTGGTTGAACAGGATTCTAAGGCAGGTCCAGCTTCAGGGAGTGTGCGGGGATTGATTAGTGATGTCTGCTCTGGGTACAGGAGGAGAGAGAGTGGCACGAGAGCCTCCTGTGTACCGAGCCTGAACGACAGATCAGTCTTTCCAAACATATTATGCTATGGGGCTATTCCAGTTATCGGTTGTTAAATAATGTGATCCCAAAGCATAGTGGCTTAAATCAATAGCAGTAATTAGTATTTCTCATGTTCTGGGGGTTATCGAGGCTCAGCTGGTGACTCTGGCTCATTGTGTCTCCTGCAGTTGCAGTCAGACAGCAGCTGGGGCTGGAACCCATTTGTCTTCATATTTTCTCTCTCTCTGTGTCCCCCCTCCTCCCACCCCTTTCTCTTTCTCTCTCTTTCTGTCTCTTTCTCTCTCTTTTTCCTTCCCTCCTGCTCCACTCCTAGTCCCCCTGCTGGCCTCAGGGTGATAGGACTGCTCACACAGTGGCTGAAGGGCAAATGCCCCAAGCAAGCAGGGAGAAGCTGTACTTTTGCCATCCTCGACTGGGCACGGCAGTGATAAAGCCCACTCAGTTTCAAGGGGACGTGGACTCCACCTCTCGACGGAAACAGTGTCAAAGGATTTGCACCCGTCTTAAACCAAAGTGTGGTCTGGAAGAGTGAGGAGAGCATTGCTCAGATGGGCCTGAGGGCCTGGTGGCCCCTCTTGCAGGCTGCAGGCTGCAGGCTGCTCTGTCTTGCAGCCAGGCGTGGGCTCCTGCCGGAGGGTGGGCAGGGGATGGTTCAGCAGTTACGGGACTAGTCCAGGGGACTAGCCCACCCGGCCTGCCCTGGACTCTCCTGGGCTCTAGGGCAGCGGTGAGGGCAGCATGGGGAAACGCTCCCAGGCCTCTGTCTGCTTCCAGCCTGTGGGAAGACGATTTGGGGCTAAGCTGTTTTTTATTTTATGTGCGAGATTGAAGCATCTCCTTTTCTCCCCTCCTGGAGAACCCTGGTTTTCTCCGACTGGCTCATCCATAATCGCCAAGTGTTTTATTATGTTAAATCTGTAGCATCATAAATACTTATGAGGACGATTTACATTTTGGAGACTTATGAAGAAACCAGTCCCCTGGGGTCCTGCTCCCTCACGAGTAAGAGGGTGGAGGAGCTGACAGCCCACTCCGAGGATCTTCCTGGGAATGTGACCTGCCTCAGGCTCGGGCGTGGAACTGTTGTCTAGCTGTGCCTGTCCCCCTGGCCACTCTCCCTGCCCGAATGAGAGAAGCAGAGAGGGAAGCCAGTGTCCCTGTTAGTGCACGTGGGACAGGCTTGCACCTGGCACATTTCCTGAAGCTTGAGGAATATTGGAGACGGCCCCAGAACCCATAGATGCAGGCTCTGGTCGGGCGTGGTTTATGCAGCAGGTAATTAGCAGAAGGAGACCTGCACAGGTGAGGGGCCTTGTGGGTACAGAGCCAGTGTTCCAAACTGCATGGCCCTTGGAATGCATGCGGCGTCTGCCTGCGCACCTCCCTCTCCTCCCGCCCTGGGCGTGCCTGAGCGAGAAGTCCCCCAGCACTCTGCAAGGCCACCTTCCTCTCCAAGCCACTAATAACCTTGTAGTGACAGCACATGGGAGGCTCCTGCTGGACTTTGCTGGATGTCCTGGCTGCACCCCCCACCACGCTGAGGAGGGGGCAGGCAGCAGCCCCCACACTGCTGGTCCCCTCGCCTGTCTATTCGTACAGCCAGCATTACCAGGTGCCTGCCAGGCCCTGTGCTGGTGCCAGGGGAGAACAGGCAGTGCCCTGCCCTTGCACCCAGAGTGTCCTTTGCCACCTCCTTGCCCCGAGAAACTGGTTAAAACTTTTTGGTGTTTGTCCCCAACCTCTCTGTCCACTTGAATTTCTTCAGATTTAGAATTATTAGCTGTTAGGCACCTTAATATAATTTTATCTGGTCTAGTCTCTTCTTTTTAGAGATGAGGGGACAGAGGCTCAGAGAGGTTGGATATTTGCCTGGGGTCACACAGCAAATTGATGACAGAGCTGGGCAGGGCTCTGGTCTCCTGACTCAGGCTCTCTGCCCTTGCTGGCTCTTATCTTGGGGGTGGGTGAGGCAGCTCCAGCTGCTAGGAAAAGGCGGGGGACCCTGTGTGACAAGAGTTGAGGGTGTAGGATCACCCCAAGCATCAGGGGTGAGGCTCGACTGCCGGCCCCCAGGGCCCCTGCTGTGCTCTTATAGCCGATGCTGTAAGTCCCAAGGGTCCAGGCGTCCCGCTGCCCACTACCTCCTGCCCAGGCCCGAGACCCCTGCAGACCCTGAAACAGGATTCAAATGCAAGTCGTTTATTCGGGAGGTGAAGGTGAAGAGTACAGAAGGCAGACAGGGAAGAAAAGGTGGCCAGTAGAGAATGCCCTATCAAGCCAGCTCCCACAGAGGGTGACCAGAGCTTAATCCAGCCGGGGAGCTCTGGGAGCCAGTGTGGACCACGTAGCAGGTGGCGGGGAGTTGGGGGGCTGGGGTATGTACCACCCACTTCCCTAGTCGTGATTGGAGGTGCTATCAGGAGGTGTCACTTACCTGACACTTCCAACCTGCTCCATGGACCAGTGTGTCCTGGAGTGGTAGGAGGGGGGGCATGTGGACAGGACACCAGCAGCATCACCTTGGTTTCTGACCATGTCATCCCCCAGCTTAAAACCCTGGGCACTCTTGGTAGCAAACAGTAGAGACACAAAAAAGGATTTTCTCATTCTTTAACTGGAAATTAAAGGCTGGTCTGCCTGCAGGCATCGTTGGGTCTAGGGGGTCTCCTCTTGCCCAGGCTCCACGTGTCTCCCCTTGGCTTTACTGTGTATGCAGTGTCACCGCACACAGCTGGCACGATGGCAGCTAGCAGCCGCAGACACAGTCACAGCAGAGAGCTCCTCTCCACCAGCTTCTGTCCAGCAAGACCAGGGGAGACTCACTGGCCTTGTGTGGTCACATGCTAATTCCTTCCTCAGCCCCAGTGGCCTAGAGCATGGAACACTCTGATCCATGATGAGCCCAGGCCAGGTCATATGCCTGTTGTTTATGCTGCTGGTGTGGGTGACGTGGCCCACCACCGCCCCGGGACCTCCCCAGGGTGGCTGGGATGGAGGACGGAGTGTTCTCCCAGAGGGATGGGTGCTGGCAGACAAAGATACACACACACACTCCACCGCCTCCAGGACGTGGCTCCCTGTCGCTCTCCAGCCTCATTTCAGCTCCCTGAGCATGCCTCGCTCTCTCCAAGACATGCACACTTACGTCCAGATGTGCTTCCCTGTCATCCTCCTGGTCTGGCTTAGGTGTTGCCTCCAGACAGCCTTCTTCGATGCTCAGGGTGGGTTCTGTGCCCCTCGGATGTGCCCCTTGGTGCCCTGTGGCTTCCCGAGGGAGCACCGAGCGCAGTGGAATGAATACCTGTTGCTGCTCTGTCCTGTGTCCCGGGCACCCAGCACAGCGCTTGACGCACAGGAGTCGCCAGCGCGCACGCACGTCGGCAGGCTGAGCAGCTGGCGGGGGCTCAGCGCACCTGGGCCCCACCCCAGCTCCCCACAGACTCACTCTGCAGCCTCGAACTGTCCCTTCTACTCCTCGGGCTCCCTCCGGCCCCTGTCACAGCCTCTGTGCGACAACGCCTGACAACCCAGCGCCTGCTCCCCCTGCAGCCGAGGACCAGATGGAAACTCAAATTAGCCTGGGGCCACCAAAGCACGTTGAAAAAAGCCTTTCTTGCTTCTCATGCTCATCATTTCACACCTACTTATGTACCTAGATATTTTTTCTACCTTTCAAGTCCTTCTGTTTTTAGCCAAAAGAAAATTTATGTCTATGAAATCTGGCTTTTTCCCAGCCCCCTACCCACTGGTTAGCAGGAAAATTAACTAAACATCCAATGCGGTTTAAAGCTTAGTCTAATCTGATGATTTAAACAGCCCCTTGAGATGATGCTCTTGCTCCTTAGAATAAAAATGTGCAGTTTCTCAGCCAGCCTCCTTCCCTGCCTTTCTCCCCAGGCCAGTGTGGGGGCTGGGAGAAGTGCATGGCTTATATGTAGGCATGGGGCTGTGGGTGTGGAGGCAGGTCCCCTAGGCCTGGGCGGTACTCAGGCTCAGCTACTGCCATGACAACTGAGACCATCACAGGAGAGTCACCTGCCCTGGCCACCTGTTCCATGCCACCCAGGTTTCCTTTATTCCAGAGGAGGCATAGAGCATCATTCTGAAACATCAGTCTGGAGCCAGAGCTCCTGGGTTCACAGCTGAGTGAGCTTGAGCAAGTTCCTTAACCTCTCTGACCTCAGCTTCCTTATCTGTGTACTGAGATAGGTAAGAATACCTGTCTTACTGAGGCAGTGTGAGGATTAAACACGTTAGCATATAGAGAACACTGAGCAGAGGGCCTAGCGCAAGTTAAATACTATGCGAGTATTTGCTGGGATGATGAGGATGTTCTTCTTCCCCAGTGGAAGCTCAGCCCAGCGGCAGGAGAAGCAGGGACTTGCCTCAGAAGTCCTGGCATCCTGTCCTTGAACCTCGCAGCAAGGTGAAAAGCAGCGTCGTCCACTGAGCGCTGGCCCTGAGCCAGGCACTGCTCTCTGCACCCCCGACTAGTCACCTCCCCAGAGCCCTCCCCCCCTCCCCGCTGCACAGGTGCTGAAGCTAAAACCAAAGCCGTCACTTCCCCAAGGCCGCACAGCGAGTGAGCCCGGAGGGCAGGATCCAAGCTCAGGCCTCCCAGCCCCCGAGCTCTCCCCGTTCCCGTAAAGTGGTTCACCCGCCGGGCCCTGCATGGGGGGCCCCAAGGGGCGTCTAACTACTTCTGGCATCCTCGCCCCAAGGGTTTCCGTCCATGTCCGCGTCCTGGCCTCTCTGACCATCATCCTGGCCATCTTCATGGTGATGATCGTGCTGGTGAAGGTGGACACCTCCTCCTGGACCCGCGGCTTCTTTGCGGTCACCGTGGTCTGCATGGTGATCATGAGCAGCGCCTCCACCGTCTTCAGCAGCAGCATCTACGGCATGACGGGCTCCTTCCCTATGCGGAATTCCCAGGCGCTGTTATCAGGTGAGAGCCAGGGCCTGCCACCTGGGAGTCACGCCCAGGAGCCAGAGGTGAGCACGCAGCGGCTCTTCCAGAAGAGGAGACGATGTGTGTGTTGAGTGGGTTTCAGCCATCTGTCGTTGCGTGACAAGCCACCCCAAAACTTGGTGGCTCAGAACAACAACAGTCATCATATTGCTCACAAATTTGCAGCTTAGACAGGAGTTGGTGGGGACGGCTCTTCTCTGCTCCACGTGGCGTGAGCCGGCGCAGCTGGCCCTGGGGCTGGAGGATTCGCTTGCAAGACGTTGTGCTCTCTCCCAGTGTGCTGGAAGCTCAGCCAGGGGTGGCTGGGGCCGGGGGCCTCGGTTCCTCCCCGACCGACCTCACCATGCAGCTTGGGCATCCTCGTGGGGTGATGTGTGGCCTGCAAGAGCGAGCATCTCAAGAGATCCAGGCAGAAGCTTTATTTCTCACTTAGTGGCAGAAGCCACATGGGGTCACTTCGACCCTAGCCATAGCTCACCTAGACTCAAGACAGATGCACAGATCTCGGTGGGAGAGTGTGACAGTCATGCTGTAAGAAAAGCAGGCAGGAGGGGAGACGTAGTCGCAGCCATTTTTGCAAACGTGGTCTGCCCAGAGTGCAGTTCCTAGAACCGGCCGCCCTTCCCTCCTCCCCACGGCCCCTTCTCCTAGTCCTCTTCTCTTTGTCTCTTTCCTTCCCCTTATCTTTTCTCCCCTTCTTTTCCCCTTTTCTTCCTTCCTTCTGTCTTTTCTTCCTTCCTGATTTTATAGAGGACCTGCTATGCTCCGGAGATTGAAACATGAGCGAGACTCCGTCCTCTTGGAGCTGATAGCCTAGTGACTGGGCTCCCTGGTCCCCCGAACTTTGGCACTCCGTGGGCGTGCTGTGCATGACGCGGGCCGACCCCTCCAGCTGGCGTTTGGGTGCTGTGACAAGCCAGTTACGGGGAGGCCTTGGCTGCCGTTCTCTGAGCTGGAGACGCACGTGTCTCTCACCCTGCGGCCCTACAGGGCGAGAAGGAGCCGGGTCAGTAGGTAAGCGGGCACTTTCCCGGAGCGCGCTCCCTGAAGCCAGACTGGAGGCTCGGCTCTCTGTCCCTGTTGTGCAGAGAAGGGCGCTAAACATTTGCCCACTCGGGAGGAATTTCACAAAGAACCTGCGCTGTGCCCATTAGTTAATAACGCCAAGTAGTCTGTGGCCGGGATGACGAATACCTTGACGGGCGGCGTATCCCTTCCCCACTCTCCAGAAGTCACTAACAGATCCTTATCTTCCCTCCTGAGCTCTAAATCCTTCTCAGCACAGCACTTGAGGCGAGTGCTCTCAACGGATCAGAGTCTAGATGTGAGCTTCAATCTGTTTGCCATTTTTGATATAGGATTAGGCTTCTGGCTCTATCCTGGGAAGGCCTTGGGCCTAAAATAAAATAAAATGAAAATGAAAATGCACTACTCATTGCTATAAGTTTCCTGCGTAAGGTCAACAGGCCCCTACCAATGCTTCAAGAAGGGCCACCGCAGGTTGGATTTAATCCTTCTGTCACCCCTGGCCTCAGAAAGAGGTTCTGATCCCCTCATCTCCCTCCAGCCTGCTGGCGGAGGATTTTTCAACACAACTCCGGCCTTGCTGGCCACCTCTCCAGGAGCCAGTGACAGACACACCATGTGTGTTGGCAGGTGGCTCTCAGGTCCGTCTGGCCACCTGTGGATCTTCCTGGGAAGGGGAGTCTCCTGTGAATTTTTTAGAAAGTCCATTTTTGAAAAGGCAGGGAAATTTAGTACTTATGCTCCAATATTAATGTCCCTGGGCCCTAAACCATTGTCACCCTTGTGCAAAGCCCCCATGGGTGCCCAGCGCCACCTTGCCAGCCCCACTTGTTTGTTGTCCAGAGGAGCCCATCTGTGAATTCTGTGTGTGCTGGCAGCAGAGGAACAAATTCATTCATTTGGTGCTGATGTTTTTTTTAAACCCCTCATTTGCATGTATTTCCATAACTGATGAGATAAAAGTAGGGAGTCGGTGAAGGATGAGCTCCTGGGGGCCTGGCTTGTTGTTGTTGATAATATTGTAAATTCTGTGCAAGTCGGAAGGAGAGAGGGGAAATCAATAGGCAGTGACGTTAAGATGCGAAGATCTCCCCCTCGGGGCGGCTGGGGAAAGTCTTACTGAGTTTAACCCCAGTTCTTACAAACCGTCCAGGTGGGGATTACAGCTTCTCAGAAGTGGGCACCCTCTTGGCAAAGGGTTTACCCCGTTGCTGCTGCTTTGATGTGGGAAGGACAGAAACAGCCAGATACCTAACTGGGAATCAGAGTGGATTTGTTTGGTATTTGGCACTAATCTGCACCAGGCACTTTTCTGAGTGCTTTGCATGTAATAATCCTTTTAAATCTTCATAACAGCCCTAAGAGGTGGGATTATTAACATCTTCATTGTATAGATGAGGAAACGGAGGCACAGAGAAGTTAAGAGACTTGCCGAGGGTCACACGCAGCTTAAAGTGGTAGAACTGGGATTGGACTGGGATGGACGTTCTGATTCTAGAGTTCTTAATCACTATGCTAATTTTCACACCTTTGCCCTTCCTCTAGCCCCACCCAGGCTAACTAACAGAACTCATGTTGGGAGGGTTGGGGGCAGAGTCGTCCATCAGGACCAAGGGTTGTTCCTTGCAGAACCACAAGGACGTCAGGCAGAGAGAGCATGGGGATGTTGCACAGTGATGGTGCACCAGGGTGGGCGGGGCCTGAGCTGTCCCTGATGAGTGAGCGGGAGAGCGGTGCCGGGTGAGGCCGCCCGGAGGACAGAGCAGGCCATGCCTTGTGCAGCAGCGTGCTGTTTGTGCCGCCGCCAGCCTTCCTCCGCCCCGCTGCGAACGGATATTCTCGTGCTCTGAAGTGGGCGAATTCATCCAGCCAGTCGATCCAGCATCTCCGCCAGGCCCCGCCCGTATGGATGGGAACGGTCCTGGCCTGTAGCAGTGACCTTCCACTCATCGTCCCTTTTCCACCGCAGTGTGGTTTCAGGTGATGCGCAGGACGAGTATTAGCCCCAGTTTCTGGGCAGACAGACACAGGCAGAGGAGAGTAAGTAAGTGATCCGCCCACACGCATCCCAGCACTCCCAAGCCACTACCCTCCGTGAGGTAGCAGGGACAGGTGTGGTGGCCACACCATCACATGGGGTAATGTGTGGCAAAGCCCTTGGCAAGAACATGTCTTGTGGCAGGGGTGTTGCGTGCTAGTGTGTGTGGGTGTATGTAGGTGTGTGGCCGTGTGTGTGTGTGTGCGTGCTGTGCGTGTGCGTGTGTGTTCACATGTGTACAGTGCTGCAGCTGCCTGGGGGTGCAGGATAAGTTCCGTGAGCTCATGGGAGGGTAATGCCGTGGGAGTTTGTAGCCAATGAGGGCTTCCCCAGAAAGGACAGCCTCAGCGGCAGCGAGTGAACCTTTGCTAGAACATTCCCTGAGCTTCTTTTGCATTGGTTGGTGGGTGCTTTGGGCCAACCACAGAGAAGAGGAAATCCAGAGCCCTTTGCCACTTCCCACCCCTAAATCTAAAATTTCAGATCCCACTAGGAGGACAGTAAAGGTCAAGGGTCAGCCAGGGTAGCTCATACCTCTAATCCTAGCACTCTGGGAGGCAGAGGCAGAAGGATCACTTGAGCTGAGGAGTTCAAGACCAGCCTGAGCAGGAGCATGACCCCATCTCTACAAAAAATAGAAAAATTAGCGGGGCATGATGGGGTGTGCCTGTAGTCCCAGCTACTCAGGAGGCTGAGGCAGGAGGATTGCTTGAGCCCAGGAGCTTGAGGTTGCTGTGAGCTAGGCTGACGCCACTACACTGTAGCCAGTGTGATAGAGCAAGACCCTGTCTCAAAAAAAAAAAAAAGATCAAGGTTTAGAGGTGAAACTAGGAAGGGAAGCAGACTGGTGGGGCGCCCCAGAGGCCGGGGGCCACCCCAGGAGCAGCCTCTTAGCGAGTCAGACAGGAGGAAAGGGAAAACTGCAGCCCAGAAACAGGGCTGCGGGATGCCTCCCCGTCTCTGTGGCTTCAGGGGGACTGTAGGGACTATGGCATTTTTCACATCGGGAAATTTGTATTTCGTTCTGTTAAACCCAAGCAGAGAGCGACCACGGCCGCCCCCCTCCTTCTCCCCCAGCCCTCACCGTCTCTGCCTTGTCCTCTGCTCTCTGTAGGAGGAGCCATGGGTGGGACCGTCTGCGCCGTGGCCTCGCTGGTGGACCTGGCAGCGTCCAGTGACGTGAGTGACAGCACCCTGGCCTTCTTCCTGACGGCTGTCATCTTCCTTGGGCTCTGCATGGGGCTGTACCTGCTGCTGCCCAGGCTGGAGTACGCCAGGTGAAGGGCCCGCCGCGCGCTGCCCGCCCGTCCTTCCCCTGTGTGTGTGCAGTTAGAGCCGTGTGGTCTCCACTCGCACCCTCCTGCCATCTGCGCAGGCTCTGTGCTCGTGTCCTTGTCCGTGGCCCGTCTCCCACTGGAGGATGCGGTCCACGAGGGCAGACCCTCGTGAGAGCTCTGCTCGCCGCTGGACCCCAGGGTCTCGAGCTGTGCCTGGCTCATAGCAGTTGCTCAACAGATCGGCCTGGCCGGTGGCCCCGAGAAGCTGGCGCCGTGCTGTGCTCCTCAAGCAGTTGAAGCCTGCAAGTTTTAGGACAGGGAAGGCAGGCGGGAGAAGTGGGGCCCGAGGAATACTAGTAATAAATAATAGCGATAGTTCCCATCACGGAGCACCCCCACTCCAGCATCCGCTCCTGCTCGCCGGATGTGTTGCACCCCAATTGCTCATGCTCCCCTGTCCCTCTTAGGGAACAGCTCTGTTATTTATTATTCCCACGCACAGCTTAGAAAACCAGGGTTCAGAGGGGTTAAAATTACTTTCCCGAGTCGCAGCCAGTAGGCAGCAGAGCCAGGATTTGACCGTGACCCCAAACCTGTGCTTTTACCCGCCCACTGCCTTAGGGGGCTTCTTTCCGCCCTCCGGGGGCCTCTTTTCTTGCCTCGAGTCTCTCGTTTGCTTTCCCTCCCCAGTTCCTCTTTCTTATTCTAACTCTTTACAAACACATCCCTTGACTTTCTCTGCCGTTTCATTTTTTCCTATCCATTATCTTATTTGATGTAGGTAGAGCAGGCGTTACTGTCCCCATGTTGTAGATGAAGAAACTGAGTCCAAGAGAGGCCCGGTGACTCCCTGAGGTCCCACGGTGTGTGAGCCGCAGAGCCGGGCAGGGATCTGCTCCAGACTCTGCCCCGTTCCGGGGACGCCTGTGTTTTGCGGTGGCACTGAGCTAAGCAGTTTACGTGTGTATTCTTGGCTCATTATTTACGACAACCTGTGCAGTTGTTATTGTGTTTTCCCACTTTACAGAAGAGGAGAGTGCGGCTTAGGGGAGTTCACTGATGTGCCCAGGGTCACTCACCTGGTGACTCACAGGCAGGGATTTGAACTTGGAGCTGCCTCTTCCCAACAGATCACGCTGCTTCCCTGGCTCATGACTGCGAGGCCCTTTCCTCGTCATTCATTCCTCCTGTCCCCGTGAGGAGTCACCTCACTAAGCCCCAGGACCCTGATTCCCTGGGGTGGGTTACTCACTTCAGCTGGCCTCAGCAGCTTCGGGGCTGTCATCCGGTTGTGGCTCCACACTGACATCCTCATGATGAGCTCTTCCTGGCTCTTCCTGGCTCGCTGTGCCCCCAAGCACCTTGGACACTGTTGTTACCTGTTAAGTTATTTTTGAGCTGGACGCGGTGGTGTGCGCTTGTAGTCCCAGCTACTCAGGAGGCTGAGGCAGGAGTTCAAGGCTGTAATGAGTTATGATTGCACCTGTAAATAGCCACTGCACTCCAGCCTGGAAAACATAGTGAGACCCCACCTCTAAGAATAAAAAAATAAAATAAAAATTATTTTTGAAACAGTGACTGAGCAGAGAGACAGGAGGGTCCCCCGCTCCTTGTGCTGTTTCGCTGTGTCCTGTTTCGCAGTGATTTGGGTGGGTCTTTTTCCAGTAGGGGAGCCAGCCTTCCCTGTTTGCTTGGAACGGAAGGAGCTCCCAGGACAAGGGACTTTGAGTACTAAAACCAGGACGGTCTCAGGCAGACCAGGATGGTCAGTCACCCTAGTTTCTAGTCTCATTTGGGTGGGCCAAAGCCCTTTCCAGCCAACATGTGAGACCAAGAACACCCAGGGCTGTGCTGTCCCGTGGAAGTTTCCGTTTCTTCGCTGATTGAAACTTAGGTCAAGATTTCTAAGTTTATAGACGCTCATCTGAGGATGGAGCTCCTAGAGAAAGCTCCGCCCCGAGGGCTGCCCAGACTAAATCTCACATAAAAGGCTGCGCTCGGTGCTGTCCTTGGAAGGGTGAGATGAGGCAGTAAGATTCGGAAGAACTTAGGAAGAAGAGCTTTGACTGGAGAAACTTGGTGGAGAGCTTCTCAGAGCGGACTTAAGACAAACCTAACTCTGAGTGGAGAGGGAAGTAAGAATATTCCTCTCCTTAGATAGTAATTGTGAAACTGGACAGGGTTCAAGGCCAAAGCACCCCATGCAGCATCTTGCAGAAGAGCCACTCTGGGGAGGAACCCTCCCACCCGCTTGCTTGTTGTCTGTCAGCTCTTAGGGTGGGCGGGCTGGCAGGAGCTCCAAAACCCCGTGGCCCTCCCTTTCACAGACGAGGGATGAAGCCCAGAGAGGTGCATGCCAGGCCCAAGGTCACTCAGGGAGGCAGAGGCAAGGCTGAAACCAGAACCCAGCTGTCACCAAGCTGCTGTTTTCCCCCACACACATACACCAAATCCTTCTGTGTGAGCTGATACAGTGAGCCTGTGTCTCTTGGTTGTCAGATCCTTGAGGCCCAGAGAGGTTGAGTGGCTCAGATAAGGTCACACAGCGAGGCAGAGGGATGCACGCTTTTTCACTGGTCAGAGTAGCAGAAGGTGAAAAGATTTGTGATATTCAGTGTGGAAGATGTGCAGGGAGGACACTTTTATAGGTTATTTATCAGTTCTTTCAGCAGTTGTCATTTGAAGAGCTACTCTGTGCCTGGGGATTTAGCTAGAAACAATCAAACGTGGTCCTTGCCCCAGGGAGCTGTCTTCTGCCAAAGGAAACAGGTGACAAACCAGTAAACCAATGCAATGATTATAGATTGGAGTCAGTTTTTTTAAAGAAACAAGTGCTCTCATGGAGATTAACGGAACAGGCAGGTTATTCGTTTAGGCTGCGTGAGTGGTCTGGAGCGGAGATGAATTGGTAATATCTATTCGGAGAGAAGTTTATCAATATCTATCAAAATTTTAAAGCTGCAAACCTTTTAACCCAGCAATTTCCTCTTCTAGAAATCTGTCCTACCAAAATACTAGTGTGCGTGTGCGAGGATTTATGCATAGGGATATCCGTTTTTAGTAGTGAAACACATTACATTATTTGTAGTGGTGAAAAGTTGGAGCCAACCTAACTGTCTATCATTAGGGGAGCAGTTTAATTGTGTATCCAGACAGGGAACTGTCATGCACAACACAGCAGAGGGACAGAGCCACGCGTTCCTGTGTGCAAGGACGGGCACGAAATATTGTTTTTTAGGCAATTCTGTATAAGCATTTACATATAATAGTTATGCCATGTTTTAGACTTATATAAGGTATATATGTATTATAATATATGTATTATTTATATATTTAGACATTATATTATTGCAGGAAGTTTTATAATATGTATAATTTGATTCCACTTTTTTTTTTTTGAGACAGAGTCTCACTCTGTTGCCTGGGCTAGAGTGCTGTGGTATCAGCCTAGCACACAGAAACCTCAAACTCCTGGGCTCAAGCGATCCTCCTGCCTCAGCCTCCCGAGTAGCTGGGACTACAGGCATGCGCCACCATATCCGGCTAATTTTTTCTATATAGTTTTGGTTGGCCAATTAATTTCTTTCTATTTTTAGTAAAGACGGGGTCTCACTCTTGCTCAGGCTGGTCTTGAACTCCTGACCTTGAGTGATCCACTTGCCTCGGCCTCCCAGAGTGCTAGGATTACAGGCGTGAGCCACTGTGCCCGGCCTGATTCCACTTTTGCTTAAGAAATATAACTCTGTGTGTGTGGTGTTTGCATGTATCAAATACATGGAATGATACATACCAGATTGTTAATGGTCATTACCACTAAGAAGTGAGATCAGAGTGGGAGGAAATGAGAGTTCTGTTTCTACTTTGTTGTTTTTCTTTTGTGTTACTTGGATTCATTGTATCCAGTATATATTACTTTTGTAATTCTAAAGTTTTATATTTTTAAATGCTGTTTTATCTCTATCTCCCTACTCTAAAACATTACAAAAATAGGTGAGCCATGGCCAGGAACAGGGTGGCTCATACCTGTAATCCCAGCATTCTGGGAGTCCAGAGCAGGAAGATCGCTTAAGCCCAGGAGTTTAAGACCAGCCTGGGCAACATAGCAAGACCTTGTCTCTACAAAAAATGTAAAAATTAGCCAGGCATGGTGGCACATTCCTGTAGTCCCAGCTACTGGGGAGGCTGAGGCAGGAGGATCATTTGAGCCCAGGAATTCAAGGCTGTAGTGAGCTATGATGCACCTGGGAGACAGAGACCCTGTCTCAAGATAACAAAGTAACAAAACAAAAAAAGCAGGTGAGTCAGGACTTGAGCCCAGACTTACCACGTGGTGGTCATTGCTGGTTTCCTCTGTCCCTGCTCATGGCACGGCCACCACCCCAGGACAAGGGATAGGAGTCCAGCCTGGCAGGTAGGCCGAGGAGAGTGCAGGCCTCCTCTGGCCAGCCTGCAACGGCATGTAGCACCCCAGGGAACCCGGGCCTGGTGGGCCATGTGTGGCTAGGGCTTTACATGCTGGGCACCCACCCCAGCTGTGCTGACTCTGAGGTCCCCTGCTCCTCATCCCTGGAAATCCTAAGTGACCTGCTTTACGGTGGCCCTCTCTCCTCCCTGCAGGTACTACATGAGGCCCATTTGTCCGGCCCGCGTGTTTTCTGGTGACGAGGAGCCGCCCCAGAACTCCGCCAGCACCCCTTTGGTGGCCCCCAGATCCAGTGACTCCCACATACCACCCCTGCGCCCCATCCTGAAGACGACGGCTAGCCTGGGCTTCTGTGTCCTCTACGTCTTCTTCGTCACCAGCCTCATCTACCCCGCCATCTGCACCAACATCGAGTCCCTCGACAAGGGCTCAGGCTCCCCGTGGACCACCAAGTTCTTCGCCCCCCTCACCGTCTTCCTCCTGTACAACTTTGCTGACCTGTGTGGCCGGCAGCTCACGGCCTGGATCCAGGTGCCCGGGCCCAAGAGCAAGGTGCTCCCGGGGCTCGTGCTGCTCCGGACCTGCTTTGTCCCCCTCTTCGTGCTCTGTAACTACCAGCCCCGTGTCCACCTGCGGACAGTGGTCTTCCAGTCCGACATCTACCCCGTCGTCTTCTGCTCCCTGCTGGGGCTCAGCAATGGCTACCTCAGCACCCTGGCTCTCATCTACGGGCCTAAGATCGTGCCCAGGGAGCTGGCCGAGGCCACAGGGGTGGTGTTGACCTTTTACTTGTGCATGGGCTTGCTGCTGGGCTCGGCCTGCTCTACCTTGCTCGTGCACCTCATCTAGGAGGGGGGCTGGAGAACATCAGGGCTGCCGGATGCTTCGGAGCCTCTGCGAGATGGGGAGAGAGAGCCTAGAAGGCTTGGGGCATGGAGGAAGGGGCTGGAGTTTCACTTGGTGCAGAGAGCAGAGCACACTCGGGCCTCGTCTCTCCCAGGATGCCAGCGGCCCATGTCCACGCCCGTCCCTTGCAAGGCAGAGGCATTCCAGACAGGTTAACAGAGCACTCCTTCGACATCTGAAGAAGTCACAGTTACAAAGCAGGGGTGTCACCATCATAGCCGATGGTTCACATCCCACCTCCTCCATAGCCGCCCAGGAAGGTGTGGCCAGCGTTGGACTCTGAGTTGTTACAGAGCCAGTGCCAAAACCCAGCCACAGGCTCTGTGCTGTGCATTCTTCCAGCCTGCTCCTTCCAGCTGACAGCAAGATGTGAGAGAATTCTCAGCCCTCCCTACCCTGAGGGGGCCCCCTGGAATGGAGGTCCCCCGGGATGGCCAGTATTCAGGCCCCAAACCCAAGTGTGAACAGACCCCTGCATTCTGTGGGTGAAAGACCACACACCAACCAAATTGAAAAACCCAGAAAGACAGGCCTTCTATAAACAGGCTTCATTCGAGAGGGACCAGCGTGGCAGGCCTGGATTTTCAAACAGATCCTATGGCCTTGGTCGGGGCAGGGATCTTCTAATGTTCATGTTGACGGCATCAAGAAGTTGGCCCTTGAACAACAGGTCAAGGCCATTGGTTCAAGGGCATAATAAATACTTGAGTCTTCAGTGAAAGCCTCAACGACGCCTGTAGTAGTCAGGGTCTTGGCAGGCGACGGCATACTCGGATTGGGTAATTTGAGGATATTCTGAGAGCAGGTGTAGGGACACCAAGGGGTTACATATTCTGTCTGAGAGCTAGTCATAGTGAGGCCATTCTAGCCCAGGCCTGATGCGGGGTGGGGAAGGAGTCCCTCTAGAGCCCGGTGACCGTGCTTGGGGATGCACAGTCCAGCCTACTGTCACTCCGCAGCGGGGCACTAAAGGGACAAACTCCCTCCCTTCCTCCTCTGATCCCTCCATGCCCTGTGGCTTGCACCACAGCCAGGAGCAGGTGGAGAGTACACGTGGGGGCAGGGAGGTATCTGGCCCAGGGTCTCATCCGTCGTGGGGCCAGCGAGCACCTCGGCTTTCATGGGTTTCTTTGTCATAAAACATCAGTGGCGCTGAAGCTTTGATCGGCAGGATTAGGCGTTGCTCTGTTCCGGTTTGTCGTGGGTAGTTGTGTGTGATGAAGCTGCTGTTTCAAAGGATGACTCCCCGGCTCTGTTGCCCCACCCTGGAGACTCTAGCCCCCTCACCTTTGCCAGCCCCTGATGCAAATAGTAATTTGCATTTTTTCAGGTGCCTTGAAGGCTCCCATGAGGCTGTTCCTTGGGGCAGCAGGCTGGCTTGGGAATCAGAGAGAAAGGCACCCGATCGGACCCGGAGTTCTTAAGAGTCTCGCAGGAAGAACAGAGCTTGCCCCCAAGAAGCGGCAACCTGGAGAGCTGTAAATCAGCCCTCTCCTCCTCTGCAGGAGCTCGCCGGCTTGGTGGAGTCCTGCGGAGGCTGATTAAACCCGGAGACAGTCAGTAATCCACCCAGTGGCAGCGGTTGATGTTCCCCACCGTCTCAGTCTAGTACACACTCCCTCTCCTTGGCCCAAGAATTGAAGAGGACACCCTTGAAAGGGTTTCTGAAACTTGATACCTACAAAAAAAATTCTCCCTTCCCCCCTTTGCAGGAACATGAAATCTCCCCCTTCTGTTTTTCACCAACTTTAACACTGCAGATGATTGGGGCATCGGTCTCGCTGCTGACTCGGTTTTAGAAACGGGCAGCGTGCCTGCTTTCAAGTAAGTCAGCAGTGTCTGAGCTCGGAGCCGGGGACCACCCTGAGCTATGAGGAAGGAGTGGTGGGGGTCTCGGGCTCTGCTGAAAGGCGGTGGCTTTCAGGGAGTGGAGGAGGCATCCCTGTGACAGCGATGATGCTAAGTTTGATGCTAAGTTAGCGTGAGTGCAGCGGGAGAGGGTGGCCGGCCGTGGGGATGCTGTGACTCTGAGATGGGCACTAAATCCCGCCAGCTTGGCTGGGACAGGAGAGACCTTAGTTGGGAGGGGCTGACTGCTTGGCTGGGGGGGGTACCCTCTGGGCTTTTGCCCACACCCCCTTGTTACTCGCCTTAGTGGGCATTTCACACAGGATCATTCCCTCCCAGGGAGGAAGGACAACAAAAATGCATGGCCAGGCGGAGGGGTGGCCAGGGGAGCTCAGGCATCCTTGTTCCCCCTTCGTTGTGGGAGCAGCTCATGGGGACCAGCTGCTCTGGGTCTCAAGTCTCACGTGCCCCCTTGTGAACCCACTCATGCATTTGGGGGGTGAGCAAAACTCAGTATTGAGGAGGGGATTATTCAGTGAGGGAGCTAGATGGGGTGTCCTGAGAAGGTGCCTTTGTCTAATAGTTCTCTGATTTAATCCCAAGTGGCAGTTTTTAGGGTACCATACACACTTTCATTTTCCTCTTTTTTTTCAACAAAGAAAGCCAGAGGCAGCCCCATGGATGGACTCTTCAACTAGTGGATGACAGGGACTTCTAAGAAAATGCTCATTCCTAGGTGTATGGGGACATGAGGAGACTTGAACCAGGGGTGGTATTACTAGCAAAGACCCCTCATCTTCCACCCAGT
Source organism: Cheirogaleus medius (assembly GCA_008086735.1). Classification (NCBI taxonomy): domain Eukaryota; kingdom Metazoa; phylum Chordata; class Mammalia; order Primates; family Cheirogaleidae; genus Cheirogaleus; species Cheirogaleus medius. The sequence goes on from VBSM01003143.1 coordinate 43,534,650, forward strand.
GCCCCTGGGAGGAGACTTGGGCCCCCTAATCAAGCTTGGAGTCGATGTGGGAGGCGGAGCCCGGCTTCTGAACCGATGTCGCCCTTTCACAGAGAGCTCCAAGTAGAAGAGAGAGGTGCAAACCTGGTGACATATTTTATTCCAGTTGAGTTTAAACTCCAAGCCCAGCGCTTGTCTCAACTGCATGGGCTTCCGAGTGGGAGTATCCAGTGTCTGTGTCACCATCAGCACTTCCTTGGTGGCAGCATTGTCAGTGCCGGTGTTGCCCAGCCCGCGTCACTGTTGACCTTCACCCACTGGCTGAGGCTGGCCCGGTTCCCAGTCCAGCTTTGACCCCGGCAGGATCCCAGACGGAATTTCAGCCTCGCCAGCAGGTGGAAGCCGGGACTAGGCATGTAGCCACAGGGCTGGAGGCCAGGACAGACTTTCCACCCTGCCGCCCAGATTCCTACCGTGTGCTGGGCTCTACCTACATCCCTTCCCCATCTGTAGATAAACGAGGTGAGGCTCAGAGAGGTTAAGTAACTTTCCCAAGGTCACTCAGCTACCAAGTAGGAATCAAACCTAAGTCTTCCTAAACTCAGAAGTCCTTACCCACCCTGCCCTCTTGCTCCCCTAGTTGAGCCTGGACTTCCTCCTTGGTTCTTTACACCTGTCACTCCTTTTCCTCGCTGTATGGCCTGGGTGGAGTTTTGTGCTAAGTTGATGTATTACCCAGAACTCTGCCGCTGGCCCTGGCCTGAGTTGATCTGCCTGGTATAGCTAGCCAGGCCCCTGCTGGACTGTGCCCCACGGACCCTGACCCTGGCCCACGTCGGGCCCACACACACCTCTCCTTGTTGGGCACAGGGTCTTGTTGCCCCCTGTCCAGTCCCCAGACTCTGCCCCTCCCGGTCCTACATCCCCCTCCTCCCCCACACCAGCCCCTGCTGCTGAGGTCACCCCCACATGGCTTGCAGCTGATGGACCTGTCCTGGGACAGCAGGGTTGGGGGACAGTTTTGAAGGTCAGGGAGTCTTGCTGCCAGCCCTACCAGGCACTGGCTGTGTGAGTCAACCTTCCTGAATCTCATTTCCTCATCCATAAAGGAGGGATAATAGTAAGTCCCAGAGCTGTGACCATCTGCTGTGCCACTGAGCCAGTGAGTCACCCCAGTCATGCCCACTCCCCAGCCCACGTAGGCGAGAGCTGCCCCAGGGCTCACAGCCTTTGCAGCAGGTGACTCAAGGGCACGGTGCACGCCCTCTGCCCCCACCCAGGCTTCAGCCACTCAGGAGGTATGAAGGCAGCCTCAGCCTGTGATGACGACCTCAACTTTGGGCTGCCCTGGGCTGGACCCTGAAAGAGAGTGACAAAGATGGCCATTGCTCTCTGCCCCTGCAAGACTCCAGCCAGCTGACCCACTGGCCCTATGCACCCCACTAAGAACAGTTTCTGCCCTTGCCTGGAAGTCACAGGAGCTCCAGGGACACAGCACAGGGCCAAGGAATGGACAGTCATGGCTCCAGGTGCCCGGATGAGGCTGGAATGCTGGTCCGCCACCCTCCTGGCTGGATCACTTCGGCCAAGTCTTGCTGATGCCTTTTTCTCACGTCTAAAATGAGAAGCATCTCAGGGCTGTAGAAAGGATTAACTAAGCCCCAATGTTATATGTGAAAGTACCTGACATATAGAAGATCATCAAGAAATTTTTTTTTCTTCCACTTTTTGCTGCTGCCTGGACAGTTTGTTGCAATGCCCAGCTGCATTTCTGTGGCAGGTCATACCCTGTACCTGCCATTTGGCACACCTGCCTGGCCCCCAGGCCTACTATCTGTTGCCTGTTTAACTCCCAGACGCCCTGCCTGGGTCTGCCTGCCCAGACATGCCTGACCTGGGCCAGGGCACTCCCGGCAGAAAGCTGAAAGTCCGAGACCCCAGACCAAGCTCTGCTACTCACTTTGTCCTTTGGATGAGCTGCTTTACTTTGTTCTATGCCTCGACTGGAAGATTGGGCACCCCAGCACCTATCGTAGCTCTATCATGAACACACAGCCATGAACACAGATGCCCTGTAGGAACTGGTCAGATTTCAACATGGTTACAATGAGAGCCTGGGCTCTGGAGTCAGCCTGCCTGGGTTTGAGTCCTCTGCACTTCCTGGCTGTGTACCTGAAGGCAAGTTCAACCCCTGCCTCCATTCTCTCTTCTGAACAATAGGAGTGATTGTAGTACTAGCCTAATTATCTGACTATTATGATATACTGGAATGCATATAAAGCATTTACAATGAAGCCTGGTGCTATAGACTGAATGTTTGTGTCCTCCTAAATTCATATGTTCAAATCCTAACCCCCAATTTGATGGGGGTTAGGATTGATGGTATTAGGAAGTTGGGACTTGGAAGGTGATTGGATAATGAGACATAGTCCTTATGAACAGGGGATTAGTGAACTTATAAAAGGGGCCCAAGAGATATCTTTCACCCTTTCTTCCATGTGAGAACACATCATGAAGATGGTCCTCTGTGAACCAAGAAGTGGGTGCTCACCAGACACTAAATCTGCTGCAGCCTTGATCTTGGACCTTCCAGCCTCCAGAACAGTGAAAAATAAATTTATGTTGGATATAATCTACCCAGTCTATGATATTGTTGTTATAGCAGCCCAAACAGACTAAGACAGAAATTGGTACCAGGATTAGAGTGCTGATGTAACAAATACCTAAAAATGTGGAGGCCTCTTTGGAACCGCGTTATGGGTAGAGGCTGGAAGAGTTTTGAGGTGCAGGTAGAAAAATCTTACATTGCCGTGAACAGGCCTTCAAAGGCTGATGAGGGACCAGAAAGAAAAGAGGAGAGCTTAGAGTTTAGAGAAAGCCTCGATCAGAGAATTCCTAAGTAATCCTCAATAGAATATTTGTAGAAGTGTGGACAGTAAAAGTCATAAATCACAAAAAGAAATAAGGAACATGTTATTGGACAATGAAGAAAAGACTTGTTATAAAGTGTCAAAGAACTTGGCTGAATTGTGTTTGTGTTCCAGTGTTCTGTGGAAGGTAGAATTTGAGAGCAATGAAATTGGGTGCGTACCTGAGGACAATGCTAAGCAATGTTTTGAAGGTGTGGTTTGGTTCCTCCTGACTGCATATAATAAAATGTGAGAGGAGAGAAATGACTTAAAGATGGAAAGGTTAAGCAAAAAGGAAGCAGCACTTAAAGATTTGGAACATTCTCAGCCTATCCATATTGCAAAAAATGAGAACACTGAGGGTGTGGCCAAGTGACTCTGATCAGGAGATTAACGTGGGTCGGCAGTCTGGCCTGGGTTGGGAGGTCGGAGACTACATGCCAAGGCTCTGCAGGTCACTGCCGGCTGTGAGCTCCTGAGCAGGCCCTGCTTCTGTGGCAGGACAAGGCTGTGGTCTCCATCGCAAGAATGGGAGGTGCTAATCGTTGAGCGCCTGCTGTGGTCCGGCTGTGCCCGTGTGCGGTAACCCTGCCAGGTAGGGTCTGTCATACCCATTTCCCAGAAGAGGAAACAGAAAGATTAAGTCAGTAAGAGGTCATGTTGGAATTCAGACCAGGGCTGTGAGACTCCAACGCCTGTCTTTCCCCTGCACCCTGCTGCCTTAGAAGACTGAGACAAGCACTTCCAATTTAAATGGTTTGTGGATCTGGGGACTTCCCAGGCACACCCTGGATGGATGGGGCAGGGAGGGGGAGAGGCAGGGTCTGGATTAACTTGTCCAGTGCGAGTGACAGAGGCCACCCAGCCTGCCTCGCTGCCTCCACAGTGGCACTGAGGAGTCACTGGTCAGCAGTAACCGAGGCTGCAGGTGTTATAGGCACTTGAAACATAAGGTTCATGAAGACAGGGCCAGTATACAAAGCCTGTGATATAGGCGGAAAACTGCACCACATGGACCTCACATGCCACATGCCTCTAGTGTGTCCTTCCTGGCATGCCAAGGAACCATGGGCGGGGCCCACCTCCTCAGACTTGGAGAGAGGTAAAGTATGAGGTCTTAAAATAAACACATCACCTATTCCTGATTTAAAATGTATGACTAGGCTGGGCGTGGTGGCTCACGCCTGTAATCCTAGCACTCTGGGAGGCC
>VBSM01003143.1:43538847-43552027 GCA_008086735.1 Cheirogaleus medius
TTTCTTTTTTCTTTTATTTTTTTTTAAGAGATAAAGTCTCACTCTGTCACCCAGGCTGGAATACAGTGGCTATTCACAGTCGAGATCACAGCTCACTGCAGCCTCGGACTCCTGGGATCAAACAATCCTCCCGCCTCAGCCTCCCAAGTAGCTGGGACTACAGGTGTGCACTACCATGCCTGACCTTTTTCTTTTAATTACATATAACTTTATTTTCCAAAACAAAATTTTAGTGAAAAGAGCATCATTGTTTTCCATTTTTTATTGATACATAATAGAGGTACATATTTTCGGGGTTCATGTGACAATTTAATACATTCATATAATTTGTAAATATTAAATCAGTCTAATTAGGATAGCCATCACCTTAAGTACTTTTCTTTAGGCTAGATACATTCGAATTATTCTCTTCCAGCTATTTTGAAATATACAACAAATTATTGTAAGCTATAGTCACCCTACTGATCTGTCAAGCACCAGGCCTTATCAGTGCTGTCCTTCCTATGCTGGGAAGAGCCCCCACATTAGCGCCCACTTCTCACCCACGGACTCCAGACACAGGATGTGAGGCCTCCTCTGCAGAGATCCCACCCTACAGCCTCCACCGCGACTGCACTGGACTCAGTCCCGCTCCCTGGAGCTTAATGAGGGCAGAATGTTCTAATGCTTCTGGATTTCCTGTGTCCTTCCTACTTCCTCCTAAGACCCTTACGCGGGGCTTGATCTGGAGTCCCTGGGTGGAATGAGGGATTCATGAAACCCCGAGATCATATGCAGAAGTTTGTGTGCTTCCCCCAGGGAAAGGAGCCATGGCCCATCGCCTTCATCAGATCATCAAAGGGGTCTGTGTTCTGAGAAGGTTTCAGAGCCCCCGGGTGCCAAACTACAGTGACCTGTCCCTCTACAGAGCACGGTGCTTAAGAGCAGGGACGGACGCTGAAGCCAGACTGCCTGATTTTGAACCCTGACTATCCCTTATTAGTTAGTGACCTTGGCAAGTTTCTCAGTCTCTCCATGTCTCAGTTTCCTTATCTGTAAAAGGGGTTGACAAGAGTGTCTGTCCTATGGGGTCGTTGTGAAGATGAAATGAGCGAATCCACGTACAGCTCTCCCCCAGGCTAAATGATTACTTCTCCTCCTCGCTGCCTTGTGCGTTGCGCAGGGCAGGGGATATCCTGGCCACTTTTCAATGCACCCGGTGCAGGTGCCACAGGGCCCACCAACTGGCCGAGTGAAATAATGCAGCCAGGAAGCCTGCACGCTGCTCTCAGAGGGGGGAGAATTCCCTTTAGACAAGCTGGGAAATAAACGAGATCTTCCAACAGTTTCAGTCGTGGTCAAGTACTGAGACCCAGTCCCAGGCCCACAGGATGCAGGAGGTGGCTTGAGGCATGAGTCAGAGGCCACACATCTGAAAGGGGCTGCTAGCACCTCCATGACAGCCTTCTTGAAGTACCTTGTCAATCTGATTTCTAGAGAAATAGAGGAGCTACTGCGTATTGAGCACTATGAACCAAACATGTTAATCTTACTTAATCCATTCGCTCACACTATGAGGAAGCATCATTATCCCTACGTTTTATGTCAAAACTAAGACTCAGCTGCATAGCTGCTAAGTGGCAGAGCTGAGATTCAAACCCAGGTCTGTCTGACCCCAGGACTCAAGATCCTGATGACTATTACTACAGCAGCTATCCTCATCACAGTCACTTGGAGCACTTGGACAGCATAAATTACTGTACCCACCACCAGAGTTTCTGATTCCCTAGGTCTGGGGTGGGATGCAAGAATTTGCATTTCCAGCAAGTTCCAAGGTGGTTGCTGTTAGACTGGGTACCCCACTTTGAGAACCACTGTGCTGGACCAGCATGATGAGTGGTTGTCAGGAGCTCACACCTGGCCCAGGGAGAGAAAGTGGATGCTTCATCTGCTGCTGTTCCAGTTGAGGGCTCAGGACTGGAACGTCTTTAATGAAGCTAATGCATTGTGGACACTCAGCCTTGCTTTAAAATGATCACAGATTTGGGGCAGAGCCTTTCCATTCTAAGAGCCAAGCTCATCTTCACCACGCGCCCAGCGGCTCCACTCCTCACTGGCAGCTTTCCCACCTGCTCCCTTCAGCTGAGGCCCAGCACCATCAATATTCACGTGGGAGGGGGAGGGGTGAGAGAGGGTGAGGGCTGGGGGGCAAGTATCCAGGTTTGGAGGTGGCAAGCTGGGGTGCTGTGTTCTTACCCCTCCCAGGCATCCTTGTTACTGGGGAACAGCGGGGCGGGGTGCGAGGTCGCCTCCTGCTGGGGTGGGGTCACACCTCCTACCTGTTCTCAAGAGCTCATTAGCTGCTCAGGTGATATTCACTGTTTTTCATTTTGCTGAGTCTTTGCTGAGACTCAAAAAGGGAAATGAGCCATTACCAAACAGCAGCCCTTTTCTGAAACAGAAACTGAACTGACTGCATTTTCTAATAACTTAGCTTTATGAGCTAAGAATGCAGAAGTCTGGCCTTGCTTTATCCAAGTTGCTTTCCAGAAGAAAGCTGGGTCTGGCTCGCCTTCTGCTTACAAAGCTCTGGGAGAAAGGGACAGGAGGGGTTAAATGCCAACATGGCCAGGCCCATGGGTGCCACATCAGTGGGCATTTAATAGCTGGCCCTAGCCTACAGTGAAGATGTCTGGAAATTTCCTTGGTTTATGCTGCCCAAGATCCTCAGGCTCTCTCTGACCTGTTGGGTAAGGACCAGCCACCTCTTTTTTTTTTTTTTTTTTGAGGTCTTTACTCTGTCACCCAGGCTGGAGTGCAGTGGCACGATCATAGCTCACTGCAGCCTAGAACTCCTGAGCTCAAGTGATCCTCCCACTTCAGCCTCCCAAGTAGCTGGGACTACAGGTGTGAGCCACCACACTTAGACTCGAATCTTGAAATAGGAAGAGTCAGGATTTCAAGATTGTTCTTTTCTAAGCATCGAAGGAGGCAAGAAAAGCTTCATCTTTCTCTGATGCACACCTTTTAATAAAAAGATTTGTTTTATAAAATTTAATCAAAAAGCCACACTTAAGGACTTAGAAGGCCACATATGGCCTTACAGCTGCAGGTTCCCCACCCCTGGAGGGACCCTGGGCAAGTCAATAACCTCTGAGCTTCAGTATCTTCATCTGTAAAATGAGGTCATTAATCTTGCAAACCTCAAAATTCCGATCATGTCAGATTGCCTTATAAACTGCAAAAAGCCTACAAAATAGCATAATTGATCTTGTTATTATTACATTGCCTTTAGATCTATTCATACTTTATCCCATGTAGGACCAAGGGGACGTGACAGCCTGGAGAGCACAGCCCTTTCCCCTTCTGGATCACGCTCTGACTACCTGAGACACCTAAATCCCTCACCCACATGGGCTCCAACCTGCAATGAGGGCCTGGGCAGCCTTTTCCTAGATCCATGCACCCGAGGGCAGACTGCTTGAGGAACTCGTAGGCTTGAGGGATGGCTGTTTGCAAGTGGTGCAGAGTTGAGACATACAGATTGGCTGTCCTCATTTGTGTATAGGAGACCCCTCTAGACGTAGGACTGAGCAGAACTCTGACAAGTCTGAGAATTCTAGATTCAAACCTGACCTTCCAGGTTGTTATAAAGGTATATGTGGCAAGGTAGAAAAAGAACATATTTTAGGTCTGTTACTTGATTCATACCTTATTAATACATATTGAGGCACATGGTGCATGGGCCTCCATTTGTACTCTTGTCCTAGGTCCCCAAATGTTCTTTTTTATTACTGGAAGTTTGAATTCACTTCCTTTGAGCCAGGCAGACCTCTCATTTTCTTCTTTATTTGTGCCTTTCCTCATATTTCTGTCCCCTCTGTCTTCCTAAATATTCAAAGCTAAGCCTTATAGGATATATAGCCAGGATTAGTGAAGGTTAGTAGAGACATCAGCAGCTCCCTTCTTCTCTCCCCAACATGCAGGACAGACCACGGGCAGGGGCTGTGGGTCCTCCCTGGTCAATGGCTGGCCTCCTTTTTGCCAGCTAAGCAGTTTTGAGATGGTGGTATCTCTGCTATTTCATGGTAAGAAGATAGAGCTCCACTCTGCTATCACCATGGTAACCCTAAGGCATAGGGACTACATGATCCTAGTAAAAGCCAGAAGCCTCCATCCTGGTATATCTGGAGGTGGGGGTGGGGGTGGGGAACAGGCCCTAGAAGCTTACCTAGATTTTTGTTCAGAGAATGGCTACAGGAAGAGTGACACTGCTTGCCACCACCCCCACTCACCACCTCCATCCTGAAAGGGTGCAGGGCCTCAGCTGGCAGAGGGGGAAAGTTGGTTGGTGGAAGGTAGTAGCCAGTGACTTCAACCACCATGAGTTGGATGGGGCTCCTGCTGGTGTAGAACATGAATCTCCTAAGGCTTCTCTGTGCTGATGGTGTCATTTTATCTACATTTTACGCCATGTAAAGCCTTTTCCCAAGGTCCCCTTCCTACTGAGACACTGTGAGTGCAGAGACTCTGATCCAGAATGGGGTTGCTTGCCTCTGAGTTAAGCCTCCCCTGCCCCAGAAAGTAAGACAACAGCTGCTCCCACTTGCTTCTTTGGGTCCTGGGACGATGCAGCAGTAGTAGTTGAGCAGCTTTTGGTGCACATCAATTCCTGCTAAACAGTCCATCTCACCTGTGCCTGAGATGGTGATAACGCAGAGAAGGAGGGTCACAGGAGAAAAGGTGAGAGGCTGTGAAAGAGCCACTAGGAGCTATCCCCTGCTCTCCACCTTCCCCACAGACCCTAAGAGAATCAGAGCAAATGTGCATAGTGCACATGAACACCGGGGGCTCCAGGGACTGCCGTGGCCACTGTTTTTACAAGTGTGGAAGCGAAGTGCTGGTACTGCACTGGGTAACTTTAGGTGCCACCAGGCAGAGCATTAAACAACACAAAATCTCCGTGTATGGAAGTTCTTCCCTTTTCAGTTCTTTCAATTTTGATCAGCTGCAGGAGAAACTTTCAGTTTATTGCTTGAGTTCTTCGACATCTTGCTAAAACTTAATATTTTCCCTTTTTAACAAAAAGAAATCAAATCTCAGTTCCAGGTCTTGCCCACTAGAATTGAGCAATGTTTTGTTTTTATTTGCATTTCTTTCTATGGTTTCTTACCTTTTATTTGACAGGTGATATTGGTTTTCCATTAAAGTAATGATATACAGTTTTTAAAAGTAAATATAAGTAAGGCAACTGAAAAAGCAATTAAAAAATACAGGTGGGACCGGGTGCAGTGGCTCATGCCTATAATCCCAGCACTTTGGGAGGCCAAGGCAGGAGAATCACTTGAGGCCAGAAGTTCAAGACAGCCTGGGCAACATAGTAAGACCCAGTCCCTACAAAAAATTTAAAAAATTAGCCAGGCATGGTACTGAGTGCCTGCAGTCCCACCTACTTGGAAGTCTGAAGCAGGAGGATTGCTTGTGTCCAGGAGTTCAAGGTTGCAGTGAGGTATGATCATGTCACTGCACTTCAGCTTAAGCAACAGAGCGAGACCCTGTCTCTAAAAAAATCAGTTGGTTTAGCAAACTTGGATATAGCAAATACTATTTTTTCTTAATATAGCAAATATTATTCAAGTTTATCATTTTATATGCAGAAGACCCAGGCAGAAGTCCTCAAACCCCAAAATGGTGTCTGACGTTTTAGGAAAAACATAGACAGCTGTCTCCCTTGAAACCCTGACAGTCACAGGCTAGGTAAGTTCCCCCTTTTAAATTTAGGACCCCATTATCAAGAGTCCTCTTGTTTTGGTGTTTTCAGTATTTTCATTAGCCAAGAAAAGTGAGAACTTCTTGGGCTACTGATTGTCCTTTTTAAGTTTAGGGCAGAAACCTGACCATTTTTCAGAGGCAAAGGGCTTCAGCAGTAGAGAGAGCTGTAAGTGGTAGAGGAGAGAAGAAGGGGTTAAAACAGAAGTGGAGCAAAGTGTTATGTAGGAAGTAGAAGACACAAAGCCAAAGCACCTTGAAGATTTTTTAAAAACTTAAAACTCTGGAGAGTGGCAGAAATGAATCCGAGAGATTGTCCCTGTCTCTCATAAAGTTCTGACCAGAGCCAACTTGTTACAACTACTATGAGGATTTGCCTACTAACCTCAACCAGGCCCTCAGTAGTTGCCAAGCACCTGGCTAACACTGGACATCCTCTTGTCAAACCTCACAAGAAGCCTTTAAATTAAAATCGCAAAACCTCACAAGAAGCCTTTAAATTAAAATCACAGGCTCTGGAGTTGCACTACTTGGGTTTGGAAATCTGGCCCCATAGAGCTGTGTGAGTTACAGGAAATTAAATTCTTCCCTGAGCCTCAGTGTCCTCATCTCCAAAATGGATTTAATACCTGCCTCTTAGACTTCAACACTAACGTTTATCAAGGGTAGGAAGTAAGCAATCAGTAACAATGTCATTTATTATTATTCATTATTGGTAGTATCAGTACCAGAAAGTCAAAAAAGCTTCCAGAGGTTATCAACCTTTCATAATATGATTCAGAAAATATGATTAAGTGTCGAGTTTATTAGAGCCAAAGCTTGAGGATGGCCACCCCAGAGTATAGTCAAGTTGCCCAGAATATACACTCCGATTAGCAGCAGTTTACAAGTGGGTTTTTAAGGAAAGAAGAGGCAGTTCCTAAGCTGTTTACCACAAATTTACATTAAGTTACTGATTGGCTATACATTGTCTTTCAAATCACAAATTCCAGAACATCAAGATGATGGGTGAGGCACTAATCATGAAAAAATGTCTTTAAACAGCTGTCCCCGAGCATAGGGGTGTGGGGCTGTGACTGAAGTCCCGTACTCCTGTCTCTCTGGGCCTGATAAATTTTGCATACTTCACTAGCTCGGACTGCTCTGAGCTATTTTTCTTTTCTCAAGGTCATTCTGCCCAAGGTCACAGAGATGAAGCGAGTAAGCTAGACTGGTGGGCTAGGTCCTGGAGATCTAGCTGGGGAGGCACGGAGGGGGTGTGGGGAGGGGCTCAGGCCGCCTGGCGTGGGCCATCGGAAGATGCTCCAAGCTGCAGCTGGTCGCCTCGCTTCCGGGGACTCAGCCCGGTCTCCCAGGGCTTGGACTGCCCGGAGACTCCCACAGCTGTGACACACCAAGCGGGGTGCGGCGGATGTGTCAGCCCCGCGAGGCCGTCCCGTTCGGTGACCCGAGGAGATGCCGGCCTGCAGCACTCAGCTCGGACAGGAACTGCTCCCAATGCCTCGGCCTACACCGCCCCCGCCGGCCTCTCCCGCAGCGAAACGGCCCCTAGCTTCAAAACAGAGGGCCGAGCCGGCTTCCGGGAGCCGCGGGGCATGCCGGTAGCCGGGCCTCACAGCCAATCCCCGCGCGGGGGCGGGCGGTGGTTACCTGGCAACGGGGCGGACGCCCAGGTGAGGGGGCGGAGCCAGTGGGGCGGGGAGAAGGAGTGTGGTAGCTGGAGGGGGTGGCGACCTGCCAATTCCGGAGAAGGCAGCTTTTTCTGTCCCCAGTTCTCTCTCATTCCTACCTGGAGTTGAAGGAAAGAGAAGATCATCAAGGCAAATGATAAAAAACAAGAATAAACCGTGGGAACACATAATGACCCAAAAGATACTCATCATATATGTTGAGCACTTATTGTGGGCCTGGCTCTTTGCAAGGATTATTTCATTTGTTCCTCATGCTATTTTGTAGGGAAAGTATGGTTACTGTTCCCCTTTTGTAGACGAGTAAACGGAGGTTTAGACAGATTAAACATCTTAGCCAAACTACCTCAACTAGGGAGTGGCAGAGCTGGAATTTGAAGCTGAGTGATCTTGGACTCAGGAAACCTAAATCTGTGTTCCTACTGGGACTTGCCTGGGGCAACCCAGGTTTTATGGGGTCTGAAGCTTAGATGATTTGGGGAGCCCTCCCGCTTTAGGAAAAAGAATTAGAAATCGCAAATATAAAATTAGGTACAAAAAAAGAATACTTATTTAGAATGTAAAAAGAAAGCACAACAAAATATTTTTGTTCATTTTACAAAAATATATGACCATGCCAATGCATTGCTAGGGCCTCTACACAAAGGCATCCTTCACCCTCAGCTTCCATTGAAATCCTTCAATCAGATGTCGAACTACCTTGCAGGTCTCCTTCCCGTCCTGTATCCCAGCCAAAGGCCCTAGCAATGGGCTTATTGGGGCTTTTCTGGTTGTGGGAGCAGGCATACTTGAGTGCCAGAGAATGGATACCCTTGGAAACAGTCCTCAAATACTGATGATGGACAAGGAGCTGGTGGATCAATTCCCTAGCCTACTCATCCAAGTGGGATCATGCTGAGACACTAAGTGGTTCTGAGGGCACAGTCCCAGGCCAGCTGCAATCTGCATCACTTGAGAACTTGTTAGAAATGCAAATTCTCTCTCACTGCATGATCTCAGAAAAAAAAAATAATAATAATAATAAAAAGAAAAGAAATGCAAATTCTCAGTCTACTCTCTACACTTAGTGAATGGGGAAGCTCTGAGGAATTGGGCCCAGTCATTGGTGTTTAAGAAGCCCTCCTAGTGAGCTCGTTCTCAAGTTTGAGAACCGCTGTTCTACTACACTGTTACCCAGAGTTCACTTGTGGGCTTGAGCTCCGGTTGTCTACAATGGTAACCTGCTCAACAACATACCTATTTTGGGATCTCCTTCCTTTCTTTGTCTCATTTCCTCACTCTTCAACTGGGCCTTCCTGGGATCACCTCCAATAAACGACTTACACTTGAATCCTTGTCTCCAGTCAGCTTCTAGAGGAACACCACCTGAGACAGGGAACAACAGGGTACGTGTCATTGCCCAGTGAGGAGGAGGCTGGTGGCTGGTACTCACAGAGGACTGAATGCTCTGCTAAGTGCTTTGCTCTCATTGTGGCTTTGAAACCACCTTTTGTCAAATTAATAAGAAGCCATAAGGTGGAAACAGTGGTAGGGGCCTGAACTCTGCAAAAGTACAGGCATAGTTAAAAATACACACACACACACATACACATATAAAACCAGCCATTGTTCCCTCGCTTGCTTTCCTATAATTGGTTACTACTCAGGAGTCACATAACTGATGGTCATGAAGATTCGTAGCGTTCTTCTGTCAAGGGAAAAGAACCCAGACTCTGAAATAATTTGGCCTGAAAAGGCAGGGCTTCCCAAGTGGGGAATTACAAGTTATAGGTGGGTTTAAAGATTCTTTGATTTATAATTGGTTAAAGAAGTGAAGCCTTGTCTAAAGGCTTGGAATGTTTCAAGTTAAGATAAGGAAGTCCGTTAATCAGAGACAAGTCACTGGACATATTCTGAGACTCGTGATCTGTTAAGTAAATTGAGGACCTGCAGGTGTGGTTCAAGCCCTATCCTGTGTAGTCCTAGGCCTGTTAATGAGTTACAAAGGATATCTCCAAGAAGAGAAGGAGGCACGAGGAGGCATGTCTGACCTCCCTTCTCATGGCCAGCAACTCAGCTTTAGAGTATTTCTGGGTTCCTGTTGGCCAAGAGGGGGTCCATTCAGCTGGGGGGGCTTAAGATTTTATTTTAGTTCACACTTCATTGCTCCCATAGATAACATCACCCTTGTGAAACCTAAGGCTGGTCTTTGAGATATCTTCCAGGTCCTGCATTCTGGTGGAACAACTGACCCAACCAGACCAGTGGCCCAAGCCGGGGAACCAACTCAACTGGTCCTGCAAACTGGGCACTGACTCAGCACAAGAAGACAATTTCTGCTTCTCGACCCTATGAGTTCATCCCCAGCCAATCAGCAGGCTCAATTCTCTAGCCCTTTGCCTGCCAAACTATTTTTAAAAACCCTTTCTTCCAAATTCTCGGGAGATAGATTTGAGAAATTCCTCCCATCTCCTCACATAGTGCCTGTGATATTAAACTCTGTCTCTGCTGTAACCCCTTGCTGTCCCAGTGTCCCAAGCTTCCTCTTGAGCTGGGGGCAAATGAGCCTGGTTGGGCTGTAACAGCTTCACCCTTTCAAAGTCTCACTTACCCCCAACAGACAAACAAGGTTTGGAGGATTGAAGTGGCTTGTGCAGGGATTTGAACTCAGGTCTGCCCTGAGTCCAGAGGGTGGGCTTCTTACCAGTGAGGGTAGAGGGCTGAGACAGGCAGGGACCCCTCTTAGGGGCTTTCAAGGCCCCCCAGGCATGGAAATAAGGAAGATCTTCAGTCCCTTCGGGGGAAGTTCCAGGCACCTGGCTAGCCTTGACAAGTGAATGGGCAGCCTGTTGAGAAGTAGGCCAGAGCCACAAGGTGTTTTGGTTCCCCATGGAAACTAAAAGATGGCATCTTAACACATGTCATTGAGTTGTTTTTCAGAAACCCCCACCTGACGGAAAATGCAAATAAGGGGGAACTGAGGAATTAAACTCTGACCACAGTTCTTTCTCCTCAGTTTTACCCTGAGGGGCCTGGAGGGAATCACACCCATTTTACTCCTTTCCGGCTAATCTCTGACTCCACCTGTGACCTATAGCTCCCCCTTCAGGATGGCCTTCGCAGATGGATCTACAATTCTGCCTGCCTGAGATGTACCCCTTCTTTATAAACCCTGGCCTGCGAGCCATGAGGGAGTTCCAATCTTACACGTTAGCTGCCTGTTCTCCTTGCACGGTGCCCTGCAATAAAGATGCCTCTTTCTCTGGCTGCCTCTCTCAGCTTCAGTGTCTGGCTTCACTGCACCCACTGAACAGACCCCAGTTTGGTTCAGTAGCAGGCCAGCCACATTTTGTTCTTTTGTCATTCCTGCTCTTCTCAGAGCACGAAGGTGTTACATAAAAGTTATAGGAAGGCATCATTTTGGACTAAGTTTCTGCACGAGGCCCCAACAGACCAGACTAAAAATCAAAATGGAGTCGCCCATGCTAAAGTTCTCCCAAAATCAGGAGAAAGAGGGAATAAACAATTTATCAAACAGGCCAGTTTAAATCTCAGTCGGTGTGATGATGAAGTTGCCTCTGCGTTACTCATGAAGCAGTCTGATGCTAACCAATCAGTTATTTTTCTATTGTTCTTTGTTCCGGTCCCCACCTTACAAGGAAAGTAGCTTTGAACCAATGAACACTGTCTTTGTTTTTTGCCCCTGCTTTCTGCAGCCCTTCTGTCTATAAAACCAGTCTCTTCTGCTCAGCTCATGGGAACACTTATTCTGTTTTATGGGATGAATCTAGAATCACAATCAAGCTAATGAGATCTTTAAACTAAATTTGTTGTAATTTCGTCTTTTGACACAGGGATCCGGTCTTGCTGTGAGGAGTGCTATAGGCTCTGCACCTTGGAAAAAATCTAGCATGGACATTGCTGGCCTGGAAAGGTGGGGACACTGGCTGAGAGCCCCTCGCTCCCAGTGCCTGAGGCCCTTCACTCAGTGCTCCCTCAAGGCCCATCCCCCGCACACTCCAGCCCACGGCATCTGTCCCTCAACTTGGAGCTGGAACCAGTCCTTTCACAAATACCTGACACTCAATCTGGTCATCTGCTGCTGAGGGGCACTGTGGGGGCAGGGGGTGGGGATTGTCCATGAGCTCTGCTTTCTCCCATGTTTGGAGGCCCAAGGTCACTTGCTTCTACACATTTCTAGGAAACTATAGCTCTCACTCCCTTGGCATGTACCCTCAAGAGGAATGGAGTTGCCTTCTTCTCTGGGCCCACAGCACCTGCGGCTTGAGGTTCCAGCTGTCTGTCTTGTTAATAATTGTTTACCCCTCCCTCTCCCGTGATCCAGGAATGATGATGGCTGCGTTAGCAGGTTGGGGGCAGATGGGGAGACACTAACAAGATCACAAGCCTTGGTCTTTGGTTCTGCTGCTGTCTTTGGGTAAGTCCATTTTTACCTCTCAGAGCCTCATTTTTCTCATCTGTAAAGTGGGAAGTCCTACTTCCCTCCCCTGAGGTTGTTCTAAGGAGGCTGTGCTCATGGCAGGCAGGTAGTGCACACACCTGAGACAGGCATGTGTGCTGATGGGCACAGGTTTGCAATTGGGAACCCCCTTGCTCCTTCCATCACAACTGATGAGGGAACTCAGGGGCTTGTCTTGGGTTCTCCAGGACCCTGGTCTGCCAGCACATTGCTGGTGATGCCCAAAAGGTAGGGCCCTCTCTCCAGGACACTGCCAGCCTACCTTGCAGGCAAGGAACAGAAAGGGTTACTTCGGAGATCACTAGGCTTAAGGATGCTCCAGTGCTTCGCCCTGTCACAATCTGGCCCTGTACCCCCACTCTCCAGTTGAAATCAGGTCCCTGTGCAATAACCTCACATCACGACATTCACTTTTCCTTCGTGACACTTATCACCAGTGGTAATTATTTATCTGCTTGTGTAGTTTTTTTTTTTGGATACAGGGTCTAGCTCTGTCACCCAGGCTAGAGTGCAGTGGCATCATCGTCGCTCATTGCAGCCTCAGACTCCTAGGCTCAAGGGATCCTCCTGCCTCAGCCTCCTGAGTAGCTGGGACTACAGGCATGCGCCACCACGCCCGGCTAATTTTTCTATTTTTTGTAGAGATGGGGTCTTACTCCTGCCCACGCTGGTCTTGAACTCCTGGCCTCAAGAGATCCTCCCATGTTGGCCTCACAAACTACTAGGATTACAGGCATGAGCCACTATGCACAGCCTGCTCGTGTGTTTTTTAAAAACTTTTTAATTATTAAAATTTTTTAATGTTTGCGAAAGAAAACATGAACCCCATGTACCCATCGCACAGCTTCAACAATGATCAACTCAGGGCTGATCTTATTTTATCTGTCTGCTCACTCACTCCCACCTTCCTGTATTCATCTGTAAATATTTTGGTATGTATCACTAAAAGATAAAGGCACTTGTATAAAACATGACCACAAATACATGTCATAATGCATTTATCCCAACCCGTAGAACGTACAGCACCAGGAGGGAACCCTAATGTGAACTATGGACTTGGGGTGACGATGATATATCAACGCAGGCTTATCAGTTGTAACAAATGTACCACTCTGGTGGGGACATTGATAATGGGAGACGCAGTGCATATGTGGGCAAAAGGGGTGTATGGGAAATCTCTCTGCCTTCCTCTCGATTCTGCTGTGCACCTAAAACTGCTCTTAAAATCTTAAGTCTTCGGCCGGGCGCGGTGGCTCACGCCTGTAATCCTAGCACTCTGGGAGGC
>VBSM01003143.1:43552127-43563787 GCA_008086735.1 Cheirogaleus medius
CCTCGGCCTCCCAGAGTGCTAGGATTACAGGCGTGAGCCACGGCGCCCGGCCTTCATGAGAGCTTTCTATCTTGTTCTCAGCTGTATCTGCAGTGCCTAGGACAGCCCCTGAGACCTGGGAGGTCCTGGGAAAGTAATTGTTGGGTGGATGGATGGATGGATGGATGGACGGACATATGGGAGAAAGGCGAAGGGAGCTGGGGGCCCACTTTGCTATCCTCGGATGCTGCCCCGTCCCTTCGGCGCTGGGGCAGGACGGCTGCCTTGCAGGCCCACAGAGTCTCTTACCCTCCCAGAAGCGAGCGGCACCGTGGAGCTGCAAACCTCTCAGTTTCTTCCCTCCCATTCTGCCTTCCGCTTAATCGGGCAGCAAGTCACTAATCCTCTCCTGATGGCTGCAGCCCGCTCCCCCTGTGCCGCTAATTCCACCTTCCGACTTAATCACCATACTTAGCACTTTCAATAAGGGCTTTTCATCTTCAGAGCGCCGCTCAGGCATTAGATGATTACTGTAATCTGCCCGACTCCCACGGCGTCAACCAGGATGGCAGGGAAAGGACCGGGGAGCTTCCCTCGATCTCTTGGAGACTCAGTTTCCTCATCTGTAGAATTGGGCTAATATACCTAAGTGGTGTGGTTGGTGTAGGGATTAAATCAAATGAGACTGGTAAAGTGCCCAGCACTGTCCCCGGATGCCTAATAAGCCTTCGGTAATTATTATCTTTCCCTTGTTTAATTTAGAGGTTAACTCTTACCGGAGAGCCCAGCAGATCTGGATTTGAATCCAGCTTTCTCTACTTAGAGTTAAATTTTCTGAGCCTCAGTTTCCTCATCTCTAAAATGGGGGTGTCTACCTTAGAGTTTGCTGAAAGGATTAGATGACATGCTATATGTGTGTGATGTGCTGGGCACAGTGTGGGACACCCAGCGAGTGCTTGTGGTCATTCCTAGAAGGAGACACAGGCAGGGAAGGAGACAGAGGATATGGTGCCCTTCGGGAAGGTGCCAGTTACTTCTTTCCTCTTTTGTTCTCCAAGCCGTTCAAGGCAAAGAAAGATGTCTGTTGTGCTCCCCACTATATCCCCAGCAACTGACCCTTTTGCCTGGCTGTGTGCTCGATAAACGAGTAGGTGAAGAATGGGTGGAATTATATTTGAACAGTACCGGACAGTTTATAGGGGACTTCAGATCTTTCTTCATCTGACAAGCGGAGTAAGTAAACAGGCCAGGGATTATACCCACATTTCACAGATGAGAAAACTGAGGCTCAGGGTGATTAAACCCACAGCCTATACATCTTAAAAGCTGGATCCACTCCCACCCCAATTTAGATGCCTTAGGAGGAGTGTACTTGGCATTGCCCCCTAGAGGAATTGGGCCTCTGTCTTAGCTAGAGGTCTTTTTGAGACCTTCTGAAGCTACAGACATTCTGTGTGCTATTCCTGCCTCTCACTGTACTTGGTATGGGGTTGTAACCCAGTACATCTGTTTTTAGTTGCTGAGAATTTCAACAATAGGCAGCCATGAACAGCTGCTGTGGTTGTGCTCTGTGCAACTCTAGGGGACAGATGCCATTCACCATGACAGCAATGAATCAGAAAGGTTAAGTCCCCACCATGAAGTTGGAGGTGACTCTAGGAGGAGGTAGAGGGCCCTCCCCATACACTGGCTGGGCCTGGGTTAGGCGATTTGTTCCAGGAACGAGGGCTCCTGGTACTCGCTGGCCTAGTGCAGGGAGGCAGGGTCCATGATCGGAGTGTGAGAATCGGGAGGCTGATCTCGACCCTTCTTAGGAGAAGGGTAGGAAAGCCCTGGGATCTGAACCCTAATTTTAAAACTTGAGGAAGCCGAGGAAAGGAAGTAAGACTCTGAGTTAGACACTTCATGTCTTCTATTGTATGTATTTTATTATCTATACAGGCAACAACTTCATCTTTTTATTAATCTTGTTAATAAAACTCTTTGCATAGGCATCATCAATTCATTTTACGAGGAGTTAACTGGGGCACACAGAGGTTAATACATTGCTCAAAGGGTCACACAGCAAGGATTTGGCACAATTGCGATTCAAACTCAGGCCTGCCTGATTCCACGCCCCACTCACTACGTTGTCTCTAGTTGTGACCTGCATTTTATTAACACAAGGGAGGTAGCAGAGGCCCAGAGAGGGGCGGCGATTTGCCCAGAGTCACACAGCCAGCTAGTGGCTGGCGGGAGAGACTGAACCCAAGAGTCCAGACTCCCAGTCCCAAAATGAGCCCCTAAGGGTACCTGGTCCACAGGAGGTCTTCAGTTGCTATTTGTGATAGAAACAAGGCTAGGGAGAAATCCTGGATGGCTGGGGACATAGGAGGAGCGGGGTGGGAGGGTGGAGCAGACGGTAAAGAACGTCTAGTCCTTGCTGGAGACGACGACCCGCTGCTTTCCGGCCCCCTCTCTGTAGGAGTTGCCCCAGAACCTTCCCTCCGAATCAGGGCTGGGCGCGGAGGGGTGAGAGGTGCCGCGTGGCGCTCGGCCTCCAGGTGGCGCCCTGCACTGCAGATCTGGACTCCCCTGGGACGGCGCCTGCGGGGAGTTTCCCTGCTGCAGGGCAGGCAGGACCGGGGCAGGGGGTCTCCGCCAGAGTTTTCAGGATGCCCCCAGACCACAGCTCCCCTTCCTCCCCAGGCCCCTCTGCCTGGCTTTGGCCGCAAAGGGCTGGCAGGGCCCAGACTGGGAGCTCGCGCCTCAGCGCCCTCCTCCCTGGCCAGGCCCTCTGCAGGGCCCGGGGTGGCAAACCCACAGGGTCCTGGGGATCATCCAGCTGCTTCCCAGCTGCTTGACCTTGGCCAGTTCACGCAACCTCTTTGAGCCCTACTTCCCTCACCTGCAGAGTGGACGTGGGATTCATTTCTGGGACGTTAGGAGGATCAGACGGCACATTGGTAAAGCGCCTGGCCCTTGGCAGGTGCTCAGCGGAGAGGAACTATTCGGATTATTCCTGTGGACAGTGGCCGCCTGTCCTGATGTTCCGTCTGCCTGGCTGCCATCTCCTCTCTTTCTGACCTCACGATGCCAGTCCATTGCAGCAGCGGTCCCCAACCTTTTTGGCACCAGGGACTGGTTTCATGGAAAACAATTTTTCCGTGGACTCGGGTGCGGTGGGGTCTGCGGCCCAGACCCTAACAGGCCACACTAGTCCTGGCTGGGGAAATGGGGGGACAGGAGTGACCTGTCCACTCCAGGCCAAGGCGTTGAGAGCCTCTTGACTCCTGTACCCTTTCTTGCTCTGCCACAGTGACCCGTGTGCCCGCAGGGACATGTGTTCCAGTAGTATAGCTCTAAGTTGGGGGCACCCTGGATCCCCAAGCCACCCTCAGAGGAAAGCCATCCCACCATCACTGCACTAGGTGTGACCAAGAAGTAGACTTTTATTGCCACTGAGGTTTCAGGGTCTGTTTATATCACAGTGTAACCTAGTTTAATTTTACTGATACGGCTTCCCTGTGCCTCAATTTTCTCATCAGTGAAATGGGGACAATACCAATAGTACCACTATCATGGAGCTATTATAAGGATTAAATGAGATCATGGATGCAACCCTCTTAAGATGTACAAATCTTAGTTTTATTATTCTATGGGTAGATATAGAACGGTATGAAATGGTCTTAGACCCTCAGAGCAGGAAGGACCTTGGGACCCTGAACTCACTCCTCATGTTTAGATGAGGACACTGGGGCTCAGGGTGGGGGTGGGGTGCTTTATGCAAGGTCCTTCAGGCAGACTGTGGCAGAGTCAGGGCTGAGTCCTGGGTTTCTGAGCCCCGTCCAATGTGCCTTCAGACACGCTTTGGTCCCTGTCCTCTGGGAGCTTATGATCTAATTGGAAACGAGACAGACAGACTATGAAAAGATCATGAAAGATTCCGTGCTATACACAGATGCGGAGTCGTCCAGACAGTGAGGATCCTGAGGGTAAGAGGAGGCTGAGGACCTGGGGGTCTGGGAGGTGGGCAGAGAAGGCTTCTGGGAGGTGATGGGATTTGAAGAATGGGTTTCAGCAGAGATGAGGGGCAGGCAGCGCATAATGGCAGGGGAGAGGGCAATAGAAGCCCAGGCCAGGGGATAGGGATGTCCAAAGAGCAGAGTGGTGCACAGGACAGATGAATCAAAGTATGGACTGTGTAACCAGTCCCCCATTGAGGGACATGTAGGTTTCTTCCCCTTTTTGCTCCCCATCATAAAGAGTACTGCACTAAACACCCTCTCTGTATCTGTGCACTTTGCCAATTGAGACAGAGGCTTTGTATCGAAGAGAGGTTGGGTTGAACTTGCACAGGTACACCGGCCTTATTTGCGGAGATGAGGTGGGGTCTGCAAGGTTTTGAATGCTACAGTGATACATAGATGCTTTGACTTAATTCTTCAGGTCAAGACCTCCCAATTTTCATCATTCACTTACCATTGTTACCAATTTTGGCCTATCCATGTGACAATGATACTGTTAGTGACCCAATTCAAATTTTAAGCCCTCACTTTTAAACTCTTAAATTTATTTTTAAAACCTTTTTCTCACCTCCATAAGTGAAAAAAAAAACCACTAATTGCAATAAATGAAAGATAACTATTAAAATAAGTATGATGATAACAAAATAATATCATTATACAGCCAAAGTTGCCTGTTAGAGGCTGAGCAGAAGGCCTGATTCCTTCTGGTTCAAGAAAGAGAAATGATCAAGTGTTAAAGACACAATAGCACAAATGCAGGTGTTTTCCTTTGCATGTTTATATAGGCTACAACAGAATCGAGGAGGGGATAACTTCCTTACTGTGTGATTCAAAGAGATAACCGGAAGAAGGCTTGCATCCAGCAGGAAGTGACGCGAAGACCATACCAAATGGGCGGGAGTCCTGTCTTTTGATGACTGTTACCAAAATGAGAGCAAGTTCTTTTCTGGGGTGGCTTCCAGAGGCTAGACCAGATGATGCAAGGCTGCCCCTCTTGTTAATGGACATTAGGTTTTCTGGCATGGGACTCAGGGGCCTGGGTGGGGGTAGGGGTTGGTTGTTGTCCCCCAGCATAGATTGTAAAGACCCCCCCCCGCCATGGGCACTGCCTTCTCCCTGCACCACAGTCTGCCGTCAGGGCTGGCTCCGTGGACGTGTGACCTGCACAGTCCCATAGAGCCCTGTGTTTGGAAGAGCCCAGCACTCAGTTTAATGCTGTGCTGTCACCATCATTCTGTGGAACACACACCCGCAGGCAAAAAGAGGGAGGCAGACCCTCTGTGTACCAATGTGGGAAGAGCTACAGGACTTATCTTAAAAGAAAAAACAAAAAACGAGTTACAGAACAATATATGCAATATGTCTATTTATAAACAACAGAAAATTCTTTAAATTTTGAAAACACACACACAGAACACATCATTCTTCCATTTGCCTTCACTTGGTTAGTGATACATCCAGTTGCCATTCTTCTAGGGTTAGCCTAGAGATGGAGCAGGCGTCCTTGATTTATTAACGTTTACCATACGTTCACAATTGTACCCGCTCCGTGGACAATGCAAGGACCTTAGAGCGTTCCAACCCCATTTACCCCCTTCCTAACTCATGTGTTACGGTGTCATGTATTTTAATTCTCTCTATATATTTTAAACATTAGTTTTATACAACCAAGATTCATTTGTATTAGTGCGTATTTCCCTTTCTATTGCTTCCTGAATATCCAAGCTTCCATCTGGGACCACTTTCCTTCTGCCTGAAGCATACCCTTTATATTTATTTTTATATTTGAGCCATTCGTATGGTTCAAAATTCAAAAATACAGAAGTGTGGCACGATAGATATCTTTCTCTCCTGCCCCTGCCCCCAGCCAAACACTATCTATTCCATATGCACATAGAACATTGCTTGGAAAGAGACACACCAACTTGAGAACAGTGGTTTGTCTCTGTGGTCTGAAGTGTTTGTGATAACATATTCCTGTCTCCCGTATGCAAAGGAATAGGGAGTCAGGGCCCAGGACAGGTAGCCAGGAGACCCAGTCTCTTCTGCCTGACGGCCTCTCATTGTGTCCTGCGGTGACAAATCCTCTCTGTTATATGTGTGTGTCCTCATTTGATCCTGGCCACAGCCCTGGTGGCCAGCAGGGGCAAGGTTCCTCAATCTCAGGACAGCTAATGCCCACAGTTCCCATTTTCATGAGCACTTACTACATGCCAGGTACCACTTTATATTAGTCAGCTCGTTTGATCCTCACAACAGCTCTGCTAGTATTGTACCATTTTATAGATGAGTAAACTGAGGCAAAGAGAGAAGTTAGGTAACCTGTCTAAGAGGCACAAGCAAGACTCAAACCAAATCCAAACAGTCCAACTCCAGGGCCATGCTGTTACTAACCCCATTTTACAGATGAAGAAACTGAGATCCCAGAAAGTTGAGCCCTATGCTCAAAGTCACAGAGTCGGCAGTGGCAGAGCAAGAATTCACATCTATGATTTTTGGGGTCAAAATCCATATCCCCCTGCCAATGATTTTCCTCTGTGCACTAGAATCACTCAAGGAGTTTTCCAGAATGCCATGTTCAGAGGTTAGCCCAGACCAGTCAAATCTGAATCTCTGGTCCTATTTTTACACCCTGCCTCACCTCCTAGGAGCTTCTAGGGTTGAGAACCACTGTCCTTGCCCATAGAGGAACAAGGCTTGGAGCCAGACTGCTTGGATTTAGTTTAATCCAGACTTTTCCCTCATTAGCTCCATGATCTTGAGCAATCTGCTTTTATAGTCCTATGCTGCCTCAGTTTCCTTATCTGTCAGTTTGGATAATTATAGTGTCTTCTTCCTGTGAGGATTGAGTGAGACATTCCAAAGACTTGGAATGGTGGCTGGCACAAAATCAGCTTTAAATAAACCCCAGCATTATTATTATCATCACTGTCATTATTATGATTATTTGCCGTGTGACTTTGTATAGATCTTGTCCCTCTCTGGGCCTCAGGCTCGCCATCTGTGAGTACACCGTGAGGTTTGGACTGTATGGTTATGAAAGGTATCTTCCAGCTGGGATACATCCATGTCACCATCAACCGGCTGGATCTCAGGCCTTCTCCACCTGTCCCCACCCTTTTGGAAGCCCAGCCTGGCCTATGTGAATGATAGGCATGTGTTTGGAGCCCCAGGGACATGGTTTTGTGGGACGAGTCCAGCCTGTGATTGTGCTGTTGACTCCTTTCCCAGCCAGGACACGCTGGGCTGTGCAGAGAGGAATTGCCCACCGCGGGGTGGTGGCTGACAAGGCTCCAGTTGCCCCAGAGAGACAGAGGGCCCTGGATAGAGGGCCCCTCGGAGAGGCAGGATGGGGGCCGAGGCAGAGCTTGGGCCCAAGCCGACTGCCTACCATGCCCAGGGCACTTGGTGCCAGTCCTTGCCACCAAGCGCCATTCTACACCAATGCATAATTCATGCCCCCGTGTGCCAATCTGTGCCAGCTTTAATTAGCTTCTAACTTTTTGTCATTCATTTTGCTATGAACACCTTATAAATAAATGATGGGCGAGGGGAGCAGAGAGGGGGCAGGGACCTGAGGGAAGGAGCCTCGCTCCTCAGGCCACCTAGAGCAAGGGTGAGTTACCGAGACTGGGCCCAGGGAACCCCATGCCCTCCAGGGCTTTCCTGCCCCCCCTCCCCCACTCTGCACATGGTGGCCCCAGCCCGCCTTGTCAGCCTTCCCAGCCTGCTCCCTCACAAGGCAAGTCAGGCTGCCACAGCTGTGCCAGGCTCCAAGGGCTCACAAACCAAACTCGGGAGCACACATGTCTGGTTTATGGCGGCAGGCGCTGCCCCTAGAGAGGGCGAGCGGGCTGGGGACGCCTGCAGGAAGCGACAAATGGCTTTTCACCAGCCCGTGGATGGGATTAAGGGGGGAGCAGGAGGCAGTGCCGTGCGAGGCAGGACAGGGACGCCGCTATGGAGGACACCCAGAGGAGAGGCGCTTACACACTTTAAAAATAATAATGGACCCTCCTGGGGAGGAGAGACTTGTATGTGAGTGTTGTTTTGTTTTTACAATTTGTGAAGCACTTTAATGTGTGTTTTCCTCTTTTGATCTGAATGGCAACCTTGGGAGGTTGCTCAGGGGCTGGGGGCTGGGACGCCCATTTGCAGTTGAGGAAACCAAGGCTCAGACAAGCAGGCTAAGCCCATTGTCCCCTGTATCCTTGTCTAGAGAGCTTTGTATTACACCACATCGCCTCTCCTCCTTCCCCTGGGAAGGCAGCAGGGCAGAAAGCACCCTAGTGGAGGCTGGACAGCCAAGATGGAGTCAAATCCAGTACCAGGTGATTTGAGAGGCTGGACGTGTTTGAAACAAAAGGTTTGGAATCTCTCCTTCCCTCCTTTCCTTCCTTATTCACTGAGATTACAGGGTGAGCTGGCTGGTTATTTGGTGTTTGGGGGATGCAAAGACATGGAAGGAAGATGTCCGTGCTCCAAGATGCCAGCCCTGGGCCACCCTGGGCAATGCCCTGTCCCCTCCTTTCCTTCTTGTAGCTTGTCATGCTCTCGCCTGTTATTGAGCATCTGCGCCTCCAAGCCTTGCCCCTCCCTCTCCAGCATCACTTGCTGAAGAAGCCCAGGGCTCCCAGCACAGCCCCCAGGCCCTTTGTGGTCCACCCTTGCTCATCACCTGAGACTCGCCTCTTGCCTCTGCCCAGCGCGCTCCTTGGTCCAGCCCTACTGGGCAGTTCCCGAAGTCTCTAAACTGTTTGATGTCCCTGTGACTTTGCACACATAGCCCCCTCTACCTCAAATATCCTCGCAGGCCTCATCTTGCCAGGAACACTCCTCTTTCAAGGTTCTGTTTAAGTGGTCTGTCCTGTTTGAAGTCTTTCCCAATCTCCTAGGTTGGAGTGGACTGCACCCTGCTTGGGGTCCCCTCTGTCACTGCTGAACCTAGTCCCGGTCTGAAGAATGGCATCATCCTACTGCTTCATAACTGTTTGTTTCTGTCTCTATTTCTTCAACTAGACTGTAGCTTCTCTGAGGATCAAAATGACATCATACACTTCTCTGTGTCCTCAGCACCCAGCCCAGAGCTTGGCGTTCTGTGGATGCCCCAGGAATGTGTGTTAGATAAATGAACAAAGACACAGTCCCTGCCCTGCAGGATCTTAAAATCAAATGTGTCTCTGGACTAAAGATGAACTTGAAGGCACTGCAGAGATGTGGCCACTTTTGGAGATGCCTGGACAAGATGTTCTATATATGGAAGGAGCCAGTATGTCACTTTTTTCTTTCTTTCTCTTTTCTTTTCAACTTTGCAAAAGGGGAAGTAGAGTTACTCTGGCAATGCTGCCTCTGTCGCACTGTGCTCCCCCTGCAAGCAACGGAAGAATCCCGGGATCTCCTTAACACTTACCTCCATCTCACCCCATGATCACTCCCTCTCCTAGTCCTGTAGATTTTCACCTCCTGAATGCCACTTCTCTCCACCGTCACTTCATCTATCGCCCCACCATTCCAGGCTTCTGTCACCAACCACCTGGACAACCGTGACAGCCCACGGAAATGTGAGTTCCACTAGGGCATGGATTTGTGTGTGTGCATGCTCATGCGTGTGTGTTTTGTTCACTGATGTGTCCTAAGTTTCTAGATGCACGGGGGTTAGCTACCTTTTTCTATAAAGGGCCAGATAGTAAATATTTTTGGTTTTGCAGGCCCTAGTGTCTCTGTTGCAACCCCTTAACTCTGCATTTGTAGCATGAAAGGAGTTAGAACTGGATAGGCATGTCTGTGTTCCACTAAAATTTTATTTACAAAAGCAGGTGGTAGGACAGATTTCACCTATGGGTAGCAGTTTGCTGACCCCTGGTCTACAAAATTTCCTGGCACATAGTATTTGGCAAATAAATATTTCTAACTGAAGCAGTCTCCTCTTGTCATCTATTGCCTCCTAATCAAGTCCCCATTTTTTCTAACCACAAACCAGATCATGACTATCCTACCCCTTGACCTCCACCCAAACCACCTCCTTTGAAGCCTTCACCCTTAGGACAAAGATCAACCCCTGTTCAAGGCCAACATGCCCCACACAGCCTGCCCTTTCTCCCACTCTAGCTTTACACTCACTGTGCTCCCTACTCTCTCTGGACTTCCTTCACTTCCTTACACATGCCAGCTCCTTCCTACCTTTGCACAAGTTGGACTGTCCATGGTGGGTGCCTGGGGCCTATGCGCATGCTGTTTCTCCTGCCTAAAAGTCTATTCTCTCTCTCCATTGCTCATCCTTGAGAACTCAGCTCAGTCACCTCCTCCGGGAAGTCTTCCCTGATGCCTTAGGCCAGGTGCCATTAAAACACTCTTCTTTCTAGCACTGATTCTGGCTATAATTTTACCTGCAGATGCGCTTCATTGACTGATGCATGGTTCTCCTATTAGAGGAGCTGCATGAGACACAAGGACCAAGCCTGTTTTGTTCCCCATCCGATTTCCAGAACCTATTTCAGTTAGCTAGCACACAGCAGTGACTATGAATGAATGAATGAATAATGAATGAATGAATGGTAAAGAGCTGGAGCTTTGGAACCAGACAGATTCTGAGTTTAATACCTGACTCCTCCACAGGGGCAAGTCACCAACTTCCCTAGAGTGCAGTTTTCTTACTGTAAAACCGGGACAGCGGCAGGGCCTACCAGAAAGGCTGTGTTGAAGATACAGTGAGTTGAGGCCCAGAAAGTCTCAGCCCAGAGCCTGGCTCCAGGCAGCTACTGTCAATATACTGACTGGAACGGTGACAGGTCCAGAAATCCTGCCGCATGAGAAACAGTGTTTTAAAAAATCAGAACGTTTAGCCTGGGGAAGTCAAGATCCAGAGCAGGCAACAACCCTCTTCAATCACATGGATACGGACTCCTCCCGGATCCAGCTGTCTCAGAAAGTCACGAAGCCCCTGTCCCTATAGATGTACAAAAAGCAGCTGGGAGACCATTACTCCGGGGTGCTGCAGAAGGGCCTCCCGCTCGGGTGAGGGTGCCTAGGTGACCTCAAGGGTCTGTGTTCCAACCCGGGTCCCTCGTTTCTAAGCACTTGGAGGCATCCTGAGCTCGAGTGAGGGAGGGGGCGCAGGTGGGAGCGCATGAGTGGGGTGGGCGAAGGCAGCTGGTGGGAGCGAAGCGCCAAGCGGCCCCAAGGACTGGAGGGACCGCTCAGCGACTCGGGGAGCAGAGAGGGGGCGCTTAAAGCCAACAGATGGCGCGGGCTCACCTAGGCCGAGCGCCCGCCCGCCCGCCCGCCCGCTCCGGCTTCCCGGGAGCGTTCCTTGCTCGGCCCGAGGCGCGGAGCCGGCGCGAGGCTGGCGGGGCTCCCACCCCTCCGCGTGCCCCTCTTCGGGACGGCGAGCGGCCCTGCGGGGCACGGCTCTGTCACGCACCTGGGGCCGCTTCCGCGGGCTCCCTCCCTGCCCCTTTGGGGGATTCGTCGAGTTGCCACAGCAGCCGGTGCCATGACATCGGCAGAGGGCAGCTCCGCCAGCACTGAAATATTCATGCCCTGAGCGCCCGGCTGGGCTCCGCACCGCTCCCGGGGCTCCGGGCGCGAGCGGGCCGGGGCTCGGGGGTCCCGGCGGCCCACGGGGCGGGGGCGAGCGGCGGAGCGCGGGCGGGCGGGCGCCGGGCGAGGCGGGAG
>VBSM01003143.1:43563887-43595004 GCA_008086735.1 Cheirogaleus medius
GCGAACATTCAGGGACGTTGTTCTTGGCGCTTCAGAGAGGGTCCAGGTCTGCATGGGAGCAGGATTTCGGGAGTAGAGGGCGTTGGGATCCAATCCCGTCCCCTTCCGAGCTCTGGGTCCCCATTTGGACAGTGGTGATGGGATGGGGTGGGGCGCACCCCCCGTGCGGGGTGGGCAGCCGGGTTGAAGGGACCTAAAGTCACGTAGGTCCTCTTCCCTCATCACTTCGCTGTGCCCGCGGGAGACTCCAGGGGACTTATGCATTCTCCCCGGTCCGGTCTGGCTATGGGAAGACGCGCCCCTGGCAGAGCCGGGAGCGTTGTGCGGCTCATGCTTGGCCTCCTGGCCCCGGGGCTGGCCCGCTACAAGCCCTGCTGGCTGTCCCCAAGGGCTCGAGCCCGGGAGCACTGGCCCTCGTGCAGAGCCCGCGCATTCCAAGGTGGTGGCGGCTCCAGACAGCGGGCACTCTGTGCCTTGCTTTTCCTGGGCGGGCACCTAGAGCGGCTGCCTCCATGCGGTGAGCGGAGATCCGGTGCCCTCGCCGCTGGCCGCCGGCCGCCGCCCCACTGCGACCCCAGCCCTAGGCCTGGCGCTGTCAGCGGTCCACTGGGAGGAAATTATCCTTTCCTGGCTAGTAACACGCCCCCACCCTCCCCAGTAATTCATAAAGCAGAGCCTTCCTCTTCTGCGAACTTTGCCTTCTAGGACCAGAGCAGGCATTGACCCTTGCTTTCCAGCGCCTTGGCAAGTGCCCCCACCCCAATTTGGATTCTAAAATAAGCTGGAGAGACAGGAGGATTGGGGTGTGTGTTGGGTGGAGGCAGACCCTTGCACAGGGAAGAATTAGGGTGCCAGTTGGGGATGGGCATAAAGAACCTTATTGGGGCCAGGAGCAAGGTGCTGATGAGTCAGCCCGTGGAGGGGAGAGCTGGCTCTGAGTTGGTGCTTGGTTCATGGTGCAGGGGTAGGCGCACTGCGGTCAGCACCTATGGGGGTGTGGGGGACCAGATGTCGCTCTGCAGAGGAGGAGCTGGGAAGGGGCCTCTTGGCTGAGGGACTAGCAATGCTTGGTGCTGACTGCCAGGGCTGGGGAGGGCAGGAAGGCAGAGTGCCTGCATGGCAGAGAGGGAGCATAGCCCGTGAGCTGGAAAGGTGGCACTACATAAATGACTGTGCACCAGGAAGCTCTGCTCCAGGTGCTGGAGGCACAGGGAGGGGTGAGAGGCCCAGAGCTAGCATCCTTGGCTTACCTGGGCTGGGCCCCCATGTGCGTCTGTCTTGGCCTTCCTCACCTCCGCTCGGTGGGGCTCCTCTCGCTGCTTACCAAAGGGCTTGATTTGAGGGTTGTGATGGCAGATGGTCCTGGTTGCCTCCCAAATAGCTCCCCCAGCCAACAAGCTACCTAACCTGCAGTTTCACCTTTTGAGGTTCATTTCTTTGAGCTAAATAATTTAAAGGGCACCTTTCTGAAGTGCGAATTTAAGATGCACGTTCTTCTGGAAGGTGAAGGTCTAGTGGAGCCTTGCTCCTCTGAGTGTGGCCTGAGGACTTGCAGCATCAGCATCACCTGGGAGCTTGTTAGAAATGCAGCCGCTTGGGCCCTCACCCCAGGCCTCCTGAATCACAGTCTATATTTGAAAAGATCTTAGGGGGATTTGCGGGCTCAGTGAGGTTTGAGCTCTGGTCCACGGTGCCTTGCAGGGAATGAGCATTTCACGGCTTGGCACAGAGTGTGGAATAGGGCAGTGAATAAGAACGCAGGGATGAGAATGAGACTGAAACTTCTTTCCCTGGACCTGTGTGCTACGGTTGGGCTAAAAGTCCACCGCTGGCCCCTTGGGGCTGTCCTCTGCTAATGTCTCAAGGATGTTGATCTTTTGGGGGCCTTTAAACAGATTAGAATAACAGCCCAGCTTTCTGTGCAATTAAAACTGCACATGGAGCCGGCCAAGGTGATGTGCAGCTGTAGCCCCAGCTACTCAGCAGGCTGAGGTGTGCTATTATGATCGCACCTGTGAATCGCCACTGCACTCCAGCTTGGGCAACATAGCAAGACACATTCTCTAAAAAACAAATAAGCAAACAAAAAACTGAACATAGGCCAGTAGGAGGTGGGTGGAGAGGGCAGGGTTTCTGGAAGCTGGACTTGCCCTGCCTTTGGGGTGCCTGAGGCTGGGTGGATGCTGTCCCCCAAGCAGAGGAATTGAGCCACTGTCTATCACCTCATCTGCCCCTCTGAGATGGGTGGGGTGGCCTATTGAGAACACCTCACCTCTCGGTGCCCACTGGAGCTGGGCAGAGGGGGAGCTGCATGAGTGCCAATTAGGAGCAGCCACGGAGGAGAGGATACTGACCAAGCTCTGCCCACACCCCAGCCTGGACTGGACACCCCACTTGGGGCCAGGGGTATTGTGGGAGGCCCCTAGCCCCAAGACACAAAGACGATTCCAAGGCATAGTGGCAGCTCACCCCCCTGGTCCTCTGGAGGAATGATGGTGACCCTGAAGCCATCAAGGCTGGCCTGAGAGTTGGGGATCTAAAGGACTACAGGAAAGGTTTAGATCAGAGGCCTGGTGGGGTCAGTGGTGTCGCAGGTGAAAGGTCATCACATGGCTCATGCACCCTGGTCCTGCCAAAAGAGCATGCCCTTCCCCTAGGCTAGCCTCTTTGTCAGGAAGAAGTCAGCTCTGCCGGGGGGAGGGTTGCAAGGAGGATCTGTGGGAGGGCATGGATTAGCATGACCGCGGGCCTTGCAAAGAGCAGGCTAAAGTAAAAGCATTCTGACACTGATTTGAAAATCAGGCTGTGCGTCGTGGTTCGCACCTGTAATCTCAGCATTTTGGGAGGCTAAAGTGGGAGGATTTCATGAGGCCAGGAGTTCAAGACCAGTCTGGGCAACATGGGAGACCCCATCTCTACAAAAAATAAAAAAATTAGCTGGGCATGGTGGCAGGTACCTGTAGTCCCAGCTACTTGGGAGGCTGAGGCAGGAGGATTGCTTGAGCCCAAGAGTTAGAGGTTGCAGTGAGCTATGATCATGCCATGGCACTTCAGCCTGGGCAACAGAATGAAACCCTGTCTCTAAAAAAAAAAAAAAAAAGTTAAAAAATAACTAGGTTAATAAAAGTCTAACAATTTTCTTGAGCCCCAAGGTTTTTAAAATTTATGTTTTCAGATGTAAAATGTTTGTAAAAATTAACTTAATTGTTTTTGAACTCATTGGTTTCAAATTTAATTATAGTTTTTTAAAATTTTTATTTTGAGCCTTTATTTGGGTCCCTATATTGGCACTGGGGCAGTCCTGTTTGTGCATTAATAGGTGAGCAAGGTCATTTACAAGTTGGACCCTGCTGGATAGGTTATTTCAAGATGGGAGAATTTTGCCTCCAGTAGAAGAGAAATGGGGATTGGACTGGATTCTTCTGTACTCCAGCTTCATGTATGTAATATGGGTAATACTGACACGGCTCAGGAGTCATTGCTCCAGCCAGGAAGCCTTCCTGACTGCTTGGGTGGGCTGGGCTGGCTGCGCTCCAGCCTGTGCCTCCCTCCCTCCGGGTCCCTCTGTGGTGCATTGTCCCACTGTGCATCTAGCCCGTCACTAGCCAGTGGGCTCCTGAGGGCACAGGCTGTGTCTTTGTCCTCCTTGTATCCCCAAGGCCCACCGCACAGGTGGAGTTGGTGCTCAGTAACTGTTCATTGACTGAACGGGCTACTGCCTTCTCTAGCCCTATTGTTAAGGGATCATTAACACGCCAAGCGTTTACTTGCCTAAAATCAGTTTAGCTATGCATGTTCGTTACTTTCATTGGCTGTACTCTGGGGCGTAGGCGGCCGCCCCTGGAGTAAAGGGCTCAAAGTCACATGCCCAGAGGGGCGGGGATGCAGACAAGAGTGTGAAGCAGGGCCAAATGTAAGGCGATAGGGGGTGGTGGGGACTGTGGAGAGCTGAGGAGCAGAGGCCCCATGGGAAAGGGGCAACGTAGGGAAAACCCGTCTATGTGATAGAAGTCAGAATAATGGCTACGCCTCTGGGGGTATAATGACTGGGGCACGAGAGGTGCTTCCTGAGTGCTGGAAATTCCTACGCGTTGATCTGAATGTCTACAACGGTGGTGAATGATCATTTTTGCAAGAGACAATCCAGAAAACATTAGAACATTTGTGGGCCGTATTCATTTGGATTCAACATAAAAATAGCTTTATTGAATCCACAGGGCAGAAAATGCATATTCTTACCAACCTTATTGACTAGAAGTGTGTCAGTGAGAAAACTGGCGCATTTAAGAAGTAGCCACGTGGCCACACGGAGACAGCTTTCTAGCCTTTTGCTGTGAAATCTGATCGGGGTCTGTCGTGGGGAGTGGGGTGGGCGGCGGCTGCTTCTCATGGGGCCGTATATTTGCGTCTCAGGATTCGTGCCTTTGGGACTGTGTCCCTTCGATAGTGAATGTCCACGTGGCCCAGTGTATTGCCGAGGGGAATGGGAATATCAGACATCCCTCCTCATCCTCAGGGGCTGCAGGCTGTGTTGTTGAGGGTGTCACGGCTGACTCAGGCTTAGCAGTCATATTTTTTACATATTCTAAAACCCCATGCAAATGTTGGTCATTATTATGATCATAACCCAGTCCCTTCATGATTTTTATATGGCACTTTGGAGGCAGACAGAACTGGATTGAACACCAATCCTTCCACTCTTGAGCTCTGCAGCCTTGAGTCTGGCACATAACCTGGCCCAGGCCTTAGTTTTCTCATCTGTGGAATGGGAATAATTTTCAAATGTCTCATAGGCTTGCTATGGGCATTCATTAGATGAAAACTGTATAGAAGGCCTTTTGTGCAGTACCTGGAACATGGAAAATATAGCTTTTATTATATCCCTTTTCACTTCTGTGTTAGGAACATTATATTCTAGTAAAGAAGGTGAAACCTTTTCTTATTTTCTGAGCTTGATGATCTATAAAGTTCACAAATTTAATTCTTCCTGAATATATGTGTATGTATGTGTGTATGTGCACGGTGCTACGGTTTTTCATTTGGAATTACTAATAACAGTAAAAATATCCAACAGTTTTACAGAAAAATCTAGACTTCTGTCATGTCTGATTAGAACTGGCAACATTGGGTTCATGTTTCCAATTGACAGTTGTTGGTTGGAGCTGAGCTGCAGCTACTCCTTTTATTTATTTTATTTAAAAAATTCTTTAATTTGGGGAATATATACATATAGTTAGGTAAATAGATCTTAAATGAAAGTGGTGAATTCACTTATGTATACTCTTGTGTAACCACCCCTCACCCCCGATGGAGATACAGAACATTCCAGCGCCTTGGCAGGTTCTCTCATGCCCCTGCCCAGGACATGTTATCCCACTTCTCACTTCCCGCTTACTTCTGTCCCACCTGTGAGTTTCGCCTGCAGGCCACCTGCTAGATCGAGGGGAGCCTGCAGCCTGTAGCTCTCCCCAGTCCTCACCGTTCCCTACTATCTCACTGTGGACCCCACTTTGCCCCTTTGCACTGCCTCCCGGCCCCTCTAGCCATTTGCTTTTGTGACCTCTACTCAGGGCTGGAAGAGTTCTTAGAGACCAGCTAGTCTTACCATTGTGAAAGTGGGGAAACTGAGGCCCAAAGCCAGGGAGTGGCTTGTTCAAGGCCCTCCGATGAGGCTTGGCCTGGGCGGTGGCAGTCGGGGGCAGAGCCCTTCTCCTGTCACCCCAGCACGAGGCATGGCTAGGAGAGCAGGCGTGCCTTTGTCTCCCAGACCCTGGCCCGGCCCTGCAATCACAGTCACCCAGAGCCTCCTGCCTGCTGATCAGCCTAAGAGGGAAGGAGGTTTTTTTTTTTGTCCTGTGCCTTCCTGGAGATGCATCTTCCCCAAGACAGGCTGTTAGCGGCACTGCCTTCCTCTTTAAAGGCCATGCTCCATCTGGAGAGGACCTGAGATGCCATTTGTGACAAGCGCCCTGTGTACCACCTTGATTGTGTCTGTTTCTGAAGGAAGGCTGTAATTTGGGAGCCAGCGAAAGCGAGGGAGGGAGGGAAGTAGAGGAGAGAGCCAGAGAGTGCGAGTGGGAGGACAGAGAGGCAAAACAAAAGGGGCAGCTACGACCCTGTCTGGGCATCCATTTGTGTCACTAATCCTGTCCCCAAGGAAGGCTGGCTTTTCCTGGCTTCCCCAGGGTTAGGTGAGAGTTGGGGTGGGCGGGGTCCCTCCAAGGGGTGCCCTTTGGCTCTGCCCACTTCTGTTCTTTGCCTACAGTGACAGGACTTCATTCTCTCCAGCCACCACATCCCTTCTCCTGCTCTGAACTGCCCCTGGCCCGGGAGGGGCTCATCTTGCCCTTTTTTTCCTGGGGCCAGATTGCTGATATCATCTCTAGGGACCCAGGGGTGACAGAACTCAAAGCCAGGACTCTCTCTGCCCCTCTGCAGGGGCCTAGGGAGATGCACAGGTGGACTGTCACTAGAAAACCAGGACACACTGGGCAGTGGGGTGGGGCCTTTCCAGACCCATTCTCTCTTGTGCTCCAGGGTGCTGCGTTGGCCACTGGGGAGGCCCTTCGTTGGCCCTTC
This sequence comes from Cheirogaleus medius, assembly GCA_008086735.1. Lineage (NCBI taxonomy): Eukaryota > Metazoa > Chordata > Mammalia > Primates > Cheirogaleidae > Cheirogaleus > Cheirogaleus medius. The sequence goes on from VBSM01003143.1 coordinate 43,570,467, forward strand.
TGTCACCTGGTGCTGAGCATCACCTGTGCACCAACCTCTAACTAGTCGCTGGGCTTCATGCTGAGAGTCTACAGTAGCTCTGCCCAACGGAAAAGTAATACCAGCCACATGTGCAGTTTCAAATTTTCCAGAAGCCACTTTAATTAAAAGAAACTAAATGATTTTTTAGAGTTGATTTTACTTACCCCAGTATATCCAAAATGTTATCCTTTCAACATGTAATCAATGTAACAAATTATTAATATTTTACGTTCTTTCTTGCACGAAGTTTTTAGGATCTGGTGTGTGTTTTGTATTTATAAGACATCACAATTTGGGCTCAATACGTGCTCATTTTCTAGTGGCACGTCCCTCCATGCGTCCCCCTCTAAGCATATTCCAGATGCTCGATGGCCACATGTGGCTGGTGGCTACTGCGTTGGCCTGGGGGAGCCAGACAGTAAATACACAGGTAAGGCAGTTACCGGCGGTTGTGGGCGCTACAGAGAAATCAGGGGGTAATTGACGTGCTAGCGGGAGAGATGGGGAGGCCAGGGGAGGCCTCTTGGAGGATGGGAAGATGAGGTCCCATAGAGCTGAGTCTGGCAGGGATGGGGAGGGGAGTGGTAAGGAGGGGGCTGTGTGCACGGGCAGCCCCCAGCACTCTGGATGCCGTGCTCGCCAAGTGTGGGCTGCGCTGGCGTGGGGCCTGCAGTGGATAGCAATGCCTTAGAAAAGTTTATCTCTGGGGGGTGTTTGGGGGGTGTTTGTTTCCCCATCTTCTTTGTGCTCTTTCCATGAAAAGGATGAGTATGAAGTTCATCTTTCTGTTGCTTTTTGCAATTGGGAGTTTTTCAAACAGGGAGTGAGATGGCCTGGAAGGCTGAGGAAGCTGCAGCGTTTGGGTCCCCCCTGGTGGGGGTGGGGATCTAGCCTGTCCACAGCAGAGGGGGCTTGGATGCCAGAATGTCTCGTGTCACTGAGCAGACCTGGGGCCCATCTCCTCTGCCAGACTTAGGGCTTGGAAGAAGTCCCAGTGGGCAGATGCTTGGGGCCAGGTAAATGCAGACTTTCCTTGCTGCCTGGGCTTCCCCAGGCCAGGGGCGAACATTCGGGGTCCAGGCAGCTGGCAGGCACGGTGGCAAACTGCACACGCTCATCCTGTTAAAAGGGGATGCAGCCGCTACCATTTTTCTTGTGCTCCTAGGCAGGTGTGCAGAACAACTTTTAGGCTGGCCGGACCCTTTGATTTTTCAAAAGAATCCAGAAATCCAGGTTTTTAGAAAAACCCAACAAAGTCTACCTATTTAAAATGTAGCAACTAATTCAAATATGTGGAAACACAGTGAGGCCATTCGTTCATTTAGCGAGTAGTTATTGAGCCCTTGCTATGTGCCAGGCACTGTTCCAGGCCCCTGCCCTTGTGGCGTGTGTATAGTGGGAAAGCCCTTCGGCAAGCTGCATGTGGCCCATGCATGGCCGGTTTGTGGCTTCTGTTACAGACTGAGTGTCAGAGCCAACAGCAGTAACGAGAAGTGTTTATTAAGTGCTTACTGTGTGCCAGGCCCCGCACTTAGCACTTCACCTAAAATACCCGACTCAGTCCTCACAACAGCTGCATGAGGAAGGGTCTGCTGTTACCCATGTTCTACAGTTGTGCAATCTGGGGCACAGGGAGAGGTTAATTCCCCCAAAGTCACATAGCTAGCAGGCGGTGGGGCGGATTTGAGCCAAGGCGGGCTGGCTCCTTAATCGTTACTCTCTATTGCACTAAAAGGATGCCAGAGCCACATCCCTGCCCATACGGGTGGAAACTGAGCTCAGAAATGACAAAGACCTGCCTTGGCTTCACAGAGAGGCAATGGCAGGGCTGGGGCTGGGGCTGGGTCACCCCTTTTTAATCCAGCCCCGCCACGTATGTTTATTGCTGTCTGTGCGTTCCCTGTCATTGACCCTGGGCTAATGTTGAACATTCGGGCGCCTGCAGCATCCAGGCAGGGGCCGTGAGAGAGGGAGGCTGGGGAGGGAACATCTGTGACAGTGAATGAAGCAGGTCATCTGTCTTGAGCAGGTTGCCCCCATCTGGGAAGGCCACCTATGTCAGGGTCTCTGCGCTTGCCTGGACCTGAAGACCCCAGCCAGACCCCCAGCCCTTCCCATCTGTAAAACGAGGGGCTGCATGCAGCGGTGCCTGTGGTTTTATCCCAGCCGCACGCCTTTCCCTGCCGTTGGCCAGGCTGGCTCACGGGCTCCCTGCAGTACCTGCCCACGCGTGTTAGTCTAAGCCCACCTGGGCCTGGACTTCCTGGGTGTCGGCCCCAGTAACTTCGCTTGTACTTGTCCGGCATTGGTGTTCGCATGGTGACCACCAGGCAGTGAAATGTGTGTGAATGATGAAGAAAAGTGCCCCCGACAAGTGTGTGAGGACTTCAGTGATAGTCCCTGTGTGGACCCATGTGCTTTCATCCTCTGAGCCACACTTTTCTCATCTGTAAAGTAGGGGACAGACCCCTCTGGCCAATCCACTTGATTCAGGGAGTAAGGGGCTCTTGTAAAATACATTCACATGCTTGGCAAAATGAATTGAGATATATACAAATCGTGATAAATAAATATACATTGTTTTTGTTATCACTATGTATTTTATGACTTGAACTGTGCATTGATCCATTATTTATAAGATATATGCTGAGAGATATTTAAATAACATGACAATATTGAACCCCCCCAAAATAATGTCTTTGGAATGGCTTGATGCCACCCTTATCAATTTGACATTCATCTTTTTGGGGAAGGTGTGCAAGTCAACAAATATTTAATAAATACCTACTGTTGGCAGGACGCTGTGCAAGGCATGCAAAGGTAGAGGAATGGAGAAGGCATGGCCCGTCTCCGCGAGCTCTCACACTCAGAGCACCATGCTCGGGACAGTTGGTTCAGCATGTGCGTGTGTGGACAGAGAGAGAGAGGAGTGCTTCAGCTCCCTTTGGAAATTGTAGCATCTTGTGCCGACTTAGCCAAGGTGTTCTTTCTTGGCTTTTCCTCACTGCCCTCAAAGTCCTCCCCTTTACCTGAAGTGCACGTGGCCGCTGGGGGCTGAGTTACCATGGGGGTGGCTGTATCCCAGGAACGGCGTGGGGTGTAAAGAGTAGGGGTGGCTGCGGGCGCGACTGGCCAGGCGGCTGACCTGCCAAGCCGGGGCTGCTGCCCGCCTGAGGGCTGTTGGAAACTGGAGCTCAGGCCGGAAGAAGGGAGCCCATGAATAATACAGCGGGAGGGAGGCTGTTAACTAGGTGACCTCGTTGCACCTGTGCGCTTCACAGCTTCCTTGAGAGCCACTGTAGAGGGCCTGGGTGTCAGAGGCGAGGGCAGAGGGGACTGGGAAAGGCCAGGTGGAGACACAATTTCTCCTTTTCCCTTCCTGCTTTCCTTTCGGCTGCCTGGCTCAGAGGTTCAGTGTACTAACCACTCCTCCTTTCTGGCGTTGACCCAGACAGCCTTGGATGCATGCGTGCATGCGTGTGTGTGCGCGTGTGTATATGTGTGTGCGCGTGTGTGTATGCGTGTGTGTGTGTGTGTGTGTGTGCGCGCGCGCGTGTGTGTACGTGTGTGTCTGGGTACGTGCACACGCATGCGTTGGCTGAATGTGAGGGTGGGCCTCCTCTCATGCCCTGCCCCCAGGTCCGATTTCCAGGTCTGTTTGCTGTACTGGGTATCAGGCCTGCCCTTGGTCGCTGGCACAGATCCGCTGTGTCACTTTTGCCAAGATAGCCCTCTCTCTCTCTGGGGCTACTTCTGGCTGCCACTGAAAAAGAAGGCTTCTGGGCAAGACCTTTTGTCTCCCGAGGCTTTGGCCTCTGACGAGGGGTAGGGGATACCCTGGCTTTCCCTTCTGATGCTGGAGGGTCTGTCATTTGAAGTGTTCGTCACTGGAGCCCTGGCTGCACCTGTCCAGACCTGACACACAGGAGCTGCTGCCGCTCCTATATGTCCCAGGCAGGCGAAGGAAGTCTCTGGGCAGAGATGAGGGCCTCTTCGAAGGGCAGGGAGCTTAAACGCATTGTTTAGGAGCAAAGGAAATGAGATGACTTTGCAGCAGGAGGGGTTGAAGGCAGACCCACGGAGAAACTGGTTATGCGTATGTTGGGTGGAGGCTGGAGGCTGGAGGCTAGAATTCATTCCCAAAGGAGCCTGGCTTTACCTGCCTAGGAGCTGTTTCCTGACCTCTGGCCTGGGGGTGGGCAGCAGAGGGCCCCTGGCCAGTGTCTGGGACAGGAAAAGGTGCTTCTGGTGTCTCCTTCCTCCACTGTCTTGAGTGCTGTCACCAGGGGCCTGACCCCTGAGCAGCTCTGCGACCCTCCTCATCAGGATTGCAAAGGGACTTCTCCCCAAGCCCGTGCTGCAGCCTCAGCCTGCTCCCCAGGCGTAGGAGCCCAGGCCCAGTGGCTGGGGCCTGCCTGCTGCCCTGCAGCCTTAGAACTGAGCCCTCAAGAGGCTACGCACGTCATCTCTGTGCACAGGCACGTTGACCTGCCTGGAAGAGATGGGGAGTAACTCTTCCTTTGTGCCTGCTCTGGGTGGGTATGGCTGGGGCGCCAGGCCTTCGCTGAGGGCCCGTCCCCTAAACAAGGGGAAATATTTCTGGCTCTGGAGCCAGACTAGACTACCCAGGTTCAAATCTTACTTAGCTCTTCCACTTATGAGCTGTGTGACTTCTGGCAACCTAATTAATTATTGATCATTCTGTTCTTCAGTTTTCTCATCTGGAAAATGGGGATAACAGTATCTAACTCAAAGGGTTATTGGGAAGATTCAATGAGTTATCACGTGTAAAATGCTTAGAAAAAGTGCTTGCCACATAGTAAATGTTCAACAAATGTTGCTATTATTTCTTATTATGCTACTGTTATTCTCTGCTCCTGCATTCTGGGAGCTCAGGGTCTTGCAGGCTGCCTGGGGCTGCCAATAGTAACTATCGTACATATGAGAAAGGCTATGTAGGTTGAAAGAGGGGGCAGCTCTGGGAGATTTCCTTGAGGGGGAGGGCCGCTTGCCCCAAGGTTGTGGCTTCTTTCTGTGCCCATGAGCACTGTGCTTCCCATGGCAGGAGGGCAGAAAGGGAGGCAGGCGGGCAGCAGTTTGTAGCACTGATGTTGCTGCCCAGCCAACTGGGACTTTTGTAGTCACCTTTTTAATTGAAGTATAACATATACAGAAAAATGTACGAATCACACGTACAAGTCATATAGCCCAAGTTATCACAGAGTGACTACTCCTATGTAACTGTCACCCAAGCAAAAAGCGGTTACCCAAAGCCATCTCCCCAGCATCATCCCTCAAGGGTAACTCCTATCCTGACTTATAATACCATAGATTGATTTTGCCTATTTTGAACTTTATATAAATTGAATCATACAGTGGGTTCTCTTTGTGATGTTTTCTTTCACTTAACTTGTTTGTGAGATTCATCCTGTTGTGTATAGTTAACACTGGTTCGTTTTCATTACTGCATAGTATTCCATGGTGTGACTATACCACGATTTACCCATTCTACTGTTGATGGACAACTGGGTTGCTTCTAATTTTGGGCTGTTATGAACATTTGTGCATGTGTCTTTTGGCATACATATATGTATATGTAATTCTATTGGTATTTAACTGTTCTTATACCAATGTAAGCTTTATAGCTTAATTACTAGGGCTTTATATATGTAGTCTTGATATCTGATAGTGTAAATCCTTCAGTTTTGTTCTTCTTCAAGACTCTTGTTTATTTTCAGCTTTTTGCATTTCTATATGAATTTAAAATCATCTTTTGAAATTCCACAAAAACCCTGCTGAGATTTTGATTGAGAGAGAGAGGTCAATTTGAGGAAAATTGACGTCGTTATAATATTGAGTTTTCCAATACAGAAATAGTATATGCTCCTCCATTTATCTAGTTCATAATAAATTTTGTTCAAGAATGCTTTTTTTTTTTTCTGAGACAGAATTTCACTCTGTTGCCCAGGCTAGAGTGCCATGGCATCAGCCTAGCTCACAGCAACCTCAAACTCCTGGGCTCAAGCAATCCTTCTGCCTCAGCCTCCCAAGTAGCTGGGACTATAGGCATGTGCCATCATGCCCGGCTCATTTTTTCTATATATTTTTAGTTGGCCAGCTAATTTCTTTCTATTCTTAGTAGAGTCGGGGTCTTGCTCTTGCTCAGGCTGGTCTCAAACTCCTCAGCTCAAATGATCCACCCGCTTCAGCCTCCCAGAGTGCTAGGGTTACAGATGTGAGCCACCACGCCTGGCCTCAAGAATGCTTTTTAGTTGTCTGAGTAGCAGTCTTGTACTTTTTAAAATAGATTTATTTTATTTGTTTTTTATACAGTTATAAGTGATTTTTTTGTTTCTAATTATTTGTTTATCATATAAAAGTACAATTGATTTTTTAAAATATTAACCTGTTTTCTACAACCTTAATTAAATTTGCTTATTAATTATGATAGTTTATCTATAGAATTTTTTGATTTTTTAACATATATGATCATGTTTTCTGTAACTAATAATAGTTTTGTACCTTCCTTTCAATACTTATCTTTTTTCTTGCCTTATTGCAATGGCAAGGACTTCTAGCAAAATAATGAATGGAAGTGGTGCTAATAGGCATCCTTATTTTGATTCTGGTATCAAGGAGAAAGCTTTCAGTAGTTTACTGTTAAGTATGATGTTTGCTGTAGGTTTTTTGTAGATGCCATTCATCAAATTAGGACAGTTTTCTTCTAATCTTTTATTTTCAAAATTGTGGTAAAATATGTATAAAATAAAATTTACCATTTAAATGCTTTTTAAGTGTACAGTTCTGTAGCATTAAGTACATTCAGAATGTTTTGCAACTATTACCACTTTCCAAAACTTTTTCTTCATTCCAAAGAGAAGCTCGGCACCCATTAAACAATAACTGTCTATTCTTTCTCCTGCAGCCCCCGGTAAACTCTTCTATTTTCTGTCTCTATGAATTTGCCTATTGTAGGTATCTTGTGTAAGTGGAATCATACGGTATTTGTCTTTTTGTGTCTGGCTTATTTTAGTTAGCATGATGTTTTCAAGGTTCATTCATCTTGTAGCAAGTATACGAAGTTCATTTCTTTTAAAGTTGAGTAAGACCACATTGTGTATATATATACCAGGTTTTATTTATACATCAGTTAATAGACATTTGGAGTGTTTCCACCTTCAGGTTATTATGAATAATGCTGCTGTGAACATGAATGTACAAATATCTGTTTGAGTCCCTGTTGTCAATTCTTTTGAGTACATACCTAGGAGTGGAATTCCTGAATAATATGGTAATTCTACGTTTAAGTTTTTTTAGAGACTATTATGCTACTTTTCCCAGCAGCTGTACCATTTGCATTCCCACCAGCAATGCAGTTGTATGACAGTTTCTCCACATGTCAATACTAGTTATTTTTTATTTTTCAATAATAGCTGTCCTGATGGATATGAAGTGGTATTGCATTGTGGTTTTGATTTGCATTTCCCCAGTGGCTAGTGATGTTCAACATCTTTTCATGTGCTTATTGGCCATTTATATATCTTCTAGGGCAAAATGGCTGTTTAAATCTTTTGCCTAGTTTTGAATTGGGTGGTTTGTTGTTGTTGAGTTGTAGTTCTTTATATATTCTGGATATTAATCCTTTATCAGATATATGATTTATAAATATATTTTTCCAAGTTTGTAGGCTGCTTTTTTACTCTGTAAATAGTATCCTTTGATGCATATAAGTTTTAATCTTGCTGAAGATCAAATATCTTTTTTGTTATTATTTCTACTGGTACTTTTGGTGTCGTATCGGAGAAATCATTGCTAAATCCAGTATCATGAAGATTTTCCCCCTGTATTTTCTAAGGGGAATATACTTCTAAGAAGTTTATAGCTTTAGTTCTTATGTTTAGGCCTTTGATCCATTTTGAGTTAGTTTTTGTATATGGTGTAAGGTAAGAAACCAATTTGATCCTTTTGCATGTGGATATACAGTTTTCCAAGCATCATTTGTTGAAAAGACTGTTATTTCCCCATCGAATTATCTTGGCACCCTTGTTGAAAATCAATTGACCATATATATTATGGTTTATTTCTGGGCTTTCTGTTTTATTCCATTGGTCTATATGTTGGTCTTTATGTCAGTACCATACTTTTTTTTTTTTTTTTTTTTTTTTTTTTGAGACAGGTTTTGCTATGTTGTCCAGGCTGGTCTTGAACTCCTGGCCTCAAGTGATCCTCCCATCTCGACCTCCCAAAATGCTGGGATTACAGGTGTAGGCTACTTTGCTGTTACCATACTTTTTGATTACTGTAGATTTGTAGTAAGTTTTGAAATCAGAAAGTGTAAGTCTTCCAACTTCGTTCTTTTTCAAGATTGTTTCTCTATTCGGGGTTTTCTTTTTTTGAGATTCCATATAAAATCTTAGAATGGATTTTTTATTTTCGTGAAAAACACCATTGGGATTTTGATGGAGGTTGAATTAAATCTATAGATTGCTTTGGGTAGTACTGTACCTGAATAATAGTAGTAGCTTAACAATATTAAGTTTTCTAATCTATGAACACAGAATGTCTTTTCACTTATTTATGCCTTCAATGTCTTTCAGCAGTATTTTGTAGTTTTTGGTGTACAAGTCATTTGCCTCCATGGTTAAATTTATTCCTAAGTATTTTTTTCTTTTTTGATGGTATTGTAAACAGAATTGTTTTCTTCATTTCCTTTTCAGATTGTTCATTAATGGTGTATAGAAACACAACTTATTTTTATGTGTTGATTTTTTTTTTTTGAGACAGTCTCACTCTGGAAGGCAGCTATGCTCACCACTATACCACCAACGCCGAGACAGTCTCACTCTGTTGCCTGGGCTAGAGTGCCGTGGCGTCAGCCTAGCTCACAACAACCTCCAACTTCTGGGCTCAAGTGATCCTTCTGCCTCAGCCTACTAAGTAGCTGGGACTACAGGCATGCGCCACCATGCCCGGCTAATATTTTATATATATTTTTAGTTGGCCAATTAATTTCTTTCTATTTTTAGTAGAGATGGGGTCTCGCTCTTGCTCAGGCTGCTCTCGAACTCCTGACCGTGAGCGATCCGCCCGCCTTGGCCTCCCAGAGTGCTAGGATTACAGGCGTGAGCCACCATGCCCGGCCTATGTGTTGATTTTGTGTAATGAAAACTCCTGTTGTTAAGTTACTACAACTTGGCTGAATTCATTTATTACAGTTTTTTGGTGTGGAATCTTTAGAGTTTTCTGCGTATAAGATCATGTCATCTGCAAACAGCTAATCTTACTTCTTCTTTTCCAGTGTGGATGCCTTTTATTTCTCCTTTTTGCCTAATTGCTCTGGCTAGGACTATGTTGAATGGAAGTGGCAGTAGCAGGCGTCCTTGTTTTGTTCCTGATCTTAGCTGAAAAGCTTTCAGTCTTTCACCATTGAATGTGATGTTACCTGTGGCTTTTTCTACAAATGGCCTCTTCTATTCGTTTTTGCTAAGAGTTTTTATTGCAAATATGTGTGGAATTTTGGCCAGCGTGTAATCCTAGCACTCTTGGAGGCCAAGGCAGGAGGATTGCTTGAGGCGAGGAGTTCGAGACTAGCCTGAGCAAGAGTGAGACCCTGTCTCTACTAAAAATAGAAAAATTAGCTGGGTGTGGTGGTGCTCACCTGTAGTCCCAGCTGCTTGAAGCCTGAGGGAGGAGGATCGCTTAAACCTAGGAGTTTGAGGTTGCAGTGAGCTGTGATGATGCCACTGCACTCTAGCCAGGGTGACAGAATGAGACTCTGTCTCAAAAAAAAAAGTGTGGAATTTTATCAAATGTATTGTTGCATCTCTTAAGATGTTATTTCTTCTGTTAATGTCATGAATTACACTGATAAATTTTCAAAAGTTAACCAACCTTGAATTCTTAGAATAAATCTAGCTTTACTATGATGTATTATTCTTTTCATAATCCCTTGTCTGCTATTGGAATAGCTATGATAGCTTTTATTTGACTATTTTGCATGGCATATGTGAATTGATAATATTCCGTTTAAGAGTTTTTAAAATCTGTGGTCATGTGATTTTCCTTTCTTGTAATATCCATGTCAGATTATAGTATCAAGTTCTTCTGACCTCATAATACAAATTGGAAACTGTTTCTTCTTTTTCTGTTTTTCTGGGGGAGTTTGGATAAGATTTGTGGGATTTTTCCCCCTTAAATGTTTAGAAGAATTCAATAGAGAGCTTAGATTTCTTAGTGGGAAAGTTATAAATTACAGTTTCAATTTCTTTGGCAGATATAGGACTATTTATATTTCTGTGTTTTGTGTGTCAGTTTTAGTACATTGTATTCATGAGAACTTTATCCATTTTATATAAATATTCAAATGAGTTGCCATAACGATATTCATAGTATCTCCTTAATTGTTCTTTTATAATCTTTATACTCTGAAAATCTGCAGTGATAGTTTTTCATTGATGATGTTGGTAATATATGCCATCTCTCTCATTTTCTTTGTCATCTTGTTGATTACTGGATTAATCAATTTTATTGATCTTTTCAAAGAAGCAGCTTTTAGTTTTACTGATTTTTGTGTATTAAATTTTATGTTCTATTTCATTAATTTCTGTTCTTACTGGGAATGTTTATTTCCTGTTTTCTATTTTCTTTGGGTTTAATTTACTTTTTTTTTTGGAGTCAAGAGTCTCGCTCTGTTGCCCCAGGTAGAGTGCAGTGATGTCATCATAGCTCACTGCAGCCTCAAACTCCTGGGCTGAAGTAATTCTCTTGCCTCAGCCTCTCGAATCGCTGAAACTACAGGTGCACACCACCACGCCCAGATAATTTTTCTATTTTTAGTAGAGACAGGGTCTCGCTCTTACTCAGGCTGGTCTCGAACTCCTGAGCTCAAGCTATCGTCCCACCTCGGCCTCCCAGAGTGCTAGGATTACAGACATGTGCCTCTGCGTCCAGCCAATGGGTTTTTTAGAACTGCATTGCTTTATTTTCAAACATTTGGGGATTCCTTAATATTTTTTATATTTTATATTTTTATATGGTTGCTTTTGAGCTTAATTCTACTATGATCAGAGAACATGCTTTGACAGATTTCAGGTCTTTGAAATGTTTTGAGAGTTACTTTATGGCCCGGCATGGTGGATTTTGGTAAATTTTTCCATTGTCCCATGAGAATAATGATTATTCTGTTATTGTGTATGGTGTTCAATTTTGTCAATGAGGTTAAATATGTAAATCATGTTGTTCGGATGTTGGTATCCTTACTGATTTGTTTCTACCTTTTCTATCAGTTATTGAGAAAGGTGTGTTGAAGTCTCTCACTATTACTGTGAATTTGTCTATTTATCTTTCTAGTTTTGTCAGTTTTTGTTTATGTATTTTGAAGCTGCATTATTAGGTAGGTAAAAATTTAGAATTACTTTTTCTTTTTACTTTATCTTCAACTTCTTTCCTGGTGGATTTACCCTTTGATCATGTTGAAATATCTGTCTTTAAAATATGTGTCTTTAATAATATTTATAATATCTAGTAGCTAGTATTAGTGATGTCTAGCAGATTTTTCCTTAAGGTGTAACATGTCTGCTGTTGTAGTAGCTATGCCAGCTTTCTTTTGACTAGATTTTCCATGACGTAACTTTTCTCAGCCCTTAATTTCAGGGTTTATGTGTCCTTATATTTAAAGTATGTCTTTTGTAAACAGAACGTAGTTGTTTTAAAATCCAGCCTGTTTTTGTCTTTGAGTATTTGTTGCATTTACATTTAATGTGATTACTGATATATTTAGATAATATCTACTATCTTAATAGTCAGTTTCTATTTGTCCACCTGCTTGATCTTCCTTTTTGTACTACATTATGACCTTCTTTTGGATTCCTTGGATATTTTTTTACTGGTCATTTCCCCCCTCTATTAGCTCACTAATTGTATAGTCCTGTAGTCTTTTTGTAGTGGATGCTCTAAAGATTATAGCTTGTATTCTTAATTTACTGGAGTCATTTTTTTCTTTTTTTTACTGTCTCTCAGACAAAGCTAGGAGTTTAGAACACTTCAACTCCATGTACCACCCTTCTTCCTTTAGTGTTAGTGGTTGTTTTAAATATTAATTGTACATATATCTTACATTTCACAAGACATAATTATAGTTTCTTCTTTCAGTCAATATTCATTTGCTTACATATTTACCCTTTGCGATATTCTTTATTCTTCATTGTATTTTACGTTTTCCTTTGGGATAATTTTCTCATTGTCTGAAGATCTGTAACAGTCTGGATCTGCTGTGGGATTTTTGCAGTTTTTGTTCATCTTCGAATGTATTTATTACACTTTCACTTTTGAAGGAAATTTTTACTGAGTGTAGAATTTTCTTGTCACACTAAAGATGTCATTCAATTCATTGTCTCCTGGCTCTCATAGTTTCTTTTATTTTTATTTATTTATTTATTTGAGACAGAGTCTCACTCTGTTGCCCAGGCTAGAGTGAGTGCCGTGGCGTCAGCCTGGCTCACAGCAACCTCAAACTCCTGGGCTAAAGCGATCCTCCTGCCTCAGCCTCCTGAGTAGCTGGGACTACAGGCATGCGCCACCATGCCCGGCTAATTTTTTCTATATATTTTTAGTTGGCCAATTAATTTCCTTCTATTTTTAGTAGAGACGGGGTCTCACTCTTGATCAGGCTGGTTTTGAACTCCTGACCTTGAGCGATCCTCCCGCCTCGGCCTCCCAGAGTGCTAGGATTTCATAGTTTCTTTTAAAAAGTCACTTATAAGTTTTATTAGCACCTGGGAACCTAATATGTCTTTTCTCTCTGGCTCCTTTAAATTTTTTGTTTTTGCCGTTGGTTTTCAACAGTTGTACTTTGATTTATCCTGATTTTTATTCACAGCATTAATCCAATCTATGGTTTGATATTTTTATTCAGTTTCAAAGTTTTGGGCCAATATATGTTCAACTGTTGCTTCTGCCCTATTCTCTCTGTTCTTTCTTTGGGACTTAAATTACACACCTGTACCAGACATTTTTACCATGTATATCAAAGCATTTTATCAGTTTCCTATGTGTGTTTTTCTCTCTGCTTCATTCTGGTTCTTTTCTCTTTTTTTTGAGACAGAGTCTCACTCTGTTGCTTGGGCTAGAGTGCTGTGGTGTTAGCCTAGCTCACAGCAACCTCAAACTCCTGGGCTCAAGCCATCTTCCTGCCTCAGCCTCCCAAGTAGCTGGGACCACAGGCCTGTGCCACCATGCTCGGCTAATTTTTTCTATATATTATTAGTCGGCCAATTAATTTATTTCTATTTTTAGTAGAGACGGGGTCTTGCTCTTGCTCAGGCTGGTTTCGAACTCCTGACTTTGAGCCATCCTCCCGCCTTAGCCTCCCAGAGTGCTAGGATTACAGGCGTGAGCCACCACGCCCGGCCCATTCTGGTTATTTTCTACTAGACAAAGTTCAGTTCACTCTTCTTTTCAGCCGTGTCTAATTCTCTGGTAAACCTATCTATTCAGATCTTGACTTACTATATTATTCATTTTTGGAATTTCTTTTCATTTATTTTGTAGTCTCTAATTCTTTGGTGAAATTATCTTTTTCGGTCAACTATTTTCTTGAACGTGTAATCACTATAATTTTTTAAGCCCGTATTTGATAACTCCAGTATCTAAGTGACCTATGGGCTTGTTTTTATTGTCTGTTTTTTTACTTTGTCCTGTTTGTCCTGTTTATGGTAGGGCTGGTAATTTTTTTATAACCGCTAGTCATTTTGTATGAAACATTGTCGAGGCTCCGGATGATGCTGATCCTTTCTAGAGAAAATTCTCCTTATCATCTGGCAGGCAGCAGAGCAGCCCATCATCCCAGGCCAGGCGGGGCCTCAGCTGACTCAGGCTGGGTTAAAGTGGGTTTTTTTGTTTTGTTTTGTTTTAGGCAGAGTCTTACTCTGTCACCCCAGGTACAGTGCCATGGTGTCACTGTAGCTCACTGTAACCTCAAACTCCTGGGCTTAAGCCATCCTCCTGCCTCAGCCTCCCGAGTGGCTGGGACTACAGGTGTGTGCCACCACACCTGGCTGATTTTTCTATTTTTAGTAGAGATGGAGTCTCACTCCTGCTCAGGCTGGTCTTGAACTCCTGACCTCAAGCGATCCGCCCACCTCGGCTTCCCAGAGTGCTAGGATTACAGGAGAGAGCCACCGCGCCCGGCCGGGTTAAAGTGTTTATAATGCTTGATCTACTTCTGGTTCATCCACTCCCGAAACAACTCCCCAGGGGTCAGGTCACTGAGACCCTGGGGTGTTGAGGCCAGCTAGTCTCCTTGGTGGGCTAGGCTCCACTTTTAGTCCCCTGTTAATGTGAGTCAGCTGAAAACTCCGCTCTGCTATTCAGCTGCTTTCTGCTCGGTCCCTCAGCTGCTTCTGACCACAGTTTAAGAAATAGCAGATATTTCAAGAGGAAAACTGGTCCTGAGTGCTGAGTTCACTTCTCTCTGGGATCTGGGATCCTCAAGCCCTGGCTGCGTTGTTGGCCCCAACCTCAATTTCAATCTCCCCAGACTTATGCCATGGCGCAAGTTCTGCTGGCGTCTCCACTCCCATTTCTTGCCTAAGCCCTGAGTGCAAAGGAGGCTCTCAGAAGGGTGGGCTACCCTGGGAGCTTCCTTTCTCTGCGGATCTTTGCGCCTCTGCTCTGTCTACCCTGACAGCTCTCTGGTACCTCCAAGCAGCTTTTTAGTTTTTGGTCCAGATTTTCTAGTCTCCTTAAGGTCGTTAGTTTGTCTGCCAAAGTTATGGCCGCATAGCTGGAAGCAGTACCCAATTGGGATTTGAATCCCTGTTCACTGTTTGCTGGCTGAGTAACCTTGGGTTCATGACTTCTCTCTTAGTCTCAATCTCCCCATCTGTAAAATGGGTATAACAATAATAGCATCCTCCTTGTCGGATGGTTGTAAGATCTAACTAATAGACAGTATTTGCCACATAGTGTGCATTCGACAAAGGATAGCTGTGATAATGACAGTTTTTATCCTTCTTGTTGTTGTTATTGTTAAGTAAGAAAAAAGTCTGGGAAGGTGTCAGGGATTCCTTGTTATAACCCTGAGGGCACTGTGGGTTAGTGTTCTTCTGTGGCCCCAGCGTGGATTCAGCCACCTGCTCCCTCCCTCTGCTCTAAAGACACGTACATTCCTCCCTCCCTCTGGTACCGCCTTCTCCACCCCTGCAGTCCCCGAGTGTGCCGAGCTTCCTTCTCTCCGGCTGGCCTGGCCCAGGGCTCTTGTGCCGCTGGAATGGACTCTCTGGAGAGTCAAGCGACCTTGAGGGGGATGAAGACGCGTCCCTTCAGCCTCTGCCCTGGCCCTTCTCCCTGTCCCCGCAGCCACCACTGTGCCCTTCCCAGGGGGGCTGATGTGAGAAAGGCCCTGGGGGCAGGGGGCAGCTGCCAGGCCCTTTAACATGGACGTGCAGAGACATTTCCCCCTGGAAAGTCCCCAGCCTAGGAGGGGATTGGGGGCCACTCAGATGGATTAATACAAAACCTCTTGAAGGTTTGTGCGGTTTTAATCTTCCTAATTTTCCCCACCATTATGTTAATTTTTGAACACGTGAAAGGTTGAAGGACTTGTACAGTGAGCACCCATATACCCACTGCTGGGGTCCTGTAGTTTACGTTTTGTTTCATTGTCTTTGTCATGTGTGTGTCTGTCTACCTGTTCCGTCTGCCCATCACACCGCGGCTTTTGGATGCATTTCAGAGCTAGTCGTGAGCAGCAGTTCACCTTACCTCTGAACACTTTAGCAGTGTCGCACTAAGGGGTCGACTCACCTAATGTAAAAACCAGAAGTGGGGAGCTGGAACTTAGGAGGACAAGGGAGAATGACCCAAGAAGGGAAGTAGGAGGTGTCCCCAGGGGTTGCACTTCTAGTACCTGGGACGCTGCAGGTGAGGCTGAGCGATCCTCCCCCCTGCCGGGCTGCAGGGGTAGCGTCTGTGTCGGCTTCTGCACCCAGCGGCCGTGGCTGGTGCTCAGCAAGAGTTTGCTGAGCGAATGAGTGACTCGCGCCAAGGGGCAGAGTTGACCGTGTGACTCTGGAGACCAGAAGTTCAGACGTGGAGTGGAAGTTATTGGAAGGCAGATTGGGGTCCATCAGAAGAGAAATTTGTCTTCTTTCCTTTCTCTTTTTTGAAATACCAAATTATCTTGTTTTTCTCAAATTTATTTTTGGGTAGGTAATATGGCATACACAGAAAATCCAAAAGGCCCCAAATGAAATCCAGTGAGACACTTCTCTCCCCCCTCTCTCCTCCAGCCACCCAGGCTTCCCTCCCAGAAGGGGTCAGTTCTGGTTTCTGTGTCTGCCCCGACAGTCTATGTACACACACATGCTGGTGACGATGCTATTATAAGAACACTTGTTGCATGCTTACTGTACGTGAGGCTGTACTCCAGGTATTTGACACGTATTTCATCATTTGATCCTCATAACAACCCTATGAAGTAGCTCTTACTATTGTCTCCATTTCAGAGATGAGGGAAACTGAGGCACAGGGAGGCTAAGCGGCTCGTAGGCAGTCAGGGTGTGAGTCTAGGGGTCTGGCTGCTCTCTTTGCCCCTTACTCTACCTGCTTCAGTGTCTCTGAGCACATCCCCCATCTAGAAGGTCCCTCCAGTGGCCTGGCAGTGCCCCCTCGGAGAGCACCAGCTGGCAGGAGGTGCTGAGCTCCCTGTCCTTGGAGGGCATCCGACCAAACGACCCCCAGAGGCTCTTCGCAAAGAGCTCTGCTGCTTTCCCCCCCCCAGCCTCGGTGTGTGCTGCTCCCTGTCTGTGGGGTCTGCAGGTCCCTCTGCTGCCCCCTTTAACCCGCAGGTGGGAGCCGTGTCAGCACAGATGGGAAGGGGGTCTGCGGTCCCCTCCCTGTTGGCAGGAGGCACTGCTCGGTCACACGGCAAGCCTGTGTCCAGCCAGGCATCGTCCCCTTATGCCCCCTTCCCCCTGCCTGTCCCCCCAACGTGTGACCCTGCCCCTCCCCTTTCATCCCCCCCCCCGCCCCCGGCCCAGCTCGAGGAGAACCTGGATGCCTGGGGAGTGGGGGGGGGGGTGCATATGGGAAAGAGCCGGGGAAAATACTTCACTGGGAACAAATCTCATTTTCAAGAAAGTCTTGACAAAATGAGGCATTAAATTACAATATTTCGGAGAGCGTCGTAATTCTATCGCAGACAGCCCTTCATCATGGAATCTGAAAGCTGGGAAAATACAAAACTCATTAGATTAAAATAAACCACCTACTGCTCTGGAGAAAAGCTTATTTATCAATATCAATTTACTTATGATTACTCTGGCCTGCAATTTGTTATTTTTAAGAATTATGATTTGTGTATTGCTCATACAGATGTGAAATATTTTTTCCTAAATGGAGTATTTTAAAAAAGATATCTGCGTCCTTAGAAAAGATTAGAAAGTGGTTACTAAGGAGGAGGAGAGGGAGAGGGTCAGAAAATAAATTAAAAGAGGCTGGTGTGATGGACGGAGAGGAAGGGTGTGTGAGTGAGGGGCTGAACGGGAGCAGATGTGGACGGAGGGAACCGGGAGTCACGTGAAGTCTTTGGGTCTTTAAAAGAGACCCAAGATTTGATTCATTAAGAGGAAGGACATCCTAATTAACTAAGCTGTCCAAAAGGTGGAATGTGTCCTGACAGGTAGTGAGCTTCCTGTCACTGGAGGTATACAAATTCACGCTGAAGGTCTATGAGGGAGGATGCTGTAGGGTACAACAGTCAGATGAGGAGCCAACTATGGTCCTCTCCAATCCTGGTATTCAGTGATTCTCTGAATCAGACACGCTGGGTCCGGAAGGTGGGACAGTGTGGGAAGGTCCCATACTGCCTAGAAGAGATGACACTAGATTGGGCATCAAGGAACCACCATCTTGAATTCATTGGCTCTGGTGCTCCTGGCTCTGGGAAAGCCTTTGCCATGTGGTGCCGTGGAAAGAGCTGGAGCCAGAGCCACTTGAGTTCGAATCCTGCGGCCATTACTTGCTCCTTTGAGACCTCAGATGCTTCCAGACTCTCTAAGCCTCTCTCACAGGTCGTGGTGAGGATTTATGAAGTTCTGTAGAAAGTCTAGCACATGGTAGGCACACTCAGCACATGCTAACACTCTTCTGGGCCTCAGTTTCCCCATCTGCAAAATGAGCAGCTTGCTGAGGATCTCCAGGTTCCTTCTGGCTATAGACTTCTGCCTCCGGTTTTCAGCGTTCCTTGTGTAATGGAGGAAGGGGCTTGGGGTGGGGAGCCCTGAGGCCTCCTCAGGCTGCCCGCCAGCTCAGACCACCTTCATCCCCAGCTGCAGCAGTGCGGGTGGTTTTCCTGGTTGAAGGACCCGCTGTAAACTCTCCGTGTGCTTGGTCTGTCTTCGAGAACCGGATTCTCATTTCACAGATGGGAAAGTGGAGGCCCAGAGAAGAGAGGAATTGTGTGCTCGTCTGCCTCCTCTGTAGCACCGTGTCCCGGGGGAGGACAGCTTCCTGGGGGCAAGGCAGAGGGGCAAAGTCCTCAGAGTTCCTGAGAGAGTTTGGCATTGGAACACCCCCACTATAGCCTCTTTGGGAGGAGGGGCTGTGCTGTGGTCCCCCTCTTTCCCTCTCTGCTTCCTTTCCTCCATTTATTCTTTTATATTTCCATTTATTCTTTTATATTTTCAACAACTGATATTGAACACCTCCTATGTTATGGCAGCCCCTGTGTTAGGCTGTGGCGTGACCAGGTGAGTTAGGCATGGCCTTAAGGTCCAATGAAGGAGACAGACGTGTGCCCATGCACACAAGGCGTATGGAGGGCTTAAACGGGGGAGTCTGTTTGTCAGGGGACGGTGAGGTGGAGGAAGGCATGCTAAAGCCTCGCTGGTGAAATCAGGGAAGACTTCCCAGAGGAGGTGATGGCCAAGCCCTGCTGAAGGAGGAGAAGGAACGTGCTATGGAATCTTGTGCCTCTGCAGAGCTGGGGCTCAGCGATGGCCACATGGCCAGCTGTGCATTCCAGCCAGAGCCGGGTGAGAAGCCACTCCCTTCCCAGGCTCTGGGCAGGTCCTTTGCCCCCAGAGCAGGAGGCCTGTCCTTGGCTGGGCCCTGGTGAGGAGCACATCTGGGCAGAGGCTGGCAGTGGACAGGCAGGAGAGAGAGCCAGTCGGCAGCTCTGGGAGGGAGGCTTGGCCCCTGTGGGTGATGTGTTTGCTGAGGAGTGGGAGGGGGGGAGGGTGGTGGCAGGAGGTGACTGCTTTGGGGGGGCTCAGCTTAAGCATCACATTTCAGTTCAGTCCTACCGGGGGCCCAGCACTGCAGGGTTTAGGGTCGTGCCTCTTATCATCCCTGAGATTTAGTTTCACCATCTGGAAAATGGGGCGATGCTCCTGCCTCCAAGGTGCGTGAGGGCCAAGGGACCCAGAGGCTGGTGACGCTCAGCCTGGCAGGGCGGGACAGGAGGGCTCTCTGCTCTGTTCTGAGATCGCCCGGTCTGGGGTCTGCCCTGCCTGCTCTCACGGAACCTGCAGTGAGGTGCTGCATGCTTGTGATGAGCATGGCAGGGTGACGTGCCTACACGTGTAACGGAGCACTGCCGTCACTACGACTGTCATTATCAGCTTGTGAATTGGGCAGGAGAGGCGGGGGGCTGAGGTGGGGCAGGGCGAGGGGACGCTTGGATCGATAGGATGTGTGCCGCGCGCGTGCCAGGTGCGCTCACGGGTGCTCTCAGGTGTGCTGTCACATGGTCCTCACGACGTTGCATCTCGCAGGTGCTGTCGTCTCAGTCAGGACAGAGAGAACCAGGCAGAGCAGGGGTTTGCAACGGGGTCTCGCTCCACCTGACGGTTCTGTGTGGGAGTGTCCCTCTGTCCCTACCCCTCAGTAAGGTAGCCTGGTGGGACCCGGGTTTCTCACTGAGCTCTTAATCGAGGGTCCAAAGCCCCTTCCCGCCAAGCCCCACTGGGTCCCTCTTTCTCCTTTTGGGAGCTGTGATATAAATATGCACAAAAACAATCCAAACAGCATCTCACTCAATTATGTGGGGAGGAAGTGGCTGTCACAGGCAATCTGGAAAAGATATATCA
Organism: Cheirogaleus medius; assembly: GCA_008086735.1. Classification (NCBI taxonomy): domain Eukaryota; kingdom Metazoa; phylum Chordata; class Mammalia; order Primates; family Cheirogaleidae; genus Cheirogaleus; species Cheirogaleus medius. Next base: position 43,590,578 of record VBSM01003143.1, read on the forward strand.
CTGAACTCAAAGGGAAAACTTACCGTCAGAGAGCTTGTGCCTTGTCCCCCTCCTCCCTGTTCCCTGGGCTGGGGACACAGCTCCCCAGAAGGAAATTGGTGTCCCCTGGCCCTGCAGGGACCCCTTTCCCCACTGAGAGTGTGTCTTACAGCTGGCTGGTGGGCTCCTGTCCTGGCCTTCCCTGCAGCACAGCGCCAGGCTGTCCAAGCTGCAAGGCACCTTGTTTGCTCATTCGTTCAATCCGCCATTGGGTGTTCACTGTGCACCTACTATATGCCAGGCTCTGGGCTGGTCGGGGAGCAGCCGGCATGCAGTGTCGTCAGGGAAACCCTCGCACAAACCAGAGCTCTCCAGGCACCATGTCAACTGCTTTAAAGCAGCATGAGTCACATATTAGGGGTCCCAGACACAGAGCAGAGGGCCTGCTTCTGCCTGGGGGGCTAGGAGGGGCTCAGGGAAGCCTCCTAAGTCCCCATATGGCTAAGTGGGAGGAAGGGCCTCTGGCTGCAGGGTCCTGCCCAAGCAAAGGCAAGAGCTGTGATGTCCTAAGTAGCATTTTGCAGATAAGGACGCTGAGGCCTGGAGAGGCCTGACGCCTTGCCCAGGGTCACCCATGGCTGTGCTCAGGGTGAGAACTCCTGTTTGTACTTAAGGACAGGAAGGAGGGGCTGAGTGCTGAAGGGGTGTCTGTGAAGACGGGAGAATGTCATGGAAGGTGTCCAGGAGTGGGTGAGGGTGGAAGGGGAAGGAGCCATCGGGGCTGACATCACAGTGGGGCAGAGAGAGAGAGAGAGAGAGAGAGAGATGAATGAATAGGCTCCCAGGTCATTAAATCCCAGGCTTGATCGGCTGGGCTTCTGAGCTCCTGGTAAGGGGACCACAGCAGGAGGGGGCAGCTACATGCTCTTGGTTCATTACCCGCCCCCCTGGGTCTTATGCCAGGAGGGCACTCTGTTCAGACGAGTGCAGCCCAAAGCTGATCCTCAGCATCAAATCAATCTTCTCAGTGCTCAGTTTCCCCATCTGTGAGATGGGTGTCACATCTACCTGTCTGCGTTTGCAGTCACACTTACCGAAAGCCTTTGCAGAGTTCAGTCACCAGACAGATGTTCTCCTAGCAGCTGCCTGGACTTGGGGTGGGGGGGAACACAGGATGGAAATTGCTGGCTTCCCAGCATTTGGGACTCCTTTTTGGTAGGTTTTGGGGTGCAAGGGGCAAGAGTGGAGAGAGCAAAGGAAAGAAAGATGCCTGTGAAGCCTTCCATTGTCTGAGAAGAACGGGAAGATAAGAAAGGGTGTCCTCACTTCCCTCCCACCCTCAGTTCTGGGGAGGGCAGGAGGGGATGCCAGTGAATGAGCCAGTGGAGGTTGAACAGGTGGCCACCGGGAGTGGCCTCAGCCCTGGGCAAGTGGTCTTGACCTGGGGCTGGGGTCAGCATCTGGAGGCAGAGAAGAGCAGAGTGGGGATTCTGGGAGTACCAAGTGCACCCTGCACTTGCAGAGGGGACCAGGACTTCCTAAGGGCCACCCGGCAAGAGAATGAGGGACAGGCCCAGGACCTGGGGGTTTTCATTTCCATCCTTGGCTTGGACTGACAGTCTGAAGACACGGAAGGCAGCCCCTGTGGGCCTCAGTTCCCTTGTCTGTAACATGAGCTGGCTGGCCCAGGGTGGCTCACGGCAGGGCACGGACCGCAGGTGAGCAAGGTTGGGGCTCGGGGAGGCTGAGATGTCCCCCTGGTTGGGGGTAAGGGTGGGGCCCAGGCAGGCAAGTGAGAGGGTCAGCATGAAGGGGGAACTTGACAGATCCCCTAGCTTGATTTTGATAAGCTTTGGTTTCTACATTAGCTTTATTTATTTATTTATTCATTTGTAAGTTCATATTTTATTTTTTAAAATTCACATGTGATCCAATTTATCCATTTGAAGTATGCAATGCAATGGTTATTAGTACATTCACAGATATGTGCAACCATTGTCACAGCCTATTTGGGAACATTTTCATCACCTCGGAGAGATACCCCATACCCTTTAGCTATCTCCCCTTCGTCCTCCTATCTCCCCCATCCCCTAGCAACTGCTGATCTCCTTTCTGTCTCTATAGGTTTGTCTAATCTGAACATTTCATATGAATGAACTCACAATATATGATTTGTGACTGGCTTCTTTGATTTAGTGGAATGTTTTCAGGGTTCATCTGTGCCGTAGCGTGGATCAGTACTTCATTCCTCTTTGTGGCTGAGTAACATTCCATTGTTTGGATATACCACATTTGGCTTATCCACCTGTCTGTTGAAGGACATTTGGTTTGTTTCCACTTTTTGGCTACTATGAATAATGCTGTTATAAATCTTTGGCTACAAGCTTCTGTGTGGACATATGTCTTCATTTCTCTTGGGTATGTACCTAGGAGTGGAACTGCTGGGTCATATGGAAACTGTTTAATGGTTTGAGGAATTGCCGGACTGTTGTTAAAGTGGCTGCACCATTTGTACCTTCTCAACAGCAAGACGTGAGGGTTTGAATTCTCTCCATTCTCACCAACACTGTCTTTTTCATTTCAGCCATCCTAGTGCATGGGAAAGCATATCTCGTTGTGGCTTGGATTTGCATTTTCCTGATAACTAACAATGTCAAGCATCTTTTTGTGTGCTTATTGGCCTTTCGTATGTCTTCCTTAGAGAAATGTCTGTTCATCTCCTTTGCCCATTTTTAAATTGAGTTGTTTGTCTTTTTACTATTGAGTTGTAAAAGTTCTTTGTATATTCTAGATAAAAGTCGCTTATCAGAAACGTGGTTTGCCAATATTTCTACCATTCTGGGGGTTGTCGTTTCATTTTCTTGGTAGTGTCCTTTGCAGCACAAAAGATTTTAATTTTGGTGAAGTCTAATTTATTTTTTCTTTTGTTGCATATGCTTTTGGTGGCCTATCTAAGAAATCATGGCCTAATCCAAGGTTGTGAAGGTTTACACCAGTTTTTCTTCTGAGTTTTATAGTTTTAGCTTTTCCATCTAAGTTTTTGATCTCTTTTGAGTTCATTTTTGTATATGGAGTGAGGTAGGATCCAACTTCATTCTTTTGCATGTGGATGTCCAATTGTCCCAGCACCAGCTGTTGAAAAGACTGTTTTTTCCTAGTTGAATGGTCTTGGCACCATTTTCTTGTTGAAAATCAGTTGATCGTAGACACGTGGTTTTATTTCTGGACTCTTGGTTCCATTCTATTGATTAGTATGTTCATCCATATGCCAGACCCATCCATCCTGTCTTGATTACTAACTTTGCTTTTCAATGGGATATCTGCTACTTTATTTAAATGCTATTAGTAACCAAATGCAGATAGCTTAGAAAATACAGAAAAACACTGAGAATTAAAAAAATCCCACCTATAATCTTATTATCCAGAGATACAAAAAAGATATGATACAGATAAAAACATGTATTGTTTGTTTTCTATAAGATATATACATTTATAATTTGTGAGTTTTTCCAACATGGGCACACATTACACATAGTCTTGTAGCTTGCACTTTCTGTTTAACAATTTGTCATGGACATTTTTACTTGTCAATCAATGTCCTCTGAAAACATGATTTTCAGTGGCTGCCCCGTAGTCTGCTGTCTGAACATACCATACTTTACTCAGGTAAACCTCTGTCATTGGTTACTGACTTGCCTGTTTTTACCAGTATCACAGTGCTGCTGCCGACGTCCTCAGAACAGAAATCTTTTTGCCATGTGTCTGACTGTTTCCTTAGGGAAAATTCCTCTCGGTGGAATTGCTAAGTCAAAAGGTGTGACTGTTTTTAAGGCTATAGTTTTATTGTGCCACATGGCGTCCCAGAAAGTCGCGCCACTTTATGCTAGAGGAGATTTTCACAAAGAAAATACGCTGTAGAATAGTCCGACTCAAAAGCAGGTTTGGCTCTTGGCCCTTTAGGGCCCCTCCCTGTTGTTATGTTCTGGTCCTTCTGTTACAGGTGACAATGGGGAAGAGCTTGAGAGATGGGCAGAGAAAGTCACCATGGGGCACCCATCCTGCCAGACCCTCTTCCATGCCCTCTCCCCTTGGTCAGCCCCTGGCTGGGGGTCTGGGTCCCTCCACCCCCCTGGAACTTAAACTAATGGTGAGGGGAGACACACAGCCAACACAAAGATGAATATGCACCTGCAAAATGTGTCCAGAGCTGGAAGGCAAGAACAGGGCACAGTGAAAAAAAACAAGGGCGACCAGCTGTAGTAGGGGTGATGAGGGATGGTCTCCCTGAGGAGGGGACAGGTGAGCTGAGACATGACAAAATCAGGGTTAGAGCGTGGTGCCTGGGCTGATTTTCAGCTGGTGGCATTCAGAAGTTGTCCCGATTGGGCTGGCCCCTGCTGTGATCGGTGTGTCCTTCTGCATGGATTGTTAATTTTTTTTTTTTTTTT
>VBSM01003143.1:43595104-43632220 GCA_008086735.1 Cheirogaleus medius
CTCGGCCTCCCAGAGTGCTAGGATTACAGGCATGAGCCACCGCGCCCGGCCTGGCTGCTTTAACTTAAGCATGTCTTCAAGGCTCATTCATAGTGAAGCCTGTGTCAGAATTTTCTACCTTTTTAAGGGGAATAAGGTTCCATCGGTTGGATATACCACATTTTGTTTATCCATTCAACTGTTGATCGATGGACATTTGGGTTTCTTTGACCTTTTGGCTACTGTGAATAACGCTGCTATAAACATTGGCGTACAAGTGTACATTCAAGTTCTTGCTTTCAGTTCTTTTCTGTATGTACCCAGAAGTGGAATTCCTGGATCATATTGCCAATTCTGTGCTTACTGCTTTGAGGAACTGCCACTCTGCTTTCTACAGTGGCTGTGTCCTTTTATAGTCCCCCCAGCAAGGCACGGGAGTTCCAGTTTCTCCACATGCTCACCAACACTGGTTTTATGTGTGTTGTGTTTTGCCGTAGTCATCCTACGGGGCCAAAGCAGGTCTCACGACCAAGCTCAGCGGGAAGGCCGGGAAAGTCTGCTCTGCCCGCCGTGAGGCCTGGTGTGGGTGTAGGTGTGTCATCCCACCGCACAGGAGGGAAGGCTTGGGACCAGTGATCTGATCCACCACAGTGAGGACGGGGGGCTGCGAATGAGCCGGGGGGGCTCTGAGGCTGAGCGGGGGCAGGTGAGGCTGAAGCGCGGTGATGGGGACAGGGAGCAGAGTGGCGTTCACCGGGTGTGCGGAAGATACTCGTTAACTGAATTAATCAAAAGAAGGTATCGAGACTGACTGGGTGGGTAGAGATGAATTTGCTGAGACGGGAAAGGCGAGGACTGGAACCTATTTAGAGAAGGAATCGGATGCTGCTGGACCTGTTAAATTTTAGAGACACGTGTCAGTGGGCAAATGGCCGTAGCAGAGGAGGTAGACTCTGCTCGCAGAGAGCTGGGGGTTTTGCGGCAGGAGGAGGGCGAGGGCATGTCTAGCTGTGCCCCACAGCTGGGGCAGATGCCTCCGAAAACGTACGGAGGACAGGGCGCACTGAGGATCCCACCTCCAGTTCCAGCAGGGGCCCAGGGTGGCTTCCCGGAAGAGGTGGCGCGTGGGCCGCGGGGCTGGACGTGCAAGACGGAGCCAGGTGGGGCTCCAGGGGCCAAGACGCAGGGGAAGAACACAGGGCGCAGCGACTGGCGGTGACCCCGGTGAGGGGCTGTTACCCTGCTGGCGAGTCTGGGGCTGGGAGGAAGCTGCCCTTGATCAACTCCATTCTCCCCTCCATGTCCTGATGGGGCTGAGGATTGAGGATCTGTCTTTCTGGGGCTCGAAACAGCGAGAGCCCGGCGATGGCAAAGGTGTGGGGAAACCCACCCTTTCCCGATGGCTGGGGGTGATGAGACTTGGTCCACCCTCTTTCGAGGGCAGTTTGTCAACAGCTATAAAAATATGGAAAGTTCTTACTCCTGAGTGTACCATAGACAGACTCATGTGTAGATATAGGAACAAAGATATTCGTTGTGGCTTTGTCAAAGCAAAAGATTAAAAACAGCCTAATTGTCCATCGGCAGAGGACTGACGTGTGTCCCCCAAATAGAAGGACACCCCGCAGCTCTGTGGGTACTGGAACGGAACAGTCTGCAGGATGCATCGTGATGTGGAAAAGCCGAGGGTAGCATGAATACCATTTGGACTTTCTTTAAAGAGAGGGGGCCCATGTGCTGTCTGGTTATCTGAACGTACAGGACTTCCGGAGTGATGCCTCGGGGCCGCCTCTGGGAAGGAGGTGTCTGTACGGCGTTGAGAGACTCACTTCTGCTCTACACCTTTTTGTTTAGTTATTTAGCATGTCTGTATATTGCTTCTAAAAAGAATAAAGTAAAATATGTCTCTTGCTGAATGGCCTTTTAAAAAGTGTAGGTCAAGGGGACTCAGAGGCACCAGGCCCCACATGGAGGTTGCTGACGCATGTGGCACCCCACCCTGGGGTCTCAGGTTGTGCCCCTCTCAGCCCTGCCTGGCTCACCTGCCCACCCCCCAGGCATCATTTCATGGAATCTTCTGGGAGGGATCCTGGGGAGGGTGCAAGAACAGAGTGGCCACCAGGTGGTCTTGTCCCTTGCATTCCATGCGGCAGCCTCTCCGGCCAGCGGCCTGGATAGCGTGGGCTGTGAAGCACAGGCAGCTGACGGTGGCTCATCCGTTAGTGGCCTTAATGGTGTCGTCTGCAGGCGCCTTCTGCATGCACGAACTTCTCCGTGTGTAGCGGTGGTGAATAATCCCCAAATTGTATTTGATTTCTGCAGCGCATTTCTGTATTTCTATTCAAAGTTGAGTGCATCTGATTTTATGGGAATTCATAACAGTTCAAACTAAATTGTGGCACCCTGCTGTGAAAATCTCTCACTTCTGAGAAACACAACCGCTGCCCAGATGTCCCCTCCTGCCCTCGCCCTTCTCCTGCTCTGCTCCCTCCTGCCCCTGCGTGCTGGATGGGAGGCGCTGCCTCTTGCCTCGTGCACTTCTGCCCTCAACCAGGCTGCGGGGGAAGGGGGGTGCTGATGTAGGCCCTGCCCTGGGAGTTAGGCCCAGAATGGCCACTTCCCAAAACAGAGGCGAGAGCTTTGCTCTAATAGCAACGAGGAATGTGGCTTTCTAGTCTAGGAACCCAGGCTGCCTGGGCTTCTGAGTTTTTTCCCTGGGATCTAGAGGCTTTTGGTGAAATCCCTACAGATTGGGTAGTGGGGGAGCTTTGCAAGGAATCTGGCTTCCCCAGCCTGGATGAAGATGTGGGAACAGGAAGGAGGGGACCCTCCAGAGTTGGGCCAGGGGCCCCAACTGGGCACTGGGCACCTTGTGAGCACATCTCCTAGAGGACGTTGCAGAGCCCAGTTTTGTGCATATTCAGGCACACGCTTTTCTTCCAAACTCCTCCCCTGGAGAGAGCAGGACCCTCAGTACCTGGTCAAGCTTCAGTACTGGGCCTTGTCGCTGAGCCTGCGTTTTAGCCGGTTCTGCTGCTCACAGCTGCTCACGGGGGAGGGGGGCAAGGGGAAGTCCTCTGATGCTGGCAGGAGCCAGAACACGCCCAGCATGGGGAGGCCCAGGATGGCTGGGCTTAAGGGATGGAGAGGTGGGGGCCTCCCCAGCTGGGACCCACTGCCCAGGATGCAGGGAGCTCCATGTCCCCAGGAGTGTCCGGCAGCAGCAGAGGGAGTGTGGTCAGCCAGGAGACCACTGAGCACCTTCCCAGCTCCGAGAGTCTCCTCTGGGGAACCTGGGACCGTGGGCTTCAGGGAGGCTCAGGAGAGTGTAGGAGGGAATTTTCTAATCGGAGTTGCCCACCCGTTCACAGGCTGTGGCAAGGTTTTTGTAGATTGGACATGAGCGAGGCCACTGGTTGTAAAAACACTGGGTGCTTATTATTGAAAATATGGAAAATGCAGAAGGAGTTAGAAGACGGAAAAATCACCCCGGCCTCAGCATGCACGTAGCGCCACCGTTTCGCATCCACAGCCCCGCGTGTGCACACTCTCCACGCATGTGCACACACGCACGTAGCCACGCACTGTCCTCTGCTTCCTGGGGATGCCCCACAATTGAGCCAGGCCCCTGGTGGCTGAGCTGTCCTACTGTGATAAACAACGCACAGTGGACACCTCTGTGGCTCAGGGTCCAGGCACAGCCACGATGCCTTCCTCAGCTAAAGTTCTGGGGGTCTTCAGACAATTTTCAAAGATCAGTTGATTTCCTGCCACGTTGCCTCAGCTCAGGGCTATGGGAGCCTAGTTGAGCTTGCCTCTGGTGGCCTTAAGTATCCCCTCCACACTGGTGACCCCCGCGCTTTTGCCTCCGGCCCGGCCCCAGGCCTAGACTCTGCTTGAACTATTGCAGCCACCTCCCGCCATCGCTCCGTGCTGTCGGCAGCCAGACCCACCATGCGCCAGCTGACTTCGGCTCCTGCCCTCGGCCACCCCACCTGCAGCCTCTCCTGTCCTGGCGAATCTCAACGCTGTCCTCCCAGGTGCTTGGACTCAGTTCCTTGCACAGCCACGTCCTCTCCCGCAGGAAACCTTCTCAGCCCTACCTTGCAATATGCCCAGAATCTGCCAGATCTCATACCCCACCCCTGCCTCCGTCTTCTCGGGCCAGCTTCGCTGCAGCAGCGTCTGCGCCAGTTGATCTGCTTCTGCCCTCGCCCCTGTGGCGCGTCTCCATCCCAGCAGCCAGCATGCTCCTTGGAAACGGAAGTCGTTCGTGGCGCTCCTGTACGCACAACTGCTGGGCTACAGGGAGTCTCTGCCCCCGTCTCCCGCAGCTCTCCTCAACACGCACCCCTCTTCCGGCCACGCTGACCTCCTCAAGCACACCAGGCACTGGCCTCAGGGCCTTTGTACAGGCTGCTCCCTCTGCCAGGAGCACGCTTCTCCCAGATGTCCCCATGACTTGCTCTCCCGCTGCTTCAAGTGCATGTTCACAGGTCATTGTCTCCTGACTTATTAGCTGTGTGACCTTGGGCAAGTTGTTTAACCTCTCTGAGCCTCAGCATGTAGAGCACATGGTATATCACAGTTCCTGGCATACGACATGGACTTGGTCAATGTGAATGTTTGGCACCTGTGCAGCTCAAACCTCAGCTCCTTTGGAAACCCTGGAATTTTTCTCTTTGGATGGCCCTGGGCAGTGACAGTCTTTATCACTTATTTGACACCTAGAACATGTTTCCAGCCATTCTCATTGGCCCTGTGTCCCCCCACAGTGTCTGGCACAGGGTTTGGCATGAAGTAGCAGGTTGGCAATCAGCAGGCTGAGGGCTTTGGGGCCTGGCTGTGTATCTCCCAGGCAGTGGGGGAGCTCTAAGCCAGGCACCTGAAAGATTTGGGGGCAGGTGGCTTTGACTCTGCTCATGCCTCTGGGGCAGTTCTCTGGCACGTGTCCCAGGCCCAGGCAGGAAACCCAGCACGGAAGGGCGTGTCTGTTTCCTGATCTAGTGGGAAGAGGTGAGGCTCAGTGGGAGTTCAGGCCCTGTCCCGTGGGTGGGCAGCCTCGCACGGTAGAGGAAGCAGCTGGCTGTGCCGGGTGGGAGGTGGGGAGGCCAGGCGGCTGCAGGAGTAGCGTTGCACAGGGCAGAGCGAGGTCAGGCTCTCCCGGGGGCCCCATGTGGCTTGCTGTAGCCCCCGTGCCGAGGGAATGCCGGCAGACAAAGGCAGCGTCCATCACGACACCTGGGCTGGAGGTCGGGACCCAGGGGCCTCTTCCCGCTGCCCTGTGCCTCTGCTCTCTCTGGGCCTTGCTCTGCTCCCCATGGCCAAAGGTGCCAGAGGAAGAACAAGCTCTGGGACCTCAGAGAAAACCCCGTAGGAGGATGGACCGGTTCGGGTCTGGCCTCCTTGCTCTACCCTTCGGAGCCGGTGCCGGCTCTCCCCCAGGCGAGGACGGAGGCAGAGTCAGGATGGAGCTAAGATCATCTCTGTTTCTGCATCCTCTGGAGGTGGCCCCCATCAATCCTGCAAAGTCGGGCTTGTATTTGTCCACCCTGGACTGACAGACAGGGTCACTGAGGCAGTTTGATCGCCTCTGAAGGGGAAGGGACATGAACAGACACTAAGGAGAGAGGTCAGGGGCCCCGCGTGCCCAGCAGTGTCAGAGCCTGGGCAGGCACTGTGGCGAGAGGCCTTATATGTCGTATGTGTCGTGTGCAGGTGCTCACTTCTCGGGGGACTTGCCTCCTGTGCTTATCGTGTGCTGTGTACCGTGTTCCTTGAGGCAAGGGCCTTGCCTTCCCTTTTCATACGGCCAAGAAACGGGAGCGGCAGCATGGCGTGACGGAAACAGCGTGGGACTCAGAGTCAGGCAGGTTTGGTTCAGATCATGGAGTGACCTCTCTGAGCCTCAATTTCCTCATCTGTAAAAGGGGGACAGGAATACCTATTCCATAGACATTTTTTGGAAGATTGAGTAAAAATAATACCCATGAAAATCCTTGGCTGGTGGGATTGTCTAGCAAGTGTTCATTTTCTTCCTTCCTTCCTTCCTTCCACTGCAAACTTCCTGCAACACCCAGCAGAATGGTGTGCACTCCCCAGCTATTTGTGGATGATGTTCTTAGCAGATGTTGTTTAACTCTCATAACATCTGGTTTGGAAAGGCAGAGGGCTGGAGTTTTTTTTTTTTTTTTTTAAATACTCACTATGAGGTGTCAGATTGTCACTTAATTGTACTGTGCCTCGGTTTCTCCACTTGTAAATCAGGGATAATGCTAGTGCTGGTGGCTAACTTCTTTGCAGGATGGGACAGGATAATGCAAGGTAACAGATGGAAAGTGGTTTGAGCGTTTAGAAAAAGGCATCTTGCTCAACCTCCTTAGTAGTTAGGGAAATGTAAATTAAAGCAACAATGCCATACCATTTTTCATGTGTCCGATTGGCAGCCATTTAAAAGAGGGATCGCTTCCAGGTGGGAACATAGGGCCTCTCATATACTGCTGGCAGGCCTGCGAATTGCCACAGCCTTTTCCAGAAGGTAATATGGCAACGTCTAGTAGAAGTTTACACACATGCTCTGTGTTGTATCCGGCAGTCCCACTGTGAGAGAGCTGCACTGAAGAGCAAAGTCCCAACACGTTATGTGCAAAGAGCTGTTCACGGTGGCGTGGTCAGTGATGGCAGGAATCTGGAAACATCCCAATGCCCATCAGTGGGAAATAAAGCTTGCATTGTGAAACAACCCTACTATGCACTGTCATTAGCTCTTAAAAAGAAGAAAGTGGTTCTAAGCAGTGTTGGCCCTGGAGGGTCATCCGAGGAATATCGTGACGTGAGAAAAGCAAATTGCTTTTGTATAGAGGGTGCCTCCTTCATTCTCAAGGTGAACAGCAGCCGCGCGGCTCCACTCGTGTGCGAGTGAGAACATACTTGCCTGGGTGCAGAGAAAGGCCTGGCAGGACATGCGCCAGGCTCAGCCTGCCGGTTCTAGCCGTTAGACAGGTCACATTTGGCACAAAAAGTGTTACTTACAGATTGAATTACTTGCCAACATCTAGAAATTGAATTCATGTGAAAAGCCTGATTTGTAGTTTTTCGCAGAGGAAAATCAGAAGCAGCACCCCACCGGGCCCACATTCCCCCTTGGCTGGAACGCATCGGCAGCTGCCGCTTTTGGACAGAGCGTGTGGCCTCCAAATGGCCATCGTCGCCACCCACCCGGCGTCCCTGTCACTCAGGTGGTTCCCTGCCTGGCCCTGTAGGCATTGCGGTTTGCAGCCCTCTGTGCTGGGCGGTGAATATTTGGAAACTCAGGGCTGCGGAAGTGCAGGGATGGGATGGGGGTTTCGTGCTTTAATATTCAGATACATCTCGGAGATTTCTATTCTTGAAATGACTGTTCCATGCTTTTTAATTAGGGCATTTTTAAGTACAATGTTAGAAGGAAAACAAAAAGGGTGCCATGGACCGTTGTGTGTCGTGTTGGGTCAGGAACTGTCTGGTGGGGTCACCTCGTTGTCCGCTCGGGAGGTGGGCTGATGGGGAGAGACTGCTCCGGCTCTAGAGTTAAGGGGCTGAGCTCTCGGCCCTGTCTCCATCTCTCAGCCCTGGATCTTGCAGAGATGTACCAGTCTCTCCAAAACGTCTTTTCTTCCAGTCCCACCCACCTCCCCATGTCCTTCCTGGTGGCTTATTGACAGGGAGGTGATACGTCAACCTGGCTCCAGATGCCAATGCCACTCACCAGTGGGGGGCTCTGAGCAAATCGTGCAATGGCTGTAAGCCTCCAGACCCCACCGTGTGAAGCAGGGAGTGAGCACCCCCAGGCCCAGATGCACAGTGGCGCTCACTTGCTCCCTGGAGGGCGGTGTGTGTGGGCCTGTCCTGCGCTCACAGGGCTGACAGTTCTGGGGGGCTGGGCTTCCCAGCTGGTGAGCGAGGCCCCTGGTGTCACTGCTGGGCTCTAGGGGGGCCTGCTCCGAGCTGCTGGAGGAGCAGGAAGGAGTCAGAAGACCATGGCCCTGCTGTAAAGGGGCCGGGCAGGCTGCTGCCATGGTGGGAGAGAGCAGTCCACCTCCCTGCCACCCTTAGGGATGGGATCTGGCCTTGCAGAATCTCCATCAGCTGGGCCTCAGCTCTCTGTAGAGTTTAGCTCTGAGGCCCCCAAAATTCAGCTTCAGCCTCCCACAGATGCTGTGGGGTCCTGGGCAAGTCACCTCCCCTCTCTGTGCCTCTTTGGATACCATGACCTGCTGCCTCTTTTCATCTCCAAGGTTGTGGGATAACATGGTGGATATTCAAAAAACACAGGGAAAGATATGCTCATTGGGCATGTCGTGGTGGGCGTGTTGGACTTGCCAGTCCACTCTCAGACCCCTGTCTTCCCATCAGCACCGTCTCCTTGGTGTGTCCTTGAGCTAACCAGGCTCTGTCACTCTTGGGGTATGTGTTCTTGGGGGCTGGAGGCAGCAGCCCTCCCCCCATCCACTGAGCCTGGAATTTGTCACCAGTGCACACTCCATGCCTGCCGCCGAGCTTTGCAGACAGAGTCTCCCAACAAGCAGGGCGGCCAGTCCCCACCAGGGCAAAGATGTCCCTGTGGGCCCCACCCCCTGCCCGGTTACTCATACCTAGGATTGGACGATGACATACCTAGGATTGGACAATGACAAAACCAAATGATACAGACCATCTCTTCTTTCCCGTGTCCCCTCCTCTCCCCCGTTTGAGCTGAGCCCTTCTCCTCCTTCCTGGCCCTGTTCTCCCTGGGGCTGCAGGGTCTGGGGGAGGGCTGGAGGGGCTGAAGAGCAGCCCCCCATGCAGGAGGCTTCTCACTCTCTTCTCCTTGTCTCCGCAGGAGCCATGAGGTGCCACGTTGCCACCCGCTGCCACGTGGTCTGGCTTTTTGTGCTGATCTCCGGATGCTGGGGTAAGTCCTCCCTCCACCTGCTCTGCGCCGACAGCCAGCCCCTGCACGGAGGCCAGGCTGGAGGGCGTGGGGGCCAGCAGTTCGGCTGTGCCCTGGGACTCTGGAGTCCCGCCTTGCTGTGTGACAGAGGCTCACACTTCTCTCTAGGGGCCTCGGTCGCCTTCTGCAGCTCTCACAGGGCTGAAAACACCAGCTGTCCCCAGGCCTGGGCACAGGGCGGCAATAGGAGGAGCCTTGAGAAACGCCTGGGCTCTAAGGGACGGGGCATCCGTGACTGTGACCTGCCCTGCTCCTGGGGTGAGGGGCCAGCCACAGTTCTGTTCAGTTTCACAGCTGTCTCCTGAGCACCTACTGTGTGGCGCTGGGTGTGCCTGCTGTGCCCAGCCCCGGGGGCTGCAGGAAATAGCTCAAAGTTCTCGAGGAGGTCAGAGGGCAGCAGGGGATAACACACCCAGGATTTGCTGTGATGAGGTGAATGGAGTGGGAATGGAGGGGGACGCGGCTCCAGAGATGTCCTTCAGAAGAAAAGAGTAACTGGGCTGCGGGGACAGGAGGAACGCGGCCAGAAGGGTGAGAATTTGACCTGGGCTTGGACAGCAGTTGTAGATTAGGGGAGAGGGAGGAAGGGCATCCTGGTGGAAGCTCATCATGGGCAAAGTGGCTGCAGTCAGGAGCCTTCCTCTCTGCAGGGGACCAGCCCCCCTCCCCCGGGCCTCGCAGCAGCCAGCCCAGAGTGCCAGCTCTGGGGCCCACGGAGGAGGCCAGGGAAGGCCTCGGCATTTGCCTGTCTCTTGGCCCTAGACCTCGGGTCGTGGGGAGCAAAGCAGCTCTGGCCTGTGCTGAGCAAGGCCAGGACAGCAGGCATGCCTGGCACAGTGTCCCCCAGGGCCACGGCGGCTCTGGGGAAGAGCCGTGAGCATGGCGTGCCTGGCGACACAGGCAAACACATTCCTGTGGGGGGCCAGCGCCTTCTCCCACTCCAGGGAGCCAGCTGGAATCTCTGGAGGAAGCTGCAGCCTCATGCTTGTGGTAGTGTCGCCGGCATCGTGCAGCCTGAGTCTCCGGAAGGTCTCCTCTCCTTGCCTCCACTTTTGGAGGGATCCCTACTTGAATGCCTCCTGTGACAGGAAGCTCACTCCCATACAGGCCGCCCAAGAGCACAGCACAATCTCAAAGAGTCTCAGAGGCAGAATGGGAAGGAGTCTCAGACTCTTTCTCAACTCCTGGCACATTTTCCCAGAGGAGAAACTGAACCCTGGAGAAGCAGCTGTCCCGAGGTCGTACCAAGCCGGGGTCTCTGATCCTCCGTGGGGGCCGTCATCAGGATGCCACCCCCCATCTTCCCCTGAATGAGGCTTCCCACATGGGGCGAGGAGGGGCATCTCTGCCCTCTGGGTTTGCTGGACAGTGGAAGTCACCGCACTTTCCTCAGCCTTCTCGGGGACTCTGTGACCTTGGACAATCATGCCCTCACCCTACTCTGTTAAAATGGAATACATATGTAGGAAAACAGCAGGTGCTAAGGCCTTGGCTGCCTTCCTCGGTGGGACACGGCAGTCTCCCCTTGAGCTCTCCAGGTGAAATGTGGATCAGACATTCAGCGCGGGCATAAGAAAGGGACATAGACCCAGCCTCTGGGTTCCGGTCCCCCTTCTTCCAGGGGGCTCCCTTGGACAAGTGTCCTGACCTCTCTGGTTCAGTCGTCCCCACCTACCCAACATCTCCCTCATTTATAGTCCCTGCCTGGTCCTTATTTCTAAAATAGGAACAATAATGGACTTTCCTTCTTGGGTTGTCAGAATGGTCAAATGAATTAGTATGTACGTTAAGCACTTAGAATAGTGCCTGGCACCTTTTAGGTGCTTGGTAAGTGTTAGCTCTTTTATATCAGCAGTGATCTTTCTCTAGGGGGAGCAAAATGGGGCACAGAAACAGAGAAGCTAAGCAAGTTGCCCAGGGCCACCCAGCAATTTTGTGGCAAAACACGGGTGATCGGCCCACAGTGGGCTAGCCTGCTTTGCCATTCATACGAGGGTCCTTCCCTCTCTCCTTGCTGGGCACAGTCACCTCTTCCCAGTCCCCATCCAAAGTGGCCAGTGCTGTTGCTTTGGCATGGTGGGGCAGTGGCTGACCTTAGGGACTGACGGGTGAGTGAGTGGTTGACGACACCACCTTCCCATGCCGCCCTCTGGACACCTGCCCCTGACCTAGCCCTTCACTTGTCCCCGCTTTGTTTCCACCTGACCCTATCTCCCTACTGGACTCTCCTCCCATCCCTGCAATCAGAGATGGGTCAGGCTTAGGGAAACCTGCCCAATGTCAAAACCCCTTGTCAGTCTGTCACCTCTCTGCAAAGCCTCCTACCCTTCTCCCGCCCTCTCCCGTCTGGCCTCCGTGTGCTCTGGGCACTTGTCATTCTTCATCTGTGGGCTTGCCGGGGAGGCAGGAGGTGAAGGCCTGAGCAGTCCTGCCCCTCCCCATCCTAGCCTGGCCGGCCAGGGAACATCCTGCGGGTCAGATGGCTGGTCCTGGACGCTGGGCATGAAGGACCCTGACCGTGGGGCTGCCCAGCTTCCTCACCTGATGTCAGCATATCACTGGGGCTCCTGTGGGCCACGCAGAGCCACCACAGCAGTGACCATGGTACACAGGATGCCTCTGCCAGGGAGGCAGCATGGGGGGCAGGGCAGGGCTTTTTGTCTCTGTCCTGAGGCTGGGAAACAGGGCCAGAGAGGTAGAGGGGTCTGCCCAAGGTCCCCCAGCAGCGAGTGGCAGGGCATGCAAGGCCGCTGACACCTTGAAAGCGTCTCGTGCCCCCGTCCAGTGCTCCCTCCTTGTCTTGGAGGAGAGGGTTGGTGCGGGGAGGACTCTGACTTTCTCCCCAGCGTGGATCTCAGCGTGAGCCACCTGTGTCCTCGGCCCCCATCACCGTGCTGGGCCTGGGGAGGCAGGCCCGGGCTTGGATTCATCCTGGCCCGGCTCAAATCCAGTGTTCCTCAGGCCCTCAGCGGAACCCCCAGCCCCTGGTTCTGAGTGAAGTTTGTGCCCCCCGATGCCTGGGAGGTTCCAGGTCAGGTCCCCCACACGCCATGCCCAGCCTTTGTGCCTTCCTTGCCTGGTGTGTGGAAACCCTTGTCCTTCGGCTGCAGCGGCTCAAGTGTGCACCCTTTCTGCGCCTGTCCCCTCTCCACTCGGGCCTGTAGAGTGTTTGAAATGTCGAAAGCTGGAGGCCCACTGCCTGTCTACCTTTGTGGGTGTCTGGGTGGGCGGGGAGAGAGCTGGGGCAGAGCCTGGTGCTGCAGACCTGTGGCAGGGTGAGCTGTGTGGGGCCAGGACAGAGGGGGTGACCATGGGCTCGGGAAGCTGGGATTCTCCTCCCCCAGAAACCAGCCACTGTCACTGTCCCTTCTACATCCACCCATGCCCCCACTCCACGGAGGTCTCGCGGCTCCGGAGGCAGCTGCTTTGTCTCAGGAGCACGCAGCTGTCGTGCTTTAAGAGTGGGTTTTGAGAGAAGCAGTCACCTGTCTGTCCCTCCCAGTCCCAGGTGCCCCCACTGTCAGCCCAGGGCCGCCGGGCTCCGAGGGAGGCGGGCCTGCTCTGGGGACGCGCATCCTGCTTGGTATGTGGCAGGCGACGCGCGTCTCTGCCCAGCTGCCCGTGCACAGCTCTTGCGGCTGACTACCGGCAGGTCCTGTAAAATAAAATCTAAGACTGAGCGATGCTACTGCGGGCGGTTTTGTTTTTTCTCACTGGTCCCCCACCCCAGCAGCCCAGCCTTCTGCCGACTTCTCTGGGCACCCTGTACCCCGCTCTGCAGCTCCCTGCTTTCCTGGAGACGGAGCCCAATGTCCCCAGTAGGGATCAGAAACCTTCCCCTCTGGCTGCGAGGGCGGCGCCTTTGTTAATACCCATGTTAATAATAGCTACCATTTATCCAGCGCTTGGGTGTGCGCCAGGGGCCCGGTGCTGAGCGCTTTATGTATGTAATCTCATTTCATCCTCAGCTTAGCCATGAAGGAAGTCCTGATATTATTGCTGTTTTACACCTGGGTAAACTGAGACATGGGACGATCATGGGGCTAGAAGAGGCACAGGGAGATCTCCAAACAGGCGAGGCCCTTGGCCAACAGCCTCTTTTTGAGACTGTTATGTTCCTGGCATGAGAGGGTGGAGGTGTGTGTGCAGGTGCACATGGGTATTTGCAGTGGTCAGGGAGGGCTTCCTGGAGGAAGGGACATCTATAAGGAGATTTGAAGGATGAACAGGAGTTTGACAAGTGATGGGTCAGCAGTCCTGGCCAGGAAGAGAGAGAGCGAGGCTAGGATGAGAGACCAGAAATGGCATCTGCTTGGCTGCCTGAGCGGGTTGGGGGAGGGAGAAAAGATGCCAGAGCCTCCTAGCTCCCCCCGGGCCCCAGTAGGAGGCATCTCGGGCTGGAGGAGGAAGTGCCCCACCCTGATTCCAGCCTCCTCGCCCTCTGGGAGCCTGGCACAAGCGCTGAGAGAGAAGTGCTAAGGGAGCCCCAGAGAGCAGAATCGAGGGTAGAGGGAGCTGCCCCCTGCCCTGCCCACACTCAGGGATCCTGGCGGGCCCAGCAGGAGCCCCTCACGGCAAGTGCTGCACACTGTGGGCCCCACTGGGAGCCCCACTGGGAGCCAGACCAGCTCCATCCCGGTGGGCAGGGTCCGCGGGGGACGTGCCCTCACTGGCCTGTGGAAGGCCCCGGAGGAGTGTGGGGGCAGGCGAAGCTGGCCTTGGGGAGGCCTTGTGGGGAGAACTTTTGGCCTAGGGGTTCCTCAGCCATGTGGGCATCGCCCTGACCCTGGCCAAAGCCGGCCCCCACTCCAAGGCCATCGGCGTGGCACACAGTTAACAGAACAAGCTTTGGGGATCTGGGCCCGTGCCGCTGGCCAGCTGTGTGAGCAAGCGAGTGAGGCAGCTTACTTGCCCCCTGCAGTCCTTGTTTTCCCTGGTGGGTTGGGGATGTGACAGCACCTGCCTTCCTGTCAGGACCGAGTGAGGAGGTCTAAGTAGCTGGTGCAGAGAAGGGTCCTGTAGATGGCAGCCATCGTTGTCACTGCTATTAACACACGTGGGATTAGCTGGCCGTTCTTTCACGTAACGAGTGCATTGTGGGCCTTCTAGTGCCCGGCTCTGTGCTAGGCACACGGCTACTAGTGACAACCGAGCCCCTGTCCTTGCAGAGCTCTCATTCTATCTAGAGCCACGCCACTCAATAGAAATGCAGCACAGGGCTGGGCGCAGTGGCTCATATCTGTAACCGCAGCACCTTGGGAGGCCGAGGCGGGAAGATTGCTTGAAGCTACGAGTTCTAGACTAGCCTGGGCAACATAGCAAGACTCCATATCTACAAAAAATAAAATAAAATAAAAAATTAGCTGGGCACAGTGGCGCATGCCTGTAGTCCCAGCTACTCAGGAGGCTGAGGCAAGAGAGTCACTTGAGCCCAGGAGTTAGAGGTTGCAGCGAGCTATGATGACACCACTGCGCTCCAGCCTGGACAACAGACCTGATATGGCCATAACTAAACAGAAACTTCTGTGCCAGGGCTAACTGTATTTTTGTCGTATCATGTTGCATACATTTGTATTTTACTTTTACTTTTGGCAAGTTATTATTGAGAAAATAAATGGATGTCTCAAAAAAAAAAAAAGAAAAAGAAAAGATAAAGAAATACAGCATAAGCCATATGTGTAATTTTAATTTTTCTGGAAGCCACATTAGAAAAGCAAAGAGAAACAGGTGAAATTTGTTTTAATAATTTATTTTGCTTGATCCAGTATATCAAAAATTGTATCATTTCAACATGTAATCAATATAAAAGATTAACGAGCTATTTCACACTAATTTTTCTTTGCACAAGTGTTTGAGATGCCGTGTGTATTTTGCACTCAGAGCACTGCCCGTGTGGACTGTGCTGTCTGGGCACATGTGGCTGGAGGCCTCCTCGCTGGCCACGAAACCTGACTGCCACCTGCCTGCCCACTGCCCTTTGGCATTCTCTGCCGTGTGCCTCGAGGCAGGACAGTGGCCTTCGGGTGCTGGGAAGTGACTTTATAGAGTATGTGAAGCTGGTGTGGGGGTGTGTGGCTGACGTTCTCGTCCTCTGACTTCCAGGCCAGGTGAACCGGCTGCCCTTCTTCACCAACCACTTCTTTGACACGTACCTGCTGATCAGCGAGGACACGCCCGTGGGTGAGTGGGCGCCGGCTGGTGGGCGTGCCGGGTGGCGTGGGGTGGCCTCCCTTCCTGCAAGTGAAGGGGGTCTTACAGGTTGAGACCATCTTCCTCCTGCTATTGGAATCTCTTCCACGGTGTTCATCTGGGGTCCCTCTGGGGACGGGGCCCTCAGTACTACCTGTGTGGCCCATCCCAACACAGGAGAGTTCTGAACGTCCAAGGGTTGAGCACACTGAGCCCCAGGGGCTTGACTTCCACGGCTGGCACTAGGATTCCTCTTCCACTGGAAGCCCTTGCCGATATTTGAAGACTGCAGCTATTGTAGAGTTTATTTTGTGGCTTTTTGTACTTTTCTATGATTACTAAGTTTTCAGCATTGAGTAGGCCTGGTTTTGCCATTAGGAAAAAAAATAGACATTTAGGAGGTGATCACGAGCATCCCGGTGCTCGGCTGGAGTTGCCCCGTCACCCCGCCAAGCACCAGGGCAGCCCTGCACAGGGCCTGGCTGCTACACCTGCCACTGGAGATCTGCAGAGAGGAGGCTCGGTGAGCCGAAGGACCCCATGGCCCTAGCTCAGCTCTGGGGACCCAGAGGCCTCTCAGGAAGGAGAGGTGAATTGCAGGCACCCTCCTGCAGCTGTGAGCACGCAGGCACACGGCAGCCTTGAAGGGGCCCGCCCCCTTCCACCGACAGCCCTCCTCTGTCCTCTCATTCTCCAGATGTCACTGTAGGGAAAGTGCCTGTCCTCTGGGGCTTCTTGCACCCGGGTCTGCCTGCTCTGCGGGGACAGAGGCAGGGGCTGTGCACATCAGGGCTCAGCGTGGTACATGTTTTTGAAGCATTACTTGTGCTTGAAAATGAGACAGGACGGCTTGGAGTGGGGAGGGGGATTAAGATATTTACCTGTTAAGTCATTTAAAACACTCCTTCACATAAAACCAAGTGCAGGTGCGTGGTGGAGGGCGTGCACAGTTCTTCAAAGAAGGTCTCTGCTGAAGGGGGCACTTTAGGGGGCCCAGACTCTCCCCTGCTGCTTGTGGGGGTGTGAGCAGCCCCTACCACTCTGACGGATGCTTTTTGCAGGGGGTTGCTGGCGCAGTGGGCATGGTCTGACTATTGTGGGGGTTGTCCCCGTGGCCCAGCAGCACTTTGTTTCTGGGGACTTTGGGGACCCTCGGTGGAAAGTGGTTGTGCTTTTGGCAACAGATCAGCATTGTAGGGCTGGACCTTGGGTTGGGGTTTGGGGATGTGGGTGTTGAGGGGCCATGCGGGAAGGAGGTGCCTGCCTGTGTAGGGTGCCCTTCCAAAGGTGAGCTTGCCCCTCTAGGGGTGGAGAGTGTACCTGCAGGTCCCTTGGGGACCCTGCTGAGCTGTATGCTCCCCTCTGTACTGGCTCGGGGGATGTTTGTGGGCTACTGGATTTGTGACACAGGCTGTGTTCTTTCAGTGGAATTCATCTGTGGCTCCTGCCCACCCAGACCCGGCACGGGGCGGGCACAGAGCCGGCAGAGTGGGCACCCAGCACGTGTATATAGGCAAATGAGAGCGCTGTTAGCAGTGCTCCTCACCGTTGGTGTCCGTGTTAATAACCTCATCCTCTGGGAGATTCCTATGTGGCAGAGGGAATATATTTGGAGCAGGAGGGCCACTAAGGCAGAGGCACGGCCAGCCAATAACTGACCCTGGGGTGCAGGCTGGGGGAGGCGAGGGCCCCTCTCAAGGCGGTGCTGCTGGTTCCGTCCCCGACCTGTGATCGCATGCTCAGCCCTGAGCTTGGGGTCCCCGGAGGCCTGTGGGGCAGGGAAGGAGATGGGTGGGCTGGGAGGGGCAGGCACGACTCGGCCAGTGCTGGCACAGCGAGCCAGGCTGGACGCCCACCCAGCCAGCCGCCAGCAGGCCCTGCTCCGTTGCCTTTGGCTCTGGCTCCTGATTGTCTTTTGCAAACGCTGCATCGATCGGCCTCCGGGAGCAGCTCCCAGGACTGAGCCCTGTTAAGGCTCCACTTGGCAGTCACAGCGGGGGCGTCTGTCTAGTGCGGTGGGGATTGATCCCTGGCTCCAGGGGGCTCCGTAGGATTGAGAGGGGCTCAGTGAGCTGGAAGACAACTGTACTCGACTGTCTGGGCGGGATGAGTGCGGAGCTGGCCCAGCACCCGCACAGCCTCCTCTCTTCTATTACATCAGGATGGGGCAGCACGCCTGTGTGACCCTGGGCACAGCACTGCACCTCTCTGCGTGCGTACCTCCCCATCTCGCCAGTGAGAGGGCATCGGAAAGACGGGCCCGGTGGGCTTTGGTTTGGGCAGCTTGGATGAGACAGGCCCGGAGCCCTCCGCTGGGTGCTGCACCCACGTGGCCCTAGACCATTCAGAGGGTGGACGTGGATTCTCGCGGACGTGGCAGGCTCCAGGGGTGCCGGCCTCCACCAGCCTGCAGGGAGAGGGGGAGGGGGGGAGGGCTGATGTCTCAGACGTCCAGCGCCAGGGCTCATTATCCAGCTTCTGCTTGGACACCCAGCGACGGGGAGCTCGTGATCTGACAAGGCAGCTCACTCCTGGGCTGTGGGACAGTTACAGGAATAAAAAATTCTTCCTAATATTAGTGTGAACCTGCCTCCCTGGAACTGCCCACTGGGTCTGATTCTCACTGTTGGAGCCTTACAGAATAATAAAAGTAATACATATGATACACTGTACCTATAATGTGTATTATTGTAACAATAGCATTTACTGAATGTTCAAAGCAGTGTCCTAAGTGTTTTTATGTATTAATTCATTTTTAAAATTCCTTTTAAGAATTGGAGGCAGAGTTTGGTTACAGGCTCTCTCTGTACGAAATTCCTGTGCACGTGCTCTCCTGGGTTAAGGATTGGGACTTTTACCCACCCCAACCTTCTGAGCCTTTCCATTTTTTCTGCTCTTGCCTCACTTCCCAGCCAGGGACCAGTGGCCTGGGGACAAATGGGAGGGCACAGCGTGGCCACCTGACATCCCTCGCAGAGGCTGCATGATTCGTAACTGTCCCCTCACCTCTCTCGGGCTCCGGTTTCCTCTGTGCGATGTTCTTTTTTGAAGACCACCTCCCAGCCAGAGAAGACAGAAGCCAAACGAAGTCATTAAGTAGCTCTGCCTTCTCCCGGTCTGTTGACATAGCCCGCTTCCCCAGACAGGGCCCCTTGTCCCTGCGTGTCCTGCTCCAGTTGTGAACATCAGTCCTTGGCAGCAGAGCCTGGGCCGGGCGGGACAGTGCGGGGGCAGATGGATGGCCCAGTCCCTGGTCATGCTGGTTGGCATCACCCACACCGCGGCCCGGGCTACCAGCAGTGAATGGCCACAGGGCTCCTTGAGGATGAGGACAGGGGTTGCCGGGGTGCTGTCTCCTGCCCACCCTGACTCTTCTCCCAGCGCTGCACCAGCGTGGCTCATGTTGGCATCACCAATGACCTCTGTGTTGCTAAATCCCATCGTCCTTCCCCAGACCTGTGACCTTCCAGCGGTTGATCCTTTTCTCCTCTGGGACACCACTGTCCTGTCTCAGCCGCTTTGCTGTTTCCTCCACACCTCCCCCAACTCTTAGCTTTGAAGGGCCCCGGGCTCAGCTCTTGTGTCTCTTCCCCTCGTTCTCACCCCTGGTGGTCGCGTCTAGCCCCGTGGCTTAGATGCCACCTGTATGCCGACAACTCCTGGCTTTATTGTTTCCTGCCTGGGCCGCTGCTCAGGTGAACTCCTGGTCTCGCTGAACACCCACCTCCCTGCCAGCCTCTCCCATCCCGGCCACACTCCTTCCTTCTGGTTGCTCAGGTCAAAGGCTGGGGCGCATCCCCAGTGCCTCTCGTTCTCCCTGACCTCACGTAAACCCATCAGGAAATCCTGTTGGCTCCATCTTCAGAATGTTCTGGAATCTTCTCACCCTTCCCTGTCCTACCACCGTGGTCCAAGTCTGGATTATCCCAGCAGCTTGCTCATGTTTCCATGGTCGCCCTGACGCTGCCCTCGTCCCTGCCGCAGCCTTTCCTCATCTCGGCCATGGGGGGTGGTGGTCCTGCTCGCAGTCTGCTTCGGCTCCTCCACCCGGGCGGGGTAAAGGCCAGCACTCGTGAGTGGCACGGCGGCTGTTTGCAGTCCTGCCCCTGCTGCTCTCAGACCTCACCCCTGCCCGCTAGCCCCTCACTTGTCCCACTCCGTCCACACTGGTCTCCTTGCAGCTCCTTAGGTGTGAGAGGACGTCCCTGCCTCGTGGCCTGTGCAGTTCTGTCCTGCTGCTGGAACGAGGTGGGCCTCCATTCGCCAGCCAGGTTCCTTCGGGTGCCGCCACCTCTGGGTGTCCTTCCTGGTGCTGCCCAGGCAGGGGTAAAGTGCTGCATCCTTTGCCTTCTCCAGTGCCTAGACGTCCTCTCCATTAGTCCCCATGGTGATGCTGTTATCACTTGCCTGTGCCTGGCCATTGCTGTGTCCCTAGGGCCTGTCCCTGTGCCTGGCATGTGTCCGGAACTCGGGGTGCCAGAGGGAAGGAGTGAGTGTCTGGACTTGGTGAGCATGTGGGGGAATCTTCCAAGGCAGGGGCCGTGGGCTGGCTCCATGCCTGCTCGCCATCCCTCCTGGAGCCTTGGGCCAGCCGCTCTTCCCCCCCCAGGGCACGTCGGGAGTGTGATGTTGGTGACGATGGGGATGGCTGCCCAGGGAATGGGCCCAGGAGAGCACTTCCCCGCAGATGGCACAGACGCTGTACGTGCCTGTGTCTGTGAATGGCGAGGCCTGCGCCGTGCCAGGGGTCCTGTTTTTATCATCCCAGCTGCCTGCCTGAGCTGCATGTGGCATATTTGCTGGGGACTCTTGGGGCACCTGGGCCCTGGCTGGCCCCGGGGGGGCGGGGGAACACAAAAGTGGCAGCATGAAGCCTGGCTTGGAGACACCGAGCTGATCAAGGAAGTCCAGAAGGGGTCCCGTGGGTATCGAGCCCATTGGCCTTGGCCGCTACTCTCATGCCTGCCGTGGGGGGCAGCAGGGTCTCCCACACTTCTAAACGTCCCCAGCCACAAGCCGCCCGAGTACATACAGGAAGATGTGACCTCCTTATCGCGGCTTATCACCCCACTCCCAACAGACACTCTGCTTTCCAGGCATGCTGACCAGCCAGCGTCCGACCCCTCCCGCCTTCTCACGCTGTGCCTTTGCCCATGCTGTTCCCTCGGCCAGCGCCCTGTCCCTTCCCGGCCTAGGACGTTCCTGCTCGTCTTCCTAGGTGCAGCTCAGAAGTTACCTGCTCTGCGAGGCCTCCGCGGCCTCCACTCCCCAACTCTCCTGCCGGCTTTGTCTTTGCATCTGTGAAATCGCTCAGCATGTTCTGTCGTGGCTATTTGTGTGTGACTCCCCACTGGACAATTAACTTTTACTTATTAACTTTATTAATATCGACATTACAACTAATTATCATTTTAGTATTTGTGAATGATATCAGATTGCAGAGTGGTGACACGAGCTGTGGTCTATGGCCAGCCGGCCTCCTGCCAGGGCCTGTGTCAAGCATTTTGAATGCATGGGCCCCTGTGGCCATCGTAGTCACTCTCCCAGGGAGGTGGCGTTATCTCCCTTCCACAGCACAGAGGGTGCCGCGCACAGTGCCAGGCACAAAGTGGGCCTCGGCAGCTGCTTGGTGAGCGAGTGGGTGAGCAAATGAATGGGTGGGTGTTGAGTGCCTTGCAGATCCCCCTCCCCTCGGCTCCCTGTCCTTCCGTCTGTCACCAAGGTTGGCGCACGCGGAGCCAACTTCCCCAGGCATGACCCCAGCACCCCCAAAGCATCTGAGCCACAATTAAGGTGACAGTGCCCGTGCTAATCACCCACAGGAGTAAATTAGTCTTGTCAGGAGCCATTAAGGTGGGAGCTCGGGATTCATTAGGATGGATTGGGCCCAGGCAGCGCCTGGCACCGCCGCCAGTCTGCGCTGATTAATTTCTCCGTAAACTCCATCAATGCCCAGCTGTTTCGTCTGGACCCAGGGAGAGCAATTTTCAGGTGGGCTGACCCCGAGTCAGCGGTCTATGCAGACGGGAGCGGAGCGTCGGCAAGCGGGCCCACAGCTCCCCGCAGGGCCGCCCCCGTGGCGTGGGAGACAGGGATGGCGGCTGCATGGGCAGCCGGAGCTCAGGGACGGCCACCCAGGTGCCAGGTGAGAGAGGAGTCCAGGAGTGGTGGGGGCCTTTTCTGGGACTAGCTTCGCCACCTGGTGCTCTGGAAGGAGCTGCCGCGCCTCCTGGACCCTCCTCCCATTCTCTTTTTAAAGAGAAGAAACCGTCTCTTTGGGGGGTCATGGTGCCCCAGGGCAGTCCTTTGGCAAAGGCTGGTGGCAAAGCGACAGGGATTGTAGGGCTAGAGGGACGTGGATGTGAGGGGTGCAGGGGGCCCCAAACGTTAGCTGGGTGCGTGCTGCCTGCGTGGTTTGGGCTTTGCTGCGGACGTCGGCACAGAGGCGGTACAGCCTGGTAGGTTACACTGGTACAAAAACACACAGGGTGTGAGAGACAGTAAAAAGTGCCAAGGAGAAATAATCATCTGTGGTTGAAGTTAAGGTCAGAGGCAGACGGTGGAGGGCGTAACAGCCTATATCCAGCACCTTCCTTTTTATCTTCCACCGAGAGGATCTGGAGAGGGCTGGTGATGAACCCCTGAGACTTCTTTTTGCTAACTGCTCTTTCAGTCCAGCACTCCAGCACGGATGCAGAAAGTGAGGCCCAGACTGCCTGGGTGTGAATCCCAGGTCTGTTTCTGGCTGTGTGTCTCACTTCCCTAATCTGCAAAATGGGGATGATAATACTAAGTTTACCTCTTTGGATTTGTGTGACTGTTACGTGGCTGGCACATAGCAAGTGCTTGCAAAGGGAAGCTGTAATTTAAACTTGTTCGCTTGCTTTTAAACTCCTGTAAACATGTTTTTAAAGGGAGACAAATGTATCAGACGAGCTTCTCTGTTGCCTGCTGGAGGAAGCACCTCTGGCTGTCCATTTTGGGGGAAGGCTGCTGGGAGCTCTCAGAATTGACAGCAGCTAAAGGACCTAGCCTGTAAATTGGCCAGACCATCTGGCCAGCTGGTCACTGCTATTATCATGAATGAATTCTACCACTCATGGCCCGGACAGCGATGTCCAGTTGGCTGAGCCCGTGGCATGTGTCTGTGCTCAGTCTGCAAGGGGGTGGTGGGTAGTGAGGGTCTCCCAGCTACACCCAATGGGACAGTCTCCAAAAACAGGAGGGGTGGGACTGGACAGCACCCTCATGGAGAGGCAAATGTTCGTTTTATACCATCGGCATTCATGAAATGCCAGGACTGAGATACTGTTTTCTTAACACGTATTAAAACAAACACATAGCTTTTAAGATTAAAAAAAGTCTTCTTCATACCCCCAGACCATCTCAAGTATCGTGAGTGGACCCCACCATGCTTCAAGGAACACTGGTCTAGACCAGTGGGTTTAATTTTTACTTATTTTTTAAAATTTTTCTTTTGAAATAATTTTAGACTTACAGAAAAGTTGCAAAAAATAGCACAAAGAGTCCCATATATACCCTTCTCCCAGCTTCCCGTAGTGTTCACATCTTGCATAACTGTAATACAGTTATGGAAAGCAGGAAAATAACACTGATGCAACACTATTAACGATCAAGTTTACTCAGATTTCACCAGCTTTCCCACTAATGTTTTTTTTTCTGCCGACAAGATGATTTTTAAATTTCTTTTTTATCTGTGGAATTGTTTGGGCAAATGTAATCTTGCCCAGAAGTCTGGTATGTGGATAGACAGGCAGACACACATATGTGTACTTATATTCATTTATTCATTCGACAAATGTTTTATTGGGTATTTTCTATGCCTCAGGTACTGTTCCGGGTATTGGGAATATGAACAAAACAGATAAAAAAATCCCTGGCCTGACAGAGCGACATTCTAGTGAGGGGAGCAGCCAGAAGGCAACAGAGAAGAAAAATGTACAGAATGTTATATATTATTCTAAGACAGGATAATCACCTTTGGTGGAAGTTAAGATCCGGGTGGACAGTAGGGGTGTGCGTGTAACAGCCTGTAGTCCTCACCTCTGCGTCCCCCCTTCCTGCAGGGTCTTCAGAGGCCCATGATAAACTCCCAGGGCCTCCTGGAAGACAGTTTGATGACTGCTGTTCTAGAAAAACAGTCCCACCTTACAGATGGGAAACCGAGGCTGAAGAGGGAGGAGCTTACCCAGCGTCCCCGACAAGTCACTGTTGGGCTCCAGACTGGAGCCTTCCCCACCCTCACTCACCAGCTGCGGAGGGAATTCCAGGGGGCTCTGCCCGTGCAGTCACATGGTGCCTCCGGGCCTGGGGACGGTGTCCTGGGTTGGGGGGCTACGAGCTTGGGACTTGATGTTTGGAGCAGGGGCCCTAGATGCCTCCCAGCTGCCACGATCTGGGCGTAGAGTGCTTAAGGAGGGGATATTAGAGTAGCCCAGAGACTCCCTGGGGATGTTGGCAGGGGGCCTTAATTTTAGAAGAAGAAGGTGATCTAGTGTCTGTCCAGATGATCAGTTGCTGGAACCGAGGGGCCGGGGGCCCTCAGGTCCTGGTGCCATCACAGAGCTGGGATTTTGCTCTTCCTTCTGTGAGGGGGGAGGGATGACTTGCAAAACCCCTGGGAGGGCCTGGGTACCTCTGTGGCCTTGCCTCCTCTCTGCCTGTCTCCAAGGGAGTGATAGGACACATTAGCCCCCTCCTGGGAGTCCTGTGGGCTGCAGCCCCTCCTAGGAGGCCCCTGCCTGGGCATATCTGGAGCCTGGGACAGCCCCGCTGTGGACTGCCCCTCAACACACGGGTGTGGGTGTGGGCTGGATGCAGCCACAGCAACACTAATGATAATGGTGATGTGCCACCTGTTGTGCGGGCATGCTGTTGGTGCTGTGCACTGAACACCTGCGCCACGCTGTGCTGGGGGTGGGGCAGGGACATGCACATTAAGGATAACTAGGGAAATAGCAACATTTATTACTCACTTTGTGTCTAGATCAGTTCCTCATGCACACTGCTTCATTGACTCCTCATTGCAAACTGAGAGAAGTGGGTCTTATAACCTTCATTTTGCAGATGAGGAAGCAGAGGCTCAGAGAAGTTAAGTAACTTGCACAGGGTCACCCAGCTTGTATAGGATGGAAATTGGACTTGAACCCAGTGCTGCCTGACCCCAAAGCTTGTGCGCTCAATCACAATTTTGGGATTCTGTCTTTGCTTTGGTGAAGCTCTCGTCTGGAGTGGAGAAGAGAACCAATGTTAAATGACCAGCCCACCCCGGGCAAATGGGAGGCACGAGCTACAGAGTGTTGTTAGTGCCCCAGAGAGGAAGAAATTCATCCTGGGCACAGGACAGAGAGGTCTTCACAGTAGAGGTGGCATGGAGTGTTTGGGTTTTGACAGGATGAAGCCACAGGAGAGGCATTACAGAAAAGGGTGATGGAACAGGCTGACCGGCAGTGGGACAAGCAATTTGTGTTGTGTCTTGGATGGCGGAAATAGGTTGTTGTGGTTAAAAATAATAATAGTAGTAGTCATTTAGTACCCGTGTATTACTGGTTAGGTTATCTGCATGATCTTGTTTAGTCCTTACAGTGGTGACGGGAAGTCTGTGTTCCAGGCTCAGAGAGCAAGCTGCCTGAGGTCCCACAGCCAGCAAGCAGCAGAGTCAGGTTTGAAGTCCAAGTTCAGTCTCTAACGTCCATTCGCTTACTACCCTGCTATGCTGCCTCTCAGGATTGTGTAGAGTCGTTCCTCCGTCTGTCACCCAGGAAACAGTCTCAGTGGTCAGTGGTCCACACAGGAGAGGTGCCAGGTTAAGGCGCAGCTGCTCCTGGGGAGGGGAGATCGGCCGGTACAGCTGGGTCTGGGGGAACAGGCCCAGGACTGGGGCAGGCGCCTGGGTCCCCGGCCTGGCTGTGTCCCTGTGCAGCTGTGTGAGCTTGGGGAAGTCAATTTCCCTGTCCGGGCCTCGCGTCCCCATTACTCAGAAGATGCACGTCCTTGCTGGACATGCTATGCAGAGTAAGAAATAATGCTGAAAAATGACTTGGGCAAAAACAGATGAAAGTAGGAGATGAGTCAGGTGAAAGTAGGAGATGAAAGTAGGAGATGAGTCTTGCTCCTGGGTCCGTGGCCGGGCAGCAGGCACCCCCTTCGCGGGGGCCGGGGCGGGCAGATGAGCCTGGCTCGTCTGTGCTGTTGGACGGGGATGTGCTGAGCTTGCAGCCAACCGGGAGCACTTGGGCTCCCGGGGAACCAGCCGAAGGCGTAATTTACAAGAGCTGAAAACCCTCCAGCTGGCGGAGGAGACAGTGGCAGGCAGGGTCGACTTTGAACTTGTCATCACTCCCCTTATCCGACTGTTCTTTACATGCCTCAGGGGACCTGCGAGCCTGACTGTCCAACTACAGCTTAGCCTGGAACAGGACATCAAGTTGTTCCGTCAGCCCTTCACCGAGAAAGGGCCTGGACACCTGGGAAAGTTGTCCCGTGGTGCAGGGGGTCTCCTTGAAGGTCCTCTCAGCGGGTGCCTTCCCCTTCCTCCTCATCTGGCCCGGTGCACTGAGCACTGCGAGGGAGGCACAAGGCCTGGGTTCTGGTCCCAGCTCTGCCACTTATTAGCTGTGTGGCCACATGCAAGTCCCTTAGCCTCTCTGAGCCTTGTTTTCTTCCTCTGGAAACGGGGATGATCATACTTTCCCGGCCAACTTCACAGGGAGCGTATGAAAGAGCTTTGAAAATGAGAGCGGTACCAGTGACGGGCATCGTTCCTATCGAGCAGTTGGTCTTTAAATGCTTCCTCTTCCAGGAAGCCCTCCCTTGCATCTGCAGCAAGGGTGGGCTGTGTCACAGGCTGCTTCATCTCTCTCTGCCTCAGTTTACTTGGTCAGAAAATGGGGATAATGATCACATAGTTATCTGCTCACAGGGTTGTGGTGAGGAGTGAATAAGCTAATGAAAGGCAGGCATTTAGAACTGTGATTGGGCACATAGTGAGCACTAATAGATGTGAACTATTATTTTTATTTTTACTTGTACTTTTCCCAACTAGGCGAGAAGCAGCTTGGGGGCAGGAATGATGTCCCATGTGGCCAAAGCCCACTGTGCCAACACATGAATATTTGGTGTGGTTTTAGGCACATTTTTACTCTCCAGTTGGAAGAGGCCCAGTGGCCCCTGGTCCCACCTTCCAGCCTGACCAGGACCCCTTGGCACAGCTGCCTGCCAGCAGGAGGTGCGGGTGCCGGCTGGGCCCTTGTGGCGGTGGACGACTCCGTGTCTCACCAGGCAGCGAGCACCACCTGCCTGCCGATGGGCTGGCCGCCTGCTGCTGCTGCCGCCTGTCCATGCGGGTCTGCCCCAGGGCTCCCTGGAGTCAGCCTGTCCCTCTTCACACGATGGGGTCCAGGCTCTGCAGACAGAGCGTGCCCCCTCGATCTGCTCCTTCCCCTACAGCATCAGCTCTGCAGCTCCCCACCGTCAGGCCAGGCTTGGTCCACCTTCTCCCTCCTGATCACCCTCCTGTGTGCCAGAGGCCATGCTAAGGACTTTCTGCCTCCTTGCCCATTTAATCTTGATGGTGGCCTATGAAGGAAGTAGTTAGGAAGCCCAATTTACAGATGAGGAAACTGAGGCTTACAGAGGTTGTCACCTGCCCAGGGATCCAAGTCATTAAGTCGCTGAGCTGGATTCAAGCCCACGTCTCTTTCCCTCCATAAGCAACGCTCTACCCTCTTCGGCACAGATCGGAGTGGACATAGAGGACCTTCCAGCCCTGGGGCTGGTACAGGGTCCTCGCCCACCATCTTCCTCATTTGCCTCCATACCACAGTAGACAGAGGGGCAAGAGCCTCCATGCGTGGTCCTCTCTGGTCCCGGCCATTGGGCAAGGGAGAGGCCGTGCCTGCTGTCACGGTGCTGCCCGTGGGCCCTCCTCTCCTGGCTCTCTTGGCAGCAGGAGCCCGCGGCGGGAGCCCTCGCGCTTCCTAGGATTGATTTGGCCTTTGAAAAGGATAATTCAAGATGAATATGCCGGCGTCCGACTGGAGAGCGATGGAGAGATTATTGAGTGTTGAACCTGCCTCGCCGCATCGGCTGCTTTATGAGCTCTCCAGAGAAACCCTATGTTGTAGATAACTCAGGCCTGACGGGCAGGGAGCTGGCGTTTGTCTCCATGTTCCCTGGTGAGCAGTGCTGATGGGGCCCAGGCTGCCTGTGCGCTCCGGCTGGGAGCCAGGAAGCAGCGCCTGGCCCCGTCACAGTGCTGACCGGTCCACCTCCCTGCCCATCCAGCCCAGTTTCTTGCCCTGTGCCGCCCCAGAACATGGGGTGGGGGCAGGGGTGCCCACCTGGTGGGTCGCTGGGATGGTAAGTGGGCAGGTAAATGGGCCAGAGCCTACGCACACATCTCTTTGACTTCTGGCACCTATCACCCCCAGGGGTCACCAGCCTCATCACTGGGGACACCATCTCTGCAGGTTGGCGTGTTCCCTGGGAGGTCAGGAAGGATCCGTAGAGCAGGGACTCGGCAGGCTCTTCAGGGAGGTGGCACACAGGGGCACGAGGTCGAGGGAACAAAGCCCCTTGTGGGCCTGGCAGCTCAACTCAACCCTGGTCACCCCTGTTGTTTGTCCTAATCAGTCCCTGCTCCTGCCACCCCTGCAGCCCCAGTATTCTAGGGGACAGACAGGGTGGAGACAGGAATAGACCAAATTGCGAATTCTTGGAGGGCAGGGCCCAGGTCTTCAAGCCTTGTTAGGTGGGCTCACCTGGCGCGTGCATGCCGCCTTCTTCCTCTGAGGCCCCCGGGGCCCTGGCACGGGAGTGGCACACAGGGGGGCCCTAGTTCTGCGTGTGCTGACTTACACGTCTGTCTGGCCCATGAGCACGCTCGTCCTGGGCCGTGACAGCTGCAGGCGGGAGAAGGCTTTTCCCGGGAGAGGCGTCCGGAAGAGGGAATGCCTCTAGGGGACACACGCTAGGGGCAGCGGGGCCCTCCCCACAGAGTGGCCCGTTAACGAACAGTTGCTGCCTTGGGGGGTCCCCAGGGGTGGCACAGTGACGGCACCAGCCTTCTGACATGTTTAGCACAGACTGCGTCTCCTGCTGACCCTTGCTCACCTCTGTGCCCCGTCACACCACAGGGCAGCGGGAGACGGCAGTGACTTGGGCTGACAGCGGCTCACAGCCCTGCACTGTGTTTCCCTCGCCCGGATGGATCCTCACCACAGCGCAGAAGCCACTGTCACGCCTGCGTAATAGGGGGAAGTGGTGACATGTCCAGAGTTGGAGAGCTCGTCACACGTCAGCCCCAGGGTTTAAACCCAGCAGTGGTCTGGCCCCTGGGGGCAGGCTCGTGTCTGCAGTGCCGGCTCCGTTCCCCACGCTGTGTCCTGGGTAAGCTGCCCCAGCTCTTCAGGCCTCAGTTTCTCCATCTTATAAACTGAGGATAACAAGCCTCTGCCATCCCGTTCTTTTGTCTCCACCAGCACGCAGTTCTCTAACTCCAGCACCCTCCAGAGTCCCCTGAAGGCTTGTTACAACCCTGATTGCCAGCCACACCCCCTGGGTGTAGACACCCCCGAGTTTCTGATTCATTAGGTCCTGGGTGGAGCCCAGGAATTTACATTTCCAGCAAGTTCTCAGGGAATGCTGCTGCCGCTGGTCTGGGGACCCCACTGGACACGGCTGCCCTGGCCATGCTGCTTCTTGGCCCCTGGAATTGGCTCCTCCACCACCCAGGCCCGGTCAGTTCTGCAGCCCTGGCAGCGCCTGCTCTTTGGGCGTCGCGATGGGCTTCCTGGGACCTGCCTCTGCCGGCGGTTTTGCAGGTCCCCCGCCTGGGACTCACGTGTGTTTCCACAGCCCAGCGGGAGCTCACCGGTAACAGATGTGTGAATTGAGAGGGGGCCGTGGGGAGGGCAGGCACGGAGCAGAGCGGCTGAGATGCCCGGCACAGCACAGTGTGCCCCCAGCCCCGCCTTTGGTGTTTACACAGAGTGGCCGTGCAGCAGCGGACATAATTGCTCCTGACGGCCTTCATTAAAAGCTCTGGAGCAATTTACAGTCAATTAAGGAGAAGGGAACTGCTTCCCTCTTCGTGTGCCCCCACCACCTGCTTCAGAGGGAGTCCTGCCGGCGCTGGGCAAGCGGGGGTTTCAGGGAGGAGGAAGAGGAGGTGAAGGAGGAGGAGTGTGGCTTCTGAAGCCAGGGCACCCGCTGTCCTCACAGAGCCAACAGCCAAGCCATGGGTCACGAGCTCTTGGGGCAGCACTCACAGTGTGGTATGAGAGGCCTTGTGCCCAGGAGGAAAGCGCTCTGAGTCCTGGCTCTGCCCCTACGCACACAGAGACCTCCGGCACTTCTGTTCCCTCTCTGAGCCTCAGTTTTCTTATCTGTACAATGGGGCCGGTTGAGCGTACTTTGCAGAGCTGTTATGATTGTTTAGTGAAATAACAAATATGGTGAGTACAGGGTCTGGCCCCCACCAGGTGCTCGGTGGCTGGCATGGTCACTCCTGTTCCACCTGGCGACCCTTGCCTGCCCCTAAAGGCTATACAGATGTTGATAGTCCTAAGTCCGCCCCCCTCCCTCCCTCCCTCTTAGGACGCAGGAGACCAGAAGTCGCAAGTGGGGAGTGTCCTCTGGGCTAGGCCTCCTACCTCAGAGAGCCTGAGAGCCAAGGTGGACAAGCTCTTCTTTTGTCTAAAGGCCAGTTCAGGAAAATGAAAACACTTGCCAGCTGCAGTTCCTCCATCTAAAATGAAAATAGTTTCAATGAATGCCACGGGGGGGACATGCACATTTTCACAACTTAGATTATCTACTTGGTTGACTAGAAACATATCAACGAGAAAACTGGCACTGCTTCCTAGCTCCAAAAATATAAATATCTGAGTCTGTTTGAGAAGTAGCAATAAAGAGCCACGTTCTGAAATTAGATCAGAGGCCATATTGAGAGGACAGGCTGCCCGGGAGCCCCCAGGGTTCTTGTCCCTGCTCCAACACGGTGCCCTTGTTTGGCGAGATGACATATGACATGTGACATATGCCCAACACAGAGCCTGGCACACTGTCAAGGCCGGTAACTCCCAGCCTGACCTCACCCAGCTGCCAAAAAGGGTTGCCTTTTCCTTTCCTGAAATCCAGTTATTTTCTTTCCAGTCCTCTGCCTAGTAAAAGAATAATGAGGAATGAGTTCGGGGCTACCCTTGTCCCCTGTCATTCCTCCCCTCCGGGAGGCTCTGTTCTCAGCATCCCCGTCTGGATTCCAGCGGGGGTGGGGTGGGGGTGGAGGGCACAGTGGGGATGGCTGAATGGGGGTGGGGAAAGTTAGTATTCTCTTACCGGCCAGCTCTCCTGGCAGAGTTTTCTCATCTGTAAATTAGGACAGTGACTCTCTTATTACTGGCATCAGTAGGTGTGAAGTTCCCAGGTGTCCGAGAGCCAGGACCCGGGGTCAAAGGTGTCTTCATTTTAGAACTTCACCTGTTTTGCCTGAAGTTTGTCTGCTGAATTTGTCAGTCTCTGTCCCTCCTTCGGTCAGGGCAGTGTCCTGCCCTCAACAGATCAAAACCCTGGCCTGCTGGGGCTTCTTACATCGGCCACTTCTTTTTGAGGAAGGTGTAGAGATTTTTTTTTTTTTACCTATTACCCTATGTTTGGAGTCCTCATTAGAATATTTTCATTTAGACTGGGTGAGGTGGCTCACACCTGTAAAGTAATCCGAGAACTTTGGGAGGCCAGCGGGGAGGATCCCTTGAGTCCAGCCTGGACAACATAATGAGACTCTGTCTCTACAAACAATTTAAAAAATTAGCCAAGTGTGGTGACATGCACCTATAGTCCCAGCTACTCAGGAGGCTGAGGTAGGAGGATCGATTGCTTGAGCCCAAGAGTTTGAGGTGGCTGTGAGCTATGATTGCACCACTGCACTCCAGCCTGGGAGACAGAGCAAGACTTTGTCTCTTTGTCAGTAACTGCTATAAGTTCTTTTAATCCTTATGACAACCCTATGAGGAAGGTACAATTATTATCATTTCCATTTTATAGAGGGGGAAACTGAGGCAAATAGAGGTGAAATGACTTGCCCAAGATCATGCGGCTGGTGAGTGGGAGTGAAGCTGGGATTCGAATTCAGGCCTTTTGACACCAGCACCCATCCTCTTAACCAAAGTGTTCTGCTACCTGCTAATAACAGTAATAACAATAGTAATAATAGCTTCTGTTTATTGAGCACCTACAAGGCGCAGGGTACTTTATGCACATTATTGCATCAAATCTTTATGATAACCCATAAGGTGGGCATTTATGTCTCCATGTGGCAGGTGAGGAAACTGAGACTTTGAAAGAACAACGATCTTGGCCCTGGTCATAGAACTAGTTAACAGCGGAGCCAAGACTGAAATCCAGGGCAGCCTGCCCATGTGTCCCTACCTGCAGGGACCTAGATGATGGTCAGACGGTTGTTCCCCCACCAGTCCTGCTGCATTTCCTGGACCCGCCAGTTATCTGTGGTGAGGACTTGTCCCATCCAGAAGCAATTCCGCTCAGCCCCACTGGGCTAGAGCCTGGGCCAATGACTCGCCTGTATGGTTCTGGGTGATGCCGAGTGCGTGGGGGTCAGGGTGGAGGGAGTAGAGGGGATAGTAGTGCAGGATGTCAGGCCCAATTGTGGATGATTGACTGTGGGCTCAGGTCACTTGTTGTCATGTGCCCCTTACTGGTAGCAGCCAGATCTCCTTACTGGTTAAACCGAACATTAATGACAGGAATGTAAGTCACGCAAAGTCCCATTATACTGTTACACTCCTGAATTCAAATCCCCTTTTCTCCTGTCCTTCTGACTGTCTCAGAGAGTTAACAAGAGCTGTCATTTATGGAAGGCCAACTGGGGGCCAAGACTTCATATGCATTATCTCATTCAATGCTCTCAGCAGCCCAGGATGAGGGCAAGATGATCATAGCTTCATTTCTTCCAGCATGAGATACTTCAAGCCTGTGGAAGAGTAGAGGGCTGCACTGTCCAGTATGGTAGCCACTAGCTACATGTGGCTATTTAAATGCAAATGAATTACAATTAAATAAAAACGTAAAATTCACTGTGTCATCCACACTGGCCGCATTGCAAATGTTCCATAGCCACACGTGTTGGGTGGCTACAGTGTTGACGGCGTGGGTGGACAATGTTTCCATCATGGCAGCAAACCCCGTTGCACAGTGCTGGTGTGGAGCATGTCTGTTCTTCAGTCAGCAGCCTGTCCAGAGTCACTCAGCAGGGGACAGGCAGTCCCCGAGGGAATGCGTGGGCTCTCAAGCCCTGTCCCCATGCCTGGCTGTCATCCCCTGCCCCTGAGGACAAAGAACATTCTCTCTAGGTAGCCACGAGGCACGTGAGGTGCAAAGGGGCAGTGTGACCTACTCAAGGTCAAGGGGTGGAGTTGCCTGGGGAATAGAAACTGAGGGCCCTGGGCCATGCAGTGCCACCCGGCTCCCCGACCCCCAGCCGGGCCAGCTCAGGGGTGCTCTGCCCGCCCTCGGCCAGAGGCAACCGTGCTGGCTGGGAATTTTTACAGCTGTTTATCGGAGGTCATTCCATCTGGGAATGAAATAACTCTCCCCATAGCCACTATGAATTTTTTGCTTCCCTGGGAAAAAAAACAGCCCCTGTGATTGGAACATTGTCTGCAGTCCTGTCAGGTAGCTGGCGGTGAATGACAGGAGAGAGAAAGCAAACGGCTGAAAGCCATTACCCTCTTACTTCAGTGGAGTTGGGAAAATAGTCATAAATTAGTGCCGGGCCCTGAACGAGGGGAGAGGAAGAAAACACAAGAAAGAAAAAAAAAATCCTCCCTAGAAAGTCATAATTTTCCTCCAGGTGGGAGGAGTGGGATGTTCAGAAGGTGATGTCTTGGAAAAGCCTGCGCATCACCCGTCACCCCCGCCTCTGCTGGTCAGCTCTTGCGGCCACACCCCGGGTCGGAGTCAAAGAGAGGCAGGATGCTCGGGGAAAGCAAGAGGGACTGTGCTTCCCCGCCCCCCATGCCAGGGCCGCCTCCTGCAGGGGTAGCCCCTGCCTGTGTGTGTGTGTGTGTGTGAGCATGTGCGTATGAGCAGGTGAAGCGTGTCCCTGTCCATGTGTGTATGCACATGAGAGCGTCTCTCTTCACATGTGTATGGATGTGTGTATCGGCCCATATGTGTGAGTCCCTGCCCATGTGTATGAGTGTGCACACATACATATGAGAGTGTGTCCCAGCTCACATGTGTATACCTGCCAACATGTATGTTCCTGCATATGTGTGTGAACACACATGCTCGTGTGTGTGCATATGAGTGTGTCCCTGCACACACATGTGTGTGCTGATGTGTCTGTGGGGTGATGCTTGTGAATGCATCTGTCACCTTGCATGGTGTGCGTTTAAGGGAGTGTGGCTTCACCTTTTTTCATATTGGCTTCTTCTGCACATTTGTAGTGACCTACTAGAACATCTCCGCCCATCGACGAGGCAGCATCAGCAGGGTGTGTGTGAGTGTGTGTGTGTACACCCACGGGGTTGCAGACTGCCTTGGAGGCTGCTGTTCATTACGAGGCTGGCATCTGGGGAGAGCAAGAGGACAGCTTGTGAGCCCTGCAGGGAGGGGTGTGCTCTGCTCGGGGTTGTCATTACTTAAAGGACATTGCCTCTGTTTTCTTTATGGAGCCAAAGGTGTGGCTCTGTGGAGGATGGAAGGAGGAACTGTGAGGAGGGGCTGGGCACAAGGCAGAATGGCTCGAGAGCCCCTTTGGAGACCCCAGAGCAGGAGAGTGGAGGGTCACCTGCACCTGGGCTGCTGGGAGCACCCACCTGAGTTCAGTGTATGACGTGTACAGACGTAAACGTGAACTCGCACAAGAACATGTTGTAGGTGGACAGTGTCTGCCGGTGGTTCTCATATTTTAGCGTGCATCAGAAGCCTCTGGAAGGCTTGCTGAAGCAGGTTGCTGGGCCCCATCCCCAGAGTTTCTGGTTTGGCAAGTGTGAGGTGGGGCCTGAGAGTCTGCGTTTCTAAGAAGCTCCAGGTGATGTTGATGCTGCTGGTCTGGGGACCCCACTTTGAGAAACCACTGAAACCCACCTTTAATTCCTCCCCAGTACCGCAAGCCTGTGAGGCTGGGCAGGGAGGTAGTGCAGTGCAGCGGGTAACAGCAGAGATTACAAGCACGGGAGCTGACTGCTGGGGTTTTGAAGTCTGACTCTGCCACCTACCACCTGCGTGACCTTAGGCAAGTTACTTAATCTCTCTGTGCTTGGGCTTCCTCATCCATGAAGTGGGGAGGATAATAATATCCACTGCGCAGGGCTGGCCTGTGGGGACTTAGCACATGTAAATGGCTTAGAATAGTGCCTGGTACCTAGATAGCAGTGTGTGCATTGGCTGATACCATTATCCCCACTTTGCAGATGAGCAAACTGAGGTGTGTGGAACCCAGGCCTCACTGCAAGTTAAGGCAAAGCTGGAATGAGAATCCAGGCCCCTCACTCCTGGCCAGTGCCTCTATGCCCCTCTCTCCCACCCTATGCTCCCCAAGTGCTCTTTATTGGGGTTCCTCGGTTCTAGCTGTCCCTGTGGCCATCCCCGTGGTTTGTTTCCTGAGCCTCCCTTCATGCGGCAGAGGGAGGCAGACTCTTACTTCTTCCTCTCAGAGAGGAAGTGGGGCTGAAACAAACCCTGATGGGCCAGCTCCGACCTCTGCCCCAGCCCACAGGCTCCCTGCTGCCACCTGTGACCTGGCCCCATTCTCTTCTGTCCCCAGGTCTTGACCCTGCTAGGTCCTGCACCTGCATATTTGTGCACACGATGCATATGCACTTGTGCACGCAGTGCATGCACACAGACATTTACTCATGCATACACATGCATGTACACACATACGCGCATGCGCACGCAGTG
Source organism: Cheirogaleus medius (assembly GCA_008086735.1). Lineage (NCBI taxonomy): Eukaryota > Metazoa > Chordata > Mammalia > Primates > Cheirogaleidae > Cheirogaleus > Cheirogaleus medius. The sequence continues at coordinate 43,630,188 of VBSM01003143.1, forward strand.
CTGTGGCTCAGACATCTCAGTCTCCCGGGCAGAGGAGGAAGCCTGCAGAGGAGGCGTTTTTGGTGGACTCAGAGTGAGGCCTGCTCTGCCCCAGCCTCTGGAACCCATCTCACTCCCCATGGGACCTTCTGTGGAACGGACTAGAACCTTTCTGTGGGGCAGGACTTCTTGGCAGGGGAGCAGCAAGGGCAGATCGCTGAGCTGGAGGCCAGGTCCCTGGATTCCCATTCACTATGTCTGCATGGCCCTCCGCGTGGGAATTTGGGGCAGGTACTCGGCGGTGCTGACGTGCACCTTGGCAGTTTCTCCCCTGGGGAAACAGAATCCTAGGAGAACTGTGTGGTCTTGAAGTGAGCGCCATCAGCGTTCCATGGGCTTTCTGCTCTGTTCCACAGTGCTCCCTGAGCACCCACCGGGTCCTGGAGGTTCTCAGCGGACGCTATGGCCCCACCCGCCAGGCATTGCCTTCGCATGGGAGGATCTCACTTCTCAGCCAACTGTGACAGCCCAGGCTGGCCGTGGGTCCTAAGTAGGACAAGCTGAGAGGGGGGATGGAGGTGGGCACAGCAGAGTCACGCCCCTGAGGAGGGGCCCCCCTGGAAGGAGCACAAGCATTGCAATCACACTGGCCCCAAATTCTCTGCTCTGACACCTCTGTGCATGATCCTGGAAATGTGCTAGAGTCAGGGTCCTTATTCCAACCTTGTTGGTGTCTGCCGAGGATTAAAGGAGCGAATGTGTGTGTTGGTGTCTCAGTGCGCATCACAGGCCCTTAGACTAACACTGTCAGGGTCAAGTCTCAGGCAGAAGGGGGGATTGAAGCCAAGTAATGGATGCTGGGCGGAACCTCAACGGGCAGGAACGAAGAGGACAGGCCAAGGCTCGGAGGCAGGGCCTGCTGGGCTGTTCTCCCACTACGGTGCCCCGCACACCGCCCCGTGGGGCTGTCACTGGGCACCGTCAGGCAGCATTGGCCCCTCCTCCTCTGGCTCTTGGACTCCTGCCTACGTCATCGCCTGTGTTTAACATCTTTGATTCAGTCACTAGTCTGGTATCTGTCCTCCCACGTGCCCCAAAGGGTCTGTGATCAAGAGAAGGACTGCAACTTCTTATCCTTGTGGCCCCTGCTCCCAGCTCAGATGGACCCAGTCATTAACCCCCTGCCGTGCCTAGCCCATGTGCCTTTCTCTCACCCTCTCTCTGCCACTCTCCTCTCCCTCTCCTCTACCGCTGGACCTCTGGACCTCTGGACAGTCATTTTGGTGGCACCCAGGAAAAGAGGGGTTTCTGTTGCCAGGATGGGTGCTCTGGTCTAGAACAATGTCCTCAACCCCCAGTGTGTGCACCCCGCCCCTGCCAGCCAGGCCGCCCAGTGCAGAGGGCTGCTTCTGCCCCTCCCTTCCCCTTCCTTCCTCCTCCTCTTCCTCCATCCTCCATCCTTCATCCTTCTTCCAACAAATGGCACAGGCAGAGCTCTGTGCTCGGCACTAAGGGAGTCTGAGGTTTATAGTTAATGTTAAAAGGAGTTTTCCATCTGTTGGGAGGTACGGCCAACCACCCGCATAGAAAGATTTAACCAGCCCCGGAGTTCAGTAACCGAGAGTCTGCCACAGGAGTTTTGATGGAGTCCAGAGTCAACGTGAGCTAAAATGAAGACGTTTCGAGAGGCTCATGGCTGATACAGAGTAACGTAAGGACGGTGCTGATGAACAGTCCTTGGGTGCCTACCGCAGGATGGCGCTCTTCCCAGAAGTGTGTGTTAACCCGTTCCTCCCCAGGACCCCCTGTGTACAAGCAAAGAGGCTGCGGTATGGTGACACGACCAGGCCACAGGGCCACAGTGTGTGTGTGTGTGTGTGTGTGTGTGTGGAGGGGGCTGGCATCGTCAGCACCTACCGAGTGTCACCTGTATGCGAGGACCTGGAGGTGTTAGGAGAGGCTCCCCCAGCAGGGAGCAGGAAGGTCAGCTTCCTCCCCAACCCAGCTGCCCAGTCCACCCTCCCCCCCGTAGCTGGACCCATCGTTTTGGAACA
>VBSM01003143.1:43632320-43675252 GCA_008086735.1 Cheirogaleus medius
CCGCCCACTTTGGCCTCCCAGAGTGCTAGGATTACAGGCGTGAGCCACCGCGCCTAGCCCCTCCACCAACTTTCATTCCTTTTTCATTCAAGCTCCTTTAAAAAACAAACTTTGTCTGTAGTGTTATTGAGGTGTAATTGACAGATGATATACTACACCATTTAAAGTTTTGACATAAATCTATGACCATGGAACCATCACCACCATCAAGATAGCGAATATATCCATCACCCCCAGAAGTTTCCTCTTGCTCCTTTGTGTCCTTCCTTCCTGCCCCCGCCCCCTCCACGGGTAACCCCTCAGCTGCCGCCTGCTGTCACCGCAGATCAGTCTGCATTTCCGGAATGTTCTGTAAGTGGCTTATATTGTATTGTACAATTTTTTTGTCTGTCTTCTTTCACTCAGTGTAATTATTTTGAGATCCATTCATGTTGTGTATGTCAACAGTTCATTCCTTTTCATTGAGTTGTATTCCATTGTAAAGAAGTATCACAATTTGTGTATCCTTTTGCCCATTGATAGACATTTGGATTGTTTCCAGTTTTGGGCTATTCCAAATAAAGCTTTCATGAACATTTGTGTACTTTGTATGGACACGCTTTTATTTCTCTTGGGAAAATATCTAAGAGTGGTATTACTGAATTATATGTATACGTTTAACTTTTCCATTTCTTTTTAAATTTTTAAGAATCTGCCCACTGTTTTTCAAAGTGGTTGTACCGTTTTACATTCCTACCAGCAGTGTATGAGAGTCCCGGTTGCTTCTCTCACCAGCATGTGGCATGAGTGACTATTTTAAAAAAAATTGTGATAAAATATACTAATAAAAATATAGTTTTAGCCATTTTTAAGTGTACAATTCAATGGCATTAACTACATTCACAATGTTGTGTAGCCATCACCACTATCTGTTTCCAGAACACTTTTTCATTATTCCAAACAGAAACTCTGCACCCATTAAATAATAACTCCCCATTCCTCCCGCCCCCAGCCCCTGGCAACCTCTAGAATGGAGATATTTTAAATGTTAGCCATTCTAGTAGGTGTGTAGGGGCATCTCATTGTGGTTTTAATTTGCATTTTCCTAATGCCTGATGATGTTGAGCATCTTTTCATGTACAAATTCATTCACCATCCATACATCTACTTTGGTGAAGTAGCTATTGAAATCTTTAACCATTTTTTAAAAAATGGGTTGTTCATTTTCTTATTGAGTTTTGAGAGTTCTTTATATATAGATAAAGAACTCATATATCTGAGTCCTTTAGCAGATAGGTGATTTTGAAAATGTTTTCTCCCAGGCTGTGGCTTGTCTTTCATTCTCTTACAGAAGTGTTGTCAGGGTGGGGTGAGCAGCCAGGCTTGTACACTTGCTCGCTCTTCACCTCCGTCCTGGGCTTACCCGCCACTCCCGGCAGCCCGGCTCCTGCTGGTCATGGTGTCACTGACGTGGCTTTCACCCTGCCCAGTCCCCTGCGCGTTTTGCAGACCGTATCTCCTGGGACCCCCCCCACTGTATTTGGCATATGCCCGCTGCCCCCTTTACGTGCGCATGGTGGGATCTCTCCCTCCGTTGGCCCCGTGGTTACCCCCAAGCCAGCGATACCCAGATTGCTGTCCCCAGCCCAGCACCTCCCTGGGCCCTAGACACCCAGACCCGGCTGTGCCCGGCCACTGTGCCTGGAGGGCTAAGGCACCGCCACTGGCGTGTCACCACGTGAACTCCTCCTTGATCCCACCCTCTCTCACCCTGCCCATGCTCCTTGTTCCCACTGTTCCTGCCGCCTGCAGGCTTGGCCTAGGTGTCCTTTCCCTTTTCTTTTCCTTCATCCCTCCCAAGCCGTCTCTCTTCCAGGAAACCTTCCTGGAGTCCTTCCTCGGGGCCGGTCCCCTCTGCGCTCGTGGCCTGTGGTACAGCCCAGCATGTGCCGTATCATACGGAAACGATCTGTTTGTGTGTTTGTTTCCTTCAGTAGGCAGTGATTGCTGTGACAGTCGATGTGACTTCTAGTTTGTGTTTTTATCCCCCACCCACAGCTGTGCCTGGAATGGGTTTGGTGCTCGGTAAATGGCGGGTGATTAATTACATGTCAGGACCGGACCCTGGGCTAGCCCTGAGCTTGCTTGCCGTCGGAGCCATTCTGGGCCTTCTCCAGCTCTGCTCTGAGTCGTGGGGAGCTGACCCACGGGCTGCTTCCCTGGACTCGAGGGTCAGCCTCTTCCCTGGACTCGAGGGTCAGCCTCTTCCCTGGACTCGAGGGTCAGCCTCTTCCCTGGACTCGAGGGTCAGCCTCTTCCCTGAACTCGAGGGTCAGCCTCTTCCCTGGACTTGAGGGTCAGCCTCTTCCCTGGACTTGAGGGTCAGCCTCTTCCCTGGACTCAACGCGTCTGCCTGGATTTGGCCAGAGGGAGGCCCTGGCAGGACACGGCGGTGCGAGGGAGGAGGAGCCAGGGAGTTTCTCCCTTACTCTCTCCTTGAATGGTGACTCCAGTGTCTGTGTCTTTCCTGGCTGCTGGTCACACCAGCTCCTCCCTTGTCCCTCCAGCATAGAGCTGGCTATGGTGGCTTCTTGCTGCTGCTCTCCTCTGGGTCCCTTCTCCACCTGTTGCACCTCTTAACTCCTCCATCACCCAGGTGACCGAGTCCCAGTGTGAAACCCCTCTGTGTGCAGCACTAACAGTGTTTCTCTCTTCCTGGTTGGACCCTCACTGACCAGACTGACCGCTGACCAGTGGAGGGATTGTCCCCTGCGCTTGTCCAGCGTGCTGGCCCAGGCTCCCTTGTCGAGGGAGTGCGTGGGTGAGTGGCGGGCCGCAGGCCAGGCCCCGACTTCTCTGCCCTTGGTCTTTGGCCTCGAAGGTCCTGCCGGGTACTCCACAGCCAAGGGGAGTCCGAGTCCTTGTGCTGGGGTCCCCGAGGGAGAGGTGCGAGGTGGTCTCAGGGAGGGGGCAGAAGGTGAGGGGTGGGTGAGCAGGCTGGCGGTGCCAGGACTCCCGTGCTCTGTGCGTGGCCCCGTTATCTGCCGCGCCTGCTGAGAGATAGAAGCCGGAGTGGTCCCAGGTGGCAGGATAATAGCATCTTTAATTGTGCTCGGAATGAGATTAACTTCTTATCTGACAGTTTGACATCTTTATTGTTATTAATGCTTGAGTAATGCATTGTTATTTTTATAAACTCTGTGGTGGCAAACATTTTCCCTTTATTTGGATTAAAAATAGATGTATCTGTTACTTCTCATTACCCCAGGCTGGGACTCAGGGTCCCCGGCTGGGGAGCAGGGAGCTGGGGGAAGGGAAGCCACATCCGCCAAGTCACCTCCCAAGTGGCCTGAGGGGGGGGCAGCCCCAGAGCTGGTCACTTGGCAACGGCACAGCCGAGGTCTGGGCGAGCGGGAGCCTCCGAGCCTCGAGCCTCGATCTTCGAGTCACTGCCCTGGGAGACAGGGTGCCACTGGGTGGCCTTGCACCGGAGAGGTGGTGTTCTGGAATACACTGACGGACGTATGGTTCTCCACAGCGTTAGGTGGATGGAGAAGGGAGACGGAAGGAGTGAATACGTATGAATACTCTGGAAGAACCCAGAGCACCCTCTGTTTATTCGTTTGTTCATTCATAAGCATTCGTTGGTCCCCTACCATGTTTCAGATCCAGGGTGAGGTGCTGGTGTCCCGAGCTGCTGCCTCCAGGTCCCTCATCTGAGGGTGGGGCGAGGGGAGGGCAGGATAATTACCAAGGTCACGAGCGTGGCTCTGGAGTTAGGCTGTCGGGGCCCCAAACCTTGGTACCCAGATGTCCCAGGGCAAGCTCCTCAGCCTCTCCGAGCCTCAGTGTTCCCCTCTGTAAAATGGAGGTGACAAAAGCATTTATTCCCAAAGTTCTTGGGAGCATTAAATACAGGTGAAAATATTTGGTACACTGCCCGGGGCCCAGAAGAGGCAGATGAGATCAGGGATAATTATTATAGGGGCAGCTCTGGATGTGGGGCAGGTCCCTGCAGGGGCACGGCTAGGGGCTCTGGTGAGCTGCGGGAGGGAGTGCCCACAGCCTGCCCCCACACGGCCCCTGTGAGCATCTCGCTCCCTCCCCTGTGACCCATGGCTCACTCCTTGGGTCCCTGGCTCCTCCACTTACTTAGTCGTTAGCCCGGCTGACAAGGTCAATAATGCCTCTGCCTTGGAGAGCTGGCGCCGACGTCTTTATCAAAGCCAATATTAATTTTCACTAATTAGGAGCTGCCACTAATGAGCATCACAGCTAATTTAGCTCATCTATAACCCAGGAATGGCACTGCTCTCGTGCCAGGCTTCAGAGTCCAGGATGCTGGTGCCCGCTGCCTCCCCCGCCCCCTTGCCGCAGTGCCAGGGCACCAGCTGCCAGTGCAGCTTCCTCGTGCTGCCTGGCCAGCTTGTTCTGCAGGGTCCGGTGGCCTCCATCTCCAGGGAGTCCCCCGGGTAGGGCTGACAGGGCGAGTCCCTCCGGGAGAGGTCAGAGTGTATGCCTACCGGCCCCTAAAGTGGGTTTGAAATAAGGGGCTCAATTTGGGAGACTTCCTTTTTATTAGGATGGTGTCCCTGCTGAGGCTCTGGCTCTGTTCTGCCACCTCCTCCAGGAAGCCTTCAGGGACCACCTGAGCCCACGGAGACCCTTCCCCACTTGGAGAGTGTAGTCGTCACTGGCCAAACATTTGGCAGCTAATCAAGGCCTGTCCATGACAGTGTTTGCCGTGTTGCCTTCTCCTGGGAGACAGTAGAGCATGGTGGTCAGAAGGCGGGCCTTGCATTCTAGCAACGAGCAGCTGTTAGACCTGTGCCTCAGTTTCCTCTTTGGTGAAATGGAGAAAATGATGTATTGCACCTAGGACATTGCGTGGGTGAGATGAGTCCGTGCCTTAGCTGTGATCATTGCTTTTAATTTTCAAATTGTGGTTGGAGGGTCCACATGCTTAAGTCTTGTGTCCTCTGTTAGACTCTCCTTGAGAGAACGTATCTGTCCTTGTGCCCGTCTCTGCGCCCAGCACAGCTTTGCTCAGAGCAGGCCGCCAGTCGGGAGCCCTGGCTGTAGGCCGAGCCCCAGTGCAGTGCCAGTAACGTCGAATGAATGAGCAGACCTGGATTCCTACTGCTCCCTCTGAGACTTAGTTTTCCCATCTGTAAGATGGGGCCGTTGGCCTGGTCAGTCTCTAAGACTCCTCTCAGTGCTTCCATTCTGAGATCCTAGAAACTTCAGGTATGTATCTGGTGAGTGGACGGACGCTGTCTCCTGCTCGTCACTAGGAAGACCGGGGTGGTGGCTTATTTGCCCCTCCAGGTCCTGAGAGGGTGGCTTCCAGTTCTCAGGTCGCCTGAGATTAGATGCTGGCTGGAGCTGTGCAACCCTGGGGCAGGGCCACTTTGCTCCCTCTGCGGGGCCAGGTGTTGCTCTCTCTCCTCTTCTCCCTCCCCACGCCTCCCTCCCTCAAGCCAACACAGAGAGGTGCTCACCCGGCCTGGCCCTCGGAGGCACAGTGCCATCCCCGGGAGCTGCCCAGGAGTGTCCTCTGCCCCTTCACCTCCTGGACCCCTGCCTTTGAGGGTCGTGGTGGGGAGCGAGGGGTACGGAGAGAGGGAGTGTGGGGGGATGTCTCAGACTCTCTGGTTTGGAGAATTCCTGCTCAGACCTTCCTCTCCATTTCCTGCCCTACAGCCTGAGCTCTTGGCTCAGGGAGGGGAGGGTGCAGGAGGGTGGATGAGGACATCTTTTTTGCACTTATCACCTCGGAAAAGCGACCTTCAGGCCGAGCCAAGTTTGGGGGAAGTGCCTTCAGGCGTGACAGATTTGACTATAAATCTTTGGTATTAATGCCCAGTTCCCAAGGTCTGTCATTCTGTATGCCTGCGTGACAAGTGAAAACAGTGTGCGGCCCATCTGTCACCCAGGGGTGCCCACCCCCCGCTGGCTTTGCCTGAGGAGGGGCGGCGGGCTGGGGGCCGGAGTGTGAGGGAAAAGGCAGGGAAGACCCGGCCAGTGACAAGGGCAGGGACTGCAGCCAGCGGCCCTGGGCTGCAGGACCTGAGGGGCAGAGGCTGGAACACAGGGATGGGGGCCGGGCCTGGGGCGGGTGGGAAGCACGCCAGCCCGCAAGGGGTCAGGCACCTGGGTCAGCTCTGCCTCCTCTTCCAGTCTCCTGCCTGGCCCAGGCAGGTCGGCTGCCCGCCGTGGGCCTCAGTTTCCACTCCTCAAAACGAGAGGGTGGTGGAGATGATTTCTGAGGTCCTTCCCCTCCTGGTTCGTGGAGCCCCCTCCTCACTGGCAGCTTTCAGACCTTTGGTGATTTGTTTGGTGGGGGCTGAGAATCACTGTGCACAGAAATACAGCACGTGGGACTGGGGGACTGTTTAGATAGGGCGTCCACGATGAATGCAAGCAGCATTCCCTCCCCCTCGCACGGAAGGTGCAGGAGGTCTTCAGTGCAGGTGTCCCCCCCCCCACACACACACAGAGGAGGACCAGCATCCTGCTCTCTGCTCATCTCGAGCCCAGCAACATCAAGCGGGTGATTTGGGAGCACCTGTGATTGTGTCTGAAAGGGTCTTCACTTTCTCAGCCCAGCCTTCTCGCCACATTGACAAGGAATCCAGGGCTCAGAGAAGGGAGGCGCCATGCTCAAGGTCACACAGCAGATGGCTGGGTAGGGAGCCAAGAAAGGGGGAAGATGTGTTCCCAGATCCAATTTGCTCCTTAGGGTTCTCTGGAAAGATTTGGGGCTGAAACAGATGCTTCCGGTCCAAGTGGAAAACCACCGACTTGGCCGAGGGCACGGAGGACGGGACGCCAGGCAGCGCAGGAAGGACCTGTGCGCCGGGCCTCGTCCACTTTGCTCCTGTTTTAGACTTTTTATTTTTCAAGTGTGCTTTGAGTTGTGAAATGTATCACAGAGAGGAGCGTCCTGCAGAACCTGGACATGCCCGTCAGAGGAACATTGCAGAGCAAGCACGTGTGTGATCTCACCCTAAACATCGCCAGGAACTCCCCAGCACCCTCGTTCCCGAGCTGGCCTGACCTGCTCCCTCCTTCTTGGGAGCTGGACACCCCACCCTAGGGAATCTGGGGAGGGCGCCTGGCAGTGTTAGGGCCGTGTCACCCTTCAGCCTTTGCTCCTTGGCCTCTGCGTGGCATCCCACGTGGCCGGCTGGCTCCTGGCGCTTCTCCATCTTCTCCCCCAAGGCTCTGCTCCTGCCCCCCAACCACCCCTTCTTGGCCTTCCTCTCACGCCCCTCTTTGAAGGTTGATCTTCCCCGGGCCTCTGTCTTCATTCAGCCCCCTTCCCTACGCCCTCCACACAGGGAAGCCCATTCCCAATGGACCTCAACTGTCCCATGGCATCAACTACCACAAGCAAGGTCCAGCTTGGTAACCCTTCTCCAGCTAGTCCCTTGTCCTGAGAGCTCTAGACTTATATGTGCACCTGTGTCCTGGACCTCACCCGAGGGACTCCTTGGGCACCTCAAACACAGGTCTAAACCAGAACTTGTCTTATCCCTTTCATCTGAAACTCAGTTACTGGTACCAGTTCCCCACGCCAGAACTTTGCATGTCAACTTTGTAGTCCTTTGCTGAGTCACTAGATCTTGCTGTTTCTACTCCTGAAGTGTCTCACATTGCCTGTCCTTTGCTGTCCCTGCTGGCCCTTACCGTCTCTGCTTCGGCAGGATTGGCAAATCCCTAGCACTCATGCCACGTTTTTCTCATCCTGTGCCCAGGCCAGACATCACTAGCCAATTGTACTTTTTCTTTTTTCAACACAGCGTCCCAGGTAGCCACTACCAATCTATCAGAATTGGCATGTAGCACGAGAGTGATTTGCTGTCCGTGGCCTAGGTTTTATCATAACCTCCCAGCTAGTCTCCTTGTCTATGCAAATCTATCTTCTGCACATCTGTCAAAAGAATCTTTTTAAAAGTACAAATGAAGCCAGGTTACCCTTCTACTTTAAAATCTTTTTATAGCTCCCTGGTGCCAACAGGATAAAATAACAGCTTTGTAGTGTAGCACAGCACATGGGCTTTTTCATGGTCCAGGCCCTGCCGTCCCCTCTCAACTTCGCAGCTGCATCTCCTGCCACTGCGTCCTCTGCCCCTCCACCCCTGCACTCTTGCGTGCCTGGGGATCCGCAGTCCTAGCCACATGCCGAACAGCCGCACACCCCAGGGCCTTTGCTCCTGCAGCTCCCACGAGTGCGCCCTCCCTCCCACCTCTGCCCCGTGCCGATGCCTTCGCATCCTTTGAGGCTCTGACTTTCTGGATGCCTGTGGCTGTTTTACCCCGTCACAGTGAGTTGCCCCCTCTGTTCTCCTGGAGCATCCTGAACACCCCTGCAAGACAGAGCTGTGGCCAGGGTACCCTTGCAGTTCTGCTGCGTCTGACGCATTGTCCGTCTCCAGGACCTGGTTTGGGTCTGGGCACAGGTGGCCCCAGGGAGCTCACTGGATGCCATGCCTCCCCCTCCCCCTGTTTCTCACTGGTCTCTGGTGCTGCTGCCAGAGCCAAGGGTCCCCCCAAGTTCAATGGCACATTAGTAACTGCACTTGGAGGAATTGAATAACAAAAACCTGAAATATATAAATGAAAACCTTTTCATATTTTCTTAGAACCTCTCCTTAACAAATGACTTGACCAGAAAGAAGGTCTTTTCTCCTCTCCTTTGTTATAAGAGTGGAGAGGTTGGGCAGGCAGTGGGCTGTTCTGTCTGTCCTGGTATTTTTCATATCTGCTCACTGGTCACGTGGAGACGCGATGGCTTTGGGTTGAGGGAAGGAAGGGCCTGGCCGTTTACTGAGCATCTGGTTCGAGATAGGGACTTCCAAATGTGTTTCTTCTTTTAGTCCTCAGAACCACCCTAAGAAACAGGAATAATTGTCCCCATTGTGTAGATGAGGCTCAGAGAGGGCAAGGAGAAGTGCCTTGCCCAGGGTCACACAGCAAGTAGTAAAGGAGGCAGGATTTAAACCCAGGCTTCCCTGTCTCCCAGACTCACATGCCTGTCTTTGTTACGGGCTGATCTCTAACCTGCCCACATGAAGGGAGAGGAGAAGGTAGGGCGAATGCTTTGGGGTTGCCCTGTGCTCATTTCTTTCATCTCTCCTTCCCCCTCTCCCAGGGAGCAGTTTCACCAGGGTTTTTGGGGAGCCTTCAGGAGGTTTTTGTCTAAGGAACCAGGGGTGGAGGATGAACTGAATCCCATAAGAGAGCAGGGGTGAGTGGGGAAGGGGCCGAGGCCAAGGGCAAGCCTGTCCATCTGCAGGGGGCCTTCGTGACAGGCAGAGAGGATTCAGAGGGACCACGATGGGCTCTCCTGAGCCAAGAACGCTTCCCTGCCCCTGCTCCTGCCGGTGCCAGAGATGCCGCCATCGGGAGCCACTCCTCTGGGGCTTTAACCTTTTGATTCTCCAAAAGACAGAGTGCTCCTGGGAAGCCTCACACCGTAACCAGGTTATTGCGACATGAGCTGTGAGGATCTGCCAGGTGCCAGGAAGTGAGAGGCAGGAGCAGGTGAGGCCCAGGGCTGGGGGAACCGAGCTGGGGTGATGCCAGGACGGGAAAGGGCAGGGGACAGAGGCACACACTGCTGTGTGCGCAGCGTGAGGTTCGGTGGTGTGTGTGTGCGCGTGTGAGTGTATACCCACGAGGGGACCCGCATGGGGACTTGGGGAGCCACTGCTCAGGCACATGGCCGAGACGATGTACTTTTTAGTATCATCTTGGGGGCTCCACACAACCACGGCTTCTTTCTCCTTCACACACAGTGCAAGGTGGGTGACTCTTTGGGCACCTGCCCACCGCAAGGTCCACCCGCTGCCGTCTCTGGCTCTGCTGCCACCTCATCACGTTGCCTCCAGATGCGCTGCAGCGGGGGGGGGGGGGCAGGCGTGGGGAGGAGGCACCTCTGCTCCAGACTTTGGCTGGAAGGGGACACAGGTCACTTCCTCCTGCACCCCACTGGCCATACCCCATGCATGGACCCACTGAAGTGCCAGGGGGTTGGGCAATGAGGGAGTGCATGGGAATATCAGGCAGCATTAGACACGTGCCTGCCACAGGTGGGGGCAGGACCTGTGGGCTCCAGTCTGCCGCATGTCCACCACCTTCGCGTGTGGTCCTTACGCTGGTCGGGCCCTGTCATTTCTGCAGCAGTTTATTCCACAGGCACTGAAGCCAGGCGGTGGCAACAGGACATGGACGCTGCCCTCCCGGGTCTGACGGGGCCTGGGGCAGCCAAACCACCTCGCATGGGAGGCTGCTTGTGGGCCGTCCGGGAGGCTGGACTGTCTGGGAGGCCCTGAGGTGGTGGTCACGCTGGAGCCCCGACTTGAGGGACAGCGTGGATGTGAGGATGGAGGAGCAAAGGCACAAGGCAGGAGGGAGCGTTACCCGCGACCTGCGTGCCCTGGTGGGTCTGACGGGGAAGGACGGGGTTGGGATACCGAGTGTGGAGAAGGGCAGAGGGAGGGCCTGGGACCAGTGCAAGGAGACCAGGTGGGGGTGGCTGTGGTGGTCCCGGCTCAGACTGGAGGAGGACGTGGACGTGGACGGGGTGTATTTGGGGACAGGCCCGACAGCACTTGCTAATGGGCTTGCTGTTGGGGTGACATGTAAGGGAGATGGTGGAATCAAGGTTTGGCTTTTGGAGCTAGGCAGGTAGCGATGCCTTCTAGGAGGGGGTTGGACGTTCTCTTTTAGACATCCTGGCCTTGGGTGTCCAGGTGGACGTGTCCAGATGGCTTTGTGAAAATCTGCAGCCTCACAGCCTGGGAACCTTGGGGCAGGGTTGAGGTTTGGGGGGGAGACTTTGCGACTCCTGGGAGCCCCACCTTCCAGCCTTGTCATTGTCAGCTGTGGCCTGGGTGGTGGCCACATTTCCTTGGCGGGAGGCTTGGAACGCGGCTCAGCTCGTGGGTGCACTGGCTTCTCCTGGGTGTCTGCAGGGCCTGCACAGCCTGAGGTGCCCCTCAAAGCAGTGCTCTGATAAACAGGTACATTAAAAGGGAGAGAGTTCTCGGTCCCCAGAGGGTACAGAGTGGCCGGGACAAGTGAGGGGGGTGAAGGCTTAGAGTGGGCCTCACCTGAAACAGGCCCAGGTGGGCAGCTCGCTGCCCGCTGACACCCACCTTGGCAGTCAGGAAATGGGGAAGGGATGGGTGTGTGTTTGCTCGGGCAGAAGATGCCCCAGGACCCCTGGGAAGGGACCAGGGCTTGGGGGAAGTATCTCCTTGGTGCCTCTTCTGGAGCTTCTGCAGGATAAACCAGGATGGTTGGGGGCCTGGGTTCCCTGGGCCAGGCTCTGACCTGCCACGCCCCTCTACCTGGGGGCCGTTCAGCAAATAGTCTGGTCAGTACCAGCCTCTGTCTGAACGATGGACAGTTAGGGCCACGGAGGAAAGCTTTGAAACTCCAGAAGCTGGGAAATTTCTGGAGAGGGCAAATGGCAGGAAAGGACTTCTGGGATCAAATTTCTCCTCCGCCAAATTCCATTATGAGCCAAGCTCCAAACACCTAGGGGCTTCCTTTCGTTCTCTAATTCTCTGAGCTGAGTCTTGGAGGTGGCTGTGGCCAGGTCCTTGGGGCCAGCCCTGAGTCTGGCACTGCGAGGGGGTCCCCTTGCCTACCTGGGGTGAACGAGGCCCTGCCAGCCTGCAGCAGTGGGCCTGTGCGGCGTCTCGATTGTTTCCAGTCAGCTCAGTGCTGAGCGATGTCCGGAGAGCCGGGGCCGCCCTTTCCCTGCAAGAGGCTGAGTCCTCTTCCCACCCTCCCTCCCCAGGGGAGCAGGAGCTGGATTGAGGCCCTTTGCAATGGAGGCCGAGCCAAGTCCCCGTGTCCCCACTCTGTGTTTCCCCACCCCACGGCTTCGTCTCCAGCAGCCGCTGGGCTTCTCTTTCCTTCCTTCTTCCTCCGTAAGTCTTCCCTCTCTTCCTTCCTCACTCCTTTGGTCTTTTTCTTCCTCCCTCCTTTCCTTCCTTCTCTCTTTCCTTCCTCTCCTCTCCTTTCTCCCTTTGCATTTCCTTAATTCCTCTAGTGTTGAACTTCATTCCCTATATAGGTCCCAGAATCCCTTGCTGGTCTACACCCCCTCACCTTCCTGGACCCCCACCCCAAGAGAGAGACCTGTCTATCTTCTTCTCTCAGCCGTTGGACTGCTTTAAAGTTGCTGCCAGAAGTTTCTGGCCCCTTGGGAGGATGGACCTCACTGACAACGGAGAGGCGTGTTGCTGATATTTCAGATCTTCTACCTCCAAGAGGACCTGGGCAGCTTAGCAGGAAAAGCCTGGTGGGACTGGAGACTCAGGAGGAGGAAGCAAAGTGGCGTGTCCGGAGGAAGCAGAGGGATTAGGTGGTGTCAGGGGCCCGAGTGGAGCAGATTACAACATTTGGAGCATTGTATTTGGCCCTAATTTTCTGACAGTTAAATCCAAAAGGGACCCATACCGAAGTGTTTCCAGGCAACAGAAAGCGTGCTGATTAATCTGTAGAGGCAGTTTTCTCCCTGGAAGTAAATCTGAGGCAGGAATTGATCATGTGGGTCCTAGTACAAAGGACATAGAGTGGTGTCGTTGACAGTACCTTTGGCTGCGGTTTTGCAGAAGATACAGAAATGCCGTTCAGTGGCCCATCCCGGTCGACAGAGGCAGGGGCCTAACACTAAATCACGACTCAGTGGCGGCCCAGATGCCTGCAGGGCTGTGGCTGAGGCTGGGGCCTTTGCCTTCCGGGCAGATCCCTTGATGCTGGGGTGTCCCCAGGACTCGGCGACCCACCTGGCATGACTGCGCACTGCTCAGGCACTGAAATCACTGTCGCCGCTTTTGCACGCAGGTGACGCCCAGCGTCCTTGCCCACCTTCCAGCCTCGCACGCCCGAGCTGTGCCAGGCCAGCCCTGAAGCTGGAGCAGGTGCCACAGACCCTCTGGTGAGGAGGTGTGAGCTCTTTGGGGAGGGGTCCCGGGCAGCGGGGCAGGGACTGCTTGCAGTTGCAGCTCTTTATCCACTGGCGGGTGGTGTTCGATATTTTACTGACCAGTGTGGCCGTACCGGTGAGACCCAGCTAGGTCTCAGCCCTGCCTCTCGTCTCGTTCCTCTCTCTGCCAGTCTCTGCCCTGTTCCCAGCATCTCCCCGAACCCAGGCGTGCACGGCCCTCTTCGTGCACTCTGGCACTTCCTCTCTGTCACTCGTCCCAACGTGCAAGTTCACTGTAATAACCGCAGTGGTGGGAAAGGGGGAAACTCGAACCCTTTGGGCCTTCTCCATCCTCGGGGTGAGTCCCCGGGCTCAGCGCTTTCTACAGATTGGCTGATTTAATCTCCCCAGTGGTCTGCGTGACAGATGCGATATTATACCTGTTCTATAGGTGAGAACACTGAGGTGTAGAGAGAGTAAGTTCCAGTCCTGGGACTGGGGAAGCAAAATCACTCTGCTGGTGTACATCCTTGGCACGCGTTACCTGCGCTTCCACGATCACTCTCCTGCACACGCACACGTGCACACGTACGTGCACGACTCTAACGTGCCCATTTTTATGTCCTCACTGCCCGAGCTTCCGGAAGGAGGTGCTGGCTCGTGTCCTCCAGCTGGAGAGCTCCTGTGGAATTCGCGGTTCTGGGGTCCTCCCACTACCCCGCACCTGCGGCCACAGCGTGTGGCTGTGGTTGTCCTAGGGCCTGTGCCTGGATGTGGGGGGCGAGGGCTGAGGCGCAGCGGCCCCCATTACTCACAGGTGGGAGGAGGCGAGAACAGTCTGGCCGCTCTTAAACATCTCTCCACGTCGTCCTCATTAATAACTGTAATGCCAGCATCATTCGCTCTTAAATAGCCTCATTTATCAACAAGCAATTTGCCGTGGCGAGGCGGCAGGGACGCAGATAAGCAGACGGGGCCGAGGTGCTTGCAAGACACCTGCCAAGTATCTTTCTCTCTCCTCCTCCATCTCCCAGGGGAGCCGGAGAAAGAGGAGGCTCAGTGAGAGGTTTGCAGCAATGTAGGGCAGGCGTGGCTGCCGGGGAGGCCCTGGCCCTGCCTGGGCCCCAGGGTGTGTGTGTGGCACTTGCGCAGGTCCTCGTCTGACAGCTCCTTCAGTACAGCGCAGGCCTGAGAGTCAGGAGGTCAGAGCCCGGCCCTGCTCTACCACCTTCTGGTGGTGACCTTGGGGACACTTTTTGACCACCCACTGTGTCATCTGTCAACATTAGCAGCGATGGTGGGCATCCTTGTCTTGTTTCTGATCTTAAAAGGCCTTTTCCATGAAGTGTAATGCCTGCTGTGGGTTTTTGGCATATAAATTCTATTGAGTTGAGGATGTTCCCTTCTATTCCTCGTTTGCTGGGTTTATTACAAGTAGGTGTCGACCTTCTCATATGCACTGATAGAGTCCTCGTCTGTGACATGGGGACCTCATAGCCATTGTGGGGACTGAATGAATAACTTACACAAAAGTTCATGTTCATGCTAAAGGACTGTGGTGTTTAGGATGTTGGCTGCAAGTTACGGAAAACTGGCTGGCAGTGGTGTAAACACACACCCAATGGGGTGTGTGTTTTTCTTATAGAAAGAGGTCTAGGGGTTGGCGGTTGCTGGAGTTGATTGGTTCAGGGCAGGTAAGGGGAACCTGTGGCCTTCTAGGTCCTTAAGCGCAGCCTTTTGACTGAATCCTAATTTTACAGGACAAATCCTTTTGTTTTTATGAATACATTTTTGTTCATCTTTTATATTTTTATTTAAAAAGTGAATGTATTTAAAATACCAAAGAATAAAATAAGTTTCAATGAATTACTCCTCCCAGATTGACTGGCACGATGAGAACATTAGTAAGCCATAAGGGCTAAATTGACAGTTGCTACACTCATGATTTAGTTCGAACTTCCCCCGCCTGACTGGCGCCATATTGCACGAGGCTGGTTGGCGAGAGTTTATGGGGGTCGAGTACGCCAGTCTGTTATTAGGTTTTGATAGCGGTGCACTGTGTTTCTGTTCGAAGTGGAATTTGTGAATAGTTGCACAGCTCGACAGTATTTTTTAATTCTGTCTGCTTAACAGCCCATCATGTCAAAGAAGACCAAGGGAACGCTGAAGAAAGAAAACAGATTTTTTAATGAGGATTGGGAATTGCAATATTATCTTGTTTCTGCTAAAGATAAGATGATTTGCTTGCTTTGTGATACTGCAATATCAACATTAAAGAAATTCAACACTCATCAGCATTATACTACTCAGAAGGACCACAGATATTTTAAATTAGAGGGAGAGGCATGAAAGGTTGTATTGCAGACATTAAAAGATGAAAACCAAAAGCAAAGACAATTCTTTCAAGCAGCAATAAGACCTGGAAATAATGCCACTGAAGCACCTCATAAAGGAGTTTATCTACTCGGGGAAAACAGGGAAGCCATTCAGTGATGTAGAAATTGTGAAAGAATGCATTGTGGAAGTTGTAGGATGCTTAGACCCCGGTAATGTTTCAGAGTACAAACAACTGCCTCCTTCAAGGAGAACCATAACTGATCGGCAACATGAATTAGCCTTCAACTTAACAGAACAACTTCATGAAATACTTCAAAAGGAAAATATATATTATTCAATTGCTTTAGATGAATCAACTGATACTACTGACTTGGCTCAGGTTTTATACTTTGTTCGGGTCATAACAGAAGATTTTCTTTGCTATGAAGAGTTGCTCGCTTTGGGTACTCTTGCAAACAGAACATAGGGAATAGATATCTTCAACAACTTTCAAGATAAATGTCATGAATTTGGACTGACTTTGGTAAATATTGTGAGTGTATGTACAGACAGTGCACCTTCCATGACAGGAAAACATGAAGGGTTTATCACATAGATAAAAAAAGTATTAACAGATCTAGATGCTCTCATTTAAGGTCACAAATGACTGATACCCACCTAGAGGATCAGCTGAAACTGTGGACCTCCAGAATGCAACGAAATATTCAAATGCTTTCCAACAAAAAGCAGACACAACAAAGTCATTAGAAGGTTCGTTAACTTTAAAATTAACAAATGGTTTTCATTTTTTGAAATGATTATGTTCACAGTAGTTAGATTTTTACAAAATAATGTACATTGTTAAGTACATCTAATTGAAGTTTCTTGAATGTGGCTTTATTCCATTACGGCTAAATCAATGCAGCCTTCCAACGTGAAAAGGTTCCCCACCCCTGGTTCAGGGATGAATGACATCTTCAGAGACCCCTGCTCTTTCTATCTTTTGCCATCCACCCTGCGTTGGATGGCACCTCTTGTCCTTAGGCTGCCATATCTAGGACATTGCAGGCAGGAGCAGGGGAGGAGGAGTCAAAATTCTTTCTTTGGAAGGATATTTCCACTTGTTCCTAAGCAGACTTGCCCGTACATCTGCTTGGCCAGAGTCAGCCCAGGCAGTGAGCCTGCCTGACCGCTCAGCCCAGCCATCATCATCTCCCGAGGGAGACCAGCCTGCCTTTCGGGAGTTGAGGGTCTTCCTCTGGCTGTCTGAATGAACTGGGGCTACGTGCAGAGAAGCAGTGTGGAGGAGGTGCGTACATCGGGGCTGGTTGGGAGTGCATTGCTCCAGGCGACGCTGCCCTGCCCTCAGGATGCTCTGATTCCGTGACAAAGCCACAAGCAAACAGGAGAGATTGTCTGGGCTTCGCATGCTGGGATGCGTAGACCCAGCGGGCACACAGAAGCCACAGGTAAATCTGACTTATCTTCCTGGAGGACTCATTTTATTTGATAATGGGATGGAGAAAGCAACATTTTATATTAAAATAAGCATGCATATATTACCATGATGGAGTAGAATGCAGAATTTACATAGATTTTTCAAGACAAGCCCACTGGACTCTAAGCTCCTGGAAGGCTGGAGCCACGCCTGCCCATTGTTATTTAGACGTCTGTGACAATGTACTGCATGAATAAGTGAGTGAATTGAGATGCAAACAATTGCAATATTAAATGCAGTTTCATCTTTGGGGTCTGCTTCCTTAGGCTCTTCATTTCCAGAGGTACAAGTTCCCTTCTCCTCTGCTTCTAGGGATATTTCGGTGAGAATCACTGAATGAACAGACTAGTTGGTGCAGACTCCAGGCGCTCTGGGAGTACAGAGGAGGGAGGCAGAAGAGTATGTACCGTCAGGGAGGGCTTCTTGGAGGAGGTGGGCTTTGAGGAAAGATGGGAGGAGCTTTTGTAGCATGGGCCAGCCTAGGGCAGAGGGCAGGAGGGGAGGACTGTGATGGGATCAACCTCTGGGGCCCAACTGCAGGTAATGTGGCTTAAGGTGGCATCCTGTCTACCCAGGGTTCCCTTGATATGTCATCTTACCCCAGCCTCGAACAGAGTAGGACAGAGGTATCCTGATTCTCATTTGATAGGAAGAAAATGGGGGTGTGGGGCATAGCCACAGTTCCATAGTCGGTAGCGGGTGAGGCTGGACTTGGAGTTCCAGCGCTCGTATTCTTGAACCACTTCTCACTGTCTTAGGCCTGGGTTTCTAGAAACAGACTCTGAGATGGACATTTGTGTGCAGGAGCGAGGGGAGCAGGGCTGGGCAGAGCTGCAATGCATCCTCAGTCCACCCTCTGGGGAGCCGCAGGACAGGGAGGAGCCACACCGAGGAAGGGAACGGGCCACACAGTGGGCACAAACTGCCCCCGGGAGGGCTGCCAGCTTGGGCAAGGCCTATGCTCTGTGCCCCTCCCCGTACTGGCAGAAGCAGCCCCTCCATCAACTCCCCAAGGTGTGCCTAGAAAGAGCTGCTCCCCCTGCCTGAAATGGTCCTCTCTCCTCTCCGACCTGCCCAACTCCAGCTGATCCTCCAAGTCCAAGTCCACATGTCATTCCCTTTATCTCTAAAATCTACTGTCAGAGATACAGCAAAGTACAGGACAGTAGACTACCACTTGCATAAAAGTGGGGCATCGACTCCCTGCACAGTCAAAATCTGAATATAACTTGTAATTGCCCCAAAACTTAACTACTATTAGCCTACTATTGACTGGAACCCTTACCAGTAACATAAACTGTGGATGAACACATAGTTTGTATGTTATAGGTATTATGTATTGCATTCTTACAATAAAGTAAGCCAGAGAAAAGAAAATGTTATTAATAAAATCATACAGAAGTGAAAATATATTTACCATTCATTAAGTGGAAGTGGATCATCAGAAAGGTCTTCATCCTGATGTTGAGTATTCTGAGGAAGAGGAGGGGGTGGTCCTGCTGTCTCAGGGGTGACAGAGGCGGAAGGTAGAGGAGGTGGAAGGGAGGCAGGGGAGGCAGCATACTCAATATCACTTTTACTGAAAAACAAGCTGCATATAAGTGAACCTGCATAGTTCACACCAGCGTTGTTCGAGAGTCAGCTGTATACACACATGTATTTGCTCATATGTGCGCATCCTAAACCTATCTCGAGAAAGATACCTAAGAAATGCAAACAGCAGTTCTTGCAAGGTAAGGACTGGATGGGCCGGGGAGCTTTTTCTGAATTTTGAATGATGAAAATTAACTCTTTATAAAATTAACATAAATCAAATAATTACTAAAAAGAGTTGTTAAATCATTTGGTGGGGTGGGGCCTAGCGGCTCACGTTTCTCCATATGGCCCTTATCACCACTGTCGGGAAATAATTCATGGTGTGGTTATTTATTTAGAGCTCCCCTCCCCCTCCGGCCGTAAGCGCGGGGAAGCGGTCTTGCCCACCTCGGGGACCGTGCCCAGCACGCCCCGGTGAGCGTCGGAGGCTCTGCAGCCACCATCCTCAGGCTGCCTGCTGTTCTCACCTCTCTCCTTCTCCCACCCCATGCATAAAAACAGCCTGCTCCCTTCTCGGTTTTTGCCTATTAATGCTCTTTATGATCACTTATGCATCCAGCCTGGAGGCCCTCGCATAATATATCCACCCCGTGCGCACACCGTGGCTGCATACACAATGTGGAGGCGTCTGCCTTCCCCAGGCCATGGGCTCGGCCCCTCTCTGTACCTTTCTGGGAACTTCAACTGCTGTCCATCAGGTGCCAACTCTGCGCCCCGTGAGGGGCCAGGCCGCAGGCCAGGGTGAGGTGCTCGGGCAGTGGGGAGATGGAACGTGGACAGTTGTTCCATGTGGCTAATGAAGTCCGTCCATGAGCATGCGCAGCTTTGGGGCTAGGCTTGGTCAGGGAAGGCTTTCCCCCACTGCCAGGAGTGGCCTGGGCTGAAGTGTGGAGGAAAAGGCATTTTCTAGGAGAGACGAGGTGAACGGCCTTCCAGACAGATGAACGTTGGCCTGAGTGCAGGATGCTGTGAGTTTGGGTACAGTTACCAGAGAAATACCTGGGAACCTCTTCACCCCGGAGTGAGGGCTGCCTGCCAGGCCTGGGCCCCCCTGAGCTGCTGGGTTTGGCTGCTGTGCCTCGACACCCCTTGTGCTGTTCCACCTGATCAGTCACTCATTGGTCCCCTCCAGCCAGTATCACCAGCGATCCATTTGCTGCACTTTGTCCCCGGCCTTTACTTGTTTGACCTACTCAGAGTTTCTTGAAACATCTGATGGTTTGCCAACACTTACATGTTGGAATTTTTCTAACAAAACGTGCATGTCCAGTTTCTGTTGATTGCACCTGGCAGTCATCAGCTGGAACCGCGAAAGCTGCCACTTTCGATGGGGCACGTGCCCTGCAGTTCACTTCGGTCCCCACCTGAACTTCTTTGTTCGTCTGTTTCCTACCTGATCCCTAACGGCATTGAGCTCATGACGTTGCTGATTCCTAAAGAGACCAGTTGAAGAGCCGGAACATGTCTTTGTTTTGTTCTTGTTCTTGAAAGATATTTTTGAATAATGTGGAATTCTCAGCTGGAATTTCCTTTCTCTCCATACACAGAAGATATCAGTCTGTGGACTTTGGCCTCCATTGCTGTCATTGAGAAATTACTTCCCAGTTTAAATGCTGGTTCCTTGAAGGCAGTCTGTTCTTCTTCTCTGGTTGCTTTTAAGATATTCTGTTTTTCTTTGCTGTCCTGCAGTTTTGCTGTTACCTGTCTGGGTCATTGGGCTTCTTGAATCTGTGGAGTTTTTATTAATTCTGGGACATTCTCAGTCATTATTTCTTCAAATATTGCTTCTGCACCATTCTTTGCTTCTGGAATCTCAGTGAAATGTAAGTTAGGTTGTTCAATTTTATCCTCTGTGCTTCTTAACGCTTTGTTATAGTGTCCATCTCTGACCATCTGTTCTGCATCCTGGATAATTTCTTCAATTTTATCTTTCAGTTTGCTAATTCTCTTTTTAATCATGTCTAATCTCCTATAAAACCAATACATTTGAAATTCTAATTATCATATATTGATTTCTAAGAGTTCTATATGATCCCTTTAAAATTTTCCCTTGCTCTTTACTTATTTGCAAGCCTCTCTTGTGGTTATTGAAACATAGTAAACTGCGGTCCCCAATCCCTGGGCTGCAGACTGGTACCTGTTAGGAACAGTGGCTTGTTAGGAGCCAGGCTGCACAGCAGGAGGGGAGTGGTGGGTGACCCAGCGAACCTTCATCTGTATTTATAGCCGCCCCCCATCACTTGTATAACCGCCTGAACCCCACCTCCTCTCAGATCAGCGGCAGCATTAGATTCTCATAGGAGCGTGAACCCTACTGTGAACTGCGCATGCGAGGGATCTAGGTTGCGGCTCCTTATGAGAATCTAATGCCTGATGATCTGAGGTGGAGCTGAGGCGGTGATGCTAGCGCTGGGGAGCGGCTACACATGTAATAAATGTAACGTGCTTGAATCATCCCCGAGCTACTTCCCCTCCCTGCCTCCCTGCTCTGTGGGAAAATTGTCTTCCATGAAACCAGTCCCTGCTGCCAAAAAGGTTGGGGACCCCTGATAGCAAACATATTTTATATGTGCCCAATAATTTCAATATCTGAAGTGTTTGAGGGTCCGATTATGCTATTTTTTTCCTTCAGGTTTTCATTCATAATGGCTTGCTTAGTGTGTGTGTGTGTGTGTGTTTGTGTGTGTGTGTGAATTTTGACTGTGAGCTACTCACGTGGTTGATGGGGCGAGGGATTCTCCGAGACCTGAGGTAAAGGCGGGTTCCTCTAGAGGCGTTTGTGTTTGTTTTAGTTAAGCTGTTAAGCTCACTGCCTGTCTGGGGCCACTTTAGGTTGAATTCTCTCTTTAGGTTGAATTAAGGGTCTTCAGACGCCCTAGCAGTGAGAATTCGGGTTGCAGGTACACACGCGCCATCTTAAGGTTTTGCTCTTCCTCAAGGCCGTCTTCCCCTCTCTCTTCAGCGCCACCACTTCAGAGAGGTCACTTTCTTTTCTTTTATTAGACCCCTGGTTTGCATGGGGATATGGATTTATTTCTGGTTCTCCCCTTACAATAGGGGTGTGGTTCCTTGCTCTAGTAGGAGTGTTCCCTGTTAGGCTCCCTACCCTGGCTGAGGCAGGATTAGGCCCTTTTCTCCTCTTTCTGAGCCCCGGGGGCTGTAAAAATGAAAACCCAGGCTTACCTGGTTTAGTACATGACCCAGCCACTTGGGTTTCTTCCTTCACTCACTGTTTAGCTTGAGTATTCTTTATTTTCTTATCAACTCATTTATCCACTTAATAAGTTTAAAAACAGGCTGGGCATGGTGGCTCACACCTGTAATCCCAGCACTCTGGGAGGCCGAGGCAGGAGGATTGCTTGAGGCCAGGAGTCTGAGACCAATCTGGGCAATATAGTGAGAGCCCATCTCAAAAAAATTAGCCAGGAGTGGTGACACACACCTATGGTCCTACCTACTTGGGAGGCTGGGGCGGGAAGATCGCTTGAGTCCAGGAGTTTAAGGTCCGAGGCTGGGTGACAGAGGGAGACTCTGTCTCTAAAAAACTAAAAAGTCTTATCTGGTGTTTTCAGTTGTTTCCAACTTTCTACTTAATCCGGATACCTACAGCACTTTGTCAGAATCAGAAATCAAGACCATGTAAACTTGGCCTATTTGAGAGCAGGAATTTTTTTCTTGCTGTTTATGTTATGACTCTTGTTGATTCCTACTGTCTAGTTTTGTGTCTGGCACACATTTTTGAGGCCGCGTGATAGATCCTCCGTAAATGTTAATTGAGTAACAAATAGCTGAATAGGTGAGGAATAATGAGTAGATTAGTGGATAAAATGGAAGTGGAGTAAACTGAGGCCCAAAGAGGCCAAGAGACTTTCCAAAACTATACAGGAGTTGATAGCTGAGTCAGCGCTGCGTGAATGAGGCCCATGAAGGATGGCCAGGGCCTGGCTCAGAGCAGGCCCCCTTGACTTCTTTATCAATTACTTGGGAAATGGTGGTACCAACCAACACCTATTGAACACGGCCTTATATGTTAGGCACTTTTTAAGTGCTTTACATACGTTAACTCAGTTCTCACAGCAAACTTGTGAGGTACTTATTATTATTATTGTCCCCATTCTACAGATGAGGAAACTGAGGCAAAAGAGGCAAAGCAACTTGCCCAAGGTCACTCACCGAGTAAAAGTGGCAGATCCAGGATTCAAACCCAACCAAATCTAGACCCAGAGCCCCACCCCAAGTGCCGCATTAAGAGTGTCTGTAACCGTGGGTGACAGGTGTGGGTACAAAGGTGTGTAGGGGCCAAGCTCTGGGCAGTTCTTTGGCTACGTGGCAAGGGGACCTCAGCTCTTCATTCCTGTTCCCACTTCCCACCCACCCATGCCCACTGTTTTCACCACGAGGGGCCTGAGAGCTGCGAGCTGTGTCTACATGGGACTGGAAGGATGGAAACTAATTCCAGTGGACAGAGGACCTCCAAGGACTCCAGAAGTTTGCCCTCTGCCTAACTAAAAACTAAACACACCCAATTAAAGAACATCCATCCCAGTTAGGCAGACCCCAGGCAGGCTGAGCATTAGCAAAGCTGCCTGACTCTCACCCTCTTCCCTCTGCCCCTCAAACAAAGGCAGCATGATGTCCCTTGGGACGTGCCCAGCAGAGACTGGGGATGGAGTCCTTGGTGTGGCCTTTAGCATTACAAGAACCACACCCTGCAATCACTAGAACCATGCCACCTTGCGTTTACACAGTGATCATCACTTCACTCATTCATTCATTCATTCATTCATTATCAGTTCAGTAGACACCAACCAAGGACCTGTCTGTGCCAGGCACTGCTTGAGGCTCTGGAAATACAGCCAGGAACAAGGGGCACAGTCCCTGTCCTCAGGGTGCTCGCAGGCAGGTGGGAGATGCAGAGCCGAGGACCAACAACTGGTTGGGACACAGTGTCGGGAGTGCTGTGGTTGGATCTGCCACAAGGGTCTGGGAACCTCTCTGGGATGTCTGGATTGGGAAGTGGTCCTCCTGGGTTTCTAGCTTGACTCTTGCCACGGCTTCTCAGGCGGGAACAAGGCCAATGACGCGGTGCCACTTGCTTGGGCTACACAGGCGGGCCAGGTGCGGAACCTGGGCCCCTGGCTTCAGTGCCGGGAGCCCACACTGGCTGACTCTGGACACGCTACTCAATCGTGTCGAGCTGTAGCGTCTTCATCTGTTAAGAGTGTGCAGCCCCTGGATAGCCCAGGAGTGTGGGACTTGGGGATGGGGAAGACCACCGGGGAATCAGTGGCCGGGAAGATGCTTTCTAAGTCTTGCGCGTTGTGCACACATTTTGAGCTACTATGGTTATGATGCCAGGGACTCAGGATTTGCCCTGAGTGAAAGCAGCTCACATGGTGGCCCCCACCGCCACCCCTAGAGCTGAGCAGGCCCAAGTTCCCGACTCCTGAAATGGTGACTTAGAACCAGCAGGGACATGGGCAGAACGTGGGGGAGCGTTCTCAGACTCTGCACTCGTGGATCCCTCCACGGCAGGGATTCTGGTCGTCCCTCGGATGAGAACAGCTCGTCTGTCCCTGTCCCCCTCTGTTCATTCGCGTATCCACCCTCCATCCACCCACCCGGCCGCTCACCTGCCCGCCCCAAGAAGGGACAAGCCTGAAGTATAAACAGCCAGAGAAGCTCCGGGGCCAGGGATTGTCAAATTATTATTTCCTGTCCCACTAGTGTCCTTTGAGAAGCTCTTGGGAAAAAGGGTTTCTTGGTCGAACAGACTTGGGGAAGGCGGTATCTTCTCCACCACTTCATGGAGCTTCACAGCGCACGCCTGCGTGATAAAGGCTCCTGAGAGGTCCCTCGGGAAAGAAACCTGCTCACGTTTTCTTTCTGTCGCAATGTTCCCTAGACCTTTTTGGCCAAGGAACGCTTTGTCATGGAGTACCTGTAAGCCTCCCAGGGAATTAATGATTCGTGAAATACACTTTGGGAAGCATTCCTTTAAGCATGAAATCTTTTTTTAATTATAATGACTTGCATGGAATATTCATAAGATCTACTATATACCTACCTTCTTACATAGGGATGACTTACCACTCGGCACTTTCATTGAATGTATCACCTCGAATAGCACTGTGTTAATATAATGATGCATTGTCACTGATAGGAGCTAGTGAAGGGACTCAAATGATTTTAAGTTCTCACATTTGAGAGAATGTTTTTGTCTTTCCCTTTGGTGAACAGCAGAAGCTGTTGTTTGCTTGCTTTCTATTATTGTCCATGTACCTGCCTGGGATTCACATGAATCGAAAACAACAAAGCACCAACCTCATTGTAATTGTATGTAAACTAAGAGTCAACAGGCTCTGAGTGAGGACCTGACCACCTCTCTCTTTTTCTTAATGAGCTTGAAATTTAGTGCATGTTTTTTGTGCTATGACTTTTAGCTACTCAGAGGCCTTTGGGGCGAATTTGCCGCTTTTCTTCTATGTTCTGGACACCTGAGTATATAGGATGTGACCCTATATGTGGAGTGTAACTAAAGCCCCAGTGGAGGGAAGGCCTTCTGTGAATCTTTTGGGGCTGGTATTGGATAAGAATGTTGTCGTCAGGGGCAGACAGTCCTGGGGCTTGAATCGTGGCTCTGCCTCTTCCTAGCTGTGTGATCTTGGGCAAGTTGCTAAACCTTTCTGAGACGCAGTCTCCTCATTTGAGTGTGACAATACCTTCCTCACGTGTTTGCGGTAAATATTAAATGAGGCTGTGCATGCAAAGTGCTTAACAGAGTGCCTGCCATCAGTAGATGCTCAGTAAATGGTGGCAAGACTGGGACTAGGGTGAGCAAGCCAGTTGCCCAGGGCACGGAAATTCACAAGGTCCTCTAAGACTTGTGTAGGCACGGGGCAGCGCCTGGAGTGAATTGTCCTGGATGTCGTGCTTGCCTCACGCTGGTCTCCACCCTGGCTAGCAGGACGCTGTCACCCCACAGTTGTTCTCAGAGTCCGAGCACCTGGAAGGCCTCAATTAGATGAGAGAGACCCAGCCCCGGCACCTGTAACTGCCTCCCCCCTAGGGCAGCAGGTGAGCCCAGGGGGAGGACGGGCTGCAGATGGCTAAAGCTGCGCCTGGGGAGAGTTGGGACTTGGGGGTTGAGCAGTAGGAAGGCAGAAGGTGCTTGCTCGCCTGGGCCCTCCCAGGACAGGTGCCACCATGGAGCCCCTGAGTGGGGGCAGGGCCTCTGCCGGCTGGGCTGGACTCCTTCCTCCCTGTTAAAACTTTTAAAAACACAAACAGAAGCTAGAGCAGCATTTGCATAAATCTCATTAGAAAAAGTGCAAGTTTCATAAATCTTGTGATAAATTAGTGCGATATCGTTCTCAACGTGATGTATTAATTTTAGGGCAGAATGAATGGTGCTGTGATCATTGTGGGTAATTATGAGTCTCCTCAAAGAGGAAGTGACTTCTGGAGGGACTTTTCTGGCCTCCTTCGAGGTGGGAGGGTGGGAGGAGAGGAGGGCCGAGGGAAGGGTGTCTTTCTCACCTGCTTTTCTGGTTGCACCTTTCCTAGTTTCTTCTCGGCTGTCGAAAGGCGAGAAGTCGGGTTGGGTCTCTGGCTAAGGGGTGGACGGTGGGACGCAGGCGATGGGGTTCTGAAGTCGGGCCTCGAGGCCCAGATTCCCTGGAGCCAAGTTAGCTTTGAAAGGAGTTTGTAAAGGCTAGGACCTGGGCCCATGCAAGCTCTAACCAAGAGGTCTTCAGAAATGTCGTCGTGACCAGCAGCATTAGCATCACCTGGGAGCTTGCTCGCACTGCAGATTCTGACTCAGAAACTCTGGGAGGGGCCCAGGAACCTGCATTTTAAGCTGTCCTGGTGATTCTGATGCACGCCCACATTTGGGAATCACTGTCCTAACCCAGCAGTTCTCAACTGGCTGCACGCTGGAATCACTTGGGGAGTTATAACAAAACACACTGATGCCCGGGCCCTGCACTAGGCCAGTTAATTAAAACAGAATCCTTGCGGGGTGGGGCCTGGGCATCCTTATTTTCAAAAGCTCCCCAGGTGATGCTAATATGAAATCAGGTCGAGATGCACTACCTTCAAAGCCACCAATTAACTTTTTTTTTTATATTGGGATTTGGAAAATTTTGAACATGGGAAGGGACAACAGAGAAAATAATTTATTTTTTTGCTCTGCTTGTGGATTGGCCTAAAGCAACGTGCCCCACTGTAGCCAGGGACCCATGAGTATGACACGTGGGGACCTGGCTGAGGTCCCTGGCTTTCCTGTCGCAGTGGTTCCCACCCTTCCTGCACAGTAGCATCATCTGGGGATTTCGAACTTTCCAAAGTCCAGCTGGACCCGAGACCAGTTATTCGCCACCTTGGGGGTATGCGTGACACAGGGACAGGTATGGTTTGAAAGCTCCAGGCGATTCCAATGCACCAGGTTGGGGAACCACTGACCTGTAGGCTTTCCTACACCACAGTTTCCCAGACGCGTCCTCAAGATTGAAGGAGCCTCAGACATCACCAAGGCCCTAGATATCAACGTCCCAGCCCATCGGAATCACTTGGGTGGTTCTGTTTGTTTTCAAATCCTGATGCTTGACTCATACCTTGAGATTCTGGGGTACGTGGTCTGGGGTCAAAAGTGCTGCAGGTGGTTCTAACGTGCAGTGAGGGCCGAGACCCACCGGGCTGCAGTAACCCTGTTTGCACTGGGACCGAGGCCTGGAGGAGGAAAGGCCACCCTGGAGGTGGCGGCCTGTTAGTGGAGAGTCACCCTCCAGCCAGCCACTGCCCTTCCGCATGGCCACATCCAAGGGACTGTAAAGGATTACACGAGCACAGCCTCGCTCCCGAGCTATGGGGAGTGTGACCGGTGACTTTGTCCTGGAGCTCTGGGCAGGGAGGAGCACCAGGGTCGCCTCTGAGCAGGAAGGAGCCAGCATGTGCCGGCTAGTGTTTGGATAATCTCCTCCGTGAGCCTTTAATGGCCTGCAGTGCTCTGTTTATTTTAATGATAATGTCAAGTTCAATTTGCCGTCATTTTTCCACATTTCCTTTTGTAAAGTTAACTGAACAATTCAATGAATTGAAAAGTTTCAGGAGAGGGGAAAAAACGCCCACCCCACTATTATCACTGTTATTAGATCTGGTAACTACCGTTTGGCTCTGCGAGCCCTGAGACAGGACTTCAGCCCCTGTGGGCCTGGGAGCGGCAACAAGGACTCAGAAAGGTCAGACAGAACATTCCAGAGCCCCTTTATTCATGGCTGTTTCATGCTCAGGCTGGTATTTCTGGGCAGAAAAAAATATCCAGTCTCCCAAAGACCCTGGCTGCTGGCTCCGTGGTAGCTCATTCCCTAAGTATCTCAACCACATTGTCCTCCTGGAGAGCCAGGACCGGGTGGTCCGTGCCCTTCTGTCCCCTAGTGCTAAGCACCTGCCCTGAGCACAGTATGCGGTAGACAGAACCTTAATATTGCAGATATTTTAACTGGATGGGACCTTGATGTGTAGCAGAAAGAGCATTGTATGGGGAGCTCAGGGACAAATTTAAGTGTCAGCTCCACCACCTGCTAGCAGTTCACCTGGGTGGCCCTGGACTTGTCACCAGGCCACCCAGCTCTGGTTTCTCCTTTGTAAAACAAGCTTGCCAGCCACATCAAGAGCGCAGACGTGTGGCACACATAAGCTACCTCTTCCCTGCTTGCATCACTACTAGATCCCAGTGTTCTTCCCTGCTGCACGCCTCCATGCGACGCCCAGAAACTGTGACCTACCTGGGGACCAGCATGGGCACATGTACCTCAACCCAAGGACCTCTGTGCTTTGGTCATTGACACCAGTCCCCTCATGGGGAGAAGGGGAAGCTCAGAGAGGTAAATGATTTTCCCACGGTCACACAGCCAGTTGCTTTGGCTGAGCGTGAACCAGGGCCAGCCACATCAGTTCTGTGCCTGGCCGATTCTCTCAGTCCTGTTCAGAGAGGGAATTCTCTGAGGTTGCCTTGCTTCCAAAGCATCTCCTGTGTCCCAAGCTTCCAACCCCCTGTCCTTGGACTCCATGGAGCACTTGTCCTGAGGGTCACAGCCCTTGGACCAGACAAAGGGCCGGGACACGGCTCTACAAGTGCCAAGGCTGCAAACAGCCCCAAGCCCGTGCACAGGGTTGTAGGGGCTTAGTGCCTGCGCCCCGGCCTGGCAGCACTCAGCAAATGATGGCCCTTGTTTGCTAGGTTGTGCTAGAGCCAGAAGAGCTCCAGGTTTCTAAGAGTCAGGGGCCAGGTCCTTCAAATATTGGTATTCAACATCTGAGCTTTCCTCTTGGGTATATTCATTTTAAAAAAGGTGTGTGTGAAATGAAAGGAAATCAGTATATCAAAGGGATATCTGCACGCGCAGGTTCATTGCAGCACTATTCACAATAGCCAAGATATGGCATCAGCCTAAGAGTCCTTCAAAGAATGAATGGAGACAGAAAATGTGGTATGTGGACAACATGGAATATTATTTGGCCGTAAAAACGAAGGAGATCTTGTCAGTTGCAGCAACATGGATGGAACCAGAGGTCATTATGTTAAGTAAAATAAGCCAGGCACAGAAAGACAGATTTTGCATATTCTCACCCACAAGTGAGAACTAAAAAAGAGGATCTCACGGAGGGAGAGAGCACACTGTGGTCACGAGAGGCTGGGAAGTGTTTGGGGAGGCGGGGATAAGAGAGGATGGTTAATAGGTACAAAAATACAGTTAGATAGAAAAGGTTCTGGTGTTCAATAGCACAGTAGGGCGACTATAGTGAACAATAATTTACTGTATATTTCAAAAGAGCTAGAAGAGAAGATTCGAAATGTTCTCAACACAAAGAAATGGTAAATGTTGCAGGTGATGGATATCCTGCAATAAATTCCCTGATCCGATCCTCGCACATCGTGTGCATGTAGCAAACGATCACACGTACCCCAGTGTTTATGCCACCAGCACCTCTGGTTTGTATTGTCCTGCTCTGTGTAACGCCCCCTGCTAGCCTGGACTAGCTGCCCCTTGGCCGGCCAGGCGCGTGCTTGCCGGGTGAGCGGCAGCCCCTCGGCTGACTCTCAGGCCAGACTGGCATCTTGCTGGCGGGTGGTCAGGGGGCGGTGGGAGGCCAGGGTGCTGGAGGGGTGTCCCCACAGTCCCTGCCCCAAGGGTGCTCACCTCCAGACCAGCGTCCAGGGCCACCTGGCGGCCCCACAGGGGTTAGTTGCTGTGGACGAGAAGAAGGCTGTGTTCAGCTTCTGGATTTGGAGCTTTCATAAAAGGCTTTGTGAGAAAAGCTTTGAGGGTGGTGGGGTCAGGCAGACTTGGGTTGGAATCCTGGCTCTGCCGCCTCCTGGCTGTGTGACCCTGGGTAAGTCACTTTACCCCTCTGAGCCTGAGTGTTCTCACCTGTGTAGCAGGGATGTAACCCCTCTGTGTAGGGCCCTCGTGAGGAGTAAATGACAGAGTGAATAAATAAAGGCGGTTGAGTGCGGCACCTGGCAAACAGTGGTGCTTAATGAATGCTAGTGTCCTTTCCCCAGTCAGCTCATGCACCTAAGTGGATGGAGTTGCAGGAGAGAGCGGGTGTGAAAATGGCCTGTGGGCTTTAGAGACAGGGACAGTTCCCGTTGTCCAGGGCAAGCTGTTGGTCAGTGGAGGGCGGGCTTGGAGGCCACCTGCCTCCCAGGAGAGTGGGGACCAGTGTCCCATCTCGCTCTATCCCCTCCGGCTTCTCCCAGGCGGGTATAGGCAAAGCCTAAGACAAATAACAGCTCCCCTGAGGTCAAACCAAGTTCAGGACCCACGGGGGATTAGAGAGAAGGAGGCTGGCTAGAGGCAGGAGAGTGGGGAGGGGGAACCCAAGACAAATGATGAGATTATCCCCAGGAATCAAGGCACTTAACTGGCCTGTCTTGTCCCGGAGGAGAGACAAATGAGATTGCAGGCTCCAAGGCCAGTTCGGGCGCTGGGGGGGCCCATGCCAGGGGGAGGGGGAAGGAGAAGCCCCTGGCTGTGGCAGAGACCAAGGTCAGACCAGGAGGAGGAGGTGGGATGGGGTGGGGGCCGCGTGTCAGGCCACATGGCCATAGTGGGGGTGATTGGGGTGCGGAGTGGCTATTCTCAGAAAAGCCTGGTCATGACCCATGGCCTTGGAATTCGGGGTTGGGACCTGCCCTCTGTGTTACCTTGGCCCAGGTACTCCCCGAGGCACAGCCCTCTCCCAGCCAGGGCCCTTGCTTCCCGTTCCCCAAAATGAGACGGGGTGTTGTCTGGTTCTCATTTCTGCCATAACTCATCCCTGTTTCTGAGCTAGCCTGTAGACTCCAAGGCTGATCCTGTCCCTCCTGAACCTGGTAGGGGCAGACTGCTACGCTAGATTCTTGGCCCCTGGATGGGAAGGGACAGTAGATCATGGCTGGTGTGAAGTCCTTTTAGGTCACAGACTGCAAAAGATTTGCTTTCCCATGCCTTGTGGGATTGATCATAGTGGCTACATGGGACCCAGTGTTGTGAAGGATTCTGAAGTTGATATAGATTGAACAGAAAAGGGTGCTATGATTGATTAGTAAGGTCTGTGTGATAAAGAGATGTGCCTGGCCAGCTCCCTGGCTCCTAGAGGACCAGTAGTTAATCATGGGGGATGGGAGGCAGTGAGGAAGAGGAGAAGGCAGATCTGCCAAGCATGGCCCAGATCACAGCCTCTGCCTTCCAGGGGTGATGGCCTCTGGCCCGCTGTGCAGAGCCACAGACAACGAAGCTGAGAGCAGAGAGGAGAGAGGACTTTGTGGCAGAGGCGGTGTTTGGGGCATGCATTTAAGGCTGGCTGGGGTGCGAGAGCCGGTGAGAGAGGGAAGGGCCTTCCAGGCTGAAGGGACGGCAGCGGCGGAGGCGTGGGAGCGTGCAGGGGCAGGGCGTGCTTGCGGGATGACACCTGCAGTCTGGCAGGCTGGGTGCAGGGGTGCGGCGGGAAGTGTGAGTAGCCAAGGTGGTGAGGACGTGTTGGGAGGAGCATGGGACATCCTGGCAAGGAACTTGGCTTTAATTCTCTGGGAGCTACGGGAGGTGCTTGAGCAGGGGTGGTGCAATCAAGGTGTGCTTTAGGAGGGACGCTGGCGCAAGGAGGAAGCACAGCGTGCTCTCTTACGCTTACTCAGAACCCTCTCCGTGTTTTGGGAATAAACATAGCTTTCCACCCTCTCCCATCCAGAAAAAATACAAAGCACTGCAGCCTGCCACTGCCCTGAGCCTCGTCTAGCAGGCAGAGAGCCACAGCTCTCCAGGAGTGACACGACACCAATCGCAGCCTCGCTTGTCCTCTCGCAAATAACAACAATGATAGCAATAACAGTCATCTCAGCAATCAGCATGGGCCCAGCAGGGCCTCGGAGGAAGCTGTGATTGTCCGCCCCTTGCCTGGAAGAGAGACACGGCCTGCCGCCGAGGGGCGAGGCCACGGTGGGACACGTGTCACCAGCCCTGCTCCTCCCGGGACCTTTGCGTCTGCTGAGCAGATTCCTACCTGGCTTCCAGAGTGGGGTCCGCCACCCCAGGATGGGGGACTCGGCTCTCAGAAGAGGGTACACAGTCCCCAGCATAGGGTACAGGACCAGTTCCTGAGAGACTTGCCCCTAGCCGTTGCACAACTATGATTCCACCTGTATCCAAAGCCCAGTGCTATGGGTTTGGACATTACTAAGTTTCGATTAGCCATGCTTTAATCCTTCCATTAGTGCACGTAATTAAGAATTAACTTGCTATCCGCTCTCTTCTCGTTAAGGCTCAGAGATCTTCGTGACTTTTGGGCGCTGTCTTCTCCTACCACTGGGCTTAGGGATACGACAGGGGATGAGACAGGTCGGGCCGCTGCTCCCATGGAGCTTACACAGGTGTGCTGGTGGCAGGCAGGGAGGTTGGTGTAGGTGGTTAGCAAGTTGAGTGGATAAACAGATCTTTTCAGAGAGAGACTGTGAAGACAGTCACTTGGGATGTGGGGACACTGAGTGACCAGGTGTCTTGTTAGCTAGACTCTGTCCATCTGATTGAGCATTTGAGGAAGCCCTCCCCAAGATAGTAACTCTCGACCTGAGAGGTGAAGACTGGGAAAGTGGCCTAGGGTAGGAACATTCCCAGAAGAAGGCACGGCCAGGGCAAAGGCCCTGAGGCAGCCACGAACTTGGCATGTCAGGAACAGGGAGATGGCCTGTGGGGGCAGAGAGAGGTGAGCCCAGGGAGCCTGTGAGATGCAGAGGATGTGTTATCTTGGGCTAGATCTCTTGGGCCTTGGACATGGGCTGATATAAGTTGTTTTTTTTTTAATTTTTAAATTGTGGTAAAATATACATAACATAAAATTTACCATCTTAGCCATTTTTAAGCATATGGTCCAATAGTCTTAAGTACGTTCATGTTGTTGTATAACCAATCTCTGGAACTCTTTTTGTGTTGAAAATGGAAACTCTGTACCCATTAAACAATAGTCCTCCATCCTGGCCCTGGGAACCACCACTTTACTTTCCACCTCTCAGAATTTGACTACTCTCGGTACCTCGTATAAGTAGGATCGTACTATATTCTTCTTTGCGTGACTGGCTATTTTACTTAGCATAATGTCCTCAAAGTTTATCTATGCTGTAGCATGTGACAGAATTTCCTTCCTTTTTAAGGCTAAATAATATTCCATTGGATGCATAGACCATATTTTGCTTACCCATTTGTCCCTGGGTGGGCACTTGGGTTGCTTCCACCTTTTGGCTATTGTGACTCACGGTGCTGTGAACATAGATGTACAATGATTTAAATTCTTTAATGTTCTGCTTTCCACCGTGAGGCTAGGCTGGGCCCAGCCTGAGTAGGGTTGGTGTAGAGTGGTGGGGGGCTTAGCCTGGCTGGATGAACCCCGAGGGCAGGGGGCCAAGTGTGCAGAATCCTCCAGCTGCGATTGAGCCAGGAGCCCTGAGACTGAGCCTTTAAATCATCCTGGGACTGGAGGAGCTTTTCTCTGCATCTCAAATGTGAGCCATAAACCAGGCTGACTTACAGGCAGTACTTACTGGTCCGGTTGTTTATGGCCAGCGTTTTTTTGTGATTGGTTGATGCCTGTTCTGTGCCCATTGTTAAATATTTGAATATCGCCCTGCTATAAACAAACTCCAGCACTTCTAAATCTGCCTGTGCACAAGAGTCTCTCGCAGGGAGAGTAGGGGCTGCTGGTTAGAAGTTTACACCCTGGGCTCTCCACCAGCCAACCCCTCCGTTCCCAGCAGGGCTGGGAATGTGCATCGTAACAAGCTCTGCAGGGGGTCCCAATGCACAGTCTTAGAGGGTGTCTTGTTTGGGTCCCCCCCGAAGCAGACTTGGTGATGAGGATGTAAGTACAAGTGTTTACTTGGGGAGAAGATTACAGGAAACCCAGGCAGAGGAGTGAGGATGTGAGACAGGGAAGGGAAGGAAGCTGTAAAGATGCATTGTCAACCATGTCACCGCTGTGGCAACTGGAGATTCATCTGTTGGGACACTCCAAGAGCCAGTGTAGAACACGTCCCTCTGAGTTATGCCTTTGAGAGGTAGGGGAGCTGGGTCTCTCGTCTTTATCTCCCGTCTTCCGACAGTCATTGGCTGAGCTCTGCTAACAGAACTTCAGTTCCAGGGCCCCCCCAGCCTGTGTTGTGTCGAGGAGCAGCAGTCTCCGATGGCCGGAGCCCCTCAGGCAGAGAGTCCCAGGGGCTGGCAGGTGGAGGCCAAGCTGGTGTTTGGGGAAATGGTATGTGCTGAGGGGCAGTGGGCAGGGGGCCAGCAGCTCCTGCTACAGGGGCCCACCCAGCTCCCATCTCTATCACAAAGGGGCGCCCAGCCCCTGTGAATCGTTGAGTATCCTCCTAACCGCTGAAAAGAACTCCAGGCCTCGTCCATTACTTGCGGGACTGTAAAATGATGTAGCCACTGTGGAAAACGATTTGGCAGTTCCTCGATACATTAAACTTAGAATTATTATATGACCCAGCCATTTCACTCCTAAGCATATACACAAAAGAATTAAAAACAGGTGTTCAAAAAACACGTGTGCACAAACGTTCATAGTAGCATCATGCACAATAGCCAAAAGGTGGAAATAACCCAAATGTCCATCCACTGATGAATGGTTAAGCGTGTTGCATCCACACAGTGGAATATTACTCAGCCGTAAAAAGGAGTGGAGAGCCGACACATGGTATGACGTGGATAAACCTTGAGAACATTACGCCAAGTGAGAGAAGTCAGACACACAAGGCCACATGTTGTGTGATTCCGTTCGTACGAAATGTGCAGAATCGGCAACTCCATAGGGACAGGAAGTGGATTAGTGGTTGCCAGAGGCTGGGCGTGGGGGCAGGAATGGGGAGTGACGGCTTAATGGGTATGTGTTTTCCTTTGGGGGTGATGAAATGTTGTGGAGTTAGATAGTGGTGATGATCGCACAACATTGTGAACGTACTAGATGCCACTAAATTGTACACTTTGCATAGTTCAGGTGGTAAATTTCATGTGATGTGTATTTTAACCACACACACACACACACACACACACACACAGAATTCCAGGGATCCTACAGCCCGAGATGCAAGGGACACTCTGTATTTCCCAGGTGGGAAACAAACCTAGCGTGTGGCAGGTACGCTGAGGGTCACTCCGCCAGGAGTAGATCTCCTCCGTGGCTACTGCTGAGGGTGCTGGGCTGGAATTGGGAACTCCACGCACTGGCCTCATTTCCATAGGAACGGTGCAAACAAACAGTGGTTGCTGGAAGCCTCCCCTATTGGAGGAAGGAGCCCTGCCTCCCGGAGAAGCCAGGCCCCGGCCGCTTCTGCAGAGCGGGGGAACAGTGCCGGGCGGGGGACTATGTGCCCAGCTGGAAAATTGCGGGGCGTCTCGTCTTAAATATAATATTAAATCAGCACCTCTAATTAGTACACTTAGAAAAGGTCACTAGCAATTACCTGGGACACAAAGAAGGCGTGAGCAGGCAAGAGCCCGTGAGGAAGCCAAAAAGGACCATTTTGAGCAGCACATAATTGAGGGGAAAATGGATAAAAGTCCAGGAAATTACAGGGTGGGTGACAGCAGCTGATGGCTGCATCCGTGTCCTGCCCAGGGCCCCCCTTCTTGGAAGGACCCGAGCGTCAGGGCTGGGAGAGCCATTTGGGATATCAGGCCCAGTTGTGCAGACTTGGCCGGAGGGCCAGTGTGGCCTTCCCGGAATCCATCCCCTTGGCCACTGGGAGCTTGGCCCGACATCCCCCACCTGGCTGGGCCCTGAAGGAGGGTGGCAGGTGAGGTCTGCAGTCCAGGGAGTGCAGACTGCCATGGACTCATTGTACGGTGGACAAGCAGAGCACCTACGGGCCTCAGTGTCCCCATGTGGAATCTGCCCAAGGCATTGGGAAGTAGCTCAGTGTTTCTCAAAGTTTACCACTAAAGGTCCCCTGAGGACAATGGAAAGGAAATATTTATTACTGGAAGTCAGTCATTCTTTTACAGCTTTAGGTTATATCTTAAAAAATAAATGTGACATTCTGCTCCCAGTGTTCCTGTTTGTTTTAGTATAAAACTGTTCTTTGTCATTGAGCAATGCAGATTCTTTGGAAAGGTGTGCTTGGTTTATCTATGACTTTCACACACCCCCTTCTGCACCATCTAGAAAGAGCACTGGCCTGGGAATCTGGGAGTTTGAAAGCTTGGGTTTGAGTCCTGACTTTGTTGCTCACTTTGGGCAATTTGCTAAATGCCTTCAGCTTCTCCATCTCTAAAATGGGAAGGCTGGGCTCTGAAGTTGCTCCAACTTTGTTCCATGATTTTACTCCTCCTTCTCTCATTTCTCACCTCCTCCCATTGCATTGGATGCTGCCATGTCCTACTCTGTTGCTCGGCTGTTTGAGCTTGGAGAGGCTGCTTTGCCTCAGTGTGCCTCAACTTGCTAATCTATAAAATGGGTAGAATAATGATTACCACTCAGAGTTGCTGGGAGGATTAAAGAGAGAACCTGTGGGAATGGACCTAGAGTCTAGCATATCATAAGAGCCCAGTGAATGCCCAGTATCTTCCTCTTCCAAGTTTTGGGCTTCCAGTTATGGTCTGATAGGGTAATGTCTATGGAAGTCCTAAATCTTGAGTTCACATATCAAGTGTTGAGATGTCTGAGGTTTGGCAACAGATGTGGGCTCTGGGCCCCAAATGCCTGGGATATGGATTCCATCTCGGCCTCACTAACCATGAGGCCGTGGTAAATTACTTCATCACTCTTTGTTGCCTTGTTAAATGGGGAGAATAACAGTAAGGACTGAATTAGATAGATAGTACATGGAAATCCTTTAGCTCAGTGCCTCCCTTATGATTAGGGCTCAAAAATGTTAGCTATCATTGTCATGGTAGAACTGTTCTTTTATTTTTATTTATTTGTTTGTTTATTTTGAGACAGAGTCTCGCTTTGTTGCCCTGGCTAGAGTGCAGTGGTGTCATCATAGCTCACTGTAACCTCAAAGTCCTGGGCTCAAGTGATCCTTCTGCCTCAGCCTCCTGAGTAGCTGGGACTACAGGCGTGCGCCACCACGCCTGGCTAATATTTTCTATTTTTAGTAGAGATGAGATCTCTTTTTTGCTTAGGCTGGTCTCGAACTCTTGACCTTAAGCAGTTCTCTTGTCTCAGCCTCCCAGAGTGCTAGGATTATAGGCGTGAGCCACCGCACCCAGCCAGAATTGTTCTTTTTAAAAGTTCACTTACAAAAGCTCATTAGCCTTCTTTTCTAGATAAAATGTCTAGAATTTGTAATCTTTCTTTCAAACTTGATCCACAGAGCTATTTGCTAAATATGTGAGTCAGTATTCGGGAAGTAAGATGTCTGTTTCATTTTATAGTGTAAACTGAAACCTTGAAAGAAGTGATTTGCCCGAGGCCATGTTTCTGATCTAACTGCCCCTTTGAGGATCGGATGAAGACTGTAGATATACTCTCTTCAGAAAATGACACTCTGTACACTCATAACATTTTGTGTACAGTTCATGGGGGTTTAAGGACCTCCTGAAGCTAGGGTGACTGACTGTCCCAGTTTGCCTGGGGCTTCCTGGTTTTAGCACATGGACTGGGAAAAATGCTTCAGTCCTAGGCAAACCAGGGTGGTTGGTCACCTTACCTGAAAACTACACAGGGAGCTGTGAACCCCAGGAGAAGATGCTTCTTAGGCAGGGTACAGGCCAAACATCCTGCTGCCTGGGTGCCCTCTGCCCCAGGCTTTGTTTCCCGGTGAGGGATGACACCTACCTCTCAACCCCTTTCTTGAGGATAGGAACTAGAGCTTGTCACCCAGTTCTAGACTGGAGTTCCTTACGGCTGAGCTCCATCTTCTTAAGCCCTGTGTACTCCAGTGCTTATCACAAGGCCAGCACCTGGTCACTCTGGAATGAATGCCAGAACATTTTGCAAAATATTCTGAATTAGAAAAAGTGCTTCCATTTGCAAAAGACAGAAGAAACCCAACTCAATTGATTTAGGCCAAAGAAAAAGTGTCAGGTGTGTGTGTGTGGGGGGGTTGGCGGGGGACAGTTATAAGCTCATGTAGCTGAGAAGTCCAGAAGGTGGAGCTAATATCAGACACAACTGGCTACAGACTCTCAAACCATCAGGAATCTGCCTTTCTGTGCACCATTTGCCTCTGTTTTCCTCCTCGTTGGCCTCATTCTAGGGCAGGCCCTTCCTGTGTGGTACCAAAGATGACTGCCAGTGGTGCCAGTGAGCAACCCCAGTGGAAAGAGAGCTCCTCTTTCCCAGTTGTTCCAACGAAACTCCCAGGGCTGGCTTTGATTGGCTAGTTTAGGTCACATGCTCATTCCTGAACCAATCATCATGACCAGAGAAATGGAATGCTCTGATTGGCTATGGATGAGTTATGGGCCCATCTTGGAACATAGGACTTGAAATGTTGGCCTACTCTCATCAGAGCCACTTAGAGAGGGGGGTCTTCAAACTAAAATCAGAAAATAGGGTTAGGCAAAAGTTGCTGCTGTCCCTTAGGCACCCAGAACATGGTGAATGATGGCTCTGCTATCAGTAGGGCTGTGACAAGTGGGCTAGGGTGGAGGTAGGGAGCCTAGGTCAGAGCCCAAAGGTGCACAGGGGTTCTTGTGATGATCAAGGACCTGCTGGAGGTTTGTTGAGTGGCTGTTCCCTGCTGGGAGTTCAGCCACCTGAGCAAAGTGCTAAGGAATGAACCTGACCTCCCATATTTGCCCTCTGCTCTCTCCCTTGGCTACCCCAGGTTCCTCTGTGACCCAGTTGCTGGCCCGAGACATGGACAATGACCCCCTGGTGTTTGGCGTGTCTGGGGAGGAGGCCTCCCGCTTCTTCGCTGTGGAGCCTGACACTGGCGTGGTGTGGCTCCGGCAGCCACTGGACAGAGAGGTATGACTTGCTTGTACCCCTGCCCCAGTCCTTTCCTGGGGGCAGGAGCAGACCCTGGGGCAAGGGTAGCTCATCATCTTTTAGGGGCCTTCCTCTGAGACCCCATTCTGACTCTGAAGAAACATCTTCTTGCCTGAATGATGTCTCTCTTCAAGGGCCAGTGTCTGGACTTAGGATTGGAATGGGATGCTGAGGGTGTCTCAAAGCAAGGGGCAATGTTGGGTGACAGTGACCCTGGGTTTATCCTTTGCAGAATGGGGCTTTGTGGGGAGTACACAGCTACCCTCACCCTCACCAAATGTTCCCCCAAAGGATGTTTTCCAGAGAAGCAGGGATTGACGGCACGGTAGCCCTTAGCAAATTAGGATAAGGGTTTGAACACAACCTCAACCTGGGCCCTCTCCTTGCATTTGAGGAAGGGGCAACAGAGATGTCTAGTGACTTGCTCAATATTACACAGCAACTTAGAGACGGAGCCAAGACCCCGAGATGCTTGACTTCTCTCTTTATTGCTCTTTTACGGGAAGGGTCCATATTTCACACTTACTTCCTCAACCCAAAGGGCAATGCTAGTTTTTAGGGAAGACTTTGGATATCTGGTCCCAGGCAGGCACGTTTCTGGGGCAATACTGGAGCCCTCCCACCCCCTCTTAGGACGGAAGACCCAGGACCTCAGCGCGCCTCTCTAA
The DNA here is from genome assembly GCA_008086735.1 of Cheirogaleus medius. NCBI lineage: Eukaryota > Metazoa > Chordata > Mammalia > Primates > Cheirogaleidae > Cheirogaleus > Cheirogaleus medius. Next base: position 43,671,805 of record VBSM01003143.1, read on the forward strand.
CTCTGCCCTCTCCCCTCCTCCCTTTTCCTTTCAGACCAAGTCCGAGTTCACGGTGGAGTTCTCTGTCAGCGACCACCAGGGGGTGAGTGTGTCCCGGCCCCTGCTGTCCTGGGAGGCATGTTCCTGGGTGCAGCCCCTTGGATGGGAAGAGGCCAGAGGCAGGGGCAGCCCTCATTCCCCGCCCTTTTCCTGCCAGGTGATCACACGGAAGGTGAACATCCAGGTTGGAGACGTGAACGACAACGCGCCCACGTTTCACAATCAGCCCTACAGCGTCCGCATCCCAGAGGTAGGAGCTGTCAGGGTTGCACCTGGGAGAGTGGGGTGTACCCTCGGCCACGGGGCGTAGGTGGGGAGTCAGCTGGGGAGCGGGCAGCTCCGGCTCTTCTCCTGCCCACACCTCGGCCCTGGCGGCAACGCTGGGCAGGTTGGTGAGCATGCCGGCACCTCTGGGGATGGGAGCAGCCTGGGGACAGGAGTCGAGAGGGGCAGGTGTCACTCCTCCTCCCTTCCATTCACAGCCAAGTGTGGGCCCTGGGCAGGCCAGACCCCAGGCCTTCCAGCTTTGGCCAGAATCAGGTCCCCCCAGGAGACAGCAAGCTTGCGGTTCCAGGAAGGGCTTTCTCCAGCCCTGCACGCACCCCCACTGTCTCCCGGCCCGGGTGTGTGTACTCTGAGCATGTTTGCATGAGTGCATGCGTGTAAAATCAAGCCATTGCTGGTAATTGAGAAGTACAAATTATTGCATTACAAACGGTTCGTTAATAAGCTGGCTGCTGGCGCCCCATGGCACCGGGGTTCTTGTCACTTGCTGGCCCTCACCCGGGTGGCTGATGGCAGTCTTACAGGGCTGGCAGTTAGTGACTCAAAGACCTTGTAGGTGGTGGGTAAAGAGCTTCTAACCGGGAGTCCCTTAGGGCAGCAGTAAAGGGTTGGGATGGGAACAGAGGTGACAGAGCTCTGGAAGAGCAGGTTGGCACCGTGGCATTTGAATTCTAACCCCTTTACATTATCAGCCCTTGGGTCAGGGAACAAAAAGAGTCTTCAGAGAATATCCTATTCAGTTCATATACAAGGCTTCGCATGGGAGTGACTTGCCTGAGGTCACAAGCTTTGACTTTGAACCTCCTGACTTCCAGGGTAGGCTCAGACTCCCTCAAGGGTGACAAGATCTGGCTCATGTGACCCGGTCCCTGGCCTGTGTTACTCAGCTGTTGCCCCAGACAGAGGGAAGGACAAATGCTCAGGTGGGGATGCAGCAGAGGTGCTGTGCCCCTCTCCTGTCTGGGGTGGGACAGGAGGGGTGGGACAGTCCTAAGCATGGGGGCACGGTGCCCTGAGCTGTGGCCGGAGTGCCCGGGGACAGCAGCTTGGCTCCCGCTCTCTCTCATTTGGAAGTCTCCCTAATTTAATTAAGGGCCTCTACGTGCCAGCCTGCACTCCGGGCCTGGGCTCAGAAACCAAGGGCACGGCTCGGAGTTAATGAGCCTCGGACCCATTGCTCAGCTGCCATCCTGGCAGGCACAGCCGCCCTCTGTCTTCCCTCGCAGGGGCATCAGGCAGCGTCACTGGCAAGGGGACGTGGGGTCGCATCCCTCCTCCCCAGCCCTTGGGCCAGGGCCAGGCTTTTCCTCTGTCCTGCTCCTGAAGATGTTACCTCCAACACCCAGCCCTGCTGGGATCCCCTGGGATTCTCCAAAGGCCTCTGCCTCTTCGGTCATTCATTTATTTAACAAATATTTATTGAGTGTCTGCTGTGGGCTCAGCTCTGAGCCAGGTTCTCGTTGCACAGAGATCCGGGAGGCTACAGGGATGTGGAATGGCAGGAGCTAGAACTAGAGGCAGGGGACCCTAGGCCTAGCCCCTGTTCCACTCCCAGATCGCTAGGTTCGTTTGGGCATGTCACTTCACCTTTCTGGGCCATAGTCTTCCTTAGCTAATAAAAATGAAGGGCAGGCAGGATAAAGTGGCCTGCTCCTGCCCATCTGATGCGGGGAGGGGAGGCTAAGAGGGGCCATCTGCAAAGGACACATAGTCCTTGGAGCAAGGCCGCCGTGGTTTACTTGCTTGTGTGTAAACATGCCCAGGTCACTTCAGTGGCCCAATACTTGATGCCCTACTTGGGGCTGCTCTGTGTGGCCAGTGGGGATGTGGTGTCACTTGGACGGAGGCCGGGCCACTCCTGACCTGAGGTGGCTTGGCACTGACCAGCCCTGGCCTGGTGTGGTCACCTGAGATGGAACTTAGCTGTCTTGGCCCAGGCCCCAGCTGGGGTACTTGCACAGGGTCTACTGGCCCCCAGCCCGGAATGGAGCCTAGGGTTTCCTGCCTGCATTGAGGTCACCCTGGAACCCCAGGCCCCTGCCCTTGAGAAATGTGATTCAGTGGCAGAGGCCCTGCGGACATGAACAGGGTGGCAATGCAAACCAGATAAATGGTGGGGCACTGCAGACCCTGTTAGGCGTGAGGGCCAGAGGGCTGCGGAGTGATGAGAGAAATCTCAACAGGCTTCCTAGAGCAGGTGTGTTTCCAGCAGACTCTGGCTGAGGTGAGCAGTGGATTCTCCTGTGTTCTAGCATGGGAAGAGGGAGACTGGAGTCAAGACTCTGGGTTCTAGTCCTAGCTGTGCCAACAACTGACTGGGTAAGACTTTAGACTTGTCGCTGCCTCTCTGATGGCTTCAGTCCCAACAGCTATCAGACTAGGGTATCAGTCCAGGCCCCTTCCTGGGCTGACATCCCGTGATCTGAGGATGAAACCCAGGAGGAAAGCTCCTTCTTACCCTTCAGTACTTTATTGCTCCTCGAGGGCTGGTAGAGAAGCTCTGGTGGTCGTCTCAGCCCCGTGCACCCTGTGCCCTACCCTCGTAACCTCCCCTCCCCAGCCCTAGGGCCCTGGTGAGAATGGGGTCTGTGTGCCCGATACCCAGGGGTAGGCACAGGGAACACGGTACAGGGTGGCAAATCCAGGTCTACATAAGGAAAATCTTTCTAACGAGTTGCCCCCGCCACACACACACACACACAGTCTACTCCCTGCCTTGCTGAGGATGGACTGAGCTCCCCATCGCCGGAGTTAAGCCAGCAGAAGCAGGAGGACCACTTCTCTGAGCAGCCATCAGCACTGCGTGTTGGGAAAGTGATGAATCAGGGAGTCCCAAACACGCCCCAGCAGAAATTTCCTGGGGGACCAGTTAGGACGCACATTCCCGGGCCCTGCGGTTCTGCACCAGCAGGCTGGGGAGCGCCGGCCCAGGAAGCTGCATTTTAAACCAACTTCTCTGTGGCAGTGAGACCAGCCAGGCCCCGGAAACCCCCGGGGGATCCCTCCAGAGGTTTCTGAGAGGTGCTGAGGCCAGCCCATCTTGGATGAGAACTTTCAGCCCTGCCAGGACAGGTGGCCCAGGCCCCTCAGGCCAGGAACAGCGGGGGTGGGGTGGGTGGGGGAG
>VBSM01003143.1:43675262-43702432 GCA_008086735.1 Cheirogaleus medius
AGGTCAGGCACTCCCCCTCCCCCGGAGGAGCTCCCTGGCCCCGCCCACCCCCTGGCCCCACCCTCTGAGAGGCCCCACCTTGCCCAGCACCTGCTCGGAACAGCCAGGCAGGTGTGTGTTTGGGTTTGTTTGTTCTTGGTTCCCCTCTCGCCCACCTCTCTCCCCTCACTAAGCTGTTCTCCATGTAATTATCCATTTTATCAGGGTGAAAGGCCCTGCAATTCACTTGTCGAAGCCCTAACGAGGCAGCGTGGATGCTTTCAAGTCCGTAAAGAAAAGGGAAATCCTGCTAGAATTGGCAACTTAATTCACCAAGCCAGCCTCGACAGACCTCATTAAGTCCCCGTGTATTCATTTCAGGCTAATGGCTGTCATGCTGACTGCTGTTTGATTTGCTGTAATAGACTTTTATGGCGTTGCAATTTGCTCAAACGCGTTTGCCTGTGTCTGTGCCCAGCGGTGCTGCTCCGGCACCTCCGTTAGGGGCGCGTGCCTGCTTGCTGACCTTCAGCGCTGCCCTGTCCCGCCCCTCCCTGCTCCTCCCGGGGCCACCCTCTCAGCCCTCCCGTGTGCCCCGGGGAGGCAACCCCAGTGCCGGGGTGTTTGGGCAGGGGTGGGTGTGAGGTTAGAAGTCAGGGTGTGCCTGGTGGCTCTTGGGGTCAGGGAGTCAGGAGGGCCCTCTGGAGTCTCAGGGATGGCTGTGTCCTTGACACTCTGCCAAGTTCAACTGCTAAGCTGGGCAGTCTAGGCTTTTACCCATGTGGCCTCAACCTACTTTCCCCACTTACCCTTTTGGTATTGTCTTCTGGTATTCCGCCGCATGAGTTCTCCTGTCAGCCAGAGGGCCAGTGCAATGGCTATTAACGTGTGTGTCTGTCTGTCTGTCTCTCTCTCTAAAACACGCACACAGTATACTTTTCTGACTAGTGCTATAGTTCATCCTAACTCAGCTCTGCCTGTCCTTCAAAGTCCAGATCTCATCCACTATTTTTTTTGTTTTTTAATGAACACGACAAATATTTATTGAATAGCTACTGAGCAGGGCCCAGGGATTCGAAGCTGACTTAGACATGCAGGGTAGGGAAAAGGATTCTACCTCTTGCAGGCTGTGTGACTTTAGACAGGTGGCTTAACCTCTCTGGACCCCAGTTTTCTTATCTGTGAGATGAGCAGCAATATCTGTCTTGCAGGATTGTTGTGAGAGTTATAATGATGTAGGTAGGAAAGGTCCTCGTCCCAGTTCGTGGTTCAAAGTATATTTAGTAAAATGCTGGTGATTAAGACCAAGGTCTTTGTCCTCAGGGAAGGTAATTTTGCAAAGAGAAAGACAAGTAAGTGAATGTCTAACTACACCTAAATGTACTAAATGCTATGGTAGTTTTGTGTGTGTGCATCGTGATGGAAGCACTGTGGTCTGTATGTGGGGGCTATTTGTTTGGGGCCTTAAATGATGAGTAGGAGTTTGTTGGAGAAGGAGACTATGCTATCTCTTAATATCATTCACTTTCTGAGATCCTTTGGCCTCTGCATATATTAGAATGTCCCAAAAGGAGAGGTGAACTCTAACCTCTGATCAGAGACGCTGCTAGGGAGGGACAGTGGCTGTGTGGGTGTGTATCCCTTGCAGGTCCCCACTGTTACCTCATGGAAACAAGGCCAGACTGCAAGTGGGCCCCCTGGGTGTCTGCCCAGGTCTCTGTGACAGGTCCCGCTCAGGTGCTCGTTGCCTGTGGCTTCAGGTGACCAGCTTGAGGAGGGGACAAGACTGCTTGTGGGGACGGGCTAGAGCTGGGACAAGATAACAGGAGACCGAGAGAGGGACAGTCCTCGCCTGAGCGTCAGTGCTGGCCGAGGCGAGGTCAGAGCCAGAGCCCAGGCTCTCAGCCACATGGTCTCTCCATGTCACCGAGTAAGGACGGGTGGAAGTTACTCATACCCTGTACCTCCTTACTAGAGGTGGGAGAGTGGAGAGGAGAAGGGTGCTTGTAGAGACATTTGTCAATGAAATCAAATAAATAATTCATTTCTATAATAATAATAATAATGATAATAATAAGTTGTTGTTGGGGCCATGTTCTGTGGGATCTCCCTGAGCTCTCGCCACCACCTCATGGGCAGTCACTCCTGTCATCCGCATTCTGCAGACACGGACATAGAGAGGTTACACGACTGGCCCGAAGGTGCTCAAGGGACGGAGCCACGATTAGGAGGCAGGCCGAATGTGTGACTTTCGGCAAGGAGCTCCACGTCTCCCTGCAAAGCAGAAATAATTGTCCCTGCCCTGCAAACACGGCCGTGAGGATTGGAGTCAATGAGATGATGCGTGTGGGGTGCTCGGCCCGGGGCCCAGGGGAAGCGAGTGCCCAGGGAATGGTCGTGGCTGTCGTTTGCACGTCTGTCTCTCCCGCCAGACTAAGCAGGGCCTGGCGTAGTCACCTGTGCGTCCTCAGCGCCCAGGCCGGGACCTGGCGTGTGAATGGTGCTCACTGAGGGTCTTTTGCACGGATGGGCGTCCCAGATGGACGGAGCCATGCCGCTGGCGCTGCCTCTTGGGCGGTCGTGGGGACGCGAGGACCGTGTATGCAGAGCACTTTGCCCCGCCAGCTTGTCTCACCGAGGCGAGGGGCTCCTTGCCGAGCACAGCCCAGTGTGGCGTGAGGAGCAGCCAGGCCTGGTGCTGGGCCGGAGAGGGCACGCTCACATGGCTCCCACGCCCCACCTTCCTCATAGACCCCTGGGAGCGTCTGTGCTGGTGCCTGCTGGTTCCTGGGTCCCCAACGTGCCATCCTCTGCACCGTGGCATTTGGGGAGCCCTGGCCTGGTAGCCAGATGAGGCCCAGAGCACGCAGAGGGGAACTTGGCCCAAGAGGCAGACTATTAGCACCCACCGGCGCCAGCAGCGGTGCCCCCAGCTCCCCTTGTGCAGGGCCGCGTGCCCGCCAGGTGCTGCATGATTTATAAACTGCATCCTCAGGTGGCGGCGAGAGGTGGGGGAGGGGTGGGGCTCCCACTGGCTTGTGCCTGCCGTTCCCCCCGCGGTGTCGGCTCCACTCACGAGTGTGTCACCGCCCACGCCAGGAGAGGCAGCCCCTTGACAGGCCATATTAATTTATACCTCGGGGCCACGTTGCCCGGCGGCCCTCTGCATCTGTAGCCACCCGCCTATTGATCTGGAGGGGAAGCCAATAAATCATCCTGGGCTCTGGGCTCCTGCGGGCCAGAGCCAGAGCGGTTTGCCATGGCTGAGCAGTGTCCCCGTGCCCCGGGCAAGCACCTCCATCAGCACAGGGACATACACCTGGAGCCTTCCTCTCCACGGCAGGCAGATGCCACAGCCTGCGGCAGCCGGGACAGCACTCTGGGCTGGTCGAGATGCAGACACAGATGCCCAGGGCAGAGTGGCAGGGCCGCCCCTTCCCCACGGTCCTGAGGGTACTTACTTCCATAGCATCATCTTTCATCTCTCCTCGTGACACCTCTGCAAGTTAGGGGAGAATTATTCTTTCCATTTTGTAGATGAGAGAAACTGAGGCCAAGGCGAATTCACTGACATCTCCAAGTCCTCCCGGGTTGGATACACCTGCAACTCGAGACATCGTCTTCCATCTGGTGTCCTGCCTCCTGGAGGGCTCTTTTAACTCTTTTCCACTTTTCAGCATCCTTGCATGTGTCTTTTTGCAATTTTCCACGGCCTGCTTATGATGTGTCACAAGTTGCAAGGTGACTCCCTGATCCAGCCAGGGCCGGGGGAGGTAGCTGGGACCTCTGGGCCCCATGCACGGGCTCCCCCCAGCCAAGGCCGAGGGCTGTCGCCCACACCGCCTGCCCAGGCCGAGGGCTCCAGTGGAGACACTGCACTCAGAGCTGGCCCTCGGAGTGAGGACCACCCTGCTGGACATCGCCTTGTGGCTCAGGACCCGGCGTGGTCATGGTGACACCCCCCTTCCTTGTGGTGTGCAGGGTTAGTGGGCCCAGAGGCCTCCACGAGTTCAGTCACCAGTTGTGCACACAGCATTGTTTGTGACAAGTAGGTGACCTCCACCCACCCCCCTGCCACGGGCCAAACGCCAGCCTGCTCCCCTGAAAGAATCTACACCTTTCTGCCACCTCCTCCTGGTTCTAAGGAGAGAACAAATGAAGTCACACAAAACCAGGGCCCAGAGAGCTCAGCCCAGCCACACACTGCGAGGCTCCTTGCTCCCTTCTCCAGCCAGTGGGGAGGACCCCCGGTTCCCCCGGGACCCCCATAACACCCCTCCTCCCATGCCATGGACACCCTCCACCACCCTCAGCACCAGGAAAGAGGACAGTGCGGGAGCAGGCGGTTGAGGGAGCCCAGATGTAATTAAAATTATTATTTTGTTTTAGTGGTAATAATGTTCTTAATTACACCGGTTTCCTCGCCGATTCTGGCTGGGAGTCTTTGGGGGCCCATATAATTCTACTGCAGTGGCGGCGGGACCCTCTGCCGTGCATACGAAGCAGGGGCTGTGGGAGCCCGGCTCGCGGGCGTTAGGGATTCTCTGGCACGAGCTGGGACACCTTTGATTGCGCCTCCCGCCCTGTGAATGCGGTAGCTCTATGTGGAGGCAGACGACGGCTGCTGCGGGGGCAGGGAGGGGGTTTCTGCTGCGATCTGGGCCGTCAGCCTCACGTGCCTGGGGTCTGTCTGTCTGTCTGCATTCAGGGTCAGCTCCTTGTCTCTTAAATGGTCTCCTCACCCCGGGGGGGGGGCGCTGTGGGAGGAAGGGTGCAGGTCCCCTGCCCTCGCCCCTTTTCCTCCAAGCAGTGGGGCACCCGGGTGGGGGCAGGCGTAGAAAACGGGGCTGGGCAGGCCCCGCCTGCAGCAGGCGCAGCTTTGCTTTACTGCGACCCGAGAACCTGTGCCCGTGTGACCTGGGGACCCTACCGCGGCACATTGTGACAGGGCCACGCGCACGTAGGCTCTCGCTCCACCCTGGAGGCCATGAGCAAGGTATTAGCCTCTCTAGGCCTCAGTTTCTTCATCTGTAAAATAGGGATTCATGGACCTGTGAAAGTGCACTGAGGCCACGTGTATGACGCGCCACGCAGGTGGGTAGTGCTTGGGAACGGATAGGTATTAACCATCGTTACGAAGAGGTCTCTGAGAACTTCAGCGAAGTGACTTGGAAATCCAAGCCGGACAGGCAGGCTCCGTCCCTGCGGGCCGGCTGGCCGATAATAGGGTATTTGTGGTCAGGAAGCTGACAGTCCAGTGGGAATCAGGAAACGTGTGGAAAACATGAAATGAAGACGTATGACAAGAGAAAAAATGAAATAGTCATCAAGAAATAACTAGTGATGTGCAGAGAGTGCTCCAGATAGACTCACCGAGACCAGCACAGAGTGACCGTCAAGGGGACTTCCTCCAGCCACGCATGCCATAGTTGGGCAGCACACCCAGGGCGGGGCAGAAGGCTTGCCCACAGTCACTCTATCAGGGGCAAAACACTGGAGACCACAGGTGGCCAGGGAAGGTTCTCAGGGAATTGGTTTCCAGACCCTGTGAACCGGAGCCCACCCCTGAGTCAGAGGCACAGAGTGTGTTCCCCAGTGGGGCCTGGACACCGGGAGCCGGGCTGGGTGCAGGTGCCGTCTCCCATGCAGCCCCCAGTCCCCGTGAGCAGTAGGACCGGGGTGCGTCCTCCATGCAGGTCACAGGTGCCCACAGGTGTGGCTCGACCACCAGCTTGCTATGCTGTTCTCCCTGTTTCTGGGGACTCTGGGACTCCGTCTCCGACCCCCCTTTATCCCAGCAAGTTCAGAGTATTGTCAAAACAGCCTGGGGACAGGCCTGGCAGCCACCCCTCCTCCACACAATAGGCTTGTTTTGATGTGTTTGCAGGCTGCCTGACCCACCTTGTTTTCTACCAGGAGGGGGAAGACATAGAGCGAGCGAGCTTTTGGTTGATGGAATTATTATAATTTCTCTGATTCCTTAGCAGCCTTTAATTACTTTGCAACTTTGTGGTGCCGGCTGGAAGCTGTGAGGGCTGGGCTCTCCCTCTTTATAATAACCTTAAGTGGAACCCGCCTGTCCATCTATTAAAAAGCCCGCTCTTCTCCCCAGATGAGATAATGCCACCGAGAGATTTCACCCAGGGCGTAATCACTAGGTACAATGTAATCGTCCCCGATCACTGTCTTCATCCCCAAGTCGGCCAGCCCACCTCCCAGGCGTGGGGCACTGCCAGCCACCGAGAGCCGGACGCCCGGTCACGTCCTTGTCCAAGAGGGTTGCAGGCTCAGGCTGGTCCCTCTCCCAGTCCTGCCCCCAAGACAGGGAAATGGTGTGGGAGGCTTTTCCCACTGACCCTTCCCGTCTCTGCACCCCCTGGTCTGAGCCCAGCCGCCCCTCCCACTATTCCCCACACAAACCCTACATTTCAGAAAATCATTCCATTTGCACACGACTTTAAGCTCCAGGCGTTCCTGTCCTCCTTGTCCTCAGCCTCTGCTATACGGTGTCACTTTCCTGCTGCCCAGCCTTTGTTCATGCTGTGCCCTGCCCCGAGATGCTCCCACCCAAGCCCACTGCGCCATCTTCCTCCCACCATCAGCCAAACCCCACTCTTCCTTCCTCAGAACGGGCCAGTGGGAGAGGGTGGGGGAGGTTGGTCCACTGTGCCCATAGCAAGCCAAGTGTTAGAGATGTCACCGCAGTTGTCCCCTTCAGAAGTGGCCGCCAGGATCTGACCCCAGGCCCTTTGCTGAGTCTCCTGTGTCTGCTGGACTTGAAGCACAAGTCCCTGTCCTTGGCGGTTGCTCCTTACACCCACCCCACCCCAGCTGCCAACCCCACTCCGGGTGGACCTTCCTCCGGCTGGCTCAGGCTGAGGCAGCCCCTCCTGTCTTGGTCACCTGCCTGTGCACACTCGGTGGGTGACTTCAGTGAGTGGGAGGGAGGCAAGCTATCACCCAGAGCAGGCATGAACCCCACCTGCAGCTGGGGACTTGGGTGAGTCACTTCACTCTTCCAGGGCTCCGTTTGCCTCTCTGTTAAATGGGACTGTTCATCCCAGGACAGGAAGGCCTCGAGTTTAGAGTCTCATGCAAGTGGCATGGATTAACCCCTGGAGCGTTTTCTGCAGTGGTCCCCACAGGCTTCCTTATGGAAGCCTTTTGTTTTGTTTTGAGTAAAAATATTACTTAAGCACACATGTGGAGAAGTGGACAATCACGTGTTCAGCTTTATGAGTTATTGTAAAATGAACACATCTGTGTAACTGTACCAGATCAAGGACCAGAAATTCACCGGGACCTGGAAGCCCCCTCGTGTCCCTCCCTGTTCCTCCCAATCCCCTAAAGAGTCACCACTGTCCTGGCTTCTAGCGTCACAGACTGCTCTTGCCTATTGTCATTTTATGATACACATTCCATTAGGCTTTTAGTATCACCTAAGCGCCCGGGAACAGACAGCCAACTTCCTCTTGGAGGCCGTTCCCTGCAGTGGTTAGGAGCACTGTATTTGGAATCCCAAGGCCAAAGTTGGAATCTTTTTTTTTTTTTTTTGAGACAGAGTGTCACTCTGTTGTCCGGGCTAGAGTGCCATGGAGTCAGCCTAGCTCACAGTAACCTCAAACTCTTGGGCTCAAGCAATCCTTCTGCCTCAGCCTCCTGAGTAGCTGGGACTACAGGCATGTCCCACCATGCCTGGCTAATTTTTTCTATATATTTTTAGTTGGCCAATTAATTTCTTTCCATTTTTAGTAGAGACAGGGTCTCGCTCTAGCATAGGCTGGTTTTGAACTCCTGACCTTGAGTGATCCTCCCGCCTCAGCACTCCCAAAGTGCTAGGATTACAGGCGTGAGCCACCGCGCCCAGCCCAAAGTTGGAATCCTGATCTCACCATCTACATCTGGGGGTCACTGGGAAACTTACTGTGTCTGATGCAGTGGGCATGGGTGTGGTGCTGACAAAGGGTTGCCACTGTGCAGGTGACATGGGACAGACAGTCTGCACATGGCATGCACTAGAGGGACTGCCCCCTGTAGTCATCGCCTCGGGACACCTCTCCCTGGTTGCAGGTAGACACAGAACCGCTTGGGTGCTGGCATGGGGGAAAGGCAGTCACAGGGACCTAAATGGAATGGGGGAAACTTCGGTTGAGAGGACGGGCAAGGGCCCTCATACTCTTTCCTTTGATCCTCAGAGTAGTCCTTCAAGTTGCTAAGAGAGGTACGATTGTCCTCATGGTAGAGCTGGGGAAATGGGCGCAGAGAGGTTAAGTGACTTGTCCAAGGTCACACAGCGAGTGTGAGATCTTGTTCTCATTCTGCCTCCAGAGCAAGTCCAAGTGCATCTTACCCTCAGAGTATCCCCTCTGGGTCTGGGTTTACTGTGAGGCCGCTGCCTTCAGAGGAGCCAGCCCTGAGCCTGGAGACGGTGGGAGGGGGAGGGTGTGTGGCTAGGGGGAGGGACGCTTCCGAAGTGACCTTTACTGTGTTCCAGCACCTTCAGCCTCCCACCAAGCTGTGATTCCTATCAGCAGCCCAATCTCAGGCCTGCACAGGAAAAGGCAAAAATCTTTAAAGGCTTCTTAGCAGTTTGAACTGATATTTTTTTTCCCCTTTCCTGGTCAGGGCTGGGGCAGGGCCAAGGCAATGGGAGAAGAATAATAAATTCTTCTAAAGCATTGTCTTTCTCCTCACCTCCCTCAAACCCTCAGATCCCCAAAATTCAGGGACTACCAAACCTTAAAAGACATTCCGCCCAGCGTAGCCCAAAAGACGGAGACGGAGGGAAATGCAATAGCAGCTATTGGGGCGGAAAGCCCTAAATGGCGTGGAAGTAATGCCTAAAGTGTCCTGGCGATTACAGACATTTCCACGGAGCCTCGCTCGGGCGGCACGGGTCGGCGCCGGCAGTCGTAGGGAAATAAATAAATAAGTGAGCAAGCCTTGGAGATCCCGGTTAACCGTTGCCAGGCAGCAGGGTGGGATGGGGCAGGTCACTGGTGAGGGGCAGGAGGAGGGTAAGAGGCTCATTCATTCATCCTCCATCCATCCATTCATCCAACTATATTGAGTCCCTGTGATGGGCAAAGGATGTTGCAAAAACCTGTCTGTGGTGCTCTGAGACGGATCAATCCTGCAAGGCTGGCAGGGTCTCGCCCCGGCCCCCTCTCCAGCCTCCCCTGGAGCATTCCTCCCCTTGCTCTTCTGTATTCCTGCTCCGAGGGCGCTGTGCCACGGGGCCTTTGCACGGCCTTTCCCTTTCCATCTCTCTGGAACGCCATCACCGTTCCCCATTTTCACGAACTCCTATCTTCCCCTGAGATCTTCGACCCTGGATTCATCCCTCCTCCAGGTGCAGAACAGATTCTTGGGTTCTGGGTCTTCAGAACAGCAGAGCTTTGACCTTGAGGTGTAATCATTCACTTACATGCAGGGCTGTCTGATCCGACCACTGTTGTTCGTCTCTCAGGCTTGACTGTGAGCTCCGGGAGAGCAGGGGCACGTCCATGGGGCCATCTTTCCACCATAGGGCGGTCGCTCAGGGCCTGGAGCCCGGTGGGGACCCAGTAACGATCTGTTGCATGATGCAGTCCCTGCCTTTGGGGAGCTTCCTCCCCCCTTCTCTAACCTTTAAGAGAGAAAATCCATGAACCAGTCCTTGGTGTGCTCTATTCCCCAGGCCGCAGGCCGAAGGCAGCTCAGAAATGCCACCCAAGTCCCCCGCTGAGGCTGTGGGAGAGGGCTGAGGACGCCTCACTTAGGACTACTGGAGGAAAGGGCGTCACCTCATGGGGCTGAGGGATGGTGGGCAGAATAACACGCCCACCCCAAAGACGTCAACGTCCTAGCTCCTAGAAGCTATGACTATGTCACCTCCCATGGCAAAAAGGACTTTGCTGATGTGAATAAGTGAAGGATCTTGCCGTGCAAGGGAGGTTGCAAAAACCTTTCCTGAGACAGGGAGATGAGCCTGTGCGGTTTTGCTGTGTGGGCCACGGTAATCAGCGGGGTCCTACCTAAGAGGTAGGAGGGTCAGAGAAGAAGATGTCACAGAGAGAGGGGAGAGAGATTTGAGGTTGTGAGGCTGCTGGCTTTGAAGACACAAGAAGAGGACGGGAGCCAAGGAATGTGGGTGGCCCCTAGAAGCTGAAAAAGGCAAGGGAGCAGGTGTCTCTTAGAGCCTCCGGAAGGAACGTAGCGCTGTTAATATCTTGATATTAGCCCAGTGAGGTCTGTTTTGGACTTCTGACCTCCAGAACTATAAGAGGATAAATTTGTGTTGTTTTAAGCCACTGTGTCTGTGGTCGTTTGTTACGGCAGCCACGGGAAGCTGGCGCTGGGTGTTTAGAAGGCAGAGTGGTAGGGCATGCATTCTAAAGCGCACCCCTGCAGCACCCCCAGACTCTGGCTCCCTTGCTTCTCTGGGGCCCTTCGGGCAGGGGAATGGGTGGCCCCAGAGGTGGGTTGTCTGGACGTGGGTATGAAGCTGGTGGTTGTTGAGAGTGATCCATGAGGGCCAGCCACGAGCAGGGCACCCAGGGCTGGAGAGGGCAGCTGGCTGGGAGGGGGCCCCGCAGAAGCTGTGGGGAGAGGTGGGAGAGTCAGAGCCCAGAGCTGCCATCTCCGGGCAAGAGCCCATGCAGCGGGTGTGGACACAGGGAGAGATGGGAGGCAGGGGGTGCTGGGAAGTGCTGCACCCAAGTGGCCACCATGCTGCTGGGACACCACGGAGGAGGACTCAGCAGGGGCCTGAGCACTGTTGCCCCTCCTGGGAAGCCTGGCCTTGTGGCAGCAGCACAGAGGCCAGAGAGAGGAGTCCCTGCTTGGCTTGCTCCAGCAGAGTGGCAGTGAGATGCCTGCGTGTTGGTTCCACGTGCTGACTCCACCCTCATTCGTTCATTCACTCGTTCACCAGACATTACCCGGGTGCTTGCTGGGCACTGGGGACACAGGAGGAATGAGACCTGGACCCTGGCCTCCAAGAGATCTTGGCTGGGCCCCGCTCACTCACAGTGACACCCTTTAAAACAGGGTGGGAGACCCCGTGCTCGAGGACCTGGGCGGCCCCCACCCAAAGCCGGGCTCTCTGAGTTGCTGAGGGGTGGAGCAGGGTGGTCGGCCCATCCCAGCCGTGGTGCTGCAGGGAAGCTGGGCCGTGTCCCCGCCCTGCGCCATCCTGGCTCCCAAGCCCCTGCCCTCCCAGGGCGTGTGTCGATATCAAGCACATCCTCCTCCAGACAGCAGGGCTGCACAGATGGGCTCTAGATGAGGCATGCTGTGGCAAAGTGGCCGTTCCTGCTCTGTCCCATCCCTGTGCTGCCTGGCCCTGCCGCAGGCCAGGCTCCCTGCTGCGTCTGGTCCGGGACTGGCTTGGGTCTGAGGCCGGCAGAGGGGCCTCCTGTCCCCGGGCTCCCTGCCTGCTTCTTTATTTCTAGGGTGCGTGCAGACCCCAAAAGATGGAAAAGGCTGCCTGGGGGGTTCAGGGATATTAAGCGGGAAGGGGCGGGGCACAGGGGCCTGAGGGGGCCTGGCACGGGGCTCAGAGTGACCGATCCCTCCTCCAACCTCCTGTTCCATCTTCTGTTTATACCATTTGTCTGACACCTGGGCCTCCCCGTCCTGAGTTCCAGGATTCACAAACTGGTGCGAGATGGGGTCTGTGTCTTATGATTTCCTTGAACCCCTGAAGTCCAGGGGTACTGGGCATCAGGAAAGCACTCACGGTAATGAAGGCTGCACGTGCCGTCACTTCTGTGCTTGTTATAACCCGTCTGTGACTAGGTTTTAGGATCATCCCCTTTTTTAACATGGAGACCTTCAGGCTCAGAGGCGTTAAGTCAGTTGTCCCTGTCACAGAGCAGATATGGGATGTGGGTCCTGTCGGTCACTCCCTGTGCCCCTTCCTGCGCTGTGTCTCTGTTGCCGTGGGTCGAGGGCTGGGCCGTGGAGGCATCTGTGTCCCATGGGTCAGGTCCCCAGAGAGCCCAGCAGCCAGCAGAGCTCTGCGAGGGTGGAGCTGGGCTCCCAGGGCAGGGGTCCTGGGCTGTGGCCCCCTGCCGCCCTCCTGAGCCCTCCCCTCACCTCCTCTTTCCAGCACACCCCAGGGCCTTGGGCCAGCATAGGACAGGGTGGGGTGGGGATGCCAGACACCTCCCCAGTCCTAGAGAGCCAGGCCGGGCACCTTGTTCCTGGAGAGAGGACCTCCCGCCCCTGCACAGTGCACGCACGCATGCACACACCGCAGCCGCCGCCGCGTCCGCCCTGCCTCCTTCTGTCCCGGGTGTCTCCCTCACGGGTCAGTGCCCCCAAGTGCTAAATCATGAGCAAATCGGCCACAACCAGCAGGAGGCCAGGAGGACACAGGGAGGGGACGCTGCCATCAAGGCCATTAGCACCGAGCTGGCCAGGCAGACAAATCACAGCTGATTGGAAGAAAGCAGCCCAGCCTCCTTTTCCGGGCACCGTGTGTAGCCCTCCGAGTGGTGATGTGGAGTGGGTGTGCGTGGAATGTGTGTGCTCTCAAAATTCACAGAGCATGCATGGTTCATGGCATGAACACTTGGTTTTGTTTGCTCCATGAGAACAGTGTTCAGGTGGGAATAATTTCCCCCCTATCTGGAGTGGTTTAGAGGTCTTTCACCTTGAAGGTAGCAGAGAAGCAAGACCAGGGCACCAGGAGTTAGGTGTGGGTATGGATTCTGTCCCTGGGCAAGTGATTTAGCCTCTCTGAGCCTCGGTTTTTCTCATCTGTAAAATGGGGACAGTCACAAAACCTACCTTATGAGGCTGCTGCAATGCATGTGAAGAGCTTAGGAACAGGACTTACCTGGCAACATAGTAAGTGCTCCATAGTTGAGAGGGGGCCGGGGAGGACCCCTGCATATCACTTCAAGTGCAGGAGAGTAGAGATGGGCTTCTTGCCACTTGGACTCTTTGAACTGGAGCAGACCTCACCTCCCAGCCCCCCATGGCTGGACTGATATCCTCCCATATGTTTTGGGGCCTCTTGTTTCTCTGGGCCTCAGTTTACCCATCTGTGCAGTGAGGTTAATAACCTTGGCTCTGGCTAGTTTCCTGGCTAGTCTGGATCGTTACCAGAAACAGAAGAGCCAATGGGTACATAACGTGTAACCCACAGCCCAGCTCCCCAGGTCATGACCGGCTGAATAATGCCATGGTGCCATGGCACTAAGAGGGGTCTGGATGGCACTCCTGTCCCCAGGAGGAGAAGGCAGGGCTGATGTTGTGACAAGGAAGACCACCCTGGGATACGTCACTTCATGGAGCCCCATGGGACTTAGGTCTCGGTGTTCTCTCCCCGAGGAAGTTCACAGTCAGTCACATCCCAACAATTGGTGAGTGGAGGCAGGGCATATGTTGGTAAACTGAGGCCCAGGACCTCAGTGCCCTCTTGACCTGGCTGGTGCCTTAGGACAGGTCCCTTCCCATAGTCGCACCTGGAGGGCCGGGTAGGGACCATCAGGCGGGCAGGCCCATCCCTTCTGCACGGCTGGCCTTGCAGCCAGCCTGCGGCAGACACGGCTTTTTTGTTTTTGGTTAAAAAGCCTCATCGGAGCGTTATGATATTGGAATGTGAAGGGTAATTGAGCTGAAAGCTATTCTCTTCCTGCGACCGGCGCGATAGGAGTGATTGAGGTGCCCAGGCCTCCGCGCCAGCCTGGGAATCCTGATGAAAGGTCCGTCGAGAGATGGGGACCTATTGGCAAGGAATGGAGCCCACCCCAGAACTGTCCCCACCCCGGGGGCCTCCCTGCAGCATGCCCCCCTGGAACTCTGGGCTACCGTGGGCCTCCGAACACCTGGAGCAGAGAGCCACAGACCCCAACGTGCTGCGTGGAGGAGGGTCTCCAGTGGCAGGTCTTTGGGCAGGGGGACCCGGCACTGGACTGAGACCAACAGAACAGGCTCTTGCCTGTGTCCCCCACCCTCTCCTGACAGCTTCGTCTTTTAATAGGACACATCTCTTGCCCTGTTCCGTAGAAGGGTCTCTTTACATTGAGTCTCTCTCTCCCCATCTTCTATTCCACCTCTGGTGAGAGCCTGAGACTCTGTATTTCTGCCAGGCTCCCAGATAATGCCAGTGCTGCTGGTCCTCCCACCTCACTTTGAGGATTAAGGTTCTAGGACGTAATCAGGGGCCATGGGCCAAGCAAGAGTGACCCAAAGGTTCAATGCAGAGCCCAACTGTGAGGGAGCCACTGAGAGTGACAATAGCCAGTCCCGGAGCAGGGCCTCCCTCTGAGGTTGTGCAGGTAGTGCACTGAGCAAGAAGGAGAATGCTGCCTCAGTGCTGCTCTTGAAGCCGTGCATCTTGGAGCTGGATGACATTGCCTGGAGAAAGGAGCATGATTTTCTTCTCCAAGAAGGGCCATTTGCTCACCAAGCTACGTACTCAGAGGGCAGGGTCCACCCTGAAGGGTGTCTTTTTCTAATTTTGCACAAAAGCACCAGACAAGCATGCTTCTTCCCTCCATCACACACCTGTCCAGTCTCACTACATCTGGCCGAATATGGAAGTCCCAGGAGGAGGGAGCTTTGAGTGTATCAGGCTCATACTTTAAGACTCAGTTTCTCCCTTAGTCACCCCCAGCCCCACCTGGGTAGAGAGAGTAGGCTCAGGGCTGCCCGAGCTCTGAAAGCCCAAGGAATGGACTCCTTCCTTCCTCTTGCCCCCTCCTTGCCCACAGAGCTCAGCTGGAGGGATTAGGCCAGGACAGGCCCCTCTCGCCCAGCCTGCAGTGGGACCAGGCCTGCCGCAAGGAGGAGGCCTCCTTAAGGAAGGATAAACTGACCCATCCCAACACCAGCCTGCCCCCCTCCCCCAGCACATGCGCACACGCGTGCACACCAAACTCAGCCTCTCTGCCTGGCCGGTTATTAATTGCCATGCAGGCCGAGCTGAATGGGTCCCATTAATATGTGCTCCAGCAGCTCCTGGGAGCCCGGGCTTGTGCTGGGATGCCGCGGCTTATCTCCGCCAGCCAGGCTCTCCTTGCGCAGGACTCCGCTGGCATATAACAAGTGCTCCTTGGGGGCTCTGGGCCCGTGTGCCAGGCCCGGCAAGGAGAGACGGGCCCACCCCTCGTGGCTCTGCCAGCCTGCGCCCAGCTGAGCCCAGGCCTTCCGCTCACACTGCTGGTGCCCACAGGCTGGGTGGGGCCCCTTGGTAGCCAGAGCCACAGCCGCAGGACAGGTGGACGGGCTCCGCAGGCTGCCAGGCCGCTTCTCACACGCACACCCCGCCCGAGTGCCCCCTTTCCACTCAGCGTTGCTCTGCCAGGGGCTGCAGCGATTGCGTTGTCATTCCTCTTGCCTGGTTGGCATGTCGTCAGTGGGCAGGTGTGCGAGGCTGGGTCTCTGGAGGACTCGCAGGTAAATGGAGCCATCATGTCTTTCCCACTCTTTCCAAAGTCCCCGCCATTCCTAGTCTCTCATCTCTCATGCCTCCGACCAGAGCTGGCCGGCACCCCCGTGACCATCAGAAGAGGGAGGAGTCAGGTTGCTCGTTTTCCCAGCTCTGTCCCATCGATGAACACACTAATACGCATGGTTACCCGCCACTGAACATGTGCCAGGGGCCAGGAACTGTGGTCAGCACTTGCCAGGCCTCATTTCATTCTTCGACCACTTTGGAGAAAGGTGCATTCTCTCCTCTCATCATGCAGGTGAGGAAGCAGAGGCCCAGAACCTGTGGTGACTGCCCAGGGTCACGCAGCTGGCTAGCAGCCCCCAGCATATGCACGACAAATACAGCGCCTCCGTGTGTACACCTTGCTGTGACATGGGGCTCTTGGCTCTCTAGGATTTATCCAGGACAAATTCAGGCCTCTCTGCATTATAAGAAAATTCTTCCTATGTCCAGCTGGTATATGTTTCCCTGCCTTTGGCACCCCTGTTGGTCCAGGTTTGCTGGCTGGGCTTGGGGTCAGTGTATGACAGTGTGGCCATGGGAGGCTGCCGTGGGGTTCAGCTCACTCCTTGGGCCATTAGCACTAGTGTGTGAACCTCTGGCCCGCTTGCGACTGGCTTCTAAGGGCTTGTACAGAGCAATCCTGTCTTCCCCAGCATCCCGCAGCTGCGGAGCCTTGGGCTTTATGGCTAGCTTTTTGCCAGGGAAACAGTCAGTGTCCCCTCTGCCCCCGAGGTCATAGTCCAGCATTCCTTGTTCACGAATTTGAACCCCTTTATTGTTGTTCCCAGACCCCACTGGCACTAGCACACCTCCAAAAATACTGTACTTCTTCACTTCTAAGATGCACATTTGCCCCTTATTTAAAATGGATGAAATTGAGATTCGTCTGAGTCACCTACAGTGTTTGCCTGCTCGAGTAGTGACCATGCTTTACCCCACCAGAGTGTGCCTGTCCCTGCCCTTGCTGAGGCAGGGGCTGAGGACGAGGGAGCCTCCGTAGGCCATCGCTGCCCTGGTCCTCCTAGCCACGGACAACACCCACAGCTGGCACTTCCTGTGTAGGCAGGAAGTGCCGACATGTTTGACTCCTGTACTTACCTGATTCAGCATCAGCGTGGTACCCCAGGGCCAGCCCCTCTGGACCAAGATTGTCCTCATCAGTAGCCTCTGAGTGTGCAGTTCAGAGCCACTCAGAGGGGAGTGCTCAGAGGGGAGCGGCAGTATTAATTTTACATTCTGCTCACCAATTTGGTGTTCTAAGGAGTTAAAGAATTTGGGGCTGGACTGAATGTCTCTCACTCTTGTTCAGAAGACCCTTCGCCCCCAGGGCAACTACAAGCCATCCGCTCCCAGAAATGAGGAGTCCCTCCGAGAGACCCCACAGCAAAAGGCAGAAGAAGCTGTTGGGAGCTGGGAAGGAGGGGCAGGGACTTCTCCGGGGGCCTGAGGCTTGGGGAACTGAGTCCGCTTGAGGCATCAGGACCTCTGGAGGGAGGCCAGTCGGCCCCCTCCTTCCTCCACCACGGCCTTTCCCAGAAGCCCTCGGGCAAGAAGGCTCTAATTGATGAACTTGTTCCTCTGTAGCTGTCACATGTCTCCAGTTCATTACAGCCCCATCTGCCTCTCACCGAAGCTGCTCTCCTGCCAGCCCCTCGGCTGTGTCTGAGGGAGAGAGCGCCTGCAACAAGAACAGCTGGGCGCTGCGCCCCGCCATTATCTCAGAGAGTCCAATCAGGGTAATGGCAGGCCCTTCTTCAGGAGGACTGAGTGTCAGGACAGGAGTGGTGGGGAGCCCATGGCACTTGAGGTAGGTTAACCCCCAGCCTGCCAGAGGCTGGGGCCACAGCCAGGCAGGTCCCCCTGGTGTAGCCCTGCCGGGAGGCCCTCCCTGAAGTCCACTTGCAGCTAGGGGGCCGGGGGGAGACTCAGGCAACCTGGCTTTTTGAGTCTCCAACTCTGGGCTTCCTTTGCACTAAGGACTAGGGCTTTCCAATTAGTAGGGTTAAGTTTGAGCCTAGCAAGTATTTTTAATTGTATGTGCCCAGCAATATATCTGGCACTGCGGAGTGTGACACTGTCCCTGTATTCTGGCATCTCCTGGGTGGGATCCACATCTTCATAGACCGTGGGTTACTGGTCCCACCTGCCTCCCAGACGGCACGCGGTGAGTGAGCGGAGAAGCAGCACGGTCTGCTTCAGAACCACGAGACCCCTCCGATTCTTGTCTTGTCCCTGCCACCAGTCAGGTGACTCTGAATGTCACTTACAATCTAGTCTTTGGCTTCCTTTCCTGTGCAGTGAGGATACTAACACTTCCCTGTCCACCTCTAGGGTTAGGCCCTGCCATGCTGTATTTAGCCTTTAATTTTATGGGTAATAAAGTCAACAGATACTTATTGGCTCCTGGGATTTGGAAGACACAAACGAAACACAGCCCTGCCCTCTAGGAGCCTCTAGTCTAATGAGGGAGAAGAGGAGAAACCCACATGATAGTGAGCCAAGGCTGGCTGGACACACACACACAAACACCAGCGGGGGCTGCAGAGGCCGGAAGGCTCTTAGCTGGGCAACTTAAGTTAGAAACTGAGATTGATGAGAACCCCGTGATAAAGGACCCTGCATTCCCAAGGTGGTGGTTTGCACTTTCTCCTCTCAGGGCTGGAAAGGTTGGAGGGCTTTTGGAGCCAGGGAGAATGCAGTCGTAGCTGCGCTTCTGGGAAGGGTCTCTGTCGGCTGCAGGGAGGATGGCTGGGGTGGCAGAACACGGTGTGCAAATAGATATTCCTCTGCCTTCACCCCACACCATCACCAGCTGTCGAAACCTATAACTCCCTGTTTTAGAAAAGCCATCTTGTCCCACTTCCCGTTTCCCTGCATTACTTTTTCCAGAGGTTTCGGAAAGCATCTCCTTTGACGCTCCCACTGTCCCCTCCACATTCCCGGCCAGGGTCTGAATTTTAACCATTCTATTTTCTTTACTGATTTTATGATAAACAGCCCAGTGTTTCCTGATGCCTTCCATAAGTGTGTCAGGCTGTCCCTCGAGGCGCTGCTGCATCCCTTCACTCCGAGACACCCAGTCGCATCCCCACCAATGCCTGATTGTCCCCAGATCCCTCTGTTCCTTGCAAGTAGCCAGCACTTTTCCAGCCCACCCCAGATCCACGCGCTTTGGGGGTGAGCGTCCATCATCTCGGGCCGAATCTGGGTCAGGCTGGCTCATAAACGAGCCCATGCAACAGGCCCCCTCACATCGACCAAGAGGCACCTGTCCTGATTTTTCACTTTTCCTGCCACCTTGCCTCTGGGAGGACCGGCACGAGAGCGCCGTCGCTGCCGGAAAGAGCTTCCCGTGCTGGCGCAGCCCTGCTATCTCTGGTGCCCTGACCCAGGTCAGCCTTCTGTTGGCTGATACGAAATGAAATGATTTTGTTTAGAACTCTCAGAGACTGGCACTTGCATGAATTACCTTTTATTCCTAAAATTTAGAGGAGCCCTGCCAGCCTGACGGTGGGCCCGTCTCCATGTGCACCCCGGTTCTGCCACCACCTCCCCCTATCGCCAGAACCAACATTTGAACTCATACGATGGTCAGAGCCACTTACCTGAGTGTTAGACCCTGCTGACATCTTAGTTTCTCCCCCAGCCCTGACTGCCACTGTCCGGTGGCTCTATGCTGAGGGTGACACTTGTCCTCGTGCTGGACACCGAAGGTAGGGCAATTACGGACACTGCCACAGGCCGGAAAGATTGCTTGGGACGGAGGAGTGAGGCTGAGGATCTATCGGCACTCACTCTTGTTCCAAACTCCAGGGTCCTAGAGGCCCCTCCTAGCTTGGACAGGCCGGGGGAAGAGGTCCTTCCAGCTGAGAAAGCCAGTGGTCCCTGGCCTGGTGCCCGAGGCCCCCCATCTGCCCCTCCCCATGCAGGCAGCTGGGAGAGCGCCCCTCGGGGCCGGGCTCGCTCTGCCACGGGCCTGTGTCCTCCGAGGCTCTTGAGAGAAGCATGGCCGGCTGCCTGCTCCATGCCCGATCTCCTCCATCCAGACTGCTCATTGCACTTTTTATGGCTTGGAGCTGGGGTTTATGGAGCAGGAGAAAGACAGCAGTAGGCCTGAAGGAAGGGCGGCCTGGGTGGGGGCGGGGGGATGGTGCTTGTAACCTCTGGTGAAGCCCAAAGACGCTGCATGAATTATGGTCACGTCTTCCTGCGTGCCCACTTGCATTCCTGATCAGATCACTATTTTCTGCTGGCAGAAGGGTGAGCTCCGATCCCCTCACTCAGGGCCCAGGCTGCCCCCCGGCCTTCCTGGGCTTGTTCCAGGTAGCAGGGGGTCTTCAGAGCCACAGGCCCCAGGAGTCTGCCTTACAGATGGGGCTTTGCAACACCATAAGGGCTTTACTCCATAGCCTGGTAGCTCAAGGGAACTGCCTCATGTTGAGGCCATTCAGGGGGTCTTAAGAAGCAGGAAGAAAGCTTCACTGATGGACAGATGTAATGGGCTTCTACTATGCAGAGCTCTGTGGGGCAAGACTTGGCCTGTGTCCTGCCTGGCAGCAGGGTTTGAGTGTTCCCCAAGCCCAGTGGCATCTTCCCTGGGCTGGATAGCTGATGTGAGCCCCAAGGGAGGGACCTGCCAAGGCACAACCAGAGCCCACGCTCCGCTGTGTGCCCTGGGCACATAAGCATTGAAGCCCGGCAAGTGGCATCACATCTCCACTTGGTTCTCACCCAGACGTGCTGAATAGGCGGCTCTCTCCATGTGGCATTGGGTTTGGACACTGGAAAGTGTCCAGCATCAAACAGACAATGTCAGCCCAAGACAGACAGTTGGGGAAACCACTGAGGAAAGGACACACATGCATTCCTGGCTGAAGTCCTCAATCTCCGGGCCAAGGGGCTGGCTGCCTGGGCTCTGTACTGGCTGGGGGCCAGAGGGCAGGCAGAAGGCTCACTCCCTGCCTTGGCGTGGCCCCTGCCCTCTGGGAGTCCACACTTCTGTCATGGGAAGGAGAACCCAACACAGAACTGAGCAGGACACCATGGGGACAGGGAAACACGGGAGGGTTACTCGAGTGCAGGCTGGGAGTGTGGGGCCGGGGGCAGAGTGGGGACAGAGAGGCCTCCGTGGAAGGAACGGGCTGTGGAGGGCGTCGGAAGGCAGGCAGACGGTTTGCTTTTAATGCAATGGAAATAGTGAGCCACTAAAGGTTTTGGGCAGTGGCATGACACAAGGAGAGTGGGTGGGAGGAAGACTATCATGAAAACAGGTCGTGAGTGGGCAGGCCGCCGGGATTTGGGTTGCGGGTTGGGTTTGGAATGGGGCTGGGCTGGAGGCCCACTTTCAGGCGGGGCAGAGTTCAGTGGATAGTGGAAACCCATCAATCTGGAGTCCTTCTGTCCCATCCAGACCCAGACAGGGTCAGTGGGGTAAGCTGGGGTGCGTGACATGACGGGGAAGGAGAGAGTGTGACGATAAGGCGAAGTCTGGGAACCTGTGTGGTACAGGTGGGGGAAGGGACCCATCAGGGCACAGTGGGGTGACTGGGGGGCCAGGAGACCATGTGAGCGCCTCACTGTGCTCCTCGTGCCATGGGAGGCCTCTGCAACCCTCGAGGACAGACTGGCCTGTAAAACTGAGAGTCAGGACTGTTAGGATATTTGTTTGCAAGGCTGCTCTGAGTGGCCTTTGACACCATGCGCTGGACAGAGCTACTGCAGGACCATCAGACTTCGTCCCATCCCTCCAACTTCCTCTGGGTCCACAGTGAGGGCCCTGGGGGGTGGAAGCAGGGGCAAGTCCCCACCCTTCGGGGCTGGCAGCCCCTGGTCCCCCCAGCAGAAGAGCAGTTTGATTCTCTAATTGAATAATGTGTGGAAATAATGGGATTTCTCCCAGAACCATCGGTTGTGTTTCAGAGCCAAATCATAACGAGAAATTCATTAGTAGTAATAAACACAGCGGAGAGCCCGGGACATGATCCATCAGGGGTCTGACGGACGACGAAGTGGGGAGGGGGAGCCATCCCATTTGCATTTTCATTAGCTAGCAGAATGTCACCCCCCTCAAAAATGTCAAAATGCTAGAAAACACATTAATATAAGGGATTTTTCTGCAGTATCACTGATGTTGAGGACAATTCAGCCAGTAATAGCTTTGCCTCTGCCAAGTGGCTCTTTATATTTCCTTAAAAACTGAGTGTTGTCAAGGTAATTTCCACATCCCATCCCTTCTCACTTTGCGGGTATCGAGGAGCCCAGGAGTGAATGAACCACGTGTGTGCTTAGTCTGTGCGGCCTGCCTGTCCCTACGTCCGCCCCAAAAAGGTGCTGTGAGGGAGGCTGAGCCGCGTACTCAGCCTCATTCTGGGCCCCGGATTGGCAGCATCAGTGACCATCTAAGGAGCCCCCATCGCGGGCCCGCGCTGTGTCGGCTAATTTCAAACATCATTTCATTTTCTCACGACCCTTTTGAGATGACAGTGTTATCATTATCTTATTTCGCAAATGAAGAGAGTGGGGCCAAGAAAAACTCAGCTGCTCACGTGCACTCTGTAAGGCAGAGCTGGGACTCAAACCTTCCTTCACGTAGGAGGCCTCTCACGAAGCAGGTGCCCGATAAACCTCTCGGCAGTTTCTCCCCAAGCCCTCTTGAGTAGGAGCCAGCAGCCAGCGTGGTTCATAGCACTGGGTCCATTTTACAGATGGGAGTAACTGAGATCCAAAGGCAGGGCCAAGGTTATACAGCAAGGCAGGGAGAAAGGTAAACGAGTCCACATTCCTCCTGCCCCACACCCCCACTGTGGTCTCCACTGGTCATGTTGCTCAGGAAAGGGAAGCTAAGAAAATGATAAATGAGCTCATTCTCAAATACACCAAGGGTTAACCCGAAGCTGAGACCTTCTGATGCCCTCCAGCATGTGTTAATAACTTGCCACCAGGTCCCGCGAACACTCGCAATGAGGGTACATATGCCAGCCGGGTGCCTAGCTGTGTCCTGGTGTAGCACAACCACCAGCAGCCTCCCAGGATTCCGGAGCCTCAACTGGCAGAATTAGAAAGACCCCTCCAGCCTATCTGGCCTCACTTGACATTTGAGGAAACTGAGGCCCAGACAAGAGACGTGACTTGTTCTAGGGCCCATGATTGTTGGAGCCATTGGCCCACCCCGCCCCAAAAAAACCATTTCTCTTCCCACTCTCCTGTCATGTCCAACATATTTTTCTCTGTTCTTCAGATTAATCTGATTTTAGCAAAACAGAATACAAGGAGTGCATCAGGATTGTCTGGTGCGGAGGCGAACGTCCTCTGGCAAGTGACAGGCAGCTACAAGAACTGCCTTCTCGGCGGATACAGCACGCAATGAACTCCCGGGAGTTAGCAATCAATCATAGCCGTTTGTACTTTCGTTTCTTTAAATGAGCACATTTGGGTTCTGACAGTATACCGGGTGCTTTTGCCTGCCCTGTTCTGCTAAATTCTCACCCAGAACTTGTGAGGTTGCCAGGGCAGGAGTTCTGATCGCTACGGAACTCAGGGGGAAACTGAGGCTGCAGGCGGTGACCGGTGACTTGCTGCGTTCGTGGTTGGCGAAGGGTCACACATGTGAGAATCAGAGCAAAGGCCCTGGGCTCTGTGAATGCTCCCCTCCCTTGATTTTGGCCCAGGGAAAACAGTTCCGCCTGCCTCCTAGTGACCTATGGCATTTGAGTGCACTGCCCTCTCCGGACACAAGCTCTCCCGACACCTCTCCCTGCCTAGTTCTCTCTTCCCAGCTGGTGAGGAGGCCGGTGGCAGCGCCCTCCAGAGAGCAGACCCTTGGACCCGTCCTTCCCTCAGCCCCTGAGCCCTTCCCTGGGCACTCCAGCCAGGAACCCAGAGTGAGCACCCTGGTGTACGGTGCAGCCCAGCCCAGGACTGACACCTCTCACACCTGTCCTGACCCCGCCCACCTGTCGCCTGATGCTCCCTGGCTCCTGGTTACTTCCAGCAGGGGTGCTCAGTGTGCAGAGCCAGTGCAGGGCCACTCCTCCAAGCTCCCTCCCTCCTTTCCTGTGTGTGTGTGTGTGTGTGTGTGTGTGTCTCTCTCTCTCTCTCTCTCTCTCTCCCCTTTCTTTTCCTGCTTGTGGCTTTGTTTGTTAGACACATGTCAAGCCTGATGAACTAAATGATGCAAAACTGGAGATATAACAGCTCCTTTTATCTCCTATTTCAAAACCCAATTTGTTCCTGCTGTCTCCCGAGGCTGCACGAGTGCACCGGCCTCTCTCCTACTTGGAGAACTCTGCATATTCACTCCCCTCACCCTCCTGCCTTCCCTCTCCCCTCCCCTCCCCTCCCCTCCCCTCCCCTCCCCCATCCCTCTCACCTTCTCCCTTCACCTGTGCCTCTCCTGGACCCTCTCCTCCTCTCTCTCTCGCCCTCCTGTCATTTATCCCTGTCTCTGACACCTTTGGCCTCTTCCTGTCTCTCCATCTCTCTGTCTCTCTGTTTCTTCTCTCTCTTCCTCTCTTGCTCATCCCACCCGTCTTCCCTCTCCCCTCCTCTTGAGGACAGGCGGTGTTTGCCTTAGTCCCATTACGCAGCGGTGGAAAGCAGGTGTCCCTGCTGGCCCAGCGGCTGGCAGGGAGCAGGTTGACTTTAGAACACTTTCTTTGCTGCCTGGGTCCTGATGGGGAGCCATGGACCTTTCTTTCAATAGGAAGTCCCTAGGGTTGGGGTGGGGGGCACCTTTCCAGGACTTTCTGCTCATTAAGGATGTGGAGCCCCAGCCCATCTCAGATGTTACGTGGCCAGGTGGTGGGGCTTCCTCCTGGATGGTGGGGTGGGGCTGAGTGGGAATGGGAGGGGGCCGAGGCTCGCTTGCAGACCACAGTCCACAGCCCTCCTGGGTCTGTCTGCCCTGGGGAACCCGCCCCTTCGTCAGCGCAGACCCTGGACCAGAAAGCAGCTCATTTTCCTCTGCCTCCCCCATCTCGCTGGGCGGTTTCAGCTCAACTGGGTTACTCGGTGCATGGTGCTGTCTGCAGATCCTGCGGGCAGCGCCTGTGCAGGCCGGGTCTAGACCGTGATCACAGACTGGCCTGTCCCCCTCATCCTCCCCAGGCTCATAGCTGCTGGCCCTTGGGGATTGACAGAGGAGTGGGGACCGCTCTGTTGCCACTTGCACAAACCACACACATGTGCTGCTGGTGATGACGTGACATGGTCTCTACTACCCCAAGAAGATCCCGTCTATTCCTCCAAGAGATAAGGGGGCAGGGGTTACCCCATTTCACCCCTTCCCTGCCCTTTCAGAGGCCAAAGAAAGGACAGGGAGGCCCTCAGGTGGGGCAGGGGAGGTCCCTTTCAAGAAGGAGTGTCTCTGCCCACCCCTCTCAGTCGTGCTAAGCAGGGCCGCAGTCCACACACTCCCAGCAGCCCAGCTCTGGGCTAATCCTACGTTCCCAGGTGACTGCCCATCCCAGCCCCTGGTGGGAAGGGCTTGTCCAGCAGGACACAAATGATCGGGCAGGTGCTGGGACTAGAGCAAGGTCTTCTGCTTGCTGTCCCTGGGCCAGATGCACACTTGGAATGGATGGGTCTCCCGCACGTTTCCCACAATTTCCATCCCAAGGCCAGGCTCTTGGAACCCCAGGTTCCTCTCAAGCAGGCCCCCACCTCATGCCGCTGGTGGTCAGGAGGTGGGTAAGGACAGGGCCCCAGATCTGCCGCCAGCCCAGGCTTCTGTTGCCCAGGCTGCCTGAGCCCTGTTCCCGAGCACACAATTCTCATGCAGCTGGTTGCCCCCTTGGAAATAGACAGTCATCAGGCTCTTATGGATCTTTCAAACCCCCTTCTCTCCCTAATAATCCCTCCTCTGGGGTGGTATTGATTCCTAGCCGCTGGCTGCCTCTTGGTATGCGGGGGCCCAGTTTGGGGTGGATAAATGGCTGTGCTGTCATTTTCACACAGCAATTACCCGCTCTGATTCCTCTCCTCCCGGCCCCCTCACCAGCCACACGGCCACCCGCTTACTGACAACACACTCGAGCCTTGGCCAGTCGGGCAGGGAGCCTGTGGATACATGAGCCGCAGGAAGTTGGTAGGAGCGGAAACTCTGGGGAGGCAGGTCTGGGGCCCCAGCTCTGGGCTGGAGGGCAGGTGGGAGGCGGGTCCCAGAGCTGCAGAAAACCTCTTCACTCGAGACGTTGGGGGGCACTGGGGAGTGTGCATGTGGCCTCACACGTCATTTTCATGGGAGTCGCTTATGCACATGTGAACAGAGAGCTTCCGGCAGGAGTTTCTTCACCCTGCTCCCTCCTTGGGTTTCCCCGCTCAGCCTTTTACACCAGAGGTTAGCAAACATGTTCTGCAAATGGCGAGAGAAAATATTCGAGGCTTTGCAGACCAGATGGTCTCTGTTGCAACCACTCAACTTTTCTCGTTGCACAAAAGCAGCCGCAGACGACGTATAAACAAATGAGGGTGACTGTGATCCAGGACAACTTTATTAATGCTGAAATTTGAATTTTATATAATTTTTACGTGTCACAAAATATTATCTTTCTTTTGATATTTTTTTTCAAACACTTAAAAGTGTAACAGCCATTCTTAGCTGGCGGTTTGAACACAAAGAGGCAGGAGGCCAGGTGTGGCCCATAGACCATCATCCTCAGCTGACCTATGTTGTAGACCTAAAAGGGACTTTTGTACCTGCTGCTCTTCCTCTCCCCATTTTCCAGACAGGGAAATCGAGGCTCTCAGAGGCAGTGTCCTGGGCACACGGAGGAGGAAGATGCGTGATGAGTAGGGATATCTCAGGGTGTGAAGCCCGTCTCTGGAGCGTCCATGTAGTGTACCTGGGGACAGAGAGGTGGCACGGCTTGGTGAGTGACAGCCAGGATCTGGGCACCCCACCTGGGGTTGGATTGCAGCCCTGTAAGCTCCACGTGACCCTGGACAAGTTATTTCATTTCGCCAGAGCCTCAGTTTCCTCATATGGAAAATGGGGAAGAGTGGGATAGAGGATGAACCAGTCCCTAAGGATCATCTAGCTCTAAGAATAATGATTCATCTGTGACTCTGATTTTCAGCCTTGGCCCTCTGTCCTCAGGGTCTCAGTGTGCTCGGTGATTCTTAGTCCCGAGGCCCCCACCTCTTACTGCGGGACTCAGGGCCTGGCCTCCCTGCCTGCCCGGCAGATAGATGTCAGTTCTCCGGGGCCCCCTCTGCCTGCAAGTCTTATCCCCGGAGCGGCCTTTCTCTGGCTTTGCAGGGAGGCTGAGCTCAGCGGGCACCCACCTGGGCAGGAGGCCGAGGAGATAAGGCCAGCCAAGGACTGGCTACCGATACCTGGCGTGAAATTGAAAAGCATCAGACTCCTGCCTCCACAGCCCGGTGCCCCGACCGGGGGAAGGCTAGGAATGGTGAATGAAACCGACCGCCCCTCCGTGCAGTGCGCTGGCCGCTGGGCCCGGCTCCAGGCTGTCACACTCCAGCTGTCCTCGCCCCGCCTCCGAGAGAAGCACAGGCAGAGCAGGTTCTTACACGTCTGGCTTCTTTGAGGATGCCGGTGGCTGTGAGCAGGGAGCCCCTTTCCAGGGTGGGTTGGAGGGGCTTCCGTGGGCCTGGGAGTTTAAGTGGGTCTAGTGCCCCCTGGCTGTAGGGTAAGGGCAGTCCTCAGGAAAGGGAGTTGTACGTGTGTAGGCTTTGCCCTTGTGGAATTACCGTGTTTCCCCGAAAATAAGACAGGATCTTATATTTATTTTTCCTCAAG
>VBSM01003143.1:43702532-43791280 GCA_008086735.1 Cheirogaleus medius
AATCCTGCTAGGGCTTATTTTACAGGTAGGTCTTATTTTCGGGGAAACACAGTAGGCCCATCCAGAGGCCAAGGTTGTCGCAGAGCTCTAAGGGCCTTCTGATGCAAGACCAGCAAGTCCGGAACTCCGTGGTGCCTGGATGCACAGAGGCCTCCGGGGCCCCATGCCACAGCTGGGGCACCACAGCCCAGAGAGCCAAGGGGCCAGGTGCATAGGGAGTCTGGGAAAGGGCTCTCACTCTGGCATCCTAGTGTGATTCGGAACTTGTCACCCTCCAGGCCTCCTGCCCCTGAGGGTTTCCATCGCCCAGAGAGCCCTGGAGGAAACGTTGCCAGCCTAGACTAGAGGATGGGGCCCAGGGACAAACTCCCTATATTTTTGCCTTCACGGTCAAAGCACCCACAGGATGGGATGTGACGTTGGCAGTGACCTCTCCAGGGTCTGTCCCTGGGGATGACTGCCCGGCTGCATGCTTATTAGGCTCCATATATAGCTGATGCCGTCCGTGCCAGGTGAGTACGTGCCAGGTGGTTTCCTGTACAAACACCCAGGCCTTGGAGAGGATTCTGGTTATTACAGTGTGAGCAAACAGGGAGGAAGTCAACTGTCTTTCTTTCCATCGGTAACCTGAATTTTACCACAAGTCCTCGTCTTTCTCCTGGCCACTCTGGCAAGGGAGAAGCTTCTCTTCCCATTTGACAAATGGGAAAATAGAAGCCCAGGTGGGGACTGTGATTATGCTCAGGCCCTGTAGAGTTCAGGGGCCAGGGTGGACGTCCCACACCCTCTTATCAGCCACCCCCCATGCGAAGGTGGGGAGTGTCCCAGGCTGCTGGGAGCTGTGACTCAGTTCTCCCAAAGCTGCTGAGGACAGAAGGGTGGAGGGAAGCCCAGCAGACGGGGCCTTGGGCCTCTTGGAGGGTGCCCCGCTTGTAAAACACAGCCCGAGGAGGAGAACAAAGCGTGGGGAAGAGCAAAGTGGCGGTGAGAGCAGGCTGTATTTTCTGTCCCCTAAGCCATCAGCTCTGTTAAAGGGCCAGCCTTGTCCCTGTGGAGTGGGCTAGGATGAGGAGGCAGGTCTCAGCTTTTAATCAAAGTTACATTAGATGAAACTTTTATTATTCACCTGGCTTTATTATAGCTCTTTTTACTCTGAGGTTAGAAGTTAATTTTCCTGGTTCTTACTGAAGCCAGGTCTGCATGGCTGCTATAGACACAGGAGAGGAGGCCGGGAGGAGAGGGGAAAAAAGGAGGAGGGGGGAGAAATCAAATCGAATAAACTCACCTCATCCAGTGGACCGAGAGAGTGGACGGAAAACAACGTTAATAACAGGGGAAGGTTCCAGAGGTGGGAGCAGGCTGGTGAAATCAGGCCTAATCAGCCTTAGCAGGAGGGGTTCCAATCACCCCCGGCTCCGCTGAGGGGAGGGCGGAGTGGAGGAGGCTGGGGAGGGAGGGGGCTGGGGGGCTGGACAGCGGCAATCAGGGCCCTGGCAGAGCCTGCCCCACGCTGCTCCCACCCTCTGCCCTGTTCTGGCTGCGGGGGTGGGAATGCTGGCAGAGAGGTTAACCGGCTAGTGGCCGGGATGGAGGAGAGGACCACACACCCACACTGGGCCCAGGGGTCACGAGCACATCGCCCTGGGATCGCCCAAGTCCCCCTCCCATCAGGCACGAAGGATAGGCCACCAGTGCCACAGCCAAGACCCACGAGGCAGAGAACTTCGGCCGCAGCTATCAGGGAGAAGAAGACAGTGCCTCTTTTTCTAACTCTTTCCACCTTCAAAGGGAATCGGATCATTCTCAGTTGACTTCTCAGCCAGCCAGGAGCCCCTCAAATGGTACTCCAATTTCTTCACATTTAGGAAGTCATTTTATAGCTAGATGTAGAGGTCGAGGGTGGCCCGTGGCTGACGTCTGGTGTCTATTTGTGACTGGTGCAATGTGTGACCTGAGGTCAACCTGGGGCCAGGGTCAGGGCTACTTCTGGACCCTCTGGCCACGGCACAAAGAGAAAGAAACCACGTCCACCGATAATTTACTGCTGAAGGACAGATTTATATCCTCTAAACAGCCGTTAGGCCAAAAGCACCAGATGCAATAGCTTGGAAGAGACAGCGCTCCTCGCCCAGCCTTTCCTTGCGGTTGATCATTTAATCTCTTTGGTTCCTGCTACAAGGGCTGCAGAGGAGAGGCTGGGCTGAAACAGGCAGGGGTTGCTGCAGGGGAGGGGGACTATGGAGCGGCTGTCCCTGGCAGAGAGGTTTGTGGCCTTCAGAGAAACCCATCAGGTCGTTCTCATCTCCCCGTGTTTCATTAGCAGTGAGAGAGTTTGCACGTTGTCAGCTTTCTCGGGTTGTCTTCAGGTTGTCATCCACGAGCATGCGTTGTGTCCCTTGCACGGGCTACAGGTGGCCGATTTCTGTTTGCTCTGTGGGGGGCGGGGGTGCTTACCCCCCACAGTCTTTTGAACTTTCAGCCTGGTAAGCTTTGGGTGCCACGTACCATCTTCCTAGCTGTTCCTATTCATTCATTCAAGAGCTACTTCTTGCAGCCCTACTGTGTGTCGAGCACTGTTCTCGGAGCTGAACAAAACCAATACGGTCCCTGCTGTTGGCGGTTTTCATCTAGCAGCAAACCCACACGTACAGCTAATGCAAACCCACACGTACAGCTAATTCCGTTGGTGATGAGGGCCATGAAGAGATAAAGCAGGTGACAGCTGTCGAGGGACGGTCTCCTCTGAGGACACAAACGCAGAGACCGTGAGGGAGTGAAGCACGTGCCACCTGCGGGTGGCGACTCTCCAGGCAGAGGCAAAGTGGGTGCAGAGGCCACCCCCACACCCCGTGGAGTGACAGGCAATGCCAGGAGGGCATCGGGGTGGTGTAGGCACCCGAGGGAAATACCAGGGCCAGACCTGGGTAAGGTCAAAAGCAAAGGCTTTGGAGTCATGTGCAACCCAGGGTCCAAGCTTGCCCGTCCGAGGACTTCTGGTCCTGCAGCCTCGTTCCCCCTCTGACCTGATGGCCACAGTGTCCTCAGAGTCTGGGCAGGGAAACCCTGGTGTTACAGCTTGTATCTTCTCTTGGGTCTTGTCTCAAAGCCTTGCCTCCTCCCCCCCATTGGTGGCCATGGCCTCCTTACCAACGCCCCTTCTCCACGCTTATTTCGGCCAGCAGTGCTCAGTCCGAAGCTTCTCCCTCTCTGGCCTTAGAGCTGGCAGAGATACAAGTGGAAGAAACAGAGGCATTTGTTCATGCAGAAAATACATTCGGAGTGGCTTCTGCATCCCAAGGAAAGGGGCGCGGTGGTGCTCAGGGTACCGTGGGGGGCAAGGCAGTCACGGAATTTTAATGCACTGCAAGCAGTTTTAAAGCGATGTGGTGAGTGCCGCGATGGAGCCCACAGACGGGACACCGCCCAGGCTCGGGGAATTGGGAAGGCCTTCTGGAGCGGGTGATAAACAAGGGGAGACTGCAAAATGCACAGGAGGTTGCCCATGTGTGCCCTGGAACACTGCTTGGTACATATTGGGTGTTCAGTAGTTATTTGTTGAATGAATGAATGAGGAAGAATGTTCCAGACAGAGAGAGCAGCACAAGCAAAGACCCCGGGTACCAGATGCAGGTGGTGGAGGGGCTGGGGGCCGGGAGTCAGGTGCAGCGTCCTTCACGGCAGACCTCTTGATGCAGAGGACGGACAGACTTTCTACATGGCGTGCCCCTTGAGGGTAGGGACCTGCCTTGCAGCATCTAGAACATAGTGCTCGGTGGCTATTTGTTGAAGGATGAAAGGGAGAAGCTTGGGAGCTGGTATTTCCCAACCTTCTCACTAGATAGGAAAATGATGAGGGGTCAAGAGAGGGGTGACCAGGATGTCATCCATTCAACAAATGTTTTTTCGGTACCAGCTTGATGCTGGGCGCCATGCCGGGCCCTGGGAACGAAGTGGGGAGCAGAAACAGGTGTGGCCCCACCTCCAGGGACTTACATGTAGTTGGGGAGTCAGATGGTGACCAGAGAGTCATCTAAGTACAAAGAGACTGAGCCCCAAGGAAAAGCCCAGGCGGCTCTGAGCAAATACAGCCAAGGTCCTGCCCCAGACTGGGGGTCAGAGAAGGTTCTGGAGGAAACAGGACTAGGTTGAGACGGGAAGGCCAAGTAGGCACGAATGGAGGGTGAAGATGAGGATGGACAGCACAGGCGGGCTCCGAGGCAGCACGGCGCCGGTTCACTTGGGGAGTGGGAGAAGGCCAGAGGGCTGGCGCAGGCCAGGAGGAGTTGAGGGAGCAGAGGGGAGCCCAGAGCCGGGCAGGCTGTAAGGGCTTCCCTGATGGTAACTAGAGGTCAGCAGGAAGGTGCTGGCGGGTTACTGGAGGCCGGGGACAGGGGTGTGGCAACCCAAGCAGCTGTGTGTTTCAGAGCATCCATACCTCTGCTGGGGGTTCCATGTGCTGGGGTCCAGGCAAGGGCGGAGGGTGGGTGGGAGGGAGAGGAAACTGCAAGGAAGAGCCTGATTCCTGCCTTGGAAACTGCAGGCAGAGGGAACCTGTTGCCATTCGTGGAGCCAGGGACAGTTTCCAGGGGGATTTAGAATGTGTTCTTAGGTGTATTGAGTCTAAAGTGTCTTTGACTCTCTGTGGAAGTATCAAGTGGGCAGTGGCTTGTTGGGACCCAGGGGGGCCTCCATGGAGGTGGGGGTCCCTCGGCTGTTGTGGCCAAGGTTAAGGGCCACTTGGCCTGCTTGACTCCAGCCGGTGACAGGAGCCAGAAGAGAGGCCCAGTGGGGTGGGGTCAGTCTGAGCTGGTCGCTCTCCCCCAGCCTGGAGCCTGTCAGCTGTGTGGTGACAGAGTGCATTTCTCTGCACCGCAATAGACTCGGGCTCAGCAGTCGGCTCTAAGTGCTTTCTGCCCTGACGTTCAGAAATGAGCGCTGGGGCGGCGGGAGGGCTGGGATGGGGGGGGAGCCCAGGGACGGGGCCACAGCCTGCTGGGGCTGGCTGCGTGCCTGAATAAATACGTGTTTGCCACATCACACACTCTCATCCGGCAGCTGGGGCGCGGGGAGGGCAGGGAGGAGAGAGTGTCTTTGTGTGTGTTGTGTGTGGCAGGGGGTGATGGCCTGTGGGTTTGTGCTCCAGGTCCAATGGCCTTGGGGGACAGGGACATCTCCAGGTCCAGGTGGAATGGACAGCTTCTTCCACCTGAATGTGTCATCTTTTTCTTCCTTCATTTAGCAAAAGTCTTGGTCAGAGGCACCAGCTCTCCTCCAGGTGGAAGGTACCGGAAAACAGGGGAAGCAAAGTCTTAAGTGGGTTGGGAAGCAGCAATTGGAGGAAAATACAGCCCGATGTGCATGTGCACCTCCCTGCAGATCTCCTGGCATGTGATGCCAAACCTGGCCATGGAGGGCACTGTGTACACACAGAGACACAAGGAAGAAGGAAGTAGTACAGTCCCCAGGCTGGTACTTAGTGGTTGTCATTTCATCTTTTAGGGGGACAACTTGTGTATAATAAAGTCTTCATTTAAGATCAGTGTTGAGCTGCCTCTTATTAGATCGCAAAGCCCGTCCCCATGAAGAGGCTACTGCCTTTGCCACATGTGCTGGATGTAGCCTAAGCTCAGGCACAGCCCCCTAGAATTCTTAAAAACACAGCTCTGAGTCTGGGTAGGACTCTGTCTTGGCTCTAAAGAAGTGACTTCCTGCCTGCAATCACCATAATTGATAGCTCACGGGACAGAGACAGTAAATAATTGTTCCACAAGTTTCAAGAGCGAGCGTAATTAGTACAGTTAACAATGTTAGGTGATTAATTGGCCCATTCAGCTCCAGTGTGAATGAGGAGGAAGTGAGCAGGAGAGGGGCTGGAGTCCCCCAGATGCCCAGCTGTGGGTATGGCCCACTGCTAATCAGCCAGGATCTGGCGTCCGAGACAGCAGCCGGCAGCCGAGCGGCGTTAACTTCCGAGAGCTGGTGCTCCTCCAGCTGGGGCAGAGGGCAGGTCGCTGGGCAAGGGCCCCCAGAGGTGGTCCCAGGAGTAGAGACCCACAGTGGGAAGAACTGGATTGGATACCTGTGTCATCTCACCTGTTAGCCAAATGTCTAAAAGCTGTTGTAAGTGGAAGATAAGATTGGCTCATTGATTCACGAAGGAGGGGAGGAAGCACGGATTCATATAGTTCTAGACTCCCGAGTTGGAGGAAACCCAGAGAAGTCATTGAACTGACCTTTTGACTGCCGAGCTGAGCTGCTCTTGGGCATCCCCATCAGAGGAGACTGGGTCCTATTTTAAAGTCCTCCAGGGAAAGATGCTCTAAACAGGGGTAACAAAGAGCTTTCAAATCATATGCCAACTCCAGTCCATTGATAGAAGCTGCTTAGTGTGCTGGACCGGGACTCCTGAGGCTGAGCCTGGGAAGAGCACTGTGATCGATTGGCACTGCCTGCCGTGAGTGCAGAAGGAGGAGAGGCGGCCTGCGTGCCAACTGCCTGCATCACTCAGGCCAGTCTCACATTCTCCTCCAGGGGGGTTTTGTGGGGCCTTGCTTACTGTCTCAGAGAAGCGAAAATGGTCTCGACCACAACTTTAAGGCACTGGAGGGTGTGAGAGACAACCAGGAAGATAACTATTGACCCAGCGTGTTGGGGGGCCCTTTCTTGCCCTTGCAATATTGCAGTATGAAGCACGGAGCAGGGGAGTGGAGAGTTGGGACTGACCTGCTGGGTTTATCCAGCTAACCCTAACTCTACTAGTATGCTAACTCATCCTGGGAAGATGGCAGCTTCTCTTTGGAAAGAGCTGGTGTATTGGGAACTTTGGACAAAGGGAGAGCTGAGTCCCAAGCCCGGCCCCTCCTCTGGGAGCTGTAGATAAGCCACTTAACCTCTCTAAACCTGTTTCCTCTCCTTTACGATGGGGACAAAGCGTCAGGGACCATTTTGACGGCCCAGGAGGAAGAAGTATATAAGATTTCCAGCATCATTCTGGTCATTGTACATGTGAATTCTCTCCCCGGATGTTCTGAGGTTTGGGGTGAACTATTAAGGCTGATCTGAATGTGGGAAACGTCTCGGGAACAAATGGCTGCCATAGCCACACCCTGGCAACCTAGGTCCACCCCAGGGTCCCCACTGCTGTGACTCCTTCCTCCACTGTCCCATCCGCAGGGCCACTGAGCGTGCTGGATTTTGGTGGTGGGGGGGGGGTCAAGCCCAATCACACTTCTGACCCGGGGGTTGCTGAGCGTGGGGGAAGGCTCTGAGGAGAGCAGGAGGAATGCCCAGGGGTGGGGGAGGTGGGAGCAAAAGCAGATGCAGAAACGTCTGGAAGAGGCTCGCCCTTCCACCCCCAGAGCCAGCCCCCACCGCCGCCTCCCCCAGCCAAGAGGCAAAGGCGCACTCGCAGCAGAAAACACACACATATTTGCAAGCTACAGTAGGAACGAGTGGCAAACCTAATGATTCGTGATTATTATTTGAAGGGTCCCACTGTTACAGATTTATTTGTCATTTCTTGTAATAACACCGACGGTAATGAATTCATTTGTATTAATGTGAGTGTCACGAGGACTTCCGTCGAAATTCCGCATTAATTAATGTACCATTAAAACAAAGTGTCGCCCAATTAATATCAAACAGAGGTAAGGCTGCCAGGGTCCTCTTCATCTGGGTTTCATTTGTAATTCATGGTATTAGCACCCTGCTTAATGAAAGTCATTTGCAATTCCTACCCCTGGTCTCTCCTGTTTCCTGGGGGAAGGTCAGTGTGCCCTAGGAGCTGCCGAGCCCTTCCCTGGGCACCCCTGAGCCAGGAGGAGGAGGAGGAGGAGGAGGAGGAGGGACGAGAAGGACTCTGTTTCTCCTTGTACATTGGTCTCAGCATTCTTAATTCCAGAAGGGGTCTGGGGAGGCCCTTGGAATTTCCTGACCAGGTCGGTTACCCTTTTAACTATGCAAGAGGCACCGGTCCCAGGTTCTGTTAGGGAAAGGAAGGCTAGTTTGTTTCTTGGTCAAGTCTGGCTTAATAGATGAGGCTGTGGCTGTCCTAGGACTACCTTTGAGCAAGGTGCATCTGGGATTCCAGGTCTCCATCTTTTCTTGGGGTCCATCTAGTGGTCTTCTTATGGTCTTTGTGTGCCAGGACTTCTGGCTGTCCCTGAAGCCAATGGCAGAGCCCAGTGGGCCTTGGTCTACCAGGCACAGTAGACCAAGGGATTGGCCCCTGCTCTGTTCCTCCCACAACCCCTGCGGGCGGTCCCACCTGCAGCAGAGACAGCCTTTAGAACTCTCATGACCCCTATCCTGGAACAGTTCCTAAGGACAGCAGAGTGGGGCGCCCTCTCCCCTCTCTAGATGTGTTCTCGGGTGAGTGGAACTCCGTGGGCCACCCCTGCCCCAGTAGGAGAATGTGAGGCTGCCACTACCTGGCAATAGTGAAGTTTGCTACAGTGATGGCAACTGCTGCCACCATGACTGTGGCCCTGGCCCTAGGCTAAGTGACTCAGAATCGTCACTTCATCTGGGACCCACAGATCCAGGAGGAAGATGTTTTCATCCCCAATGTGCAGATGAGAAAACTGAGGCTCAAAGAGCTTCGGTACTTGGCCAAGTTCACACAGAAGTGGAAGAGGGAGCAGGACAGGTGGCTGGGACTGCCTCTCGTCCTTCCGGGGCCCGTGGTCCACTGCAGGGCTGGAGGGACAGAGCCACAGGGTGGAAGGCCTCTGGTGTCCTGGCCCATGGTGCCCTTGGCTGTCCTCAGAAGGTCTTTTTCCACCGACCGCCCACACACAGGGGTTGTGCCCTGTAGACCAAGCACAGGGCGAGCACCTGGCCGGCCGTGGGGCATTTTAACCTGTGTTTTGTCCACCTGAGAGTGTCATGTGTCTCAATGGAGAGTGAGGCTCTAAAAAAAAAAGAGAGAGAGAGAGAAATGCTTTTATTGATTTTCACTTCAGAACATGCTGCCTTTATATATTCTGAGGACAGCCCCAGGGCAAAGGGGCTGGTTTTGTAGCCGGAGAGCATTAGATTTCAGGAAGGACTTACAGTTATCCCCTCACAGAGCAGCAAAGGCATGTGGCGATAAGGTGGCTCAGCTCCGTCATTGTATGGACAAGGACCCGCAAGCCAGAAAGGTTTGATTGTCGTCCGGGATCACACAGAGGCCACACTGATCCCAGGTCTTCTGTCCCCTAGGCTGGGCTCTGTCTGCCATCCCACACTGCTTCCCGAGAGGTTAAGAGTGATGTGTGTTCAGGCAGCCACCTTGCATCCGTGTTAGGACAGGGGAAGGGACGATACAGGTAAGCACTGATGCAGGC
Organism: Cheirogaleus medius; assembly: GCA_008086735.1. Classification (NCBI taxonomy): domain Eukaryota; kingdom Metazoa; phylum Chordata; class Mammalia; order Primates; family Cheirogaleidae; genus Cheirogaleus; species Cheirogaleus medius. Next base: position 43,711,862 of record VBSM01003143.1, read on the forward strand.
ATCTCAGTTGGAACTCTGCCCCAGTGACCCAGAGTCCTGTCCAGTCCGCTCCACTCTCAGCTTTCCCGTCTGTAAAATGGGGTGACTGGGCTAGGGCAGCGCTTCTCCACCTTGGCTTTACACGAGAACTCCTTTGGGAATTTAAAAACAACAGAGGCTGGGGTGGACCAAGGCACTGATATTTTTTAAAAGCCCCTCCGGGATTTCCATGCACAGGCAGGTGTGAACTGTTGGAACAGGCGAGCTCTAAAGTCTTTTTAACCTATGATCATTCCAGTCTTGCTCCACCTACTGAAGCTTAACCCCTTGCCCTAAGGCCCCCAGGGCCCGGTGAGTTTCTGCAGCTACCCTCTCCCTGCCTGGGTCCAGGGCCCACCAACGCCTTTCTCTCCCGGCTCTCACCAGCCCTCAGCTTCCCGGTAGCCAGGTGTGAGCTTCCCCCAGCTCTGTCTGCCTTTAAGCCTCCGGGCACCAAGTGACAGGTTCCACTTATCACGTCACACTGCCTGAAGGGCCGGCAGCAGTCCCCACGGGGATGGGAGAGGCGAAAACCGCACCAGGCCTAACTCGTGCCTGCCCAGGCCTCCGCCACCTCCTTCATCCGCCCCTTCAGAATGCACGCATGGCTGGGGACAAGGGGCCCACGGCTGGGAGGAGCCCAAGGGGAGGGGGAGGAGAGACAGCAGAAGTTGCGTTGCTTGAGCTGTCTTCTTATGCAGAATCCATTTATTAGCCGCAGCCTCCCAGAGATGTAAGACCCGCCCTAAGGAGATTTGCATATTCATTTTGTTTTACACGATTCATCATCCGCGAGGGAATTTGGGGGCTGGGAGATGGAGCCCCATTTATGAGCAATGGATCTGGGTACAGAGATCTCAGGGCAGCGTCAGAGGCCTCTGCACACCCAGAGTGGGACCCTTTGGGACGGAGGTGCAGGGTGCATGCCACCCAGAGGGTTCCCCGGCCTTTCATCTCTGAGCACTGAGCAGGGACCTCAACCTTCAAAACCATCCCCTCCCTCCAGACCCCCCACTGTAAGTACCATTTGCAAAGTACTTTACAGTTTACAGACCCTTGGCTATACACACTTCCACCCTTAGCCCTTACGCCTGCCCCACGAGGTAATAACACTATGATAGAGCCGAGGGTTTATCAAATACCTCTGATGCACTGAGCACTTTGCACACAGTGTCTCCCATAAACCTCACAATAACCCCATGAGGCAGGTTTTCTTATTATGTCCATCTCACTAGAAGGAAACTGAGGCTCAGAGAGGCTTCCCTACTTCCCTAAAACCACACAGTACATAATGGGTGGAGGTAGGGCTCAAACTGCAAATTCCCTGACACCTTTGCTCCCTCACATCCTTCCTTTATTGAGTCTGTTTTCCTCCTCATAACTAAGCATTCATAGTTACTCTTAGCCATTTTCTGTTGGAAAGATGAGGATGTGAGTGTGGTCAACACAGTCCCCTGCTGTGTTGCTTCATAAATGTGTTAGGGACAGATGAATGAAAGAACCTGATAGATCCAGATAACTGACTCCTCCACTTCTAGCACCTTTCCAGAACTCCGGACACCTGTCATGTTCTGAACCTGGAACCTCTGGCTGGCCTAAGTCATTCTGTAGCAACCCCTGCAACCCTCCTTAGCCATCCCTGGCACTTGGCCAGAATGATAGACTCACAATTCCTCAAGGTCATCTTGGCCATCCTCCTGCCCCCGGACCCGGTCAGCATTGCTCACACATCACTGAGAAGAGTATGGTGCTTTGAGAGGAGCTTAGGCTCTGGAGCAGCCTGCCTGGGTGTGAACCCCAGGGCTCTGGCTCATTGTCTCAGGGCATGGGGCATCTGGAAGATGGGGACAGTAATAGCATCTACTGCACAGGCTGCCATCAGGATTGTATGAGATAATTCTCGTGAAACACTTAAAACAGGGCCTGACACATAGGACATCGTCAGTAGATGCGAGTTATTGTTGGGGACTCCATGCATCTATCAGTCCCCACTTTCCAGAACCTACCAAGTCTCAAGACCACTGCATGCCTCAGCCCCCTGAAGCCCTGGGCTCAGAGTCAGTGTCCTGGAACCCAGATGACCCAAGTTGTGACTGCAGGCTGGCTTTTTAGAGAGGACTCTTCTATAGGTCATGGTGTACCTCCCTGGATTTTTCTCTTAGAATTTTCTGCCTTAGGAGAAGGTTGCAAAGATTTTTTTTGTTTGTTTGTTTTTTGGCCTTAGATTTTTCAGAGTGCATTTCCACTGTTAACTTCCTTTCTTTCCACCCCAGCTCTATGGAGAATGTAGTACAGGGATTACTATACCCATTTCCTAGATGGGAAAACTGAGGCATTAGATGTTTATGCTGATGCCCTATGGCAACAGAGAAGGAAGTCATGCAGATTGTTACTGGAGAGCAGCCAGAATGTGACCCAGAGTTTGGGACTGTTGTTCCTGGATTTTCCCAATCAGTTCAGTGTGCATGGAGGGTAATATAGTCACCAAATAGATCCTTCCTGGCCTCCAGAAGCTGATTTCCAAGTCTCTGCTGGGGCTAGGGGACGAGGCTCCCAGCAGCCACTCAGGCTCATCTTTCGGGTTGGGGATGGAGGGGAGGGCACTCTGAACAGCTCAGGATTGGGTGTCCCAACTCATGCCTTTATTCTCAGTGACTGCTCCCATTCCATGGAGAGGAAATGGAAGCCCAGCATCTGAGGGAGGGGTGGTGCTGCCTGCTGTGTGGTGCAATGCCACCGTGGCCCTTCCTGTCCTCTTCTTTCCTTGCATATGGCCGTCAGCCACCTGCTGGGCGGGATGGCCAGCTGTGCAGCATCCCTGATGCATAGTACCCTGTGCTGCCACATGCTCCATCCCTCTGCTCCTGCTGGCAGCAAGTGAGCAGGTGTAGGGGTGCCTGGAGGAGGCAGGTGTGTGGACTGTCCTGGAATGTGTGCATAGGAGGTGGCATGGGGTGGGGGGTGCTCCAAACTCTGCTGTCATTCATTCATTCTGCAAGGTCCCCGGGCCTGGGTGGGGCTGAGGAAAATCACCTGGGATCTCCTTAGTGTCTGAATAAGAAGGAGCTGGGCCATTTCACACTTGGGTATCACTCTTGCTTTGGAGATCAACTTCCGAGAAGAAGGGAGGGAGGCCCCAGCTGTCCCTCTGATGAGGCCACCCAGCCCTGCACATCCAGATCCTGCAAAGGCTGGGGCCAGCGTGTTCATGGGATGAGGGTGGGGCACGTGTGCTGGAAACCTGGCTGGAGCCGACAGCCTCCTCCTGGAAGGGAGAGAGCGTCAGTCCCCAGACACTGAGTGACGTCTGACCTCCGCTCTCTAGGGGAAATACTTAAATATCCAAAGGAATGCAGGTAGAAAAGACAGAAGCCTCGTGAGCGTGGCCTGAGTGGGGCCCACACTTTGGGGCTGGCAGGTAGCCCAGCCTGGCGGAAGCAGAGGGCCTCAGTGGGCCAATAGTGAAAGGCGGGTTTGGAGAGAGAAGGTTTGATCAGACTGTGGTGACATTCTAGGTCTGGGAGACTTTGCCTTGGAGATAAAAGAGGAATGACGATGTTGGAGGAGGAAAATGAGATGGGAGATGAATGCTTTAGGGCAGGGACTCTGCAGGATCCATCACAGCAGGCTGAGGGGGAGGAGGCCACTCGGTGGTCCAGCCATAGGGAGATACTTTGTGTCATTTTCCATATTAATTTTTATCAAAGTAATGTATGTATGCGTTTAAGAGTCAAATATTAATAGCGCAGCTCAGCTCACAATAAAAACAGCAGTGCCCTGCACCAGCCTTCCCCACTCTGATTCCCACCCTGGGACAACCTCATTCAATTTCTGATATTTATCTTATTCAAAATCACACACACACACATATATATATATATATTAGTTTTGAACATTATCTATTGACTTCCAGCTATGGAGGATGCAAATTTCACTTTTATATCATACTCTACCTTACCTTTGCCACACACACACACTCACACACTCACACTCACACTCACTCACTCACACTTACACACTCACACTCACACACACTCATACTCTCACGTACACACACACACCCCTCTCTTGATATTCACTATCCACCCTCCAAACATAATCATACCCCTCCTTCTAGCTAAAACAGCATTTAGTGTATACGGTATTGTGATTATGTAAATGTTATTTGCAGCAGAGCCACATAATATACTGCAATTATATTTCCTCTTTTGTTTTCCCTAGATTTAATAATCACCTCTTTTTTGTTTGCTTAGTATTCTTCAGTGTTTTCTGTAGGGATCCTCTCATTATATTAAAAGCATATTGGTTTCTAAAATTTGGTTTGTATTTTTCTTGGCAACATTTTCCCTGGACTGTCCATCCTCCTGCCTGACCCGGACTGGCTGCTCTCCGACTTGAACTCTGCAAGGGGAATGGCAGGAGGCGTGGTGTGCAGAGGGCGTGGGAGAGGAAAAGAGTCACCCTGGGAAATCTGCTACCTTTCTGCTGTGTTGGATTCCCTGTTTCATGGATCCCATATTTTCCTCTTTCTTGGTTTAACTCTCATCATGGTAGAGTATATCCTTCAGTTATTTCCAGGAAAAGGGTTCATGGAATTTTATTTTCACTTTATTTGAAAAATGTATTTATTCTATGCTTATATTTGTTGATAGTTTGGCTGAGTATAGAATTCTGGAATGGAAATACTTCTCCTCGTAATGTGAAGTTATTTTCTCCTTTGTGTTTCAGCCCATAGTGATGCTATTGAGAACTCTGATGCCACTTCGACTCCTGATCCTTTACACATGGCCTTTTGAGTTATCTCTGAAAGTCTCTAGGATTTTTTTATATTTTTGATGCTCAGTGTTTTAAAACTTCATGGTTTTATGCCTCAGAGTGGGTCTTTCTTCTGAACACATTGTGGTCTCTTTCAATCTGGAAACATGCCCTTCAGGTCTGGGGTATTTTCTTGTGTTAGTTCTTGAGTAATTTCCTCCCCTTCATTTACTTTGTTTTTTCTCTCTGGAATTCCTGTTAGTTGGTGATGGGTCTTCTGAACCGTTCCTCTGATTTCCTTCCTTTTCTCCTTCATTTACATCTCTTTGTTCTACTTTTGGAGAAATTCCTTTATCTTCTAGCTCTTCTGTTGAGTTTTAAATTTCTACTAGGCCTTTCTTCTTCTTGGAATATTCTTATTTCAAAGATGCTATGTCTTGTCTATCTAAGGATGTTAAAGATACTTATTGTTATTATACCTTTTTACTGTTTTTCCCCTCTGTCTTTCATATTAAAGGCTCTTCTCAAATGTTTAGCAACCCTTAGTTGTCTCTTTGTATTTAAGAGTTCACATGCAGCTGCCGGGAAGCTCGCTGTGTGTGTTTGGGGCAGGGTAGGGTGGAAGCTGCTTCTTAACTGGTTGATGGGCTTCATTATGGAGTGATTAGATGAGGACCTAGGTATTTCTATGAGGAAACTACAACATGTTAATACAGGCGGTCCCCGGGTTACAGACAAGATATTATATTCCTGAGAATGTCTTTAAGTCAGATGTGTATGTAACTTGGATCCATGATAAGTAGCACGTATATGGTAGTAATAATGGTAGTAACAATACTATAATGGCTCATATGTGGTAATAATAATACAGTGTAATACTGTAGTAATAATAATACCCTTGTGCTATAATAATAAGTTACAGAAAGTATTATGCTCTTTCTTTTAATTCAAACAAATAGAACATAAAAACAAAGTCATACAAAAAGTTTACATAGGAGATAGGAGAAATTTCAAAAAAGACTATTAAAGGTTAACACTCACCTAATGCTGCATCCATGTCTTGCTCACTGGAAGGGGCATTTTTGAGGCAGGAAGTAGCTAACATTAATCAGAAGCTGATGATGGAGACGGTGCTGAAGATGGTGGAGTGGGTGCGGAGAGCCAGGGTTTGATTCTGTCGCTGGATGGGGGAGCTCACCACTCAAGTCAGTTTCTTGCAAAAGGTATCTAGGGTCGTTCACATGGCCTTTTTCTTTTCTGTTCATCATAAATGGCCTTGTAACAGCTGATGTTCTCACTAACAGCACGGTAAACCTCTCAATGTTAGGATCTTGCTCCTTAAGCTTAGCAAATCCTGCTTCAGTGAGACAAAAGGCTTCAGCTGATTGTTTTGTTGTAAACTTTCCTGGTTCTGAGTCTTTTGATCCGTGATGTTCTTGTGTTTCTGTCAGTTACTTCTCTAGCTATCCAGGAGACTAGCAGCTACGTAGAGATGCTGTGTCAACAAACCACTTACACCGTGCGGATTTACTTACACACATGGAAGAAACTAGTTCCCAAATTATTAATTATTTAATTACAAATCATCCTATGGGGAGCCGTGGGAGCCTGTTCATAAGTACAGATCACCTTGAGTCTGGTTGTCCATCATCCAGGACTACCTGTATTTGTTTTCTTTTGGGCGGGTTCTCCCATGCCCTGCCTGGCTCTCAGTCTTCAGGGGCCGAGTGGCTAAAGAGGCCTGATGGGGGATGGGAGTTGCAGATTTCCTGTTTTCGGGGCCTTTTGCAGCTCCCAGCCTAAGTCTAGAGCCCCACTAACTCAGACTCTGCAGAAAGTAAATCTCCTGTCGAAGGGAGTTGGAAGTCTAACCACCCCTTTTAAAGATGTTCGCCTAGTCTTCCTGTTTCAGCCTTACCCCATTCCCCCAGCATCGCCTGGTGTCTCTAGGGCCTGAGCTTTTCCCGTGTCCCCAAGCGGCAGCTTTCCTGTCTCCTAGGGCGGTTATAACTGGCCCATCTGTTTCCAGTTACCAGGATTTTGTTGACATCTCTCATCTGCTGTTGTCTCTTCTCCTGTTCTTTTTGCCCTTGTGGATTTATGCATTTTTAATTCCCTTATTGTCATTTTGGTGAGGGGTTGGGACAAAAACAGAAATAAATGGATGTGTTCAGTCTGCCATGTTTACCACATAGTCTCGATTCTTCTAAAACATTTATTGAATGCCTTCTATGTGCAAGCAACAGTGCTAGGACTGAAGAGGTGGCCAAGGTACCTGACAGAGAGGAAGAGAAGGATGAGGAGCGGGAGGCCAGAGAGAGGGGGAAGTTCAGGATCACTCCAGCAGGTCAGCAGGGCCATTAGACTTTGCTGAATGTCTTCCATCGGGTCAGAAGAGACAGTCCACAGCTGGGGAGTGGCGAAGGCAGGACTCTGATGAGGGACCCAGGGATGGGAGAGTGCTGAGCTGGGTTCCGAGAACAGCCGGGGAGGCCAGCCCAGCCCCAGGGAAAAGTTCCCGAGCTTTGTCAGGGTATGAGTGACTTAGGGCCCAGCCCTCTGGGGATCCTTCTGCCCACAGAGCTGACGCCTCCACCTGGCAGCCCACCCTGACTCTCGGAACATAACCCGACATCTTCTAGATCCAGCATGCATTACCTGAAAGAGAGCAGACACTGGTCGAGAGAAGAGATGTCTGAAATGATCTCTTCCTGATTCGTCCACTGGGAGAGGCGCTGGAGTGCTTGTGTGCACGCGTGGGTTTGTGCACACTTGAGCGTGCCTTCTCCCTGGCAACAATGGGGCCCCTGAGACATCCATCAAGGCCCGGTGGGCACTTGCCCCTCTGGTTTCCCCCGCGCTGTTGCTTGAACCCTGCTCTCCTGCTCTCAAACGCCTTCTTGCCTATATGAGAAAGAAATAGAGCCCACGTCTCCCATGGACCCCGTGCCATCTCCTTCACTGCTCCTCCATGAGCTAGAATGCCACGAAACCTCCAAAGCCTCATATGTGGGAGTGAGACTCGCCCAAAGCACCCCAGGGGGCCTGCAGGGTCTCCGAGGCAGAGGCGCCTGTTTTAGCAGCCACAGAAACAAAAATGCAGATGTTTCCCCTCTGCCCCAGTGGCCCTTGTTGGGAAAGTTCCTCACTTCTGACTTTAATTCCTCTTGTTACAATAGGAGCCTATTTCCTTATTCTTAGTCTTGGTGAAAGTGTGAATTTCCTTCTGAAATTCTTTTTGGGCCAGGGCTCCCCATCAACCCTCTCTTCTCTGAACTAGACAACCTAAAGTCCTCCTCTTGGGCTGCCACCCTCCCACCAGCTCTTCTAGACTGGGCAGTGGATCAATCAGTCCCACCGAGGAGGGGCCCTGAGCCCACTCTCCATCCCCGTCTCTGGGCCCCTGCGGTCTGGGGACAGAAAGGTGGAATCTTGATTCCACCACTTTCGAGCTGTGTGACTTTGGACAAGTTGCTTCATCTCTCTGAGCTTCCACTTCCCCCATCTGGGAAAAGGAAGCAATGAGCTAGATGTGTGAAAATCCCACAGGCAGAGGATGGCAGGGGTTGAATCAGTGGTGATCCCCTCCCCTCCCCATCCACCCCCCAGGCACCCACAGCCCAGCCTCTGAGCAGCACGGGAGGCTCTGTCCCCAGCTCTGATCCACTGAGGCGCCTGCACCTTGTCAGAACTCCATCTGTCAGGAATTTATTACTAATGCATTTTATAACAGGCTCTATAATAAGATATTAAACACTGTAGTGGCATCTAGCAAGCATTCCATAAATATTAATAACACCTTTAGAGATGGCACCTACGGTGGAAACGGTAGGGCTTTCTGCTGAGATTTGGTCAAGGGTACAGAATAAATCTAATTGCGGGGGGGGGGGGGCAGGTGCGCCGGGAAGATGAGCGGGCGTGGCATCCTTCTTTCCTTCCTCTCTCCCACCTTCCTTCCTCCTGCTCCTTCCTTTTTGTACTTTTCCTTTGTTCACAGCTTTCCCTCTTTCATGTTTCTTTTTTCCCTCTTTCGGTTAGTTCCTTTCTCCCCAATTCTCTTCTCTTGCAAATTCTCTTCCTCATTCCCCTTTTCCCCTTTGGCCCCAGCCCTGGCCCTCCCCTGTTTCATTCCATTTTCCTCTGTGCCCTGCGCCCTCCCTCCTCCCTCACTGTCCTTGCCCTTCCCCTTTCTTTAGCCCACCCCCCACCACGGCTGTTTTCTCCTCCCTGCCCCTCTGCTGCTCTCCCCCAGCCCTGCTCTCCCTCGGTGCACACACCCCTGCGCCCCGTTCCACTGAGCACCCCGAGCCACCTCTGGAGAAGCCTGGAGTGTAATGTAACTCACACTGCATGTGAGACAGGAGCTATTTATCATTATTATTAACGAACAAGATCCCTTGTACGGCAGAACTTTCCCAGAGTCTATTCCCTTGTCACCCCAGGAGTAGCAAAAAGATTTATTTGTCTCTGAATTGCACAGGGTGGCCCATTTACAGCAGGTCCATCAGAAGTGATGTGGAGCTTAAATGGGGACTGGAAGAACAGGGCCTGCCCTGCCCATGACCTGCGTTGGTGTGGGCCAACTGCCGAGAGGGACAACCTGGCAGGTGTAAGGGTTTTGAAGGGGATGATGCATAAACACACTCCCCGGTCCCCTGAAGGCACTGGCAGTGCATTTTGGGAGACTTCCTTTGAAATGGCCCACAGCCATGAGGGAGTAGGTGGGACTGGGTGGGGGTACCATGGGGGACAGGGTGCTGGAAGCAGAGTAGGGGCAGAGAAATGGGCCCAGAGGCCTGCTCAGGAGCAGGAGTAACCATGCCCCCGGGGGCCTTTCCTCCAAAGACCAGAGCTGCCCTTCTCCAGCGAGAAGGTGGACCCAGGGCCAGTTTCCATAATGAACGTTTAGGGAGAGGTTGCCCGAGAATAGGGCAGGCCCTATGCCTTGCTGAAATGGGCCTTTTGGCACAGCTCTGGACCACGGTTTTGTAGACCCTGAACCCCAACCCACACACCAGAGAGGCACCTTCCCCCTGGCCCCCTGTTGTCAGACGGCAGAGCCTGGCTGTGCCAGGCATCTCTCCTCTAGGCCTGTCCTGCTGATTGTGTCAAGTCCATGATCAAGCTGTCCCCTGCCCACCCTGCCACCTCCCCACGTGCATGCCGATAATTGCCAGTGACCTGAGTGGATTTGCATGTTAAAAGGAGTGTCTGGGGACACTTAAAAAGAAGAGAGAGCCTGCATTCATCTGGGTGGCTTTATTCTTCTCCCCATTATAACCTCCCAACCTGGTGTCTGCTGGCACTGTGCCCTCATTAGCAGTCTAGGAGCGGTGGCCTGGAGCTTTGCTTTCTGTGGCCCAGCTATGTGCGATAAAGGGGCAGGATCCCAGCAGAGAGGGTGGGGGGGGTGAGCCTGGGGCGGGAGCTGCGGGAATGAGGAGGCCCCACCCGTGGCTGGGCATGGCCTGGGGGTCCCAAGTGGGGGCAGGGAGCTGAGACCCATGGAGGCCGGTGTGAGCAAGGGGGGTGCCCACAGGAAAGACAGCACAGATAGGGTCATGGCACCACAGTCTAGGGCAGGAAGTGGAGTCAGACGGGGCCTGTGCAGACCAGGGCTTGCATGGAGGCTCCCAGGGCCTCGTCTCCATTGTTTTCCCCTCACTGCGCTCTGTCCCCCTCACTGCAGACGGGCTTCCTCTGACTGCCCGTGGCTTCTCTGCCACCCTGTAATTGTGGCCTCCGTGTGGCTTCTGGTCTGCCATGGTGCCCACTCCCCCCCCAAAAAAAGATAGCACAGATCTTCTTTTCAGATTCCCACAGAAAATCGATTTAACTTCTGAGGCTGCATCTGATTGGCCTGCTTGGGTCAGGTGGTTACCCCTAGACCAATCAGACGCAGCCTGGGTCTGAGGTCACATGGGCGAACATGGCTGACGAGACACGTTCCCTTGAGCAGAGGTATGGCCCTGTGGAGTGTCTTGGACCAGGGTGAGCAGGGAGGCAGCTGGTGGCATCTCTGTAGGTAATGTGTAAAGAGCACTATATATGAGTTAAGGCACCCAGTTTCTACGCACAGGCTCCGCCATGAACCACCTCTGGAACCTGGAGTGAGACACGTCTCCTCTCTGGGCTCACGTTTTGCATCTATAAAATGGGAAGGCTAGACTGAATAATCCGCAAGGTCCGTCCAGCTCTTACATTTGAGCCATCCCATAGTGGTGTGTGGTCAGGACTGGCCTTCTCGTTTAGGAGATTCCCTGGCCCCCAGGTTCCCCTCTCACCCCTGCCTTGGATCCCACCCCTCCTATCCCAGGCTCTCAAACCCATCTGGGAGGGTCTCCTGAGGCTCTCCCATCCTCACCCTGTCTGCAGTAGCCACGAGCCAATCAATGGAGATGTCCTCTTTCTGAATTTTAAGGTTCCCATGTGTCCAAGTTCATGGAAAAGAGATTCATTGGCTGCTTACACTATTTCTAATATTTCTCCCTTTAAGTGGGGCTCATCTCACCCTGTCTGGGATAATATTTTATTACTGTAATAATAATTGCAACTACCATTTATTGAGTATTGGTCAATATTGCCATGTGCCTGGCCCAGAGAGGATATTTTTTAATTTTCTTCACACCTTTATCTCATACAATTCATTCTCACAACAACCTAGAAAGTAGGTACTATAAACAGCTCTATTTTACAGATGAGGAAACTGAGGTGAAAGAGGTTTAACAGCGTATGTCTGAGGTCTCCCACTGGAAAGGCCTAGACTCAAAGTTAGGGGGTCGGACTTGCTCTGAGCCACCACGTTTTACTGCCCACAGTATACTTGGAAACCCAGATGCACCCGGTCCTATGAAAGAAATCTGCTTACGTTCAGGCTACAGACCTATGTGCACATCTGTGCATTTCCACAGAACAATAGCTGGGTGTTCAGAGAAGCCCCCTGTGTATGTGCTGAGTGTCCCCTCACCCCCATTTTCCTGATAGAGCATGGTGCCGAGGACCTGAAATGCAGGAAGTCAGCATTCTTTTCTCTCCAATAGCTTGTCCCTTCTAAGTATATGAATGGCTCTTTGCCAGGCTCACTAAAAACCTTTTCTAAGTTATGCAGAAATTAAATGGGTTTTCACTGCAGGGCATGAAACATAATCCAAGAAGGTCAGACACAGGGACCATCACTTCTTTTCCCACTTTTCTACCGTTTCCTGGATTGTGCTCTTAAAGCCTCTGATCAGATGCATAGAAAACCTTTGCCCTGGACCACGTGGTATGGATGCGTAAAATGTCCTCGCCTCCCTGAGGCCAGGAGCTGGAGAGCTGACATCTCGTGGGAGCCATCCTTCTCCCCTGGGCACTGGCTTCATACAGCGGGTGTTGGTTGATTGGCCGAGTGCTCTGACGTGCTGTGCAGCTACTGTCTTCCAATACTGAATTCAGAATGTGGCCATCCCTTCTTGTGGCAGGAACCATGGGCCCCCGCAGAGAGTTTTGTTCTGGATTCGTGGGGCCAGCTCTTGCACTTATGTGTGAGCTAGAGGTAGGGGAAGAGGGAGCAGGAGAGAGGACCATGGTTAGCTGAGAATCTGAGAAAGATCTCCTTAAGGCCGGCGCCACCCTGGTGAGCATGTCAGGACAGGGCTGGCTGTACTGAGCTCAGTGCCAGGGGACTTCGGTCCTCAGGTCTTTGCAGGTGGTGAATCAGGGTATGTGCTTGCAGGATGCCTGTATCTGTCAGGGTCCCGGCAGGAAAAAGTTCATCTCAGGTAGTTTCCGTGAGGAGACTACTCATAGAGGGGTGGGCTGGGCTGGGGAAAATAAGGGAGGTTGAGGCACCCAGGGATTAGCAACAGTGGGAAGCTCTTACACCCCTAGGGCTAAAGAGAGAAAGGGAGGAAAATAGGGTTACCAGAGCCCACTGACAGCTGGGGCTGGGGACGAGAAGGTGCTAGGCTAGAGCTGGAAGAAGTGGGGAAATAAGACCCCAAACCCTTTCTCCTCCTGCCTTCTGAGCTCCTTCCAGAACCTTCCATTGGCAGAACCCAACTGGAAGCCAGCCAGCAAGGGAGCCTGGAGGTGCCGTGCATTGAGGACCTGGGGTCAGGGGGAGGCAGAACAGGGTACCCAGTGGGTCATGACAGGGGGAGGGGGTCAGGCAGGGAATGCCCAGGATGGTCCTGTTACTATGGGGGCTTCTTGACACCTCCTTGCCCTACCCTTGAAGGGGGCCCTTGTTGGCACCCTCTAGAAGGCATTCAGACGTTAAAATCACAACTGCCGTCTTCTCAGCACTTACGTGCTGGGATGTTTACACCCATGAACTTATGTAGTCTTCACACTAACCCTGTGAGATAGTATTAACCTCAGTGTACAGAGAGGGGATGAAGGAGCGAAGGGATTAAATAATTAACCCAAAGGCACGCAGTGAGGCTAGGATTCCAACAAGTGGTCGGTCCATCCCTGAAACCCTAGCACTTGTCTGCCCCAACCCCTTGCAGACCTGATTCTCTTTTGGAGGGAACGAGCCCCTTCCAAGCAGCCGAGTCCGGGAGGGCAGACCTGGCAGAGGAGAAGCCCAGAGGCCTGCGGGAGCCTGCTGGGGTCGAGAAGCACAAATAGCTCTACTTTTATCTACACCAGGAGATAGAATGCGAAGGGGAGCAGGGCCAGACCACAAGGGCCTGCGTTCTGTGCAGAGAGCGCTGGGGAGTCACGGCTGGTGAGGAGGAGGGGGCCTCTCGCTGCCTGCGTGCTATCCCCAGAGGGCAGAGGGGTTGGAATGGGCAGTTAGGAGCCTGGCCGTTCAGCCCCACACGTGCCTGCTGACGGGGGCCAATTAGGAAGAAGTCATGGCAACTCCGTGGCATTGTTCTCTGGAGGCCCCTTCCAGCCTGGTGGGACCCTACAGAGAACACTCCTGCCTCTGGCATGTGGTCTGTCGTCCCCCGCGGGAAGGACTGCCAGGAGGTCCCTGAAAAAGAAGACTGTGGCTTGGACAGCCAAGGGGCATTGGACAGAGGAAATGAAACCGCCAAGAAATGTGTCTGGGGACCAAAAGGCCCCTCATCCAGAACTTCAGGATGAGCAGATCATCTTTGGAGCTGGCGCTCTTACAGCCACCAGGAGGCCATAAAAAAAAAAAAAAAATAGATACTGCATTTTGAATTCCTGTGAACCCTCCTAGAATGAAAATGACAAAGCCCGGGTCTGGCTGGCTGAAGGGCTGTGGTTCATGGGCTCCGGGGGGCTAGTCCCTGATGAAGGCAGCTGCTCCGAGCTGTGGCTCACCCTTGCATTTGCTTTGCTGTCACCCCCAGAACACTCCGGTGGGGACGCCCATCTTCATCGTGAATGCCACGGACCCCGACCTGGGTGCGGGCGGCAGCGTCCTCTACTCCTTCCAGCCCCCCTCCCAGTTCTTCGCCATCGACAGTGCCCGCGGCATCGTCACAGTGATCCGGGAGCTGGACTACGAGACCACGCAGGCCTACCAGCTCACGGTCAACGCCACGGTGAGTTGCCACACTGGGGCCCCAGTAACCAGGCGTCTGCCTCTTCCCGCCCTCGGAGAGAGCAGTGGGGCATCCAATGGGACATGACTCAGTTCCATGCTGCTCAAGGATCTATAGTAGTGATACTCGTCACAATAATAATAAAAATGATGACTGACGTTACTAAAGGCGCATGCTGTGTCCCTGGCACTGTGCTGAGCACTTAAATGGACTGTCCTAGTAAACCTCAAGCAGCCCCGTGTCATAAATGTTATTAAGATACCCATTTTACAGATGAGAAAACTGAGGCACAACAGCAGTTCACTGACTTGCCCATAGTCACCCAGGAGCCCGACTTCAGAGCCTTCTCTAGCAACCTCCTTGGGACATTCATAGTGCAGAGCACCTCTTGCTCTCTGGGACACTGGATGGAGGTGTCCACCTAGCTGTGTCCTGACACCACCCAACATGCAGGAGCCAAGAGCCTCTTCTCCCCAGAGTGGTGACACCCACACAGCAGGGAGCATCCATCTGTGCCAGGCACCCTACTGGCCCCTGGGAATTCTAGGCTGCATTAGTCAAGGACAGGAGGCAGGAGAGAAGTGATTATGCCATGTTATGGCTGGCAGTGTTGAGACTCACACAGCTGATGACCAATGTGGAGGGCGAGAACCCAAACCCAGGTTTTCTAACTCCCAGTGCAGCGCTCTGACCACCATGCCCCATGGCCAGGAGTCTGAATCTGTAGGACATCACAGCTTGGCCTTTGTTGCCAGCTGTTTGTGGGGCCTAGAGGACAGGCAAGCCACACCCTAAATAAGATCCTGACCTGCAGTCTCCTCTTCCCTGTTCCTGGATGCTGCCTCAGGGCACAGCTGGGGCAGTCAGCTGACAGCAGGGCCAGAAGTTGACCTGTTGTCCCTTAGATTTTTATTTCCAAAGCTTAGTCCTGGCAGCCAGCCTGGGCATAATAGCAAGACCCCATCTCTACAAAAAACTGTTTTAAAAATTGGCAGCCATGGTGGTACACGCCTGTAGTCCCAGCTACTCAGAAGGCTGAGGCAGGAGGATCACTTGAGCCCAGAAGTTTGAGGCTGCAGTGAGCTATGATCATGCCACTGCACTCCAGCCTGGACAACAGAGCAAGACCCTGTCTCAAAAAACAAACAAACAAACAAAGCTTAGGCCAAGAGCAAAACAAACTATGGGAGTCTCTCTTGACCCTCCAGAATCCATTTACCTGACACACAGCCCCCCCCCATGTAGCTGCAGGGGGTCTCCCAGCAGCACTGGCAGGTCACAGAGCCCAGATCCTGGGTTGAGGATCCAGTTTTGAAAGATGGGGCTCCCCCAGGCTTGGCTGAGATGCAGAGGGGCTTCAAGAGCCAGGAAATGCGAACTTCTTGTTTGACCCTGACCCTGTGGCCTGTGGGGAGATCACTGCAGATGACACTCACATTCTTTCCTTCTCCCCTAGTTAAGTATTGGTTGCCTGGGAGGAGGGGTGTGTGCGCTGCTGTTTATAAAACTGACTCCTGGGCTCAAGGGGACTTGCAAGCCCAGAACTTGCTTCTTGCGCCCACTCGCCTGCACTTTCCGCACGCCCTTGCACCCACACACTGCTCCACCACCTCGCATTTGCACACACCTGGGCCCAGAAACAGACAGATGCTCATCCTCTTTCTCTACGAACCTTTCGCTCTGGGATAATTATCTTCTACCATAACAATGGCTTTGGGCCCTGGGGACTAGACCAGAGCTGGGCACAGGTAAGAATCCAGGTGGCTGGGCCTGCCAAGAGGCCTGGGCTCAAGCTGGGGTGATGAATGCAGTTAAATTGCTGTTGATCTCCCAGCAGGCAGGAGCAGAGGACAGGAGAGGCACTGGAAGTCCCTAAGCAGACGGCTTCCCACTCACTCCTGGATGAGCTGACACCACAAGTCCCTCTTGGGGCTGGCACTATGCTCCTGGCTGCTGGGTATTTCCACAAGGAGACTCTTCTGCACAGCGTCGCAGGGAGCAGTGTGGGTTCCCAGCCACCAGTGTGTGGGTACCAGGGTGAGAACAAGCTGCTGAGGGTCGCAGGCCCCAGAGACACAGCTGGAGCCTGGCAGAATGCCCCCCCACTCCCCAGGATGTACCCATTGCTGTCCCCTTTCCCCACCATAGAGTCCAGGGTGGGCTAGACAGGGATGTCTGTGGCAAGAACAGGATGCAGCCACAGGTGTGGGATGGGGAGGACATGTGCCAGGATGGACAAAAGCCAGCTGCCCACAAAAGCCTGGTGATGGCAAATCAGAACCCCTGGCATCCACTGGGGGACTTGTTCTGAGCCTCCCCACTCTGGCCCCCTGTGCCTGGAGGCTGTTCAGGTCCCTGGCTAGGAGCTCTCCCAGTGGGCAGTGCCCAAGCCTGGGCTGTGAGCTCCCTGGCCTTGAGCCTGGTAGGCTGTCTCCCCACAGCCCTCTGCTCAGCTCCTGTTTCCAGAATCTCCTCTCCCTGCTGTACCCACTGCCCACCCCTGCAGCCCCTCCCACCATCTCCTGGGCTGCCCCGAGGACCCCTAAGGACAGCCAGCCCTCCCACCTCCCAGGCACTGCAGCTCTCTCTCTGGTGGGCGGGAGCAGGTGCCAGGCTTGTAACATCAGTGCCTTGCATGGTTCAAGACAGACCAAGGGAGAGAATCTACAAGCCCAGGGTCATTCAGTTGAGCCCTTCGTCTCACAGAGAAGGACACGGAGATTCCAGGAGGAAAGATAACTCATTTGAGGTTACCCAGCAGGTTAGAGACTGAGCTGATGTTAGAGCTCAAGTCCAGACTGTTAAGGGAAAATTTTTATGCAAAAGGACCTGAGTTTGAGTCCTGGCTACACACGTACCGGTTGTGTGTCTCTGGGCAAGTTACTTAACCTCCATGAGTCTCTGTTAACTCATTTGAATAATATTAATTTTAGGAGACGAGCCTCACTGTGTTGCCCAGGTTGGAGTCAGTGGCTGTTCATAGGTGCGATCACAGCTCACTGCAGCCTTGAGTTCCTGGGCTCAAGCAATCTTCCTGCCTCAGCCTCCCGAGTAGCTGGGACTACAGGCTCATTGGTGAACTTTTATAGGATGAAATTCCCAGCTAACTTTGCCTGCCTGGCCACAGGGCTATGGGCCGCACAACCTCTAGGGACTCCTTCCTGGAGCCCCCCAGATGTCACAGGCCATGGAGCGCCCCCTGCTGGTTTGACTGGGAAAATCACCTGACTGGTAAATTCGCAGCCCAGAGCAGGGACGTGGGTCCCAGAGGAACCCCCTCTGTGGCCAAAGGGCCTTTCTTGTGAGGAGTCTCCATCCTACTCAGTCCCCTGCTGCCCTGGGGCAGGAAGTGGGCACAGAGAGGGGCAGTGGCTCCCAGTGGAACACAGCAAAGAGGCTGAGGATGGCACCATCTCTACCCCAAGCCAGTCACCCCACCAACAGACGTCCGCTGGCCAGGCTGGCCCAGTGGCGCAGGAGATCTGGCTCTCACCCAGCCTTGCTTTGTGACACTGGGCAGGCCACCTTCCTCTGGGCCTTGGAGGCCCAGTTTGTGTTTTCCTGTACAGCTCAGGAATCCTTATAGGTTCTTAGAGTTCTTGAGCTTCCTTTTACTAAGCCCTTCCCTGCAGAAGTGCAAGAGCACTTGTGTGTGTGTGTGCGTGTACATGTTTGTGCATACGTGTGTCACACGTTGCAGGTCTCTGTGTGTGTGTGTGTGTGTGTACATATGTGTGTGCGTGTCCACAATATCACCCAACGTAAGGCTGTGTACTCTTTCTGTTCCCGAAGGACCAAGACAAGACCAGGCCTCTGTCCACCCTGGCCAACTTGGCCATCATCATCACAGACGTCCAGGACATGGACCCCATCTTCATCAACCTGCCTTATAGCACCAACATCTACGAGCATTCTCCTCCGGTAAGGCCCCCCGGCCCTGGTGGGGGGATGGGCTCCCTCTTCACTTGCCTCCCCTGCAGCCCCCAGGCAAGGTGGTGATGGGTGCCCTAGCACAGTGAAACCCTAACCTTCCTCACCCCACACCCCACCTCACCCTCTTGTCACCCCAGAGGGCTCCCTGAGGCAAACAACAAGGCTTGCTAGGGAAGTAAGGGGAGCCGCTCAGGATGATGTGTGTGGAGGGGTGGAGATGCCTGTGGAAAATCCAGCCAGGGCCGGAGGGTGGATCTGGACTGGACTCAGTCAGGCGCCACAGAACATCAATGTGGCTTAGCCGTGTGCCCCGCAGGCCAGTCTTCGTCTCTCGGCCCATCAGCACCACCCAGGATGGCAACTGCTCGCCCTCCCCGAGGGCCCTGGCTCTAGCTGCCGTCCCCAACTGCTCAGTCTTAGGATTTCTCAAGTCCAGGTTTCCAAGAGAGGCTCCTGATTTTGTGCCATGTCACAAGGTCATAGGTCGCTAGCCAGCCTATAGATTGGCTGCCGTTGGGCCACATGTCCACCCTCGCCCAGCCAGCTGGGACTGGGCATCTTAGAGAACAAAGCACGTGGCTGCACACTCCCAGGGGTGTGGGTGGGGCAGCGTTTCTCAGCTGTGGCCAGGCAGGCAATGACAGGCATGCCGAGTCCAGCGGCCATCTGTGCTTCTGTGCAAACTAGAATGGAACACCCGCCTGGGCTGATAATTTAGAAAAGGGCACCTCCTCTGGGCAGGCACAACTCCTGACATCAGCTTGGGGAACAGAATTCGTGGGAAGAAAAATGTGCCCCTTCTTTTGAGGGAACTTCAGGGAAGCTTGCGCATGCTCAGGGCCCGCCTACACGCCTGCTCAGCTCGCAGAAGTGAGCTTAAGTGGCAGGCAGGCTTCCTTTTTTTTTTTTTTTTTCCAAAAAACTTAGAGGATTCAAGTGTTGTTTGTTACATGGAAGTCAGCGTTTTCAGTGTGCCTGT
Source organism: Cheirogaleus medius (assembly GCA_008086735.1). NCBI lineage: Eukaryota > Metazoa > Chordata > Mammalia > Primates > Cheirogaleidae > Cheirogaleus > Cheirogaleus medius. The sequence goes on from VBSM01003143.1 coordinate 43,731,053, forward strand.
CACCAGAAGAGTGACAAGGCACTTGACAGGTAGATTTTTATCCCTCGCCCCTCCCACCCTCTCCCCTTGTCAGTTTCCAGTGTCCATTGCAGCTCTTTATGACCACATATATCCTTCATTTAGCTCCCACTTGTAAGTGAGAACATGTGGTATCTGTTTTTCCATTCCAAAGATGCTTTGCTGAGGATAATGGTCTTCAGTTCCATCTAAGTTGCTGCGAAGGACATTATTTTGTTCCCTTTTGTGGCTGAGTAGTACTCCGTGGTGTGTGTGGTGTGTATGTGCACCACAGGCAGGCTTCCTGTCACCGGGTGCACACTGTGCCCCTGGGCCTGACCCCCAGCTTGGAGATAGTGGCTATCCCCACCACTGGCATCCTTGACTTGGCTGCTTCAAAGTGCTAGGCCCAGTCTCCTGGTGTGTGGGACTAGCATTCGGCCACTCCCTTCTTGGACCAGCTGTGGATGGAGGATCTAACAAGCAAATTTGCTACTGCAGATGTTTGAAGCTGCTTTGAGAGCAGAGGGGGATGTCTCCCATCCCCAGCCTTCTGTTTCTTGGCATTCTGTGGACAAGGAAAGCCCCAGCTTTTGAGACTGAAGACTGTCCCTGCTCAGCCCCGCCCAGCTCGTCTCCCATGACTTCCCCAGATCCCTCTCTCTCTCTGCCCCCACCCCACCTTCCCCAGGCTGACATCTCAGTGTCACGTTAGACCTGACATGCTGTTTTCAGACAAAAACGATCTGCCCCTGGCCCATGAATGTCCCCTGGGTGCTCAGGGTGCTTGAACAGCTTGCCTGCTGCACTGAAGTCTGCTGGGGCGTAGCACACCATGGGCGCTCAGGAAGTGTGTATGGGATGGGCGAGTGAGCGAGTGAGCCACTGCCCTGGCAGGCCAGCGCTGTCCCCATCCCGCACCCTCCCCACCCCTCACGACTGCTCTCATTGCCAATCCAAAGTCCACCCACCCAGTTCACTCTCCCCCTTTCTTAAAATTTTTTCTTGACTCCTTCCTTGCCGGTCCCAGAGGTGGCAATCCCGCTCCCTCAGCTCTGGTAGAATCGACTCTCTCCATGCCGCATAATTTTCCACGTAATTATGGTCTGAGCTGTAATGTTCTCCTGTGTATGTGGGTGTCCTGACTCTCTGGGAGTCACGCGATGCCCTGGGATCTCAAAGTAACCCGTGTTGTTTGGGTCTCCCACGGCGTCACGCCCAGGGCCGAGTGCAGAGAAGGTGCCCAAAGCCAACTCGATTGAAGTGGGTAGCCGGGGAGCCAGAGAAGTCCCCACGCTGCTGTTACTCACCTTGGCCAACTCTCCCAGCTCCTGAGCACTTCCTTGCTGGGAAACTAGGGCTGATAGTGTCTGCCTCCCTCGCCTGAGGTCTTTAATGATAAGATGTGCGTGCGGGCAATTATAGGACATTAAACCACGTTGGGTGGTGACCTGGTCAGTCAGTAGTTATCATGGTCAGACTGGGTTGGGGCTCCCAGCCTCAGCTTCCTTTCAGAGGCGCAGTAGTCAGCAAGAAGGGTGTTCTCGGTGTGTGTTTGTCTAGCATCCCTGTCTCTTAGCAGAGCAATCCTGAATTAAACTAGTACGTGTTTTTGTTTCAGGTCTGCAGATTTGAGTGTGTCCATCCATTCATTCTGGGCTTCATTCTTTTATTCATCCATCAGCATTTATTAGACGTCGCCTGTGTGCAGGGCCTGTGCTAAACCACACCCTCTGTTCTCCAGATGATTCCACAGGCTACTGCTAGCTGACCCTCAGTCTGGGCAGACCAGACGCTTGCCTGCCTTAGCGCCTAGTCTCCTCACGCTTGTCCTTAGCACCTCATAGGATCCTCCTCTCTCGGGCTCAGGGATCTTGATGTCTCTTTGCCTTGCCAGAGTTGTCCCCTAGTCCCCCTCAAGAACACTAAGGCCAGTGCCTGGGCAGCTGCTGGACGCCCAGTCTGGAAGGGCAGCTCTGAACCCCACTGGGTGGCTTGTGACTGGGCTGGGAAAGCCAGAGAGGAAGGAAGTCTGGGCTTTCAGCCTGCCCGGGGCCTGGTCTGGCCCTCCCAGCGCCCACAGAATCATCCTCTGTGTCCACGCACCTGCTTTCCCTCCCTTCTCTACGCCTTTTCCAGGCTTCTAATTGGTTTCTGTGCCTTGATCTGGGCCCTCCCTGTCCCTTTACGGTGGGTGTGGAGCCCTGATTTAACGCAGCAATCCCCAGGCCGGGCCAGGCTGCGCAGTGCTGTGGCCTGTCAGCCTCCCCGCTGGGGGGACCCTGGTACCCACACGCCAGCCCCTGCTGCCCGGGGCCGTTCGGACCTTCCCCACGCTCCCCACCCCCATCTTTATCTGCGGCTCCCAGCATGCGCCTCCCTGTATCAGCGCATCGGGCGAGCGTGCCTCATCGAAAGTGTATATATTACCTAATAAAATCCTTCTTATTTGGGATTATTGCATCAGATTTTAATTTCCTCACTCGAGCAGCAGCATGTCGGCCTGCCCGTCAGTGAAGGACCGATAGAAGGTGAAAAGAGCGGATAAACTGCACAAATTACTGCCCGCCGATGCCTATCAGCCCTTTGACTGGAATTGACTGGAATTAAGGACTGAGAAATAGGATTTTCTACCTCAGAATGTGCTGTGGCAGCTCTCGTCGGAAGTCCCCGTCCGCCCCCGCAGCCTCCCCCCCACCAGGGGCGCCTCCCACTCCCAAAGCTAACTGCACGTCCACCTTTCAAGTCCTTAATCCTGTCGCGGAAGCGGGGCTGGGGCGGCTCAGCCGAGCTGTCAGGGAAGGAGGAGGATGTGGACTCCTGAGGCCGGGCACAGCCCAGCCGGGCTCCTGTGTCACTGCTCTCCTGGCCAGGGCTTCTTGGAAGGGGACAAGCGAAAAAAGGGAGAGGACACGGCCCCTTCTGGAGAAGTCCCGCTTCTCTCGACAGTGGCCCCCGCTTCCCTGCAGGCACCCAGGCCTCATAGGCTGGGGCTGTACCCAGCCCTCTTGGCACACTCCCGGGGTGCAGGACCCTGCACCCTCTCACTTCTGCCAGGGAGGGATGGGCCCCCCCCAGGCGACCCCCATGTGGGGGGCCTCCCATTCCCCAGTCACCCTCACCCCACCCACTCACCATACCTCGTGACCTTCAGCAAACCCCTGAACCCTCTGGGCCTCTGTTTCCTCGAAATGTACCTCTACTTCGAGGGTCCTGAGAGAACCTACACCCCCCCACAGTAAGGGAGGAGAGAGGGATGGTACACAGCAGGTGCTCAGCTAGTGCTAGTTCACCTTGGAGGCTGTTAATTGTTCTTTTTGTTTTTTTGAGATACAGTCTCACTCACTCTGTCACCCAGGCTAGAGTGCCATGGCCTCAGCCTAGCTGACTGCAGCCTCAAACTCCTGGGCTCAAGTGATACTCCCACCTCAGCCTCCCAAGAAGGTGGGACTACAGGCATGCCTGGCTAATTATTAATATCTTATTTTTTTTTTTGTAGACATGGGGTCTCCTTATGTTCTCAGGCTGGTCCTGAACTCCTGGGATCAAGTGATCCTCCTGCCTCGGCCTCCCAAAGTGCTAGGATTACAGGTGTGAGCCACTGCTCCCAGACCAGACGTTCTTATAATGCACAGAAAACTCCCTATCTCTTGGGTGGAGAGTATTAATCTGGGGTGTTAGGGAGTTTGAATTTGCTGAAATTGTTTGGAAACGTCATATGTCTGTGCATCATCTGGGAAGAGGCACCTGAGTTTTCATCAGATGCACCCAGCATTTCCAGGCCCTAATCAATAGTAACAGTTGCATTTATAGCCTTTGCTGTGCGTCAGGTGCTCTTCTGGGTGCTTTACATATATCAGCTGCTGAGGAGTGGGGACTGCGAGTATACCCATTTTATAGATGGGGAAAACAAGGCAGTGAGAGGTTAAAAGTGACTTACTCAAAGGAGTTAAATGCAGGCAATCTCGCAACAGAGTCAGACCCTTAGCCATCTTGCTCCACCCCTCCTTCCCTCGTCACAGGAGGCAGGACCCCGCACGCCTGCAATTCGTTAGCCTCTCTAGGGAGAGCCTCGTTTCCCAGGAGGCCCCTTACTCCCCGAAACATGGGTTCCCCTGGAGAGAAGAAGTGTGGCAGATTGGACCCCACCTTGAGCCCTCCAGCTGGCCCTGGGCCTGCCCGTCCGCCTTCCAGGCCATGCCCTGGCGCGCTCCCCAGCCGGGGAGGATCCCTGGAGGACCGCTGCGGGCAGAGTGCCCTCGGGAGCGGGGCTGGCTCCGGGCCGGGCGAGGCCACACTTCTCTGTCCCCTCGTCTTTAGAAAGAAGTTTCAGTATATTGAAAATATAATCACTGAGACTCTGGAACGAGAGCCGTGGGTTCCCAGGAGCCCCCGTTCCTCCCTGTTAATTCCTTCTCATAACATTTCCAGTCTTTCTGGCTGCTCTTGTATTAAAAGCTCAGGGTTTTATTAAAAGTGGATTTATTTACCCAAAAAGAGATGAAACCCCAAAGTTTTCCAGGAGCCTGTCAGAGCTTGCTTCATGGAAGCCCGGGTGTGACCCTTCTGGGCAGGGTCCTCCTTGTCTCCCTGTCCTGGAGAGCCAGCTGGCCCTCTCTGAGCCCGCCTACCAACAGGACTCTGGGCGGCCCAGCGCCGGAATGCCCAGGGGAGGTGCTCGCAGGGCTCTGAGGACTGAGAGTTCTTTGCCACCACGTCCTCTCTTTGCACAGGCCCGCACTGGCCACCTTGTCCTGTCCCCCTAAGGCTCCCTGTCCCAGGCACTGGGCCTAGTTACCGTGGCAGGCCAGGAGCAGGTGGAGGACCACTGGGAAGGGCAGCAGTGTCTGGGGAGGGAGAGGTGGTGCCTTCCCCTGCTGTGTCCTGGCAGTGAGACTGGGAGGAGTTGGGGAGGAGGCAGCTCCCCCAGGGTAGAGAGCCTGTGGTCAGGGAACCAGCCTCTCAGCACAGGAGATGGGGTGGGGGGTGCAGCGCAGGCTTCAGCCTCCTACTGATAAATGGTGAGTGGACAAGAGGCAGCCAAGGCCACAAGAGCCCTTCATTACACACGCAGATGCCAGGGTTGATATTTCCCTAGAGGCTGGGGACGGCCTGTTCTGCTGTCCATCACCAGGGAAAGCTGCAAGCCAGGACCAGAACTTCAGGCCGGCAGGGTGGGCAGGCGCGCTGGCACGGGCAATGGCATGGTAGAGCCCAGGGAGCAAGGTTAGGGCTGCCCTGGGCAAGGGGCAGCTCAGCAAGTGGTGGCAGTGACCTTAGGGTCCTCTCGTTTGTCTATTTATTCAATCAATCAATCAACCAGCCAGTCAATTGATGTTTGAATGTGCCCATTATATGTGAGGATCAAGAGATAGTCTCATGCCTCCAAGACCTTGCCTGTACTGTATCTCCTACCTAGAAGACCTTCCTTTTCATTTTCTCTCCCTGGAAAACTCCTACTCATCCTTCATGACCCATCCTAAATGTCACCATCTGTGCAACCCTTTGCCAATTCCTCCAGGTGGACTTCTCCCCTGTTTTGTACATGTCTCTGTCCGAGCCATATGTGTCTACATGCTCTCCGTATGTGCGCAGCAGCCGTCTGTGCACATGTCCTGGACTCCTCACTAGGCTGCGCCCCCATCCTGGTAGTCCCAGCTCCTGCCCTGCCCCCACCAGTGCTGCAGAGAGAGTGAGTGCGGGGTGGGGCAGAGCCACCGAGGCAGGAACTACCAGGGGCAGTGCTGTATGGGGCATGGTTCCTAGGGCCATGGTGGCTGGAGTCATCCCTGGAGATACTTGCTTTCAGGACTTACGATGCTTTCATCCACAGAGTGATTGATCCATGATGTTCTCCTTTATTCAGACCCCAGTGACAACAAGGTCCCAGAGTGTGTGTTGTTAATCATATTACGGTGGGGCAGACTGAGGCCGGAGGTCACACAGCAGCATAATGGGTAGTTGAGGTAGACACCAGATCTCTTGTCGCTTTGCCAGATGTCCCTTCTCTGTTCTTCTCCCGTAAGTGGTTCATCCGAAATGACAGGGGATGTGGGGAGGGGAAGGGGGAGTGAAAGCATCAGTGAGGCTGGGCCTCCCCACAGGATTGGGGGTGCTTGCCTGGGGGCTTCAGTGTGTGTCCCAGGGACAGTGGGGGCAGCTGAGGCCTGAGCACCTGGCACCTCCTTCCTGGGCTGGCCTTGCTGCGGGAGTCAGCCTGGGGAGGGAAACTGCAGTGCCACCTCGGCCACAGAGAAAGCAGCCTAGGGGTCCAAACTCAAGTCCCGCCTCTCTCTACCCAGGGCACCACGGTGCGCATTATCACTGCCATCGACCAGGATAAAGGACGTCCCCGGGGGATTGGCTACACCATCGTTTCAGGTAAGGCAAAGACTGCCCCTGTGTCCTCCACCCAAGAAGCACCTCTGTAGGGGTCTTGGGCTCTGAGGGTCCAAGGAGAAGTCTGTGGGCATGTGGAACAGTGTATGAGACTGTCTCTAGGGACAGTCCTCACCAAATGACCAAAGAAGGGGACCAACTGGATGACGGAAGGAGGCCAAGGTGTCGGGGGGCTGCTCGGGTGGCACTGGGGGGTGGGAGTGTGTGCCGTGGTCCAAGATCTGAGGCCTCTGGGCACTTTGGGGCTCTAAGCCTGGGACTTTGGTGACTCCCATCTAACCTTCTGTGCTCTGGGTTTTTCTTTTTCTTTTTCTATTTAATGAAAATGTGGCAGTTTTGACATCATTTTAGAACAAATGGAGCAGCAGCTTCGGCTGATTTCATACTCTTTTCACATTTCCAACCATTGGGAATTCACGTTTCATCTGGAAAGTTGCAGGGGGAGGCATGTTAGCCCTCTCCTTCCCTACCCAGATCCTGTGGCTGAGCAGGCAAGCTGCTGACTGCAGGGATGGTTCCCTGACCCACGATCCCACCAAAGACTGACAAAACAGCAGCTCTGTTTGGCTGTCCAGGGCCGGGTGGTCTTGGGCAAGGTTGCTGGTGAGAGGTCCAGTAAGAGGCTGCCCCTCACCAGCACAGGCTCTGCTCTGCCCCCTGCTCAGCCCACGAGCTGGTAAAGGGTCACCTTGGTGCATCTGGGCAGTCCAGACCGATGGCCAAGAGGATGTCAGGCCACCAGGCCAGTTTCCACTCGTTGCCCCTCCCTACCACACCCCCAGGGAGAGGCATTGTTGCAGCATGTTCTCCCTAATGCTCAATAGACAGCAAGGCATAGTGATCAGAAATGTAGAGGACGGAGTCTCTTGAGCCAGATTGGTTTTGAGTGGGTTCCTATACCTCAGTTTGTCAACCATAAAATGGGTAGCTACCTCGAGGTGATTTAAGGGTCAGGTGAGGCTAGGTATGGTGGCTCACAGCTATAATCCCAGAACTTTGGGAGGCTGAGGTGGGAGAATCACTTGAGGCTGGGAGTTCAAGACCAGCCTGGGCAACACAGCAAGATCCCATATCTACATAAAATAAAATAATTACTGGGCAGAGATGCACCCGTAGTCCCAGCTACTTGGAAGGCTGAGGCAGGAGGATGGCTTGAGCCCCGGAATTTGAGGTTGCAGTGAGCTGTGACCACACCACTATACTCCAGCCTGAGTGACAGAGTAAGACCTTGTCTCAAAGAAAAAAGGAGGAGGGGTTAGATTATTAAATATAGGTAAAGAGCTTAATGTATGTAAAATACTTTGTAAGTATTAGCTAATATTACTGCTAACAGCTAATACTACCTTGGGAAACTAGGGATTAGCTGGTGGGAGGGAGACACCTCACGTCCTTGGCAATGCAGGGAATCAGGGGTATTGTGGGCTCCTGTGACCCGCAGCTGTTGGCATGACTATTATTGTGCCCCCAAGCCAGGGGCACCCCAGGACCCAGAGCAAATGCCAGCCCAGCCCCGGCAGTGAGTGTCAGCAGGAGCACACGTTTAGGCCTCCTTCCACCCCTCCCCCCATTTTCCCATTCTGGTGCCCAGTGCGGGACTCGGCATAGAGTAAACCTCAATATGTACTTGTGGAATGAATGAATGAATTATGAGTGAATGACACTCTAGGGTAGTGATTTCTCAAACTCCAGCATGCCCAAGAATCACCTGGGGCTCCTACCAAAAATGCAGAGTCCTTGGCCCCCACAGAGATTCTGGTTCTGCAGGTCTGGGATGGGGCCCAGGAATGGTCCCTTCTCACAGTGCCCTGTGCAGGTGGTCCTAGGGCAGGATGTGGGAAAGCCAGTCCTCAGAAGGAGGCCGTCCTGCAGGAGGGCAGGATGTCCTGGAAACAGAGGGCCCTTTCCAGGTGGGGCGGCGAGGAGAGGAGGCCCATCCTGGTGCTGACTGTCTTTAGGAATTTTGCAAGTTGGGACACAAAGCAGGTGCCTCCCAAGACAAGGGGCTTGTGCGGGGGAACTGAGGAAACACCAGGGAGTCCCCAGGGCGATGGAGTTAAGGCGCCGGGATAAAGTGGCAGTGGGAAGGGGACACAGGGCTGGGGGGAGGAGTGTCTCCTCATGTCCTCGCTGCCTCTGGGCTGGTTCCAGATACACCCCAGTCTGCAAGGGGCCAGCAGCTAGGACCTGACCCGACGACAGAAACTCCTGCAGTGAGGGGGCATCTGGGGACAGGTGCCCGCTGCACTTCGGAGGGGCATAGTCCCCTGGGCCAGGTTCCCAAGTGCAGACAGCAGAATGAGAAGGAGACCTAGGATGTGGAACCACAGGGAAGGGATGTGTGTGGAGGTGGGGACAGGAAGCAGAAACTTCTGGAAGGCCTGGGGCACTTGGCATAGCTTTATAGGATTCCCATTGCCAGCACAGATGTGCCTTGGGGGCTTTTAGAAAGGATGACAAATGGGTTTCCTCTCGCATGCCAACTTTGATTGATTGGCAATGGCTGCCTGAAGAGGAGCCTGGAGCCACACAGGCTCAGTGCAGTATTCAGCTGGTCGAGTCTGCTGTGGGTGTGGCAAGGGAGAGGGCGGCAGCTGCGCCAAGTGCTTGGCATCCTTGCTAAGTTAGCACCGGGACCACACCTACAGGGTGGCCCTTGATCATCCTCTGTCTACTGGGTGTTTGTCACCACCCCCGCCCGCCCAGACCCCTGTGGGATGAGGAGCAGCTGGAGGAAAGGGCAGTCCTTCCTTTCCTTTCCTACCCACCCTGACTGGCTCCACTGGGCGCCCTGCCCCATTCCCGCCCCCCTTTGCCCTGGCCCTGGCCTGGCATGGTCTCCCCGAGAGCCAGAGTCACTGGGTGCCTAAAGCAGGCAGATGGGCAGTAGGGTACAGTCCCAGGGGAGCAGGTAGACAGCGGGCCAGGATTTGGCCTCATCTCTACTTCCCTTGGCCAGTGTAGATGCTGCTGAAAAGAACATTATCTGCCAAGGGCCTGCCTCACACTCCTGCCCCTCTGGTGACATTTGGTTGCAGCTCTCCTGGGTGGCTCGGCCAGTGCCCATTTAGCATGAAGCAGGCAGGAGGGATGGCTCATGTGCCCTGTCACCCCGAGGGCATCTTCATGGCACAGGAGGGATGAGGCCAGAGGGGGTGTCTGCTGAGACCACAGGCTGGGCCGGCCGTCAGGGAGGAGAGTGCCTGACAGCACTCAAGCTGGCCCTGAGGGCCGCCGGGAGCCTGCCCCAGCCCTAGGTTCTCCTTTGAAAGGAACTGTTCTCCTTTGAAAGCAAGAACCGAGGTCCTCGAGGGGCCCCAGAGCCAGGTGAGGAGTCCTGAGGGCCACTGGTGTGGGTGACTCGAGTCTCCGGGCACCTCAGGAGCCTGGACTGTTGGTGGCTCTGTCTGCGTGTTGGCGAGGCCTGCCTGCCCCACACAGGTGGGCACAGGCCTGAGCCCGCAGGGGTCCGTGGCACAAGTTAACCTGCTCCGCTCCCCGAGGCCCCGTCCCCTCCGGGCTGTTTATCAGCCCCGCAGCTGTGGGGATTTATGTCTGCACACCAGCGCCTTCCCCATTACTAATGACCCCTCTGTTTTGCCAAGAACAAAGAGGCCTTCAGCCGTAAGTTATGGCTCCATTGCCATCAATTTGTTCTCAGCCCCTCGTGGCCAAACTGAGACTGGGGAATGACAAGTTCTTTCCCATAGAGGACCTGGCATGGGCCCCGTCTGCTCCCTCAGCCTGTGCCTGCCCTGCCACCCACCAGGGGCATCATTTCCTCCGGGCCTGGCCAAAACAAAACGCCAGCCCTGCAGTCTCAGCAGACACCCCTTCTGGCCTCATCCCTCCTCTGCCAGACAGAGACAGTCCTGCTTCAAGGGGCAGCCGTGCCCATCCCACCCCAGAGAACTGGACTTAGAGCTTGAAGTTACGCGTTTGAGGCCCAGCTCTGCCAGCAATGTTCCAAGCAAGATGTTTGACCTCGCTGCCCCGTGGTCCTCACCCATGGAACGGAGTTAATAATCCCCACGGTGGATAGGATGGTGACGGAGAGACTCTAAAGGGCCATCAAATGTTAAGGATTATTAATTACCAAGGAGTGAGCAGGACCCAGGGATCCTTGGGACTTGTTTGTTCATTTCCTCCTTTGTTCATTTGTGTACAGAGCGGAGGCTGAGAGAACAGGCTCTAGGGCGCTGTCCATGGTAGCGACCGCCCGCTGTTCTGGTCAGTACGGTCGCCCACGTGGCCACTGAGAGCACCTGAGATGTGGCTACTATGAATTGAGATGTGCTGTAAATATAACCCACAGGATCTTGAAGACTTAGTATGCAAAAAGAGATCATAAAATATCTCATTAATAGTCCTTTACATTGATGACGTGTTGAAATGATAGTATTTTGCATATACTGGGTTAAATACAATATGTTATTTAAATTAACGTCACCTTTTTCTTTTTTTGTAGCTACTAGAGAATTTTAAATTACACATGTGCTCACGTTCTGTTTCCCTGGACAGCGTGTTCTAGACGTAGACTGCCCTGGCTTAGCTTCTACCACCAACCGCTGGGTAACCTTCTAGGCATCCGTTTCCCGCCTGTAAAATGGAGATAGTGATGGCCAGTGCCTCACAGGATGCCGTGGGGAGTGAGCAGGCTAAAACAAGCAGGCACTGGAAGAGCACCTGGTTTTATAGCAAGTGCTCAATAAAGATGGGCTCTTACCACCCACCCACAGTTGACTGGGCCAGGAGCTGTGCTAATGTCCTGAGACATTAGCAGGTGGTGGTGACCGAGGCGCCATCTCGGCCTCAGGAACCTGCAGTTTGGTTGGAGACACTCACTCCTGTAAAGAGGCAGCTCTGATGCCCTGGTGGGACTCTGTGCCCAGGCAGCTCGGGACATGTTGAGGTTGACATGGAGTGATGGCTTCCTTGTGGGGAGAGGCATTAGGCTGTTCTCTCTACTTTTGTGTATGTTGAAAAATATCCATAATAAACGGTGAGAAAGAATCACATCACGGGGTGGGGAGACTCACCGAGGAGAGGTCACGGAAGCCAGGCAGTGCCTGAGAGTGGGAACTAGCAGGAAGAGAGGAGGGCAGGCGGGAGGAACAGCGCGTGCAGAGACCCGAGAGCAGGAGAGCGCAGCACCTTCATGCCACTGCAGTAGTTCCGTGCAGCAGAGCCCAGAGCACAAGGGAGGTCCTGGGGACATGAGGTCGCAGGAGGCAGGGCCAGGCCGGGTAGCATGTGGGAGGCCTGGCTCAGGGCAATGCCGGGACTTGGTCCTGAGAGCAGCGTGGAGAATGTCGTAGCGTCCAGCTGAGAGAGAGCGGCAGCCCCCACCAGCCAGCCACAATGGAGGAACAGAGCCAGACAGAGCCCAAGGAGCGCAAGCGGGCTGGGTTGGCAGGAGGTGCTGACGGGACGGTGCTGTAGGCCAGGGGGAGCTCTGTCCTCTATCCACACTGGAGAGGCCTCATGCCTTCTTGTGGCCCACACCCCTTTCCCATCTGCTGTATTCTGCAGCTCGGGAACATCCCTAGAGCAAGGAGAGGGGAACCCCGTTTACTGGGTGTCTGCCATGTGCCAGGCACAGGCTGGAAACAGGTCATCCTTTGAAACCATCTACGAGGGAGATAACATTGCTCCGCTTTGTAGACGGGAAAGCAAGGCTGAGAGAGTTGACATAGACTGGCAAATGGTAACAGCTGCCAAGTGGCAGAGCAGGAATTTGAACCCAAGTCTCTTGGGCCCCAGAACCGCCCAGTTTCCACGCCACCATAGTTCTTCTCAAAGTGCGGCCCCCAGACCAGCAGCATCAGTACCAACTGAAAATTACTAGAAATGCAAAGTTTTGCACCTGTTCCTAAACCTACTGAGTCAGAAACTCTGGGGGTGGCCCAGGGGGTGCTCCTGCTGCTGGGCTGGGACCACACTTTGAGAAGCTCTGGTCTAAAAGGGCATGTGCTCTTAACAATGGTGATATCACCCCCAAGGGGGTGAAACTTTATACTTGATGGGAACAAAAAATATCTTAGTCTTTTTATGTATAAAGCAGATTCCTGTTTTATCTATTGTCTTGAAATTTCATGTGGGGGGAGTTGAGCAATTAGGAAAAATGTCTCAAGTGGCTCCTGGGGCCGGGGTTGGGGGCAAGGTGGGCCAGAATGAAAAGAAGGTTGAGAAACACTGGTCTAGAATAAAGGACAGGTGAGAAGTAACAAGGCTGAAACTCTCACTCCAGCTTGAAAGGCAGTGGCCTCGTGACCAGGTCACACTGGGGGACCTGCCCAGGTATGTTAGCAAAAGACAAAACCTCCCCTTGCTTGTCTCCGGCTTTTGTTTTAATGCTACCAAGTGAGGAGCTTCCTGGAAAATACATCGAGGGCTGTGAGGGGAAGGCTCCGTGTGCGTGTGTGTGTGTGTGTGTGTGTGTGTGTGTTGACAGAGAGAATAATCAGATACAGTCAGGCTTGCACAACCCCCACATATGCCAATAACTGAACCAGGCCCCTGGCCATGGCCTGGTGGGGGACAGCTATCATAGAGACTATCATGCGAAACACATCAAAGCCCTTGTGATTAAGCCGCTTGGCATTTTTCTCCCCCTGAGAAGTGAAAACTCAGGAGAAGCAGAATTGCTTTGGAATCTGAATCATACACCACAGCCCCTGGCCTGGGGTGGCTTGGAAGCCCCAGACACTTTGGGGCATCAGAGGGAGTGGCCCACCTGGCTGGAGCCAAGGTGGCCAGGGAGGAGTGGAGGGCAGATCAGAGGGGTGGGGGGCCGGTTGCTAGAGGACATAGAAGGCAAAAGAAGTGGGTTCTTGAGTGCTGCTGGGGTGGGGGAAATGAACGTGAGTCCCTGGGAGAGTCAGCTCACAGGAGTTCTGGGTGGATTGGAGCAGGAAGCACTGGAATGAGGACACTCTGCTCACAGGCTATTGCTCAATCTAGCCTTGCCCAGGGGAGGTGTAGGGAGCCATCGTGGAGATGTGCAGGAGGGGAGACAGCAGACTCTGGTGATGGACTGAAAGTAGATGTTGCAGGACAAGGAGAAGACAAACTACCAACCTCTGAGTCTAGGTTTCTGGGGTTGAAGTGGTGGTCTAGGCAAAAAGGGCATATTCATAAGGAAAGCCAACCGGTTTACACATAGACCTGTGAATGCCGCCCTAGACCCACATCATCACATGTACCAGAACACCCCATCCCTCACCCATGGCAGACATCACTAAATGGTCCCAGCACACGGATGGACCTCCACACCTTTCTTACCTGCCCTCTGGTTGCCATTAGCAGTTGATGAGCATTCTTTCTCAAGCTGGAATGAACATGCCATCCAAGGTTTAGATTTGGCCCTTTTGCATCCTATAGCTCTCTTCTTTCAAGAAAATCTAGGGACAGAGCCTCTGGAGGGTTTTTTATTTAATTATACAAATACGCTGATATATTATTATATTTACAATTCTCTCCCTCTACCATACCAAAACAACAATATATCACACCAACACTCACGTCCTCTTGCCGGACCACAGGAGAGCCCACAATTCATCCTCCCCATCTTCCTCCCTCCTCTCTCCAGGGTGCGCTTCCCGCCAGCCAGCCTCTCTGCTGCCTGGCCCACCTTCGTGATAACCCAGCCTTTACTGCCATGCTCATGATTCCTTGTTCCTCCTCTCCCTTAATGAGGCCCGGTGTGCTCTTGGTCAGTAACAGTGCTGGCCCCTTGCTTCCTTCCCATAAATAACAGGGTCAGTGGACTTTTAAGAGGTTTCATGGGAGCACAGTCTGAGACTCTGCCACTCTGCGTCTCGTCTTCCCCACGCCCTCCCCGTGGGCAGGAGTCTCTGTCCCTTGCATGGGACGTATAGCCTCCTGGGCATCCACTGTATTCAGGACCTCCCCCTTCTTTGCAACTGAGTCCACTTCCCCAGCTGGGCAAGGAGTGGAGACTCAGCTCAGAGAGCCGCTCCTATTCAGACTGCCTGGGCTCCGGCAGGCTGAGTCAACCCACCCTTTGGGGGTTTGGGGAGGGTTCCAGTTTATGTCTGGAGGTTGTTTGGTGGTGGGGAGGGGGTTCTAGCCTGCTTCCCCATGTCAGCAGGCGTTTGTCTTTTTTCTTCCTTGGCTTTTTTCTGCTTTTTCCTCATCTCTAAGATAACTGCTTTGTATTGACTTCCAAGGGCTTTGAGATCTTTGGAGGAATATGAAATTAGCCAACATTTAGTTTGCATTCTCTTTCTCTCTTCACTTGGTCCATCTCCAGTACACAGAACTGATTTAAACATAATTCTTGGCTCACGATCGACATTGGGCCATGGTGGCTCTCTTCTGTTTGATTCTTAACTTTTAATAGTATTGTGGACACCCATGAACCGACCAGCCCACCAAAAGCTAGACGGTCACCCACACCTTCCATCTGCCCGTGTGTCCCTCTTCCGTCCCATCCTGGCCTCCCATCCCCCAGAACCACATCATTGAATCTTGCAATTTTTCATTCCTTTGCTTTTGGAAAATATCATAAATATGTGGATCACTTATTACTTGGATTTAATTGTCTTTGAACTCTATTTAAAGAAGTATCATAGTCTCCTAGGACTTGTGTTTTCTACTCACTATCATACATCCAAGATTCTTCCATGTTGTTTGGTGTAGGTATTGTTTGTTCACTTTTGCTGCTGTATATTATTCCATCGTGTGAAAACAGCACAGATTTATCTGTGTCACTGTCGGTGAGTGTATGAGTTGATTTTTCTTATTATAAACTGTGCTGCTGGGGTGAACACCTTGTACATGTCTCTCTGAGTGTGTGCGAGAGTTTGCCTTAGGCTACATACATCATCTCTCACCCTCACTATACCCCCAGAATGTGGCTGGCTAGGGCCATTTTACAGATGAGGAAGCTAAGACTCACAGAGTTCATGAAACATGCTTAGGGTCACACGGCACATGAGTGGTGGGCCCAGGATTCAAACCCAGACCTTCGTGCTTCTAAAACCACCCTTCTTTCTGCCACCATTTACTGTTCTGCCTGAGAAGCCAAGTAATTCATGTCAACCTACTGGTCTGCGTGCAGGACTGGAATATTAGGATTCATTCATTCAATCATTCATATGCTCACCCATTCATTCAGTTAACCGGTGGATGCAATGAAATGGCTACTGCATGCCCGGCTCCGTGCTAGACCCCTGGACCAAAGGCCACCGTCACCGCCCTCGTGGAGTTCACGTTCTAGTGGAGAGGAGGGATGACCAATAAATCGGCAAAGACAGTGTTTCCCAGCTGGGTTAAGCATCAGGAAGAAGATGCCGGGGTGAGGAGAAGGCGGCTGGGGTGAGGAGGCATTTAGGAAGGGGATTTGGGAAGGTGGGCTGGGGTGATTTCAGCTGCTTGCCGCAGCCTCCCAGGCTGTGGGCGCGGGAGGAGACCCCTGTCTCTCCCGTCTCAGAAAAGGTCTCCAATATCTCTTGGAGGCTTTGAACCTGCGCCGAGCCCCACTAAGCAGCTCAGATCCCCAGCTCCCTTTTTCATCTGACTCACTGGATGACTGCTTAGCTTTCAAGGCAGCCCCCAGCCGGGGCTAATCTGAAATAAAAGTTTTTATTTATCTAGCTTGATACCTGGTACAAGGTTAAATCATACAAGAGAAAAAGCAATAAAAGAGAAAGATTAAGCATAAGGCACCGTCTTAGGCATGCCCTTTTGCAATATGGTTACAAAGATATTAAGCCCGAAGTCACCCGCAACCCTGCAATGCTGTTCCCTTGTCCCTCAGAGCAGGAGGGAGGAGAGGATGGGGTGGGCGCCACAGGAGGGAGACCCCCTGGGGTGCCCTGCGGAGAGGGTAAGCAGCCAGATGGAGCTCTAGCTACTCAGCCCATCAGCCCTCTCCCACCCCCACGCAGCTCTGATTCATGACTTTCCAGGGGAACAAAAACATTGACATCTGCACCTACGTTCCTATCAGCGTATCCATAGCATCAGTATTTATTATGTGCACGGCACCCTGGGGACAGAGAGGGGGCGAGAAGCCTTAGTGACAGTCCCTTCCCAAGGTCAGCCCGGGCTCAAATCTCAGGTGACCTTGAGCGGGTTACTTCTATCTGTGCCTCAGTTTCCTCATCTGTAAAGTGGAAATGTTAATAGGGTTATTTTAAGGGTTACATGAGTTAATACAAGTAAAGCTCTCAAAACTGCCTCACATAGTCCTCCCTCAAGAAATGTTATCTATTATTATCAGTAGCATCAAAAAATTATAGTCTGATTGATGACAAACACGGGA
The DNA here is from genome assembly GCA_008086735.1 of Cheirogaleus medius. Taxonomy (NCBI): domain Eukaryota; kingdom Metazoa; phylum Chordata; class Mammalia; order Primates; family Cheirogaleidae; genus Cheirogaleus; species Cheirogaleus medius. The sequence continues at coordinate 43,747,737 of VBSM01003143.1, forward strand.
AAAACGATACCGAGGTTCCTTAGCGTGTAGATATTAACGGGCTCTCTAAAAATCCAGATTTCACTGGCTCGTGCCCCTTCTCCATGCCTGCATAACCCAAGACTTCAGCTCTCTGTAAAATCCCCACCGCATGCCACAGAGGCACCTGCAGGTGGGGAAGGAGGCAGTTCCCATATGCTTTCTAACTGCCAGGTCTTCTGCCCCTGACCCCTGCGGGTGTCCCCTGCACAAAGCCACCCACCAGGCCCCTACTGTAGCACCCCCCAGGGCCCCTGCAATGACCCAGCATCCTCTGGACGCTCCATGACCCTGGAGCCAGAATGTATTGAAATAGGGGAGCTCCTCGCCCTGCACAGGCTGCACTTGGGATCTGGGTCCCCCAGCACCGCTGCCTGGGCCCCTGCACACTGCGGGCCACCTCTCCCCCTCCAACTCACACAGCCTTTCCCTCTGTAGGACCAGACAGGGCCATGAGGACACCTTGCCACCCTCCCTGCCCATCTTTCCTAAGGAGCCCATGCTTTAAAGCAATTTTTAGAAAAAGAAAGGAAGGGAGTGAGGGAGGAGAGAAAGAAAGAAAAAGAGAAGAAACCTTTCGTTTAGCCAAAATGTCAGCCTACTGAAAGCCCACCCACCCGTTAAGCCCATGTCCAGTGCAGACCCCAGAGAGAAACACCCGCACAAGTAATTCATCATAGAAGCCTGAAGCATGGCATATATAATAAACACTTCGGGAGGTCAGGAAAGGCAGTCCTTGAAGGATGATTCGGTGAGACCCTGAGGAAGGGGGATGTCGCCAGCTACAGGGTAGGGTGCGAGCACACATTCGGGGACCTTCCTCTCCAGCCCCAACACACTCTTGTGGGTCGGGACTCACATTAGGAGAGCTTTGAATGCCAGGCCAAGGAGTAATACTAACATAGCAGTGATAGCTAACACTTCTTGGGTGCTTAGGAACAGATCTAAATGGTTTACCTGCATCCACTCTTTTAATCCTGCCAATAACCCCTTAAGCTGGCACTATTATTGTTAGCCCCATTTTACAGATGAGGAAGCTGAGGCCCAGTTGCCCAAGGTGGTGGTGGGTGGTAGAGCTGGGAATTGAACCCAGCAGGCTGGCTCCAGACCCGCTCTTCTCTACCACCTCCTACCCCGAGCACCTGCCCAGGCTGCCCCAGTTTGGGATCCCCAGCTCTCCCTCTGGACTTGGCCGGACTTCCTGTGCCCATCTGCAGCCTCTCTCTCTGCCTCTCTGTCAAGTGCTCTGAGTCAATTAACTCACAGCTCCCATTCAAATATTTGACCAATATCCTGGAAACAGAGATTTCAGAGGAGATATTTTCAGACATTGATTGAACTGAACAAACATTCTGGCACAGAATGAATTTATTGCTCAACATCTCATTCTGCCGGGCTGTGCTCCATCCCAGCCCCCCAGACGGCATTTCTTTCTGGAAGAGAGGTGGGGTGGGATCAGGCTGCCTCTGTTTTCCAGCTCCTTGGCCCTCCCACCCCATCTCGCCGTGGGTGCATGAGGGCTCCCTCACTCCGAAGGACCACATCAGCAAAGTGCTTTTGAGTCCCTGAAGGCAGAGGGTGTAGGACACTTCACAGCTACACTCAGCAGACCAAGGGTTACTTTAAAGGGGCTGATGACTAGTTTTCTTCATAATGACGACGGGAGTCCTAAATGTCAGCAAGAGCATTTTAGTTGAGACTTAAAGGAGCACTTTGGAAATGAGAATCTGAGGCTCTAGGATGCTTTTGGCCCTTTTTAGAAGTCTGTAGGGACAGGAAAGTTGCCTGGTAATGATTCAGCAGGTGCTTAGTGAGGTCTCACTGAGCCGGCTCCCACACTGGGTGGTCTTGGGGAGACAAAGCTATGCGGTGGACATCGGAAATGGGAAACCATGCCATCGGGAAGCTTGAGGACCTGCCTGTCCATCCACGTGGCATTTTCTGGGTGGCTGGTGCTGTCTGTAAGTCCTGGGGGAGATCAGAGGAGGCTGAGGGTGCTGAGGCTGGCTGAGGACAGTGGCTTCACCCCAAAGCTGGCTCCCTAGCCGTGAGATGATACTCCTGAGAGATGACATTCAGTGAAGCACAGGTGGGGCGTGAAATAACATCGAATCACACAATGAGACAGTTATTCCCTTCCTGATGCTCCTTCAGAATCTCTGTTCTGTCAGTTCTGTCCAGGAGAAAGTCCAGCTGGGCGCTCATGTCCTTGACACCTGTGGAGCCTTCAGTGGCCGAGCGGATGCAGCTAACCACACAGGCAAACCACATCCGCTCATTTTCCCCACGTGACAGTCACCCTCTGTGGATGGCCAATGAACTGACTCTCTGTTTGTGATGCTCTTAAATAGTTTCTTTCAGGACGATTTTTAAAGGAAAAAAAGTGAGTCAAATTAAAGAAAAATATTAAACAGATAATAATACAAGTTGCATACAAATATGGTAGGAATCTGGAGAGTGGCATCCAGATGACTGAAGATTGGGTAACCCTGATGTAGGAGTGGCCTTCCCCTGAGTGGCGTGGGTGACTTTCCTTCTGAGAATCACCTCAATACAGGCAAAGCACTCAGAACAGCTCCTGGCAGGGCACAGGTGCTCAGGAGTGCCAGCCCTGTGTTGGATAGGATGGTGGGTGTGAAGCCACCTTGGAAACAGGGCACTGGTGCTCAGGACGTGGTGTTCTTGGGACTAAGGGAGGGGTTGGTTAGGTAACAAGGACAGCATTCTACGCAGGAGGGACTGAGATGAACAAAGGCTTAGAGGGAGGACCAAAGGACATTTAAAAGGCAGTGGACAGGCCAACCAGGCTGCAGAAGAGGAAAGACGAAAGGTGATTTGAAGGGTCTTGAGGGCCAAGCTAAGGAGAGTGGATTGTTCCTTCCAGGGCACTTGTGGTTATAAGAATCCGAGAGCACTCCAGAAGCTCAGGGACAGGGGCTTTCTGTGAGGCTCAGGGTTCCCACAGGTGTCGAGAGCAGACCATCCTCAGAGTCGGGTCTTCTGGGACCAGGAGCTAGGACACCAAGCTTGAGCATGTTCTTCTTTCTTACAGCATCTGTGAGTTTCCTATGGTGGCCGTAGCAAACTACCACAAACTTAGTGGCTTAAAACAACAGAAATTTATCCTCTTACAGTTCTGGAGGCCAGAAGTCTGAAATGGGTCCTCCTGGGGCTAAAATCAAGGTGTTGCGGGGCTGGTTCCTTCTGGAGACTCCAGGAGAGAATCCCTTCCTCGCCTCTGCCAGCTTATGGTGGCTCCAGCATGTTTTGGCTTTGTGGCTGCATTGCTCCAGTCCCCTCTTCCCTAGTCACATTGCTTTCTCCTCTCTTGTAGTCAAGTCTCCTCCTGCCTCTCTCTTATGAGGACTTTATGATTACGTGTAAGGCCCACCCAGAAAATCCAGGAGAATCTCCCCGTCTCAAGATCTTTAACTGAATCACATCTGCCAAGCCCCTTTTGCCATGTAAGGTGACATTCAGAGGTTGCAGAATGTAGGACATGGATGTCTTTGGCCATGATCAGCCTACCACAGCCTCTCTGCCCTCTCTGAGCACTTGCCCCTCTCCACTGCCTCCCTCGTGGTCTCACCTGGCGCACAATGGCCAGGCTGCCCCCTCTTCATCACGGTTGCTCTTGCAACGTCTTTCAGGTGCTGTCTCGGCTGCCAGCCATCGCTATGTTCCAGCTCTCCCATTCCAGGTTTCCTAGAGGGGTCAGATTGGCCAGCTCGTCAACACAAGAGTGTCCACAGGTGTGGGGAGCTGGCAGCCTGAGACGGTGTCAGCTGAGCAGCTAGTGCAGGACGGGGCAGTAGGGCCGTGAGTGGGGCAGGCTCCAAATACAGCTGGTGCACTTTTAAAGACAGACAGGCCAATGGGACAGAACAGAGCTCTTAGAACCAGAGTCATGGATAAATATGGGGACTTGTTATATGACAAAAGTGGCACCACAAATCACTGGGGAAAGGATGACTTGTTTAGTAGCTGGTGCTGGGAAAACTAGCTCACTATGTGGAAAACAAAAATAAAGCAAGGTCCCTACCAGGCACCATATCCAAGGTGGACTCCGGATGGATTAAAGACCTAAATGTAAAAGGTAAAATATAAAGCTCATAAAAGGAAACGTGGGGGTATATCTTTGTGACCTTGTAGTAGGAAAGGACTTTTTAGTACCCAAAGAGAACATGCTATAGAAGAAAAATTGATCTACATCAAAGGAGTTCCAACTCAGTAGGAATATATAGACAAAGTTAACAACAAATGACATATAGGGAGAGTTTTGCACCAGTTAAAACCAGCAAGTGACTAATAGCTAGAATATGTAAGGAATTCCTGCATATCAACAGGGAAAAGTTAGGAAATCCTATAGAAAAAGGCAAAGGATAGTCATAGAATGGGAAACCCTGATGACTTAGGTGTAAGTAGAGATGCTGAAACTGACTAGAAATCGGAGAAATGCACATGGTGTCTACAGTGACCAACATCTTCACATCCCACATCGGCACATGAGCCAGATCCTCCCTCTGCCTGTTTTTTTTTGTATGGCCTGTGAGCTAAGAATGGGTTTTAAAGGTGAGTAGTTTTGCAGTTGATCTGAGGTTAGTAGGCACTATATGTGAACTCCAGTTAAGCGAAATGTTATCTCCCACCACAAAAATTCCATTCTTCTCAGTAGACCTGTATTATAAAACATTGTGCTAGGGGCCAGGCCTGGTGGCTCACGCCTGTAATCCCAGCACTTTGGAAGGCCCAGGTGGGAGGATCATTTGAGGCCAGGAGTCTGAGGCTGCAGTGAGCTAGGATTGTACCAGTGCACTCCAGCCCAGGCAAAAGAATGAGACCCTGCTCAATTATTATTGCATTTTGAATTCATCAAAATTTTTTGTGGAAATTTGTTTTCTTTCTTGTTAAAGAAATACCAACATAATATCTTCGATTTTGCCTCTTGGCCTGCAAAGTCTAAAATACTTGCTATGGCCTTTTCCAGAGAAAGTTTGGGAACCCCCACACTAACGAATACTCTCCATCAGTTAGAAGCCACACGCTATTCGGTTGAATCATATAAAATCACCATTTTTTCCTGAGGGACTTCTGGTAGGTCAGAAATGGTTGAGTGTCAGCGATTTCATATGGTTCAACTCAATAGATATACATACAGCAAAATAGATAAATATTCAAAACCTAGTTTTGAGGGTTTATAAAAGAAATAGAAAGGGTTAACATAATACCATTTCTGTAAGATAAAAGAAGCAAGAAAGCGACAGCAGCAGCAGATATTTAGTGAGAATATGTTCATATTTGGAGACACAGTGAAGCACTGGACTTGGTACTCTTCTTGGAGAAGAGAGTGGGTAGGATGGGGGTGAAGACGAAGCCCAACCGTGATGGCGTTTACTAATAGTTACTGGGTAATGGCCATGCGCCTGCCACTGCCCTAAGCAGCTCACATGTGTTAACTCATTTACTCCTCACAGTGCCCTGGAGAGGAAGGTGCTATCGCTGCGCACACTTTGTAGATGCCCAGAGAGGCTACATGACTTGCCCAAGGCTACTCGGCTTGTAAATGTCAAAGCCAGGATTTGGACCCTGGCAGTTTGGACTCCAGTCTTGGAGATCAAATCTGAGGTCCAGTGATGTAGGTGTAGTTCAAGGGGTGAAGGTAGACCCGACATATCTGGAAAAGCTAACTTCCCTTTTACCTAAATCCTGCACCCCACCCCTGCCCACACCAGGCCCAGGAAGTCCCTCGTGTTTCTTTCTCATCTTGCTGCTCCAGGATCCAGAGCACCTGTCTCAGCCTCTGACTGTCCATAGACAGAGGATCCAAAGAGTGAGGAGGTGTGGACCCAACCTGGAGTGATGGGGTGCGTCACCCACAGAACAAAATGACTGACCAGACGCTCCCTGAGAAATGGCTCTGGCATTAGCATACTGAGATGTCAGCTAAGGGCTTTGGATCAGATAGGTCCAAGTTCAAATCCTGGCTTTGAGTTCAACTGTTGGTGGGACCTTGACAAATCTCTTCTGTAAATAGAGATGAAAATACCTACCTCAAAGAGGGGCAGTGCCTAGCACAGTGCCTGGCATATAGAAAGTGCTCGGTAAGTTACTACTGATCATGAGTTCGCTGACATCACCCAGGGGAAGTGACGGCCTTTCATTGCACATTCTTAAAAGAAGGGCTCTTGGGAGGGTCAGGGAAGAGCCTGTGCCATTCTGTTTACGTAATTAGTCTGCCTGTTCCCCCCTTACCCATCTTACTATATCCTTCCCCTCTTTTAAAACTCATCACACTCACCTCCTCCAGGGAGCTTTCCCTGACAACAACTTGTATCATCTGCTTAGCTGACGGGAGCAGGTTGCTCGCCCCCATTCCTTCCCTAATGGAGAGGTTTATGCCCACCCATCAGCTCAGTTTCCATTTTCTCTCTGAGCCACTATCCCCGGACCCCATGCCCAGGACAATGTCACCTCTGGCATGGCTGCCTGCTTGGCTTGGGGCTTCACAAGCATTTGTCTCCTTTGCCTCATTCTCTTGACCGCTGACTCCCTGGGAATCCACGGGTCCCCAAGCCCCTGGGACAGGAGCTGCTGACCCCTGCAGCCCTGTGCAGGTCCCAGACACACCAGCTTCACAACCCAGAGAGAAGCCGTTCTTTCCGGAGGGACTTCTGTTCATGTGGGCCTGGGCACCCGCCGGGACCTTCCCCTAAGTTATCCATCCTCGGAGACAATGATCCGAGGGGGTGTGTCCTGTCTGGGATTGCCCGGGTTGTGCGTGGCACAGCAAGCAGTTGGCACCAAACCACCTGCACCCACACCCAGGGCCTTTCTGCCACACCCCAGCCGCTGCTAAGCTCAGAGGTTACCCTATGACTCCCATGTTTCTACCATGAAATCTTTCTCTTCCCCTAGTTCTCCAGGGAAACTGAAGCCCACACCAACCGACTTTCCTCCACGGCCATGTGACTCAGAACCACTAATTGGGGCTTCGCTCTGGGTAGCCCACTCTGTGATTAGCACGGATTTTCCCTGACACCAAGGGTGGTGCCTTTGGCCTGGCTCTGCTCAGAGAAGAGGGTCTGCCCTAGGGTGAGAGTGAAAAACAGAAAGTCCCCGGGACCCCACTTCTTTTGCAGCCATAATGGTAATAGGATGTTGTGGGATCCCACACAAGGTTGTCTCTCCCCCTCAAGGCCCTCTATAGAGATTGCATCTTCTGCTCACAACAAGCACTATTGGTGCCCCCATTTCACAGATGAGGAAACTGAGTCTCAGAAAGATTAGATAACATTTAGGGTCATGCTAGGCCAAGAAGTGGCAGACCCAGGATTCAAACCCAGGTCTGCATGAGTCTGAAGTCCATATGCTTTCCACGGGACCACCCTGCTTCATTGGATCATCATGACAACTCTGTCTAGGTCAGCCCCTGGGACATGGGCCATTTTACAGATGGGTAAACTGAGGCTCAGGGAGGTCATGTGGTTGGTGAAGTGGTAGGTGCCGGACTGGCTCGTGGTCCAGTCTTTATTGTGTCCAGTGTGCATAGACCTTCCCCATCCATACCGGGACCCCTTCCTGTCCAGTCGGGGCAGCCGGAGGGTGATGAGGAGAAGAGATGAGGCTAGGGTTGTCTGGGTTGATGTGAGAAGCAGAAGGGAGGCCTCGTTGGATGGGTCACGAAGGGCCAAGTTGCAGGAAGTGCTGGGAGTGAGGCGGCCCTGCTGGGCAGGAGGCCACACGTGGCATCTTACAAGAGTGAAGTGATGAACTGGCACTTCACAGTGCGCTCGCCCTGCCCACCCCACGGCCTGCCTCCCAGCCCGGCGCCCCACCTCCCTGCCGCCCGGCGCTCCCTCCCTCCCAGGTTGGGGACATCCGGCCGTTGAGGTCAGGTCTTTGTTTGAAGGACGGATAATTAATCCCACAAAGTAATCCCCAGCACACTCTGGCAGATTGATGGAGCTCGCCTCTGTCCCAGGAACTCTGCCTCATCATCTTTCATTTCCCAGGCAAAGCGAGTGACTTGTTATATCATAGGCCCCACGCCAATAGGAATTTCATTTAGGGGAGTTCTCCAGGTGGCGGGAGATTGATAACCCAGGCCTGGGCAAGAACCCACAGCAGTCCTAGGCCTGCGGGGAGGGGCGCAGGGCAGGCACCATTGGCCTTCTCGTTCCCCTTGTGGGGCTCCATCTTTCTCCCAGCACGGGGGCCCTGTTTCATGGGGCCTCACCTGTCCCAGGCCACAGGGACTCAGATATCATCCATTCCAACCCTCCCAAGCCCCAGATGAGAAAACAGGCCCAGAGCACGGAGGCGAGACTTGCTTCCCAGGCTGGCTTTCGGATACTCTACCCCAACCGTCCCCACCTACTCTGCCCTGAAGCTGCCATAGGTATAAGAAGCTGTCAGGGGCCATTGCAGGTGGTCCCTTGGAGCCTGCCTCCTGGGGGGTGGGAGTAGGGGAGTGGGGTGGGCAGGGCCTGGCAGTTCACCCACCAAGCAGTGAGAAAGGAGGGGTGTGGCCCTGGGGCCAGGGTAGTTGCTTCTGGTCTATTGGCTCTGTCTGTAGCTTTCTGGGCAGTTTGGGGAGGCTATCATTGTCCCCTTTTGTCACACAAGGAGTTGGGCTCATTTGCTTATTCATAAATATTTATCAGGCACCACTCATGTACCCACTGCTGGGGATATGGCCATGAGCAAGACAGACAAAGCCACTGCCCTCAGAGATTCTCTTCTGACACACCACACTGCATCCACGCTCCTGTCCCTCCCCACCCTCAAAGAGCAGGGCGGGCCCAGGCCGTGGGCACCCGGGAGGGGAAGGGAGGGCCTAGTCCCAGCACCGAGGGTGGGGGTCGGCGTGGCAGCGTGCAGACACACAGCAGCACCACCCTTGCCAACTTGGCAGCCCCTTGCCAGCAGGGACTGAGCATGGTGGGGCTGGCTGCATCCTGAGGCTCACACCCGGCCCTCGGTAATGAAAACCATAAGTTATCTTCCTACGGAGAGCCTGCTCAGGGGCTGCCGAAGCTGGCATTGCTTGGGGCTTAGTGCTGGGAGGGAGAGTGGGTGCATCTGGGCAGAGGTTTGTGCGGGGGGGCTGGAGATCAAAGCCTGCCCTCCTTTCTGGCCTAGGCTGAGGGCAGCGTTGGAGCTCTGAGGCCCTGCTTGGTGCCGGGGACCGTGCCAGGAGCTTCCTCCACAAGCACAGAGCTTACTTCCTCTTTTCCATGGGCCCCAAGAGTCTCGAGCTGGCACAACACCCCAAAAAATGCCATCTGTCTCCAGCAGGGTCCTTTGCTCCCCCTCCCCCTCTAGGAGTGTCTATTCCCAGAGCTTGGCGTGGGGATGCTACAGGGTGTCCACCGCGCTGGGTGCTTCCCAGAGAAATTGCCTTGCTGCCCAGAGACTAGCGTCTGTAGCCCAGGCCAGCTGATGGGGACAGAGGCAGGGCCGGGAGCCCCTGTAATTGAGAAGGACACCAGCCCACGCATCCTGAGGGTGGCCCAGTGGGAAAGATTCTGAACTCTGTCCTGTGACTTCTCCTTTTCCAAAAAGTGACCCAAGTCTTTGCAAAGAACTTGGTTGCTGAGCCACCTCCTCTCTGGCCAAAAAGGCAAGGACACCTCTCTTTTTCCTGCGTCTCGCTTGCTCAGCAGAAGTTCCTGCCTGTGTGAGCCAGGGGACGGGAGCATCTTGGGACAGCCCTGCCTCTCTGGCTGGGTCCATTCATCAAGCATTCTCTGAACGCCTACTTGGTGCAGGGCCCTGGGCCAGGGGCTGGGGACATAACGTGACATCTGGGGCCGAGGCTCCAGCTGAGAGGATGAGGGCAGTTCTGGAGGCTGCTGGGATGAAATGGCCACCCCTCCCCACCCAGCCCAGGAGCCCTGGCCCTCCGAGGAGAAACAGGGCCAAGTTCACGGGCAAATGTGTGATATTAAATATTCCACAAAGTACAGAAACTGTTATAGCACACCCCTGTGTATTCACCACCCTGGTGACATTTGTTGACATTTTGCTACATTTGCTTTCAATCTTTTTTGCTCTTCTTTTTGTTATTGTTTAAGGAATGAAACATTGCAGATATTGTTAAAGATTCCGTTTCTTTCCAAATTCAGTGATCTCAGAGGCCTGGTCGCTGAGGACTGAGTAAAAAGGCCTCTGATCCTGATGTTGGCTTCAAAAATGGGGTCCCTGATTTGAATATGGACTGTGTCTTAGGTGTCACTGAGGAATCCTTTGTTTTGTTGAGTGTGATTGGCATGTTTGGTTGCATTTTTAAAAGTCCCTATGAGAGATGTATACAGTATTTAGAGATAAACTGGAAATTTGCCCTGATAATACCATAAAAAATTGGTGGTGAGGATTTTAAAATAAATACGATTGGCAGAATTTTGATGATTGTTGAATCTGCGTGATGGGTACATAGAGCTTCATTGTACTCTTGTCTCTACGTTTGTGTATATTTGAAATTTTCCATAGTAAAAAGTTCTCTTAGAAGTGTGGTCCCCAAAGTTTCCCAAGAGTGGTCTGAGATCCATATCTGACCTGTGGCCTGGACAGGCCCCCAGACTGGAGCCAGACTTGAGGTCAACCCGTCTGGTGTCAGATCTGCTTCTAACGTGCGGTGTATTGTTGGCCAAGTTACTCCTCATCTCTGATCCTCATTTCTCCAGGGGTAGAAAGAAAAGTTTGAACATGATAGGCTCTAAGCACCTTGCCACTTTCCATCTCTGGCACTTGACAGTCTAACTTGTATTGCTCAGAGACCCCGCAGGAGGGAAGCTGTGGGAACAGCTCCTTTTGTGCCTTCAATTTCTTCAGTGGGTTTTCCAGACCAGCAGCTTCTGGAGATAGCCTTTGCAAAGAGGATTCTGTGGCCAGAAAAGTTGGAAAGACACTGCATCACAATGTCCTTGTCCTGGCAAGTCACAATGTTCCTTAGCACATTAAAGGCTGTGACAAATCCTGCAGCAAAGATACAAGTTCAGCATCTCCCAAATTTATCTGACCACGGAACTTTTTAAAAGTTGGCCTTACCTGTACCCCATGGCATCAGGGTTGCTGGGGAAACCCTGGCCTTCTTGTCTTCAGACTGAGGGCTTTTGCCCCATAGGACAAATTTGTCATCTTTTCTTGTGAACCTGATGATTCTGACTCATTTTGAGTAGAGCATAGGATTTTTTATATTTTCCACATTGTTGGGTGGGTTTGTGCTAAACTAAATCTGTAGATTTTTCCCTCAGTCATTTCCCTGACCAGAAACATCTGCTTTGATGTTATACTCTGAGTCATTGACCAGATGCTGGAAAACCCTGCGACATCAGGAAAGTGGGCCTGGCACAATCTGTGGCCTTCCCGGTGGAGCCTTCTAGAAGCAGAGTTTCTTGAGAGGAGTAGGAGAAAGAACACAGACTTTGGTATTAAAGGCCATGGGTTCAAATCTCAGCTCAACCACTTATAAGCCTTACGACTTGGGACAAGTTGTTTGACCTCTCTCCTCAGTTTACTAATTAACACCTTTCGTACCGCATAGAAATCTCTAAGACATACGCCAGGGACCGCACGTTTTTGGGCAAACTGCACGTTATTTAAATCATCATAACTACAGTGAAAAACAGGAAAACTCGTGAGCGGTCCTTAAGGTGTTAACAAGGTTGTGAGGTTTAAAAGCAGTATGTTATGTGTTGAGTGCCAAGTTTATTTCCTTCTCCAAAAGAATTTATAACAACAGCTAATATTTATTGAGCACTTATTATGTGCTGGACACTGGGCTGAATTAAATAGATGCATTACCTTTAATCCTCACATCAGCTCTATGAGATAAGAATTAGCGCTTTCTTTTATAGTCAAGGAAACTAACGCCCAGAGAGGGCAGGTGACTTGTCCACAGCCACACACCTGTGAGGAGTGATACTGAGATTTGAACCCTGGTCCTAGCCACTGCCACATCTACCCCTTTCAAAAAGATCAGATGCAGATACAGACGTGTGGATCCCTGGCCTGCCTGGTTAGTTTCTTGGTCCTGGGGAGATTAGATAACGCAGTATCAGAGCCTGTGCACTGCTAGACTGCCGTGGCATCTTAAAACTGAAAAAGTCCTGGGACCTCCTGGTTCCCTGAGGCCCCTGACCACTAACTCCATCCCTTGGGGCCCCCTTTGGGGTCAGGGGGACACCAAGTGTGCTGGACTCAGCCCCTACTCATCCATTTCAGCCAGGCAGCTAGCCGTATTTTTGGCTCTTTTACATACTGGAATTCTGTGTGAGATTTCGTCTGATAAAAGGCTCTACTACTAAAACAAAGACATTTGAAACCGCTGCCTTAGAAAGGCCCCCTCTTTTTTAAACAGGGGAGAACCCTGAGGTCCAGAGAAGTTAAATGACTTGCCCAGGGTCACCACTGTCCTCTGAGCCCCAGGCAGAGCTCTGTCTTCTCTTCGGGCCTCAGAGCAGGAGCCAGGCTGAGGGGGGCTCCGCAGCCCCCAGGGAGCCCCTCAAGGTCAGTCGTCGGGCCGGCTCTGCCAGCTGGTGGCCAGTTTCTATGAAGATAACTGTGTCTGAGGCTGGCTCCCTGAACCTCGTCCGACCACATCTATTTCTGGGCTGCGGAGCCCTGACGGAGCACAATTTGATTCATAAATTACCCAGCTCAAGGTGTGTGTGATGGGCTCTCCTTCCAGAGACTTGAAAGTCATCCACTCCGGAACTCGCAGCACTTGGGGCGGGAGGGGGCGGCTGCGGGGCTGTTGGGATCCACACTCCCGGAGGAGAAGTGCGGGAAGTCAGGGAGGGCCCAGCAAAGCGGGGGAGCTGCTCTGTGCCAGTTCTGTCCTCCCAGCACCCCGGGAGGCATCGTCTATTGTCATCCTGATTTGGCAGGTGAGGACACTGAGACTCGGACGTGGTGGAGCTAGGAATTCAGAGCCCTCTGTTGCCAGAGCTGCTTCCACATGGTCACAGTGATGGAGAGACAATGGACTGAACAAATGGCACGTAGAGGAAGAGATTGGACCCTGGGGAAGAGGATTTGAAGGGGAGGTTCAGGGGCACCGAGCCTCCGTGTCCCACAAACTCCAATGTGCACCTGGGACCGGCACTGCACCCAGCCAGCCCAGCTTTGCCTGTCTTTCCTCTCTAACCTCCCCAGTTCCAGGCATTGCATGGTCTCACCTGCCCCAGGCACCTGGGTCACCATCCTTGACACATCCTGACATAGGCTCAGCACTTTACAGTTTGTAAAGCATTTTCAGATCCTTTATCTCAATGAGTCTCCAAACAGCGCTGTGAGCAGGGAAGATATTCTCACCTCCTATAAGGAAACCGAGACTCAGCACACCCACAAGCCCAAAGCCAGGAATCCAGTCCCCTGACTGCATGTCCAGGCCTCAGGAGTCCTGTAGTCGGTTCTTTATACGTGTACTTTGTCCTCCAGCTGGAGGTGACCAGGCTTCCCATCAAAGGGTGGGCTCCGAGGGGAGGGGGGATTACCCACCCCACCCCCACCCCCACCCTGTGCCCAGTACAGAGAGACCCAGTGGTGTGGTAGGTGGTCTGTGGTGCCCCCACTCCCCGGGTAGCCCTGTCCCTGGGGCTGTCTTTCCCATGTCCCATTGCCGGATCAGCAGCGAGGTGGCAGAGGAGCGGATAACGGGAGGGGGTGGCAGCACCACCAAGGTGACAGGCAGCGCATACCCCCCTTCGTGCCTTTTCTCCTTGGGTGTCTGATCACTGTCCTCTTTGTTTTCTTAAGTGTCTCCCCTCCCCCCCCACAAGGCCTTTCAGATCATCAAATATCAGACGCTGCTTATGTGAGGACCGAGATGGCTTTATCGGGCCGTAAATCTCCCTGAGCCCTGACCTCTCTTGAGTGCCAAACCTCGGGTGAGTTATGTGGGCCGTGCCCAGCGGCGGGCAGAACAGACCGCCCTCTGGGAGCACAGGCTGGGGGACCCAGCGTGCCTCGGCCTCACCCTTGGCCCAGTTGAGAGGAGGCTTGAGTGTTTGGGCCCAGCTGCCCCAGGCCCGGGAGGTAACCGCATGAGCAGGCCAGGGAGCAGGTGGGGCCCAGAGGCACCTGCAGCCCTCCACTCTCCTTCTCACCCTGCTCATCTCCTGGCCAGTCCCTGGCCCTCAGGGCGAGGGAGCACCAGTCCCACACGGGCGAGACCAAGCCTATGGCAGCCATGAGGGCTGTTTGAGACCCAGAAGACTCAGGTTCTAATCCCAATAGGGTCACTAAGTAGCCATGTGTCCTTGGACGTGTAACTTCACTTGACTGAGCCTCAGTTTCCTCATCTGATAAATGGGGTAGCAGTGCTGGCCCCACAGGGCATTTGAGGACCCACTGAGATTGTGCATGTGAACAGACATGCAAAGTGCTTTGTCAACAGGCAGAAACACACCTCTTTCCCATCTCTCAGGAGCAGGCTGGCGTGTGGACCAAGCCTGTAGGCTCTGGAGGCACACAGCCTGGCTTTGAATCCTGGTTCTGCCACCTACCAGCAGTGTGACTTCAGGCAAATCATTTACTCTCTCTGTGCCTCAGTTTTCTTACCTGTAAAATGGGCACAACAATAATAATGGGAATAATAATGATGACGATGGTGATGATGGCCTCCACATGGAGTGGCCATAAAGAACAACATGTAAAGCATGCAGAAAACCCTGCCTGGCATGCAGTGGGCCCGCAGTAAACGTTGCTCTCATTATTGCTCTTTTTCTTACTACCAACACCCAGCCTGCGCCCTAATCACCAACAGGCCTTCCCGCCGCTGGCCTGCCTTTTCCAGACTCCTCACTGCTGTAAGACAGAAATCCAAACTGCTTGCCTGGCGGTAGAAGCTCCCACCTCCTGGCATCAGCTGCTCCTGCCATCGCTTCCTGTGAACCGCCCGCCCTCCTACTGGCCCCCCACCTGGGAAGCGATGGTCCCACCTCCACCGTCTAGTTCATGCTGGTCTCCCGGCAGGAATGCCCCCTTTCTCCATGCTTACCGCAGCCCTGCCCTCCGAGGCCCAGATGAAGGAGCCCCTCCTCCACCAGCCCCACTGCAGGAATCTTCCGGGCCTGGTGAGCTGCCCTCAGCAGGGTTAGGCCCCTTTGTGGCACAGGTCCTGTTTCCGCATCTACACTGGACAAGCTTGAGGGCAGAGACCTCACCTCTCTAGTGCCTTCCTTGCAAATGCCTCTGTGAGCAAATAACCTTCCTTCACCCCCCACTGATGCAGCAATGACCACGGCAGGGAAGGTCCCTGCTCTCAGGGAGAGTAAATTCAGTGAAATGTTGTGAGTAATGGTGGTAACCCACACAGAGGAAGACTTGCCCGTCACAGTGAGTCAGTGTACAAATCAGCCTGCATCTGGCACCAGCTTGGAACACAGAGACACACATTGTCAAACACTTCGGATGTTTTGTGGTAAAATATACATAATATAAAATTTACTATTTTAAAGTGTACAACTGAGTGGTGGTAATTGCATTCACAGTGTTGTGCAACCATTGCCACTATGTAGTTGCAGAACTTCGGGGATTATTTTTTAAAGGAACTTATATTGACCTTTTTTTAAAAAAAAAAAACCAAAAACAAATGTAATTCAAACAAATCCAGAAGGGAAAAGCTGAAGTGTCTATAGACCAATGGTTCTCAACCGGGGCGATTTTCCCTCCAGGGCACATTTGGTAATGTCTGGAAATTTTTTGCTTTGACGTGTGGGGGACATTGCTGCTGGTATCTGGTGGGCAGAGGCCGGGACTCTGCTAAACACCCTGGGCAGCACAGGACGGGCCTCCGCAGCAAAGACGTGTCCAGCCCCAAATGTCAGCAGTGCTGAGGATGAGAAACCATCCTGGCATTATCACTCAGATAATCTTGGGTAACATTTTGTTAACATTTCATTCCTTTTCCTATGCATATATTTTTTTAACAACAACAAAAAAATCTTATAGAACTATGCTGTTTTGTGACTCCTTTTTTAAAAACATGTCGTAAGCACATCTGTTTTTTCAAGTCACTAACTTCTCTTCTGCAACTTTGTAGTGGCTGGCTGAATTTCCATATCGTAACGTATTTAACTAATCCCTTACTATTGGACATTTAGGTTGTCCCCAGTTTTCCTTAATTGAATGACACCGTGGTGAACATACTGGTGGCTGCATTTGTGGGCACATCCGTGTTTATTCCCTTTGAATAAATTCCCCCAGTTGCAGAGAAAAGGTTTTTCAAGAAAGGGAGAGATTGTGATTCCATCTGTAGTCCCTGGTAATGTCTTGCTGGTCGCCGGTAAAGAGTCTTCAGAGGCCCAGGGCCGTCTTTAGGGCTTTCCATTTCACAGGGAGCCCTGCACTGTGCACTGCTGGGGGTGGGAGGGGTGTGGCCTGACCCTTGGCAATCCCAACATCATAGGTTTGACTATCCTTGGCTACTCAAGGTAATGTTTCATAAATTGGAGTCAGTTATTAGCAAATTAATCAGAGTCCAGTTTGTAGTCTTATTAGGAGAGGTAATCATGTGTTGGTTTAAGTGAGCTTAATAAAAACCGTCACTGTGTGAAGTGCCTGTACGACAAGCAGACTGCACCCACTCGAGGGCCTGAAGGTTGTCCTGCCCTGGCTGGACAGTAATAACTGTAATTAACGAAGATGGCTCCGCTCAAACAAACATATCACTACGGCTGCACCAGGAGGGTGTTATAGCCCCAGCTGGACCTGCTAATTGGCCAATCCCTCCTCGTGGGCCCTGGTACAGTTGTGATGTTCTATGGTGTGTGACATTGGGAGTCACCCCATTATCAGCTGCTCTGTAGCTTTCTGCACTAGCCTCAGAATGGCCCTCTGACATTCCTGCTTCAGCCCACCTATTCATTCAGAAAACATTTATTGATCACCTACTGTGTATTTGCTGGGCACTTGGGGAAACCCAGTCCCCACCCTCCTGGGGCTTGCATTCTAGAGGAGGAACAGTGAGAAACACATAAACAGATGAAAAGAGACCTTCAGAAAGAAGTGCTTTGAAAGAAATGAAAGCAGATATGGGAGGGAGTGTGACAGGTGAGGGTGGGAAGGTGGGGTGGTTGGGGAGGGCTCCTCTGTGGAGTGACATTTGAGCTAAGGCCCGAATGCAGGCGAGGCACCTAGCAAAGATCTGCAGGGAAGAGGGTACCAGGCAGCTTGGGGAAAGCTTTGTGGAGGAGGTCAGCTCCCCCGGCCCCCCGCCCCCCCGCCCCAGGGTCTTCAGGTGGGCAGCAAGCTCTCAGCCTGTCCCCTCCCCTGGTTGAAAGCTGCGGTAACCCACACCGCTGGTTGCCATATGTTGATCGTGGAGCTGTTGAATGCAGCCAGCCCAGATGCCACCCAGGATGCAGGCCCCCTTTTGTCAGCAGGCAGCTAAGTAGCAATTTTTAATTCATAAGATATCTTGCCCAGAGCCCATATCTCATACTGACTCCCAAGTTTCATCAGACGGTGATGCAGTTCTGTACCCATCAGAATGATGTGGCTCTGCTGGCTGCTGACGGGCCTGCAGGCCAGCCTGCCCCAGGGGCCCAGGTGGCTTAGTCCAATCACACGTAACTGTTTAATGGGCTATACCTGGCAGTGGAGACAGGAACTTGTGGGGGAAGTGTACTCTGGGTGGGACATGGACTCTTTAGCTTAACTCATTGCTCCACCCCTCACTGCCTAGATGACCCACTGTAGGTTATCTTTAACCTCTCTGTGCCTTAGTTTCCTCATCTGTAAAAGGAGGGTAGTCTGCGAGTCTGCCTGTCTCATAGGGGTTTGTGGGGACTGAGAAACATATGCACGCAAACACTTTGCACAGGGCCCAGCACAAGGTAAGAACTCAGTATATGTTGGCCATCGTGGGGATAGCCTCTCACACTCTGGATGGGATAAGCCACCGTTGGGACTAACTTGGTCTGATTCTTCTATTGGGAAAACAGGCCTGGCAGGAAAAGAACAGACAGGAACCAAAACGTGCACCTACTATGTACCAGGCACCACAATAAGGGCTTTGCTTACATGATCACACCTGACCTGCACACAGCTCAGTAAGGTGAGAGTGTTATCCACACTTTACAGATGAGGAATTTGCTGGAAGGAATTAGCGGTTTGCAGGAGGTCTCACAGCTGGTAAGTGCGGAGCTGTTGATGGCACCTGGCTCTCTTCATCCCGAGGGTGTGTGCTCAGCAGGCGGTCTCCACTGGTGTTGGGGTAATCGACTCCCACGCAGACTGTGACTAGAACAGGGAGTGGAGCAAAAATCCAGCTCTTCTCACTTCCTTCCCGAGCAGGGCCAGGTGACCAAGTCAGAGGCCGGGGAGGGATCAGCATCCCACAGGTCATCTCATCCAGCCTCCTGCCTCCGTTCAGGGACTGGTATTTGAAGGGATGGTTGCTTAGACCCAGAAGATGACGAGCTCTTCATAAGTCACAGCTTTTTCTTCTTTTCTCTCATATTTGGACACGGGGGTCCAAACGTGCCCCCACCTCTTATGTGCTGGCTGCAGGAAGACAATCTTCAGGCCATGCAACACATATTTAATGGGTGCCTTTCTGGGTACTGCCGGCGATGGAAGCATGGGACCCCAGCCCTTGTCCCCAAGGCCATGCTCCTCGGGGCCACACTGGGTCTCTGGGCGTGAGAACGGGGCCCCCACAGCACAGGGCAGCCAGCCCTCTAGGGCTCAGGGGAGCCAGAGATGAGGCTCAGCTTCCTATAGCAGGTGACATTGGATCTTCAGAAAGGGCAGGACTCAGACTGAGGGGGAGCCTTGGGTTTTCCTCTACCTCCAAGGCAGGGGAGCAAAGGCAGGACACGGTGGCTGTTAGCCCAGCGGAGCAGACAAAGCAATTGAAAGTCATCAGCCTGTGTTCCCACACGCGCCATCGGCCACTCACTAAACTGCTTTTCACCAGACATGGCTCCACTGTGGGTCACGATGCTGCCGAGGAGATAACAAGGGGACAAGATGTGGGAGTGATGAGATTTGGCAGCAGGCAGGAGGAGGGGTGCGGAGTGGGGAGGGGGCGAGCCTACCAGCCTGCAGGAACCAGGAGGTGGGAGGGTGAGCCTACGATGCCCCTGCCCCCCACAGCCCAGCGAGAGAGCTGCCCCTCCCCCCAGGTCTGACCACCCACCTGCAGCCCCCCCTTTCCCCTCTGCCTCTGACCATCTAGAAAACTGCAGAAGCCCTGTGCTTGACTCTGCTGCGCCCTCTAGCTGCCGCTCCGCCTCTCGCCTTGTTTTCTACACCAACTCTGGGGCAGCAGCACCTGCACTTACCGTCCCCACTTCTGTGCCCCACCCTCCCTGAGTGTGCTAAAGTCTGACTCTGGGGACGTGTGACGTCCCCGTCAGTGGCCTTTGCCAGATCCTCCTCCTGAGCCCGGGGGTGCTGTGTGAGGCTGCCGAGCGTCTCTGTCGGGCTGCTCCTCCTGCCAGCGGGCACCTGGCGCGTGCTGGTTTCCTCTCTGGCCATTGCCACTCTTCTCCCCCCGCTGCTCTCTAAATATCCCTGCTTATCCTTGGAGAGCCACACACCTGCTGGGAAGGCCAGCCTTGCCTGGGCCACTTTGCCTCCGTGCCGAAGCGAGTCCCTGGTGCCACTGTGCTGACAGCTCCTGTCTCCAGCCCTGCCTCTCCCTCCGGTCCCAGCTGCAGGCCACCTCTCCAGATGCCTGGAAGACATCGCCACGTACCTGCACATTCTGCTGCTGTGTAGAACTCCATCATAGAGAAACGTGTCTAGAACTTTCCAGAGCGTTGATGTTTTTTATCTAGGACTCCCTCTGGAGAGAAAGAGCAAGTTTGTGGATACGTCACTCTATGAAGGAGGATGATCCCCTACTTGTCTCACCATAGTTCCTTGTCCCATAGCACAGGGCCAGGTGCAGAGTGAGTGCAAACGTGTGTGGGGGGCGAGTGCATGTGGGAGGGAAGGAGACATAAATCCAAGTCCAAGCTGGCCACTTACCAGTCGTCTGACCATGGGCAAGTTATTTAACATCTCTGAGCCTGCTTCCTCTCAGGATATCTTCTTATAAGGTGATTGTAAAGAATAAGTAATATAATTGTGCGAACAGCTTAGCTCAGTGCCTGCCACGTGGTAAGTGTTCGATAAGTAGCAGCTACTATTTTTTAATAAATAGGGGAATGAAGGCTGTGACCCCTACCTCGGCCACCTTGCACGCTTTTGCAGACACGATTCATTCCCTCTCAACCTCCCTCTTGAAAATCTGAAAAGGTCTTGATTCTTGGAGCTCCTAGAGGTGGCTGCCCCCGGCCCCAGGAGAAGCAGCATGGCCAGTAATGACCTGCTTTTCTCTTTTGTGATTGCTTTGAGTCACCAGTTCCCGGAATCCTTAGGACACTAAAGGTGCAGCCCCCACTTCCACCCTGAGAACCCCTCCCCTGCCGGTCTACCTCCCACACACTCAAGATCCCACCTGTCCACCCAGGGGAGCAGCTGCCGCTCTGCTCGGCAATGGGGGCTGAACAGGTGAAAGGCGTCCCCAGTGAGCCGCCCCGGCCCCCCATGGGACTTGGGTAAAGAATGGGAGACCAGAGGGCTGACATGGTGGTATCAGTTTCCAGGAGAGCAAAGAAACTTGTGAGTGCGGCTGCCAAGCCCACAGCCCCCGGGAAGGGAGGATGTGGGCGTGGGGGAGTAGGGAGGAGAGCGAGGCAGGGAAGCAGTGCCCCCCAGGGGCGAGTGATGGAAGGAGCAGAGGTTGGAGCCCTGGCTATGAGGCCTTGTGGGTCTGAGGGTTTTGTCCTGGGCCTTGGCCTCCAGGAAGCCAACAGGTAAACACTCTCTCCTGGCAAGAGCTTCACACTGGCTCCGTGTCCCTGCTGGGCAAACAGCTGTAGGCACAGGCTCCTTGGGTAGGGGGGCACCATATTAGCTCATTTACTCCTCACAGCAACACCTGGGTGGGTACTATTATTACCCCCATTTTACAGAGTAGGAAACCGAGGCCCGCATATGGCAAGTAACTTGCCCTATGGGTTGCACAGCTGGCAAGTAGCAGAACCATGATTTGAACCCATGCAGTCTGCCTCCAGAGGGCATAATCTTAACCCCTCTCCATTCCACGTTGCTTGTCTTCAGGGCCCTCAGCTCCGCCAGGGCTTACACTTTCAGTAGTGTGATCATAGCATGCACGTCGATCTTTAGGACACTCACGTGAGGCTGAAGGTGTGAACCCTGCCTGCTTTCCTCTGCTGATTCTTCAGCACCTTGCACACAGTAGGCGCTCAATATGAACTTAAAGGAATGAGTGAAAGTGGATGAAGGAATCAATGAATCTTTGAGTGAGACATGCCCCTGGCATTTCCTGCTTAGGGTGCAGGGCTCATCTCCTGCCCCTGCCCAAGACCAGCAGCATCCCAGCAAGTGCTAACGTTGCCATGGTGACAGTAAGGGTATCTCACTGAGTCAGTGCCTCACGTTGGTGGCCTTGTCAGCTCTCTAGGTGTAGCCTTTTCTGGCTGTTTGTCCTGGGAGTTAGTCATTCCTTCTTGGTAGGAGGCTGGAAGGTGAATTGAATGCCACACAGATAGATGTGTGAAAAAGAAGTGTGTGTGTGTGTGTGTGTGTGTGTGTGTTGGGGAGGGTCCCATGTTTGTTTCAGTGTGTGCTGTTTGGGGGGTATTTGCCTACAGGTTTGTTGGAGAAGGTGCCTAGGTCACAGCAGGGGTTGTTTTACATGCTGGGGACAGCTGCTGGGTTGGGAGTGGGCAGCGTGACCGTGAATGGGGTGCAGGTGCTAAGTGGGGACACACAATTGAGGGTCCAGGGTTAGTAACCCCGTTTTCCAAACCAGAACCTAAAGCACATCATTTAACAAGGGGCTTCTGGTTTGTGAATGATTTATAAGAAAAATCTCACAAAGATAGACATTGAATCATGTTTAGTTAAACATTTGATAGGTTCCTTTATTGGAAAGAATAAATTTATATGAAAATCTGGAATGACGGGATGCTGGCTGTGGGGCAGCCCTTCAGCTCAGCCTTAGGGGCTCAGAGGACCCAGCCCCACGCGAGACCCTGCGATGCCCATGCTTCACCCGCCCCGGCACTGACGGGCCTGTACTATAGGGCTGCAACCCCCTGTAGAATGTGTCCCTTAGAAGAAACACACTAATTGCAAATGAATGAATGAATGAATGAACAGATGAAAGCAAACATCTTCTGTTTCCCCAGTAGCAAAACCCCTAGCCGAAGAAACTCCCTCTATTCGTGCGTTTCTGTGCCTCCTCGCAATCCCGTCCTCCCCACTACACAGACCCAGCCATACAGAACCCAGCAGGAAGGGACCTTGGTCTCTGATGGCCATGCGAGGAAGCCTCAGGCAAGAAGGAGGCTGGAGTGGCATCCCCTCCTGAGTCAGAGACCCCAAAGCCCATAGTCTGGGAGGGACGTGAGACCTAAACAGGCTCCACAGTCATCAGCAGCCTCTCCGGGCCTCGGCCGACCCCTGCGGCGGGCTGCAAGTTCAGGAGGGAGCAGGCCTCTAGCCGCTGGCCTGGGAAGAAGTGGGCTGCGTTGCTGACCGGCACCGGCGGTCACTCAGCATGGATTGACCAAGAACAGCCCCTGTCCCAAAGTCTAAAGTTGGAAAAGGAAATGGTTTCCCCTTGTCCTTTCCCCTAGTTAATCCAAGAGATGATGTGAGCCCTGCTACGCGCACATCTCTTTGGAGCCAGATAGGGGAGGAGCAAGGCAGCTTCCACGGGCAATCCTGGTGTTCCCTGTGTGTGGAGGCTTGGGCGTTAATCCTGCCCGCACTCCAGGATCCAGCTCAAACGTTAACAGCAACAACACTTACTGAGGAACTGTTCCAAGGCAGTATGTACACACTTTCATGCTCCTTCCATCCTCATAACCCTGTAAAGTAGATGCCATTATTATCCCTGTTTTAAAGGTGAGGGAACCAAGGCACAGAGGGGTTACGTAAGTTGTCCAAGGTCACACAGCTAGTATGAGCTCTAGGGAATTAATGCCACCTCCTCCATGAAGCTTTCCTTCTTTGAGCTTTCCCATCTGTAAGCAGCCTCTCCGTGCTGTGACTCTTGAAGATGCCAGAGATGCTGAATCTTGGAGGTGCCAGAGGTCCCTTCCGAGGCTGCAGATGCTTCGGCGTCAGCATTCCTGGCAGACTGACACGTTCGTGCCCCACAGTGCCAAGCTCAGGGCCTGGCTGTAGCACCGCTGCCGTGGGGATCGCTAGGCGTGTGAGTGAATGGGAAGGAGGGAGGATGTGAATGGACCAGCAACCTGGTTAGTGAAGAAGAGAGCAGAGTGGATTGGGATTTCCCAGGTGAATTCACAGCCTGGTGGGAAGGGCACAGGGCAAGGTGGGAGCCCATGCAGAGCTGGCCCAGGTAGGGAACATGCCTGCCACCATGTGCCCACACTGGCCAGGTACCTTGAAGGGCAGTCGTGAAAGTCCCCCATCTTCAGAGGGCTTTTCAGCAGGGCAGGAAGGTCAGAGTAACACACAGGAAGCAACTGGAGAACGGTCAGTTACAGAACAGTGGCTGCTGCCTGTGAGGACCAGAAAGGGTCAGCTAGAGAAGTCAAGCTGGCCTTCCTGGAGGAGGAGGCCAGGCGGGCACTGGGCTGGGAGGCTGGGAGAGTGAGGACAAGAGAGGAAGGTGGGCACTGAAAGATGAAGAGGCAGGGATGAGCATGGTGATTTGGGGAACCCGAGGAAGCCAGTGTGAGAGCACTGGGTGCCTGTGGAGGGGAGAGAGGGTGGGGCTGCGGAGGCATCCCTTTGAGACAGGTGTCGTTTGGGTATGATTTCTGTCAGTATTGTACATGTGTATCTTAAATTTTAATAAGCATTTAACATAAGCACTTATTTTTTAAACTGAATTGTTTTTAACTTATATTTATCATAAAAGGAAACTTTCTATCACTGCCATAAATAGAAAATTAGAATGGAATAGTATAGAATAGAATGTGACCATAAAAATAAGCACAAGGAAAACAAAACAAGGTTACCATGTTCTAGGTGGGTACCACTCTCTTTGGAAGGCTCTGGGCCTGAAGCCTGCTCTCACTCTGTTGGAAAGGGGAGTGAGCCAGTGTTAGACAGGTGTTAAAGATATACTAGCGCCAAACCAAGACTTTCTCCCTGGCTCAGGGAGAGGCCGGAAGGAGACTGGAAAGGGCTTAATGTTCTCTTTTAGTGATCGCTGCTGTCTGCTGGCTGCCTGGACTGCAGGCTCCTGTGGACTTCTTCCTACTGCTCTTTAACCAGCGTCCCTGATAAGTTACTGATTGGTCTGCATGCCCAGAGAGGAGCCCCAGCTCCCTGCCCACCTGCCCTGGGCCCAGTCACACCTGGAATGCTTCTCTCTCTTGCAGGGAACACCAATAGCATCTTTGCCCTGGACTACATCAGTGGGGCGTTGACCTTGAATGGCCTGCTGGACCGGGAGAACCCCCTGTACAGCCACGGCTTCATCTTGACCGTGAAGGTGAGAGCCGGGTGGTAGGCACCTGCACCCCAGGTGGAGGGGATGCCCTCGCTGTGCTGCCAGGCCCCAGCAGTGTCCGAGGGCTCTGCCCCAGGTGCAGGCTCCAGAAGGACATCACTCTGCTCCCCCACTCTGCACTGAGTCCCCGGACTCCCACCCAGGGGCCCTGTTGGGAAGGTACCGAATGTGTGATCAAGTGTCGTCTGCTGGGCATTTCACATCCACTATCAATACCGCACAGCATTGGGACTTTTATCCCCATCTCAGGGATGAGGAGGCACATAGTAGGTGCTCATCCTGTGGTCCTAACTGTTGTCCCACACTTCCTCTGTTGAAGCCACCTAGAATTCTTGAGTTTGCCCCATTTCTGGGGTTTTGTCCCATTTCTAAATTTAATGACATTCTTGGGTTAAGGAACAGCAATGCCACAGGGAGGGAGCGGAAGCTGCTGGGGTCCCCACCCTGGAAGGAACGGTGGAGCCACACACACCCCTGCCCCTGCAGCCACCTGCCACTCATGGTCGGTTTTAATTGAAATCAATGACTTGCTGAGCCATTCCTGGGAAGACCCATTTAGGGGTGTGGATCCTGCCTGAGCACAGGGGCCTGCCTAGCCCCAGCCATCAACTGAGAAGAGGGGGTGGCCTAAAGACTGAGGCGAGGGGCTCTGGGAAGGAGCCCCTTTCATGGGCATGGGGAGGATGGCACAGCCCAGCTGGCCCTCAGTTGCTCTCCTTGACCTTGAGAGGACCTGCAGCAGCAATGAATTTGCCCCTGCCTCTCACCTGTTCAGGAGTGGGTGAGCCACGGGAGGGCGTGCTAACTCCACCTCCCCCCACCACCCCAGCCTTCCCCTCCTGTCTCTGCTCCCCTCCTGCCAAGGCGAGTGGTCAGCTCCCCTGGGAGAGAGCGGCCCCCTGGTCCCAGCACCACCCCCATTCCCCGCAGGACTCCAGCTCAGCTTTCCATCTTTATACAAAATGTGAGGGTGCATTCCCACACTTGGCTGCGAATCCGAATAGCCTGGGAAGCTGGTGAAAGACACCTGTTCCTGTGTCTCTCGCCCAGAGATTCTGGTTCAGAAGGTTGGGGTCAGAACTGGGAATGGGTATTTGGGGCCTGGAGCTCTGATCCAGAGACTGAGCACCCAGATATCTGAATCAGCCCACCTATTTCTGAGTTCGACCCAGACCCTCACAGCGCCAGCCACAGCGTTCAGTCCATAGAAGATGCTCAAGTCTGTCTTGATTAACCACCAGCACAGAAATTCTTGGCCTGGTTTGTCATCTGCAAAATTGATTAAAGACTCTCCCTTTGCCTCTCGAGGAACTAAACAGAACCCCCAGATCTTTTTAGTCCTCCCCACCTGATCTCATCCATCTCCTGTCTGTTCAAGGATCCTCCTGCCTGAGTTTGAAACCTACCGTGACTGTGTGTCCTTGTACAAGTTACTTAACCTTTCTGAGCCTCAGTTTCTTTATCACTAAAATGGGGATACTAATGATGGAATCTTCCTCCTGGGGTTGGGGTGAAGATTAGATGGGCTAATTCACATTAAAGCCCCGTGCCTAGCACTGAGAAAGTCCTTGGTAAGCAGTAGCTGTCATTGTGAGTATGGCTGCCTTCACCCCTGTGTTGCCTGTCCTCTGTCTGCAGGGCACAGAGCTGAATGATGACCGCACTCCGTCTGACGCCACGGTCACCACAACCTTCAATATCCTGGTGATTGACATCAATGACAATGCCCCAGAGTTCAACAGCTCCGAGTACAGCGTGGCCATCACTGAGCTGGCGCAGGTCGGCTTCGCCCTTCCCCTCTTCATCCAGGTGGTGGACAAGGATGAGGTGAGTCCCCAGATACACGGCCCGTCCAGACCCGCCCCCCTGCCTCTGCTGTGCAACCTGGGGGGGATGCCAGGCGTCTCTGGGCGTCAGGTCCTCGGCTATAAAATAGAAATATTGCTGCACCCTGCCTCTGCTAGGTTCTGAGGATAAATAAGTCTGCAAAAATCCATAGTCTCCACTTTTGGAGACCCCACACACCTGGTGAAAAACATGTGGACACACACCTCCAGTGTGTAGTTACTTATTCAGAAGTTATATATATGATCATCATATTGCTGTAGTATGTACACTATAAAGCATGCACAAAAATAGCAATTTTAAAAGGCAGAAATAAGCCATAAGTACATTTTCTCACCCCCTGATGGATCATCTCTCTGGGATGCATGTGCCCAGTTTATGCTCCTGTATAAACGACGGCCTTGGCATAAAGCCTGATTCCTGTTTTCAGCGTAGTAATGACACCCCTTTTCCATGTGAGGGTTTCACCCAGGGGACCTAAGTGCGTCAGAGGGGATCCCAGGCCAGAAGAAGATGCCTGCATCGCCTTGCCCAAGGGGTCTGGTGGAAGTGGGGACGGGGGAGGGTGGGGAGGGAGGGGGCTCTGGGCCAGGCTGCAGCCCCTCCTGCCATCCCTGCCACACCCTGCATCATCAGGCAGGAGGAGGGCCAGGCCTGTCTGGGGACAGGTCACCATCCCTTCAAGACCCTCTCAGCCTGCCTCCGACAGTCCCCGTTGTGCCCCCTCCCTGCCCGCCAGCAGCCACCATGTTAATAAGACTTCTGTTTATGACTGCTGCTCCCCTCGCGCACTCTGCTCAGGAATTCCATTAGGTTTCCAGCCCGAGGTGCTTCTCTTCAATTACTCCTCGAGAGGGGCTCCTGCGCAGGCCTTGCTCCAGGCTGGGCTTCCTCCTCCCCTCCCCCTGAGCAGCCCCTCTCCACCCGGGCAGCTTAGCAGACGACCCACCACGCCCACCCAGGAGCCCCTCCTCCCACCTCCTTTGCCCACCTCCTGTCAGCTTCTCTCAACTGGACACATCCCCCCAAGGACGCAGGGCCACATGGGCGAGTCAGTCCCGCTGCCGGTATGCGTGTGTGTGCATGTGTGTGTGCGCCCATGCCTCCATCTCCTGCTGAGTCGCTCCATGCCTGTCTGTCTGAGATAACTAAAGCATGGCCTGATCGCCTACTGTTTACAAGGAGTGTAACCCATGGTCCCTCTCCCAAGGGGCCAACAGTATGTTTATGCAAATACGTATTAATACATTTTAAAACATATATAAAAATGTAGTGATTTTTAAAGGGTGAGTAAAACAGGTATAAAAACACATTCTAATATTTTCTCAAACCCCAGTGGATCACCTTGTATCCCCCTGGAGTGCAGGCACCCCCTTTCAGAGATTAATGTATGAATGAGAACATCAGAAGAAAGTCCCATGCTTGGATTCAAGTGAGGAACAATGCTCAGGAGAAGAGAAGCACTAATGCCAGCGTGGGGTTCAGGGTCCAGTGGCCACAGGCAGTGCAGGGTCTGCTGGAGCAGGGGCAACAGGGGCCGGCAGGATCAGGACAGGCACTGTGGCGAGAGGGGTCTTGGGCGGAGCCTTGGGACGCACAGGAAGGTTGGCTGGCCGGGCTGGGCAGCGGCCCACAGAGAGGCCCCAGAGGCAGAGACCTACAAGTAGATCCAGGGAACAGGCAGTAACCCGCGTGAACAATGCGGGCTTTGTGTAGTAGGGAGGTGGGCTGGGCCACAGGCCCTGGAGGGCCTCGAATGCCAAGCCAAGGAATTTGGCCTTGATCTGGGAGGCACCCCAGAAGGGAGGCAGCTTGTGCGTTGGCAGCACAAGCTCTGGAATCAGACAAGGCCTATGTTTAAGTCCAGTCTTGCTATTTACTAGTAAGCTCTGTGACCCCAAGTGAATACTTGAGCCTCACTGGGCTCATCTGTTTAAAAAAAGAAATAGAAAACAAAGAGAATGTGTCGGTCAGTTTATATTGCAGTGACACGTTAACCCCAAAATAATTTATTTCTCACCTGTATTATTTGTCCAGCATGGGTCGGCAGGGACACTGCCCTCCACGTGGTCCCTCGGTGCAGTCTGCAGTGTCGTGGTCACTGCAGCGGGGAGAGACAGCTAGAGGGTCTCTTTGTGCCTCTTTCCAGAAGTGGCTCTGTGACTTCTGCCCAGTGTCCCATTAGCCAGAGCTGTTAAATAGTCATATGCCCCCAGCTCACCGCAGAAGGCTGGGAAATGTGGGGAAGCAGCTAGGTATTGCCTCTGCCCAGAGGGTATCAACAAGGGATGTGCAGAGGAGAGGAGAGACATATGCAGGGACCCGCATGGGGCCTGCCACACAAAATGCCAGCCATTGTCATTACTGAGGAGCTGCAGCCCCTGACCAGGACCGAGCCCAGCGAGCATTGCCAACAGTAAAGCCAGAACTCCCAGGGCCTGCTCTCCATGACTGCTTGGAGGCTGTCAAGGTCACTGTGGTTTTATCTCAGGCTCCTTTTGTAAAAGCCCTGTCTGAAGTGTCTGCAGGAATGCTGAGGGGTGTCTGGGTCCAGCCTGCCCCAAGTGACTGCCCCCCACCCAGCACAGCCATCATCCCTGCTCTCCATCACTGCTGCCCAGTCTGACAGCAGAGGCCAGCTCCTCACCACGGCATCCCACTCCTCAGGGCACAGCGACGTGCAGAGAGAGAGCTAACAGGAGGAGAGGCAGCCCGGAAGCCCAGGTTACCCCACTGTAAGGTCCTCTGGGCCATCCTCCATGTGGCCCAGGCTCATTCCTCAATCAGAGGGAGGGACGAGTTGCTTTGTGCTCCAGCCTTGCTCTTGTCATCTCCCATGCCTCTCCGGAGGGACTCAGCACCGGCCGGGGAATGCTCCCAAGGGCTAGTCTGAAGGGCATGTCCCAGCCGCCCAGCGTGGCGCGTTCAGCCACGTTTCGGACGGGAACGGGAGACAGAAGTTACCGGCACTTGAACACTGCCGGAGTGTCCAGAATCTGGGAGAAATCAGGCAACTGTTGCAAAAGAGATTTTAGAGAATTGCTGTTTCTTGCAGTTCCCTTTCTGAGGGGACAGTACACCTGTTGGGACTCGTGTCTGGGTGGAAGCGACTCTGGATTTGCTTGCTGTCCAGAAAAATGTGTTCACTGAGCACATCTGCAGGAGGGAAGGGAGCGTGAGGAGGGGTCAGGATCCTTTGTTGTAGGCTCTGTAGGACCATGTGACTGCCTCACACTCCCAGTTGTGGTTTTCCAGGGATTAGTGTAGTGACCACGTTAGTATTTGTCTCCCAGTTACACCGAATGATCCAGCACTCACAGGGTAACCAGCGCTGTATACTCTGCCTGGAACTTGGGAGGCGCTCTGGAAACAAGCATGGGTGAGATAATGGTTGGCTGAATGATAAAGTAGCAATGAGATGGCCCAGGGCTTTTCCCAGACTGGGCCCTACCGAGTTTTTGTCAGAAGAAGACCCTAAAAGACCCTAAAAGTCCACCGTGGGCAGTAGCGGGTGCTGAGGGAAACAGGGAAGGAGGAAGCAGTTTAAACCCTCAGTGGGAACTTTGTGGCAGTCCTTCCTAATAAGGATGCTAATCTAATTCCCTGTCCCCACCAGACCTGAGTTCCTGCTCAGACTCTTACTGAAGCTCAGGCTCTGCCAGGCCATTCACAACAACAACGGTGCTTGAACGAGGCCCTTTCTATCTCCCAAGGACTCTGTCCACATTGTCAGGTCTCACTGAGCAATTTCTTCTCCTTCCCGGGCTATAGAAAACCCACAGAAGCCAGGGAAGGAACGGCTGGGGTGGGCCGAAACCAACAGCAACCCATTTGCACTGTGTGACAGTTGAGATGCAAATAGGTGGTTGTGATGCAAATCGGGAAAAGAGAAAATTGAAGGCAAAGGCCCAGAAGTCAGCCTTGGTGTGGGGAGCTCATCTCTAAGTTTGAAATTAAAGGTTGCGGCAGCCTCATTCCCCTGCTCGGGCTGCGGGGCATTTTCCTGTGTCTCCCTCGGTGTTCTTGTTCTGGGAAGTCACAGTAAACAGCCGCACTCTCACCCGCCGCACTCTCACCCGCTCGGATTCCTCCAGTATATATCCTTGACCCCCACCCTCGCCCTCAACATATTCATTGTGTTTCTCCACTTGGTCAACTTTTCCTCTCCTGGCCTTGCCTCATTATCATGCCCCTGAGCTGAGTCAGCCACGGGCAATCTCTGCACGGGAGCGTGTTGGGCGGGTTGGAATTTTTTGTTCAGCTGTCCTAAAAACCACTCTTCTACTTAGATGTGAATGGATTATCTGTGGGTTGCATCCCCCCTTGAAGGGTCCAACAGACAGAGGAGGGGCAGGAGAGGGAGGCAGGGGCGTGGGGGCCCATGCACACCTCCGGCTGCTTTACAAATACCAGCAAGGGGTTTTGTTTTTAAATAGTTTTTGCATTATGCACAGCCCCTCCCAGTTGACCCAGATAGCCGAAAATGGACAATTCCTCTCATCTGCTGTCAGGAGAAATCGCATTCTCGTGTGCTGGACCTTTCTTTTTCGGAGTAGCATGCATTTGATCCACCTTATTTCTGCCCACTCCTGACCCACGGCTTCTCAGAACGTATCTGCTGCTGTCCTTGAGAATCCTTTTTGCAGAGGAAAGGGATTAGAGTGGGGAATGGGGAACCACCATCCTCTCCCCAGCGTCCTCCCCCATAGAGGCCTCTACTGCCCAGTTCTGGCTACTTCTGGGAGCTGGAATCATTTCACGAAGGCCTTTGGACCTCATTAATTTGCCGATCCCCTGGCCTTCCTGAGGGACTATATTGAAATTTATGCAGGGGGGAATTATTCATTCACTCAACAAATATTATTGTGCCCCTACTACGTGCCTGCCACTGTGCCGGGTCCTGGGGAGATTGTGCTGGAGGAATAAGCCCCCACATCACTGCAGGTAGACATGGATGTTCAGAACTCAGGAAACAGGGTGAGTGATGTGGCAGGGTGGGGGTGATTTTTGACTCAATGGGCTCAGAATGCCTTCCAAGGAGGTGCTGTGTGAGCTGAGGTTAAGCGGTGTGAGGAGGCAGCCACACAGAGCTGCAGAGAGAACATTCCAGCAGCAGGTGCTCTCCTGCTAAGGCAGAGGTCCTGCAAGGGGAATGGCCTTGCATTTTCAAGGGGCAGAAAGGAGGCAGATGGCCAGGGCAGAGCTTGAGAGGATGGGGGCAGGATATGGCCTCGTCAGGGCCAGGCCAGGCAGGGCAGGGAGCTGTTTTTCTGTTACTGTGAGCCCAGTGGGAAGCCAGGGAATTGACATGGCCTAAGTCACCTTTGTCAGGGAGCCCTCTGATTGCTGTGCTGAAAATGGACTGTCAGGGGCAAGGGTGGAAGCAGGAAAATGGAGCAAAGTCTCCTACATGAGAGACTCTCCCGCCTTCCTTGGTCACCTGTTCCAGCCAGCAGGTGCTTTCTGGTGTGTCACTAGAGGCTCTCTCGAAGTTTAGCCATTTTCCTCTTAAGTTGTTCGCAAGAAGCCCAAGAACCCTCAGACTCCTTATAGTGAGACCCTAAAAGTCCAAGAGAAACCGCCCTTCAGAACTCTGCCCGGGAGGACATGGAGTGGGCACCTCCAGTCCGTGTGGCAGAGGCGCTCTCCGTGGGCCCAGGATTTTGATCTCTGACCACAGCGGTCTGCTACCAGACCCACCCCCGCTGCCCCGAGGGAGTGGCAGGCAGAGACCCCAGCCAGGCTCTCAGCCCAGTTCTGTTCCTCACTCGCGGTGGGATTCTAGGCAGGCACAGTCTCCACTCTGTGCCTCGGTGTCCATTGCTGGAAACCACGAGTGGGGCCAGTCATCTTTAAGGCTCCACAAGCCCTAACATCGTTTTCATCCAAGAGGACCTGGGTGGGAAGGAGAGGGTGCGGCCTGAGCGTCCCACCCCACGCCTGCCCCCACCTTCGGCCCGTCCTGGCACTGAGCTGGCTCTGGCAGAGTCAGCCCGCTTCAGGCAGAGGGGCCTGGGTGCCCCTACGGTCCCTTTCTTTGCCCCCATCCCCAACCTGCCCATGTGTTTGGTGCCCCCTGGAGCATCCTTCCAGGTAAGGCAGACAGGAGGGCAGCTGGAGTGGTTAAAAGTAAAAACAAGGGCTCTGGAGCCAGACCGCCTGGTTCACACCTTGGCCCTCCCACGTTTGATCTGGGTGGCCTTAGGGGATGTCCTTATGCTCCGATTCCATTTTCTTATCTGCAAAATAGAGAAAATAATAGTATCTATCTCACAGGGCTTAACTCCCAGCCCTGGGAGATATGTGTATTATTTTGTCTTTTCTACAGAGGAGGAGGGGTCGGGGGCTTGCCCAAGGTCACACAGCTAGTTAGGGGCAGAGCTTGGCCTTGAACTCTTGATCCTGTGCTTCTTGCATGTGCAGTGGGGCTCCCCACTCTCTCCCTCCTCTGTTTTCCGAACCCTGACGATTTTCACCTCCCACCCTGCCGAGGAGAGGAGCTGACGCCACAGCATAGACACGAGTGGGCGCATCGGGTTAGAGCTGCTAAGCACGGGGGAGATGGCCCCGAGCGGGGCCTTAAGAAGAAGCGAGACCCCTCCCTGCACGTGGACAGAAAGCCATCCTCCTCTGGTGTGAGGCGCGTCACCTCTGGGGGTCCCTTAGGACTAGAAAGAAGGTTGAGAATTCAGTCCCACGGGTCAGTCCCACCAAGAGGGTGGGTCCTCCCACCTCCCCACGGCTGGGAGGAAGGTGAGGGAGGCTGCAGCACAGAGGTGAGCGGGAACACATCTGGCCCGAGCTGCTTCCTGTTTCAGGCAGGAGATGACACGATTCATTTGTTTGAGGGGCATAGAAAAAAAAAACGGAGAGAATTACCCACCTCCCCAAGGAGAGAACATCAAATAAATAAATAAAAGAAAGCCAATGACAGGGAGAGAAAGCTATATTCCAGAATGCCGGGTGTGTGCGTGTGTGCACGCGGTGGGCAGCAGAGGGGAGGCTGTTCTCGTTCTCCTGCTAATCTCGGTCTTTATTTTTATCCATCGCCCTCATTTTCCATTCCACGTGTGTTCCAGGCCTGTCAGGGAGCTGCAGCCCGCAACCTTGTATTTATTTAAATTTATTTTCGCATTTGTTCCCGTTGGTCTGTTTGGCCCCGGGCCCTCCCCGTACAGCTCCACCAACGCTGAGCTCCCAGCTGCAGCCTCTCCTGCAGCCCCCCCAGCTCCTTGCAGCCCGGGAGTTCGGAACCGCCCTCGGCACCCGAGACCCTGGATGGAGAAAAACCTGCACCTTTATTTTCACTAACTTCTAACTGGACTTTAGCGTTCCCTTTAATTACAAATGTAGCCACAGACCGCGGTGGTGGCAGGAGCAGTACCTCTGGCTCTGACCCCGAGAGAAATCTCAGATGTTTTCATATCGCATTACAGGTGAAAACAGGAATCTCGAAATACCGTTTACAGTCATCGCCGCCTTGAAATGACAGCATATATTAGACCCGCCATGGAATCTCATTTGTTTCATGCATTCTGAAGTACATACGCAACTATAACAACCTTGTAAAAATACTTTGATAACTGTATTTCAAAGTAATTAGTTGACTTTGTGGTCCCATGTGTTTTGTTTTATGGAATTTAAAAAATTCCTCTGAGAAGGGGGTTCATGGGCTTCCCCAGACTCTCAGAAGGTCCATGGCACAAACAGATGAGAAACTCCTCCTGAGTCCCTGTCCTCGCTAACTGTGACCCTGCCCCAGCTCCCTCACTGGGCTTGTGCTGTGTGGCTGACCCTCCAGTTCCATCGTCCTTAGCGTTGGCATCGTTAACCACAGCCAGGTGGGGTGGGGCGGGTGGGAGCAGGGAGGAGATAAGGCCCCTGGCTCCATGTTATTCGTTCAGCTGAAGTCCATTTTCCAGTCCTT
Organism: Cheirogaleus medius; assembly: GCA_008086735.1. NCBI lineage: Eukaryota > Metazoa > Chordata > Mammalia > Primates > Cheirogaleidae > Cheirogaleus > Cheirogaleus medius. The sequence continues at coordinate 43,782,047 of VBSM01003143.1, forward strand.
CCGGGCCACCATTCGGCTGGGCCCCAGAAATCTACACCCCAGCATCTACTTTGTGGGAGAGGAAGGGCAGGCTGCCAGTGTTCCTTGGGGCGTGTGTCTCGTTTCGCACTCTCGGTGGATGTGTGATTATCCCATTATCCAGACCCTTCCTTCTCCTCCACGAAGGAGATAACTGGGATCTGGCTGGGAAAAGGAAGCGTGTGGAATGCCCCCACCGTCCTGTACCTCTCGCCCAGCGTGTGATTTCATCAGTGAAGTCACGTGGAGAGCAGGTAGGGGGTGAGGGCGCTTGTCCAGGGAGCAACCAAGGCAAGGCATGCGGAGAAGTGGAGTATGCATCACCTCACCCCATGTGCTAGGCCAGGGGGGCCCATCTTGGCTGCTCTTGTTTCTGAAAGTTTCTCTGTTGATTCTGACCCTGTAGCAGGGGTTAGGTGTCCACCCAAAGCAATGTCCACACAGCTGGGACCTAGGATCCTTGGTGCCTGGGTGAGTACCTCTCCTCATCTCTGTTCCCCTCACCCTTGCCTGGCACTGGGCAGGGTCGTTTGCAAGGCCTTGGCTGTCTTCAGCTCAGCTTCAGCTCAGATTTCTAGAGTTCCTCCCCTAAGATTTAGGCTCTCCAGGAATATATCTGTTGACTTCAAAGCAAAGCTGTCCTGGAAGGGAAGCTGGGGGGGAGCAGGATGGGCCTATCTGTGCCTTTTCCCATTAATTTCTCCCCAGTTGCCTTCGCTGAGGCTCTTATTATGATGATGATGATTATTAAGATTTTTCTGTCCACGGCCGCATCCCATGGTGTGATTCTTCCCAGCATGCTAAGCTCCAGCCTCCCTGAGGACCAGAGGGTGTCCTCTGCCGCGATTCAGACACCTCCTAATTTAGTGCCATCGTAAATCTAATTAGCATGCTATTTACACGGAGCCCATGGCCCTGGCAGGGGGTGTGAGGCAGGGCCTCGTTGGCAGCTGCGGTGCCAGCACCCGTCCCTCACCCCTCCCGCCTCCCCGCCCGGCTCCCGGGGCTCCCAGCCACGAGTTCCCTCTGGCGGCTGGAGTTCATCTTTCATGTTGGATTTGCGGAATGTTCCCCTTTCACCCACCTCCCCGGCGGTCTCCTCCCCACGCCCGCCACCACCCACGCTTGTGAGCAGGCCTGGCACCCTGGGAAGGAGTGGAGTCATTTCACCCTCAGACGCATGCTCCCTAAAAGCAGCAGCTGGTCTTGCTGAAGATCCCCCTGGGAATCAGGAGCAGTGCTCGCAAACTAGCCCTCTGCCCCTTTTCCTCTCTCTATCACCTCTCGGCTGGCTGCTGTCCTCCCAGGTACCCCTTCGCTGTGGGTGCCAGTGAGCCCAGTCTCACCCTAGAATGTGTCGTCTTCCTCCCCCCCTCCACCCCCGCCTGCCCTATTTACCACCCCGCACTGTGACACCCCCACGGCAATAGGTGTCGTGTCTTGTCTTCCCCTGTCTTGAAGGGTGGGGGAAGCACAGCTCAGCGGGGAGTTGTGCCTGTGTGTCCTACCCCATCACCACGATTGCGGGCTGTGAAATACACTAGTCAACAAGAAGCAGGAACCACAGAGTCCTGCTGGACAGCTGTGGACAGGGTGGGCCGCCCAGGAGCACCGAGCCCCCTCTCCAGAGCCCACGCCTGGCTCTGCTTTCCTGGGCTCCTGCTAACTCCATCCCCTGAGGAGGGAGAATGGTGCAGGGACGGGCTGGGCGCAGAGGGGCAAGGCAGTTCATGGAAAGCAAGGTGCCATGGCTGTGCTGCTGCTGTGTCCATGAAGGCTTAGGGCAGACCCTCCCTGCTCCTTCTCCAGGCCTCAGTTTCTCCATCTGTTAAAAAGGAATTGGGAGTGAGAAGAAGTTTTTCTTCAAGGTTGTCATATGTTTACATCCCGGGTTAGAAGGTACAGAGCATGTTTTCCCTCCTTGTTCCTGACAAGTGCTAGTGTCAACAGCAGAAGATATCTCTGCTTTTTTCACATGAGCAAAATGAGGCTCAGAGAGGAAGCCTTTTATGGAAGGTCACAGCACGGGAAAGGATCCCTGATGGCTAGGTACGCAGGCACAGTGACAGGCACCCATGGGCCTGGGGCAGGAAGAAGAGATGTCCTGGGAGTTCTTGCCTTTGTTTATTCAACAAATATTTGTTGAGCACCTACTAGGTGCCAGATGCTATTCTAGGAAGCACCCATCAGGGAACACAATAGACAAAGTCCAGCTCTTGGGCAGCTTACGGTCCAATGGTTCGAGACTAAAGAAACAAACAAATGTATATTCCTTCAGGTGGTGATGGGAGCCACAGAGGAAAATCAAGCCAGGGAGGGGTTGGAGGGAGTGCTGGGAGGGGTAGGATGGCCAGACGAGGCCTCCCCGATAAGGTGACATCTGAGGAGAGACTGAGACCAAGGTGAGGTGAGCCCTGCGGATATCTGGTGGAAAAGCCTTCCAGGCAGAGGGAAGAGCAAAGGGGCCCTGAGGCAGGAGTGTGCCTGAGCTTCCACGGCCAGGGGACAGGTCAGAGAGGGGCGCCGTGGTCAGAGTGAAACAGGAGGCCATCCAAGGGGAACCAGCAGGCAGCGATGTGATGTGTGTGAAGTTTCAAAAGGATGCTCTGGAAACGACCCGGATGTCTGTCCATCAGAGCTGAGTGGGTACAGAAAGCGTGGTGCCTCCGCACCGTGGACCGTTGCTCACACGTGACAGGAAAGAAGTACTGACGCAGGCTACGACGGGGACGGCCCTCAGGAGCATTGTGCTGAGTGACAAAAGGCCGTCATCGTGTGATGCCATGGATAGGAATTGCCCAGAAGAGGCAAGTCCATGCAGACAGAAAGCGGATTAGGGGTTGCCAGGGGCTGGGGGAGGGGAGTGGGGAGTGACTGCTTAACGGACACAGAGCTTCATTTTAGGGTGATGAAAATGTTTTGGAATTAGATAGAGGTAGTAGTGGTCGCACAACCTAGTGAAGATCATATTAAATAAAAAGCATCGACTTGTACACTGTAAAGTGGTTAGAATGGTGACTTTTATGGTAGGTGAATTTTACCTCAATGTAAAAGATTGTTTTTTAAAAAGGCAGCTCTGGCTGCGGGGGTAGGGGTGGCCATTCTTGGCAGTCACTGAGATGAGGCGGGGTGGCGGCGGGGGCGCCGTGGAGGGTGAGAAGTGGTCAGCTGCTGCATCTGTTTCGAAGGGGAGTCGATAGGACTTGCTGATGTGGAGGGGAGGCAGGGAGGGAGTTAGGAATGACTGCACGAGGCGGTTGGCCTGAGCAGTTAGAAAAACGGAGTTCTTACTTCCTGATATGGTAAAGCAGTCGATTTGGCCAGGGGATGATGGAATCCACAGGTTAGCTTTCAACACGTTACGTTTGACATGCTTGTTAGACTCCCAAATGGAAATGCCAGGAAGGCAGATGGGCCGTGCTGCTAGATGTCTAGCAAGCAGCCTGGGGTGGGGGACCCTGGCTTGCAGCATTTGGTGTTCTCCGTGGTGGAAATACTGCTCTGCGTGCCCCAGCAGCCCAGCCCCCGCTGTGTGGACCCAGGCTGGAGGTGGAAATGGAAGTGTCACCAACATCCAGGTTCTATTTAAAGCCACAGGTCTAGCTGGGCTCCCGTGGGGAAGGGGTGTGGATAGAGTGGAGAGGCGGGTGGGGGCTGAGCATCCTAGACAGCCTAATCACTCAGGTTAGGGGAGAAGAGGAGGACTGAGAAGGAACTGCCCTCGGGGGAAGGCAGGGAGGACCAAGAGGGAGCACCTAAGAACAGCTGGGTGATTTCGATGAAGGAGGGGGTGGGGTGCGCTGGAACAGAGGCAGGACTCAGAAGATGGAGGCAGCCCTAACATCTATCAATAGTCGCAAATTAGCACGCATCTCTGGGTTTGCTTCTCTGCTTTCAGTATAATGCCTTCTTTTGATTGCCCTCATTAGGGAATGTCCAAACCTGCTAACATTCACTGAGCAGGGTTTTTTTAATCCACTTGGCCCCCTCCTCCACCTGCCTCCAAAGCCGTCCTCTGGACACCAGGCGGCCAACCTTCTCACAGGGATGCAGGACGCGCCCCCCACCGCCCAGTGCCTCTGGGGTCCGTGCAGATATGCCAACTAGTTCTACAGGGATGGAACTGTGTTTAAATCAGCAGATCACTAAGGTGAAGTGAGAATCAGATGAATCTCAGAGGCATTACGCTGAGTGCAAGAACCCAGTGTCAAATGCTATGTTCTGCATGTGGGTGACATTCTCAAAATGACAAAATTATAGTGACAGAGAAGAGATCAGAGGTTGCCAGAGGTTAGGGGTGGGAGAGGGGTGATTGTAAAGAGATAGGACAAGGGAGTTTTTTGGCGTGGTGGCACTGTTCTGCATCCTGGTTCGCATCTATACATGTGTCATAGGACTGTGTACCAAAGAAGTTCAGTTTTACTGCATGTTAATTAAGAAAATAAATTATAAGTTATTAAAGATCTTCCCACCTACCCCTAAGAAAGGATGAAGTGAAAGGTACCAGCATAAACAGCACCACTGGTGGACTTTTAAACTGAGATAGCACCATCCTTCTCTCCACTGTCATTAAGTCACCAAGTATGTAATATGCAACCTCCCCCATATAGCCAGAAAGGCAGGCTGGAGAGCTTTGAATGCTGCTGTGTGTTTGACCCTAATTCTGCAGGCACTTGGGAGCAATAGATGGCCCTTGAGCACCAGTGATGTTCTCAGAGCTATGCTTTAGGTTGATCACTCTGGACACATGGAGAATGGGGGTAATGACTGAGGGTGAGGGCAGAGAGCATGGATAGTTGGGGACTGGGCCAGGGGTCAGGCCTGCTTGGATGTGGGGTCTGTGGGAAAGGCAGGGGTTGGGATGAGGTTGAGGTCTGGAGTCCCAGCAGTGACAATGACAGAAGCTCAAAGGGGCAGGGGCTAGACAGAGAAGATGGGAGCTGCCACTATCTGCCACCACCCTGAAAGCAGTGGCCAGGCCTCCCTGGTTTCATCTCTACCACAGCTTAGCTCCTCACGGAATGCCACCCATCCACCCTGCCGCTCTCTCTCCAAGTCTCTGAATCTGATCCTCTCTCTCTTTCTCTCCCTCTCTCTCTTCCTCCTTCCCACCTTAGTCCATTTTCTGTTGCTTACAACAGAATACTTGAAACTGAGTAATTTACGAGAAACAAAATTTCTTACAGTTCTGGAGGCTGCGAAGTCCAAGGTCAAGGGACTGCACCCAGTGAGGCCCTACCTTGCTGGTGGGGTCGCTCCTCAGTCCCGAGGCAGCACAGGGCAACACATGGCGAGGTGGCTGAGCATGCTAAGTGCTAGCGCAGGTCTCTCTTCCTCTTCTTATAAAGCTGCCAGTCCTCCTTCCAGGATAACCCATTAATCCATTAACCTATCAATCCATTAATCCGTGAGTGGATTAATACATCCACCAGGGCAGAGCCCTCATGATCCAGTCACCTCTTAAAGGCCCCCCTTCTCAATACTGCCACATGGGGGATTAAGCTTCAACCTGAGTTTTGGAGGAACATTCAAACCATAGCACCGCCCTTCCTCCTCTGTGTCTCTGTCTCCTGCATTTTTTCTCGCATCTGCACATTCACAGATAAGCGCGCACACACCTCACTCATTCATGCATTTATCCCTTTGTCCATTCCCCAGTAGCTACTGCGTATATGGAATGTGTCAAGTAGGAGGGGCCCAGGGGCAGCTGAGTGACAAGGAGGGCTGTCACCAGGCATGGTCACCCCTCCACATGAGCCCAGTGCCAGTTCCAGCCCAGGACCCATTTCTTAGGGCATTTGTGGTGTCTTTGTTCACTGGGAAGGGGACCCAAGGCCGGGCAGCTCTCCCTCGGCAGAGGGCTGGGAAGGGGAGAGAGATGAAATCACCCACCCGCTCTTGGCTTCCTGGACCCCAGGACACCAGGTTCCTGGCCTCCTATGGCAATGGGATCCCTCATCTTGAAAGGCAGCCCAGAGAGGGCAAAGAGTTTGACTGAAGTCACAAAGCAGGTCAGCCCCAGGGCTCCTCCTCCTCTCTTGCCCTCTCCACTCCTCTCCACCCCCAAGGGCCTGGGGAAGATGGACTCGCTCTCAGAGGAGATACAGTGGAATACAAAGTGGTGTGATTAGCAGCTGGCCGTGTCCCCTCTTGATTTCCATAAGGCATTTAGATTTCTTTGCCTGGCCACACATCTCCCTCTGTGGGAGCAGGGGAAGAGTTTAGCATGGCACGTAGACAATGCCAGGGAGCTGCTGAGTGGGACAGCCAGCTCCCAGCTCCGCACTCTGCCCGCCCTGCTCCTTGTCCAGAGGCCCCTAGAGGGCCTGGCCAGAAAGCAGAGGCCGGGATACCCAGGAGGCCAGCGAAGCCGGTGGCCGGCCCCTCAGTGTGTGATCCTCCCCAGAAGGGGCCCCAGAGGGAGGAGCGGGACCCAACACACACCCTTTTCTCCTGCATCTGGACTCTCCTCCCTGTGTCTCTGAGGACACTTACACCCCGTTTTAGCCCCCTCCCCAACTCCGGCCAAAACTCACGTGCAGAGTTTGCTGGTGGAATGAGGGAAGGGGTTGAGGCCAGGTATAGGGGCGAGGTTCAAATTGGCAGATTCAGATTAGAAGGCCAGACCTTAAAGTTAGAAATATGGCCACCTGTGCTGGGAGACAAGCCCAGGTTGCAGGACAGGGCCACACGGAAGGGATGGTAGGGCAGGTGCCTTCCAAACAGGGTCCCATGCTGGAGGGAGGGAGGGACATGACCTGGCTCCCCTGGGGTCGTGGGGGGTTGGGGAGTAGAGCACGTCATCCGGGAATGGAGAACTCAGGCCTCATAAATCCTATGTGGCCCCCTGTCCTTTGCTCATGATCACCAGCCCAGGTGGCTGTAGCAGCAGCTGCTGTATCTGTGACTGGAAAGGTCCCTGCGTCACCTGGGTCTTCCACATAAAGCTTGCCCTTTGGCCCTGCCCACAGGCACTGCTGAGGAGAACCCACCCCTCTTGACCAGCCCCCAAGGCCACTTCATCTCAGCAAGCACCCACTGGGCTGGTGGCTCTGGTCACTAGAGGCCCAGGGCAGCCCAACGGTTTGGACCCCACCATAAATGGCTATTTGCTTAAGGCATAGATATGAAGCCAGAGTGCAGTTCCCACTTGCAGATGGGACCAGTTAACTTTGCTTTATCCTTCGGACGTGGGTGGCACCTATGACCTCCTAGACAGGACCCACCCAGAGCACTGGTCTCCAAGGCTGAGCCAGAGCCGTTAGTCAGCTGTGCGCCCATCCTTCCCAGCAGAGGACCAGCTCCTTTACGTGTGTGCCCTGTGAGATGTGAGTCCCTGGAGCCAGAGCAGCTTTGGGGGAACACCTGTAGAAAACTGGGGCTAGTGTGGTTGAGACTAGATCCGCAGAACCCCTTGCTCCCGTACCAAGTGCATGATCCCGTAGCTGCGCCAGGCCCGCACCTGGCCAGTGGTGTGGCTGCCCCTGCTGGGCTCTCACAGACTGGCCTCCCTGTCAGCTGCCCTTGCTTACCTGTGGCTGTCCAGGTTGCAGCACCGTTCCACATCCTGGGATCCCCCTCAGTCTCAGGAAGACCAGGACACTGGTCACCTGTGGGGGCAGTGCCCCACCATTTCTGATTCAAGCCTGAGAGGTGACCCACTACCAGAGTAGAGAAACCCAGGCGCTGAGCTGGACAAGCCTGGAATGCAGGAGAGAGAGACAGCAGGGCTGAGCTACAAACCATGTGATGTGGGCTTGGCTGGGTCCCTGAAGTTGGGTTCTGTGTCCAGGAATGGGGTTAGGGGGACACACACAGGAGACAGGTGGCAAGGTGTAATGGGCTTTGAAAGTGTGAGATCCCATAGCGCACTGGGGTGGTAGACTCACAAATCAGGAAAACAGAAGAATCTTCCCTCATTTGCCTTAATGCAAGAACCCAGTGCGCGTTGGAATTTGCTTCCCAGAAGAGGAGGCCGGCTCCAGAGCTGACCAAAGGGAGGGAGGGGGGGTGTGCACGGGCAGGTGAGGAGTACCTGCCGGCCTTGCGCCCATGTCTATGGACAGATAATTCACATCTGCGATGGAAATGCCAGCTCTCTGGTATTCTTCCCCCAAAGTGCCAGCTGCCAATCGGATTGAATTAGATTTCACAGGGGTTTTTGCAATACATGGAATTCACCAGCAAATTACTCTTAAAGAGGGAAAATCAATCATTTGGAGCAGAGATAAGCTGAAGGCAAGGCAGCCTCGGATTGATCCCGTCTGTGCAGGCGTGTGTGGAATTCAACAGATAACCTGGGGAGAGGAGGAAGGGGAGGCGGCAGAGAGGGGCAGAAGCGGGGAGGGAGGGAGGGAGGGGGAACACAGAAAGTAGTGGGGAGGAAGGTAGACAGGGAAGAGAGGATGTCTTAGTCCATTCAGGCTGCTGTAACCAGCTACCATAGACTGACTGGGTGGCTTATAAACCTCAGAAACTTCCCTCTCTCAGTTCTGGAGGCCGGGAAGTCCAAGACCAAGGCGCTGGTAGATTCAGCGTCTGGTGAGAGCCTGCTTCCTGGCTCCCAGATGCTGTCTTCTTACTGTGTCCCCACGAGGCAGGACGGGCAAGGGTCACTCTGGGGTCCCTTTATAAGGGCACTAATCCCATTCATGAGGACTCTGGCCTCATGACCTCATCCTCTCTCAAAGGCCCCACCCTCCATGGGGGTTAGGATTTCAACATATGAATTAGAGGGGACACAAGCATACAGTCTATAGGGGAAGAAAGGAAGTGAGGGAAAGATAAAAGAGAGAAAAGAAGAGAAAGACAAAGCAGTGACAGAGAAGGCAAGGAGAGAGGAGAAGGGAGCGTGAGGGACAGGAGAGAGATCTTGGGCTGGAGGGGTGGAAAGCAATTTGAAAGAGCACAGTGGATGTTAATGGGCCTTAGAGAATTGCCCAGTCCAAGCTTCCCATTTTGCAGACCAGGAAACTAAGGCTCAAAGGGAGGAAAAAAAGGGGCCTTCCCCAGTCACACAGTAATACATGGCAGCTCCAGAGAAAACGGATTCCCGGCCTCACGCCCATGTTGCTCAAGGCCCCAAATCACAGAGGAGCTTGGGAAGAGGAACGTAACTGGGACGAGAGCCTGAAATGAAGGCAGTGTCCTTCACCCCAACGCGTAATGGGCTTTGAAAGTGTGAGATCCCATAGCGCACTGGGGTGGTAGACTCAC
>VBSM01003143.1:43791380-43892129 GCA_008086735.1 Cheirogaleus medius
CTCTAGACCAGTGCTCCGGTACGTACCGAAACCAAATATATTAAAGCTTCAGAGCTTCAGGTCTGAGAGGTGGCCCCCTCCAAGGTGGGGAGATGGAGGCTCGGAGCACCAGGAGCCAGACAAGCCTGGAGTGCAGAAGAGGGAGCAGGGCTGGGCTACGGCCAGCATGGGCTTGGCTGGGGCAGGCAGGGGCAGGGAAACTCGGTGCCCCCGTAGGTGTGGAGGCTGGAGGGAGAGGCAGCACGCTTTGAGACGAAACGGGAGGGAGAGGCCTCCCCCTGCCCAGGTCCACTTTGCCTTGCCTGATTGGGGTTAATTAAGTTAATTAAGTTAATTAAGTTAATTAAGGACGGACAAAGGAGTGATAAAGAATACATCTTCAATGGACTTTGATTTTCTGCTGCTCAATAGCATGGATCAGACCAACAGAAGGCACAGTGGGTGAGAGGAGGGGCCCCCACCCAGGATGGGTGTGGCGGGTCCCCTCACCCCTGCCAGCATCCAAGCCTTGGCCCTCTCTGCTTGCTGCTCTCATTCTGGGCCAAGGTCTAGGCATCAGCCCCTCCCCAGGGGTACCTCCTCCCCTGCCGACCCCTTCTAGAACAATAACAGCTCTCCTTTACTGAGCACTTACTCTGACCCAGGCCCTTGACCAAGATTTGGCAGCTCACCCACAACAGCCCTATCGGGTAGGCGGCATTCTTCCCGCTTTATAGATGAGGAAACTGAGGCTCAAGGAGGTGAAATTGCTTGTGCTAAAATCACACAGCCGAAGGGGACAGAGCCTGAGTCTGGGCTCAGGTCTGACTCCAAAAGTTGTGCTTTTAACCACCACTAGTTTAGGGCTTCATACCCTGGAATCTGGGGTCTTGGGGGCTCTTTGCTGGCAGACCTGAGTTGCAGATGGGGTAGGTTTCTGTGAGGGTGGCACTGATTCTGGGGGACCCTCTCTGCAGTTCAGGTCACCTGCCCCATTCCCAGCTTGGGCTGAGGGTGTCCCGCCAGCCCACAGTGCCTCCTAGGGGCCTGCTGAGAACCCTGACCCTTCTCCCTCACCTCAGCATCCCCCTAGCCCCACCGTGCCGGCACACAGATGGCCTCGGTCCACTCTGCATTCCTATGACCCTGGTATTTCCTCTTCTTTTGAAAGGAACTAAGGTCCCCTCCAGGGGCATGTTGTAGTTCACAGGGTGGGGTGAGGGTCCCTTGGCATTTGGGGTACCCAAGGCCCCTGCCACCAAGGAATCTCCTGGCTCAGGCAAGAGGACACAATCACATGCTCACAAAATATGCTGGGGCAAAGAAACAATAGCGCTTTCATTGAACCCTGTGAGGTGTGCTTACTCTCTCCACTTCACAGATGAAGAAACTGAGGCTCCAGGAGTGAGTTGCCTAAGGGCATACAGCTGAGAAGTGGCTGAGCCTGTTTGGATCCTGCTCTATTGCCACTGCATCACACCACTGGGTCACTAACCCAGGTACCACCCTGACTGATGGCAGAGAGAGAGAGAGAGAGGGGTGAACAACCTGAGGGGCGCACTGGTGTCTCAGTCAGCAGGGCAGTGCTCAGGGCGAGAGAGGCAGAGGGATGAAGGGGGCATCTGCAGGCCTCAGGTCCGGGAAGGGAGCCTGGAGGTGGGTCCAGCCTTCCTCCCCTTGAGGGACCAGGTCATCTGCAGTTGTGCAGGTGCTCAGAGCTCTCAGGTGACATATGGAAGCCACACTCAGAAAGAAGTCAGGCCACTCCTACCCAGCCTGACAGCAGCAGGGGGCCTGCCTGAAATCTGCAGTCCTTCACAGGGAAAGGCAGGCGTGGTTCAATAACGTAACCCCACCCTTGCCCCTCCCTCCCTCCCTCCCTCCCACAGCTGATGTTTGCTGAGGGCCCAGCACATGATAAACGCTCAGTAAATAGCTGCAAAACCACACTGGGCCAGGCACAGAGGGGCGGCTGGGACAGGAGCCGCAGAGAGCAGGGGAGCAGTGCAGGCTCTGGCCGCCCCCAAGGCCCGCACCCTACCTCCGGTTGGGGGGCAGGAGGGCAGGATTTGGGGAAGCTGGGGGCTGGGCAGCCCCTCCTGGCAGCCGGCTGATAAGGCGCTGCCCTGGCGTGGGGGGACGTCTGCGGTCACCAGAAGCAAAGTGCTGAAGCTGAAGCTGCATTTCACGCGTCCTTTCCGTCCTGATAAATAAATAAATGCAGCCGATCCTCCGCGCGGCCTCCCCGTGGGCAGCCGCCGGCTCCCCAGCCTGGCTCGGCTATCAGCCTTCTCATCGCCTCTCCCAGCTGGAAGAGAATTTAATCCACGGACTCCTCTCCACACACACCGGGCTCCTTTTGATGTTCCTCTTTATCTCCCTCCCCAACAAAATCGCCCCTGGACAGCTCCGAGAGTACCTCCCGACTCCGCGCCTCGGTCCCAGGAAGGCAGCCCCCCGGGTGGGACAAGGGCACCGAGGAGGCCCAGCGGGAGCAAGGAGTGGTGCACCCCACCTCCGCTCCTGACCTTGGGGGGCGCGCTTGACCGTGGGCCTCGTTCTGCCACTTGTGGCATGGGGAGGGGACGGTGCACCACGCCAGCACGTGGCATCACATTGGGAGCGTGTTTGGTGGCGGGAGGGCTGGGACAGCCCGGAGGCTAAGAGCTCAGACTCCCCAGGAGGGAGTTCCAGCCCTTCCTGGGCAGCTGTGCGGCTTGAACAGGGGCGCTCTCTGGCCTCAGTTTCCCTCTCCAGGAAAGTGGTAGGCTGACGCTGATGTTACTGGGCTGTTGTGTAGAGTCTGGTTAAGGCGTGCAAAGCCCATAGTTGGGGGTTGACAAATGCTTGCGTTTAACAAATGCTGTCGTTATAAAAGGCTCCCAGCTGAGGGCTGCAGACAATGAGGGTTTTGCACTAGCTTAGCCAACGGGGTGACTCTCTCCCTCACACACACACTGAGGGCTGACAGTCACAAATCAAGTCTAAGTGGGAACTGGCCCTTTGGGCAGGTTCTAGAAGGGGTAGGCTGAGCATTTGAGGGGACTTGGTCAGAAGGTGACCTGGGGTCCTGACGACTGCAGTGTGAAGGAGAGGGGAGCAGGCCTCAGTCACTGAGACCAGAGCGCTCTCCTGCAGGGTCAGGAAGCTTGTCCCCTCTGGGTGCTCCCGCCTCCCCAGGTCCTTAACCTGAACCCATGCGGAGCTCACACCATCTCCAGGTGTCCCTTCAGTCCCGCATGGTGGACCTCAGCTGCACAGGATTGGCAGTTGGAGCCGCCCCAGCCTCCTTGTGGTTCTGTCTTCTCTGCTCACACACCGTATCTTGCAGGTCGATTCTCTTGAGTTCTCAGATTAGCTCGTCCCTGGTCTCGCCCAGCCCAGTGGTGTTCAGACATCAGCGTGTGTCAGAATGCCTGGCAGGCCTGCTTGCTGAGACAGGGTGCTGGACCCCACCCCCAGAGTTTCTGATCTGCAGATCTAGCTGGCCGTGGCCCCCACATTTGCATTTCTAGCAAGGTCCCAGGGGATGCTGACGCTGAGGGTCCCAATGCCACTCTTGGAAAAGCACTCTTCTACCCTAGTAGTCCTCACCCTTGGGGGAACATTGGCACGAGTCACCTGAAGAGCTGTACAGAATCCAGATAGCTGGGCTTCCACCCCCTCCCCTGGTCTGATTTCCATGGTCTACGCTGCAGCCTAGACGTGGGGTACTTTAAAGCTGTCCAGGTGATTTGGGCGTGTGGCCGGTGGAGGCACTCACTCTGTGCCTGTCCCCTGCTCACCTCTCTGGACTCCTGCGAGTGTCTTCAAGCTGCTCTCCCTGCCCCACTGATGTCCTCCAAACCCTGGCTCTGCGGCACGGTTCCCTGGGGACCATGGCAACGATGCAGCTTTCCCAGCCCCCCAGAGATTCTGACACCATGGCTCTGGGCGTCTGCATTTGTTTTTAGAGCTCTGCTGGCAGTTCTGATCTCGGGTGAGGACGGCACTGGTGTGACTTGCACGTGGCTCCAAACTTCCCTCGCATGGGTCTGTGCAAATAATAATAAATCATTGATTATGTATTCCCCACTCCATGCTTTTGCTTAGGCTGGTGGTTCTCAGAAGGTGGTCTTGGATCAGCATCACCTGGAACTTGGTTAAAAATGCAAGTTCACAGCCTCCAACCCAGACCTACAGAATCAGAAATTCAGGGGAAAAGAAGGGGGATGGGAGAGGGTAGCACTCTGCAGTTTAACAAATCCTCTGGGTGATTCTGAGGCACCCTAAGAATCGTGTTCAAAGCCACTTCCTCCACCTGGAATCCCTTCTCTGCTACTTCAAAAGTGTCCGAAAGTAGTACCTTCCTCTGTTCCTAGCACCAGCTCAAAACTCCCCTTCCTGGGGCAGCACCCCCTGCTTGGCCCCTCCTTGGGCTCAGCCCAGAGTGCTCAGCTCTGCCATTGCAGTGGGCTCCGGTGACCGACACTGCTGACCGTGGGACCAGCGCATCCCAGGCTGTGCACGCGTGCTGCAGTGGAGCGTGCCCGCGCTGACCAGCCCTGCACTTCCTTTGGCCTGGGAAGCTGCGTGGGGTTGTGCGAAGGTGCACTGGCCTGGGACCTGGGCCTGAGCTCGGGCTCTTACCCCTCACTCTGCTGCCAGGTCCCTGTGCAAGCGTAGTCAGCTCACTCAACCTCTCTGAGCTCCCTTTCCACGAGAGGGGGTCTTCATCTCCACCCCACAGTCATGGGAAGAGTAACCAAGTGAGGGTGAGGAAGAGCTGCTGAAGCCCAGTCACTCCCTGAGCGCCTGCTGTGTGTCCTGGTCTAATGGGGGCTGCCCGAGGCACGGTCCCCAGCCTCAGGGGGCTCTCGGCAATCCAGAATAACCGCGCAGGGGACTGTGTAACCAGGGGATGGAAGCCCTGCAGCCACTAAGGAAAATGAGGCAAATACTTGGTACTTACAAGGTGTTTAGAATAGTGCCTGGCACAGAGCAGGTGCATAAACATGTGCTGTATTGTTTATTGTCCTTGTTAGCATCGTCATCTATTTGTGCAGTCATGGAACAATTGCAGAGACATAGTTTTACATGGATAAAACCCGACATGGAGCAATGTGTATAGCATGCTACTGTTGGTGTCAAAAAAGGGAGCATATATAATGGTTATATACACATGGATTTTGTATAGAAAGAGGCTGGGGAATGGGGTGTGATGGCTGCCTCTGGGCTCTTGAGTAGCCAGGCTGGGGTTGGGGGGTGGGGGGAGGAAGCCGTGTTGTGTGCCCCTTATGCTTTTTAACTATTGGAAAAATTTCCATGTGTCTGCTTATCAAGTCTGTGACAGTTTTCATGTTAGGAAAATAAAAACATGGCAGTGTTAGGGGCTGTTTCCTGCAAGGGTTTTATCCAGGCTCCTGGGAGTGGGATGCAGGGATGGGGTGCCACCCATCCCAGCCCATGCTGCGGCCTTCTGGGAGGGAGTGGACAGAGATGAAGGACACGGGCACCCTGCCCCTCCTCTGGCCTCTGCATCCTTCATGCCCTGCACCTCTTCCTTCTGGGTCATAGGCGTGTCCCTGTCCTGCTCCACTGCCCAGCACACCTGCGCAAACACTGCGCTGCGGCCATCCGAGGCCAGAGGGGGCTGCTCCCCCAGGGCAGGTGTGGTCCTGGGGTCCGCCTCGGGCTTCCCTTCCTCACCCTGACCTGGATCTCACCGACTTTTCTCTCCGGTTCCTTCCTCCTCTCCGTACCTCTCCGGCTGCTTCTGTCTGTCTCCATATCCTTTGGCTGCCGACTCCCACTCACAGAATTTGGTAAGTGAGCCTCGGAAGGGCAGGGCCTGGGCTTGGAGAGGACTCACGGTGGGCTCCCGGGCAGTGGGCTTCAAAGAGGGCACAGCTCAGCCCTCCCTCAGCCTCTCCGGCCTGCAGGTCCCGGGGTTGAGGGCCCAAGGTTCAGGGAAGGAGAGGTATTGGTGTTGGTGTCAGCTGTCACACTCTGCTGGCTTTGGCTATTAGTGCCCCTTCGGGCATTTAATTGGTCCCCTCCACCTGATGGATGGATTCCACACCGGGGAGAACTGGAAACTGCAGCCCGGCAGGCCCAGAGGAGAGTTTCCGCCACAACCCGTGGGGAGCCGCTCTGGGCTGGGGGCTCTGGAGCCCAGAATTGGCAAGAGAGGGCTAAGGGGGCTCAGCTTCCCCCACCCTGCTCAAACCCTCTGCACCAGGGACAGGGCACAGACTCTGAGAAAAACTTAAATGCAGCAAGTGCCCTTATCTTGCCAGTTTGGTAAAATGGAAAAAACTCAGGAGACCGATGGGTAGCTATTAACATGCATTCATTCCACAAATGTGTGGCACACTTGTGGGGCAGTTCTGGGGACATGAGAATCCAATGAACTCTCAGGCTTCGCTGGGGGTGTCATTTCCTGGCTGAACACCCTGCCCTACCTGGGACAGGAACCAGCCTGCAGGGACCATCCCCTCGGATCATGTAAAGGCTTCTGAAACCAGGGTTCCCTGGCTGTGCCCCATCACCAGGAACAGGTTCCAGAAGGGAGTCCCCCAACATGCCCTGGGAAACCAAGAAGAGAGGACAGGCTTCCTTTGCCAGCCGCTGGTTCGACGGGAAAGGGCCCGAGTGCAGAGGGGCTGTGCTGGGCACTGGGCCGGGGTGGGCTGTGTCCATGAGTGACAGGACCCGCCTGTGGACTGAGCGCCCCGGTCGGTGACCTACTGGGCATCTGCAACAAGGGTCGGGAGCAGGCTCTGGACTGGTTACAAATCACAGGCCGCCCACCTGGAGGAGTTCAGGGGTGGGGGTAATTTCCCCCATGCAGGCAGGAAAAGGAAGCTGAGTCACATTCCAAGCAGGCCAGACTTCAGGGAGTCAGGAAGCCGCATCTCCCACCGTCAGCGATGGCTCCTCCTCCTGATCTGGGGTCTCTAGTAGCATGGACACATCACATGCTTTGAGGATGAGTCGGGGGGTATCTGAGGGCTCTGTGAGCCACAGCCCTGGTTAGAATGATCAGAAAAAACACTGAGATAGAGTGAAGCACCCCACCCCCCAGCTCCTGAAGCTATGGCTTGGGCCGTGGGGACACAGCAGAGCCCATGTTGGGGTGGCCGCTCCATGCTCAGCCTGGGATCCAGTGTCCTCCAGGGCTGGCCACAGTGTGGGGCAGTTCACTTTGCCACTCAGTCTTCTGGGTTGTTCCATTTCATGTGCAGGCAAACCAGTGTTCTCCCTGAGTGGCTGGTTCCAGAGAAGGAAGGGGGCCCAGTAGTAGCCTCGTCCCTCATGTCCTCTCCTATCCAAGCCTGTCGTGGCCACTTAACTGCTTCTCTCCCTTCCATTCCCTTCTCACCCCTTTCTCTCCTTCCCTCCATCTCCCTGCTGGGTCTTGCAGCTGGCAGGTCCCTCCCCAGGTGAGGTCACTGGGGCAGAGAAAGGGGGCAGGAGATGGAAATGAACCAGGCCACCTGGAGGGGACGTGATGGGCATCCGACAGGATGAGGATGAGGATGGTGAAAAGGCCGGAGGAAATCTCCAGAGGGCCTAGACATGGCTGGGTGGGGTCTGGGTGCGGGACCAGGAAAGCCCTGCTCTGTCCCCACCTCATCCACCACCCCCATAGGAGTAGCTCTCCCTTGCCCTTGGGGGGCCTAGCCACCTGCGCCCCTTCTGACTGGTTTCTCCTCCATTCTCGACCCAGGGCCTGAACAGCATGTTCGAGGTGTACCTGGTGGGGAACAACTCCCACCACTTCATCATCTCCCCCACCTCCGTCCAGGGGAAGGCAGACATTCGCATACGGGTGGCCATCCCGCTGGACTATGAGACCGTGGACCGCTACGACTTCGACGTAAGCCCCACCCCCACTCACCGACTCCTTGGGCCGGGTGGGGTGATTTCAGGGGAGTCCGGGTGAGGGGGGCGTACCACCATTGACTTAAATCCTGCCTTCACTGCTCCCCACCTTCCCTTGTGGATATGACCAGAGAAGCCCACTGAGAGACGGCAGGGGCTGGGCCGAGCCTCCCCTTTTCAAGGAGGACAGGAAATATCCAGGAACTGAGTGGAATTTTGCCAGACACGGTCACAGCTCCAGAGCCACATCAGGAGGCTCTGCTGCACGTCTGCCAGCCCACCCCACTCAGCTCCCTCCCTGGCAGAATGAGTGGCATCCCTAGCCCTGTAGAGCAGTGACGGAGGGGCTCACAGTAGGACACAGCTGGGATGGCAGTGGCCCTCACAGGTGCTCTAGGCTGGGACCAGCCCAAGGAGGACTTATGGGGACAAGGGCTCTGGGAGCATGTGGGGGCTTACCTGGGCCCCTCCTCTGCACACCCAGCTCTTTGCCAATGAGAGTGTGCCTGACCACGTGGGCTATGCCAAGGTAAAGATCGCCCTCATCAACGAGAATGACAACCGGCCCATCTTCAGCCAGCCGCTGTACAACGTCAGCCTGTACGAGAACGTCACCGTGGGGACCTCCGTGCTGACAGTCCTGGTGAGTCCCCGCTGTCCTGCAAGGCCACTGGGCTCTCTGGGGCAGACCACAGTGAGGCAGCCGGAGGGATTTTGTCCGTGGAGTCTGGGCAATCAGGAAAGGGGGCACCCCCAAGTTCCCAGGGGCTGTGTTTGTTGGCATACAAAGGCTTCTGGACTCTAATGGGCTCTCTTGGCCTAGGATGCAACATAGAAAGGGAGCCAACCTGGGGGGTGATAAACTAGGCTGAGGACACTGGCTTCCTGCTTTTTCCCTGAGAGGGACTGCGTGTGGGTAGCCCGGGAGCCCTGGAAGCCCTGGGTGGGTGGGAAGGTGCCATCCATCTCTGAGGAGGGCGACCCTCCGTGTCTGGGCACAGGCCCCAGAGAAGAGCACATTCCTTGAGGGTGAGGGGCCCTCCCAGTGTCCATTCGTATCAGTCAGTACTGTTGGTTGCAAGGGACAGAAACCCTGAAGTGGTTCAAGCAAAAAAGGGTTGGCTCATGCAACTCAAAAGTTTATGTGGTTTCAGGCATGGCTGCATCCAGGCGATCGTGCGAGAGTCCTGTCTCCCGCACCAGACTCTGCTTTTTTGTATTGGCGGAGAGGGGCACCAGCACCTCTAGGCTGACTTTCTACCAATTTATCAACCCTAGTGGGAAAAATTCTTTTTCAGTAGTTCCAGCTGATTCTTATTGACCCAGCTCTTGGGCCATCCTGGAACCAATTGTGATTTTGGTATGCCAGGGATGGGTCACACTCCCCCTCATGGAGCCAGGGATAGAGGCAGCCCTGTCTAAATTACACTGGCTGAAAATGGGGAGGGGACTTCTATTGTAAGAAGACAAGGGGTTGGATGCTGAGCAGATCAAAGTGGTAGATGTGTGGCATTACCCATAGTAGGTGCTCAATAAATGTTACAGGGTTTAACTCACTGCCGGCCCCGCCCTGCTCACCTGTGTCCTTGCATACGTTCTTGCTTCATGCCGCCCCAAGCAGAGACATTGCCTGTGAAACCAAGACCCTGCTCCAAAGTGTGTTTACTCTACAGACAGATGGTACGAAACTGCACTGAGCCCCCAGGCCTTCCCATCTGACAGTTATTAATATTTCAAACAGATGTTTAGCTAGTCAGGCCATCAGACATAAACAATAAGTCTGCTACAGCTGTTTCCTCCAGCTCCTGGCTCCCCGGCTTTCACCAGGGTGCTCCCTGTAATAAATCTCCTGGTGCTTGAGGCCCCAGGATCCTCCTCCAGCCTCTCGGAGAGCAAGTGCCAGAGGCTGTGGCCTCCTGGACCCAAAGAGAGTGTCTTCAGCCCCCCACCCACCCTTGAATGTCAGGGCGTAGGGCACCCAAGCTGCCTGGGCTTCAGGGGCCTCGAAGGGGGTGGGGGCCCTGTGCCCCACAGGTCTGGGACCATGTGGCAAAGAATTCTAGTGTCAGGTCCGGGCTTGGTGGATGTCAGAGGATTCCTTCCTGACATTCTTGCTGGGGACAGGGGCTCTCACTTTGCAGTTCTAAGTTCCTATGGCCCTGGGGAAGGGTTGGGGGAAACCTACAGAGTAAGGGTAAGATGGGAAGTGTGAGAAGAGACACCCCTGGCTGGTGGCGCCAAGGACAGGTGTGTCAGGCCCAGTGCACTCTGGGCTGGCACTGGGGAGCGCACTCTGCTGGATGTGCGCTGTGCTCCTGAGACCAGGTTTTATCCAGAGCTGGAGCAGCTCCAGGGCCTGCAGTGGACCCACCTGACCCTCCTCTAGTCCCTCTCCCAGGTCCCCTTGCTCAGCCTCCTCTGCGGCCACCAAGGGCCTCTGCCCAGGGCTGACAAATCCACCCAGCCTCTGGTTCCCAGATTCCTTCATCCAAGCTTCACCTTCTCCAGCCCCAGCCCCAGGGTTCGTGGAACAGTGAGGTGTGAGTGCTGTTGCGCCAGGCGATAGTTCTCACAGCGGGGCTGTGTGCCGTCCGTGTCATCTGGGAACCTTCATTTCCTCATCTACAAAGGGGGCACGACACCTCCCAGTTTACATGCTGTAAAGAGGTTGTAAAAACATCTGGATCACCCACCTACCCACCAGCCTCTCCTGGTCTCCCCAAGATGCTCCCAGGGCTCCCAGCCTGCAGCGAGTTTCCGGGCCACGCCACCCACACCGCCCCACCCTGCCCCGGGCTCCCCACCCTGCCATCCTCCGCTCACACCTGGGGTCAGCCTGATCCCTCCACCTCCTTTGCCGCAGGAGGGGCTGAAAGTTATAGCCGCCTGCTCAGGGACTGTGAAATTCCTTCTCCCTGACCTTTTCTGGGATGTTATTAAAATGTTTCATGGGCAGTTGTGTCAGAAAAAAAATTATGAAGAAAAGGAAAATGTTTTAATTTGCACCAAAGGCAGGAGCAGAGCCTGCTGCAAGGGGCCTCCCCATCCCCCACCCTGGCATGGCGCTGCTTCAGTGGCCGGTCGCCTGTCCTGGGGGAAGGTGGCAGTTTGACAGTGGTTTGGGGAAGCTGGCACAGGGAGGGCTGTCCCTGCCAGCCTGCGTGTCCTGGCGGGGGTGGAGGGGCCAGACCTCACCTCCCTGCTCCTCGACCGCCCTCAGCCCAGGTTTTGAGGCCCTTACAGCCTCCAGGAACAGCAGAATGAGCCCCCCACGGGGGGGGGGGAAAGAATGAGGACCTGGAGTTCTGAGGCTTCACCTTTTGTCCTAACTCTGCTCCTGCTTGGGCGACTCAGGCAAAAGCTGCTTTCCCTCATAGCGTCTCGTCTGTAAAACAAAGATGATAGATTGAAATGTGTCCCGTGGTACCTCCTAGACTTAGTGCCTGGGGCACTCACGCCAGACGTAGGGGATGGCTGAGATGACCTCTGAGGACTGACGCTATTGCTGTTTCTGCTGCTACTACTACTATAACAGTCATTTCGGCAACTGTCATTGCTGAATATTACCTGTAAACCATGCACTTTATACGCCTTACAGTTGTCTCTCAGTATCCACGGGGGATGGTTCCAGCATCCTGCCTCCCCGAAATCCACGTATACTCAAGTCCCGCAGTTGGCCCTGCAGAACTCGCACATACGAAAACTCAGCTCTCTGTATATGTGGGCTTCTCACTCCTGGACACTGCATTTTTGATCCATGTGTTTGGTTGAAAAAAATTCACATATAAATGATCCCACGCAGTTCAAATCTGTGCTGTTCAAGGGTCAACTGTATTTCTAACCCAGTAAGTAGATGCCGTTATTCTCATTTTAAAGATGAGGAAACTGAGGGTCAGGGAACTTAGTAACCTGCTTGGAGTCCCAGAGCTAGTAAGTGACTGAACTGGAATTCACACAGAGACCCCATGACCCCAAGTCACAGGTTCTTAACCAGTCGGCTGCCCATCCAGAAGGTTCTGTGCTGGACCACGGAGCCTTGGCCTTGTAGCAACATTCAGAGCTGAGGATAAAGAGAGCTGAAGAGTATTAATACTCCCTGCAGCACCCAAGGGGACAAGCCACAGGGTCACTCTAAGCATTGTGTTCGTGAGTGACACTCTTGACCCTTAGAACTGGTGGCACCATCGGGTGAGTTTTCACCTCTTGGGCCCCAAGCTGCTCAGGAATCAGAGCCGTGTGAGCTTTTTCACTGAGATCAGGGAGACTTGAGCCCTTGGCTCAGGGAAGCAGGAATCCCAGGGCAGCCAGAATTGTCTTCTTTAGGAAAGGTTTCCTGGGAGGAGGAAGGACTCAGGATGAGTGTCAGCAGGAGCTGGGCCTCTGAAGGGTGACCACGCAGGGGTGGGTGTGCAGGGGTACATGTACCCACACACGTGTGGGTATGCTTGTGGAGTATATATGTGGACAGGCATGCCTTTGTGTGCCTGTGCATGTATGGTTTGCAACCATGTACACTCAGGGGTATGTGTACACAGTATATACATGTGTGTATGCATGTGTATGTTCCAGTACATACACATGTTGCAACTACATGCATTCAGATATGTGTGCACACACAACATACACACATGTGCATATGCACATATATACATGTGCGTACACATATGTGCATGGACAAGTTTGTAGATGATGCTGATAGCTCCCCATCATCTAGGTTGTATGGTTTGTTTTCATCTCACCTCCTGGGCTACTCTGGGACTCTGGCCTTCCAATCCTAACTCCTGACCTGGCAACAGAAGTCAGATGGGAAGGCCAAGGAGTGTCTTGTCCTGGAGCCTGCTAGGCACGGGGCAGCCCTGCAGCCTGGCCAGCCAGTGTCTGGGCCCTGGCAGGGTTTGTGGGTGCCGCTGGACAGTATGAGAGCTACAAGAGTAATCCAACCATTCATTCATTCATTGAACAAATGTTTGTTGAATACCTACCTAGCCTGACTAAGAAATGAATCTTTACATTAAGTATTAACTTTGTATTAAATATTACTTGCTTTTATGGAGAGATCAAGGAACTATGAGAACCTATAACAGGGTGCCTGACTTTGGGGTCCAAGAAGGCTTCCCTGAGGAAGTGGCATTTGGTAGGCATTAACAGGTGAACGAGGAGAAGGAAGAACAGTGGAGACAGAGAGAGCAGCATGTGCAAAGGCCCTGTGGCTGGAGTGCAGCGAGGAGGGTGTGATGTGCAGGGAGGTGTGGTCCTGCTCTTTTGAAGTATATGGGGCTTGGCTGTCTCTCTTCTTTTCACATTGATACCCACCCCAAATATGCCTGTTGGGGTGCTGTTCTGATAGTGGGAAAGGCCCGTACCAAACCATTCACACACCCTTGCTTATTCCATCCTTGTAGCAGGGGCAGGCATTTGGAAACAGCTGGCAGAAGTTGTACCTGGGACGTGCAAGGAGCCAGCTTGGCCTCCTGCAGTACAGGGCTCATGACCCTGGATATATTAGCTCCATGTCCCCTGGGCAGTGGGGAAGGGGAAGTGTGCTGAGGAAGAACAGGGAAGGAGGCCACCTCTGGGGCAGAGTTTCCTGAACTCCAAGGCATTCACTCTCTGCTCCCGGCAAATGGGGCCCAGCAGGAAGGAGAGGCAGAGATGGACTGTCAGACAGACAGGCTTCTTCCCCAGTCAGGAAATCAAAGCAAGGAGAGGCACTTGACAGTCCCGCCAGGCAGCGTTTGCTCAGCCCTGGCGTAGAGCACCACCTCTCGGCTCCAGGCAGACCTGATGGGGCCGAAAGGCACGCTCCTCTCTGGCCTCCCTGTCCCTCTTCCCAGCCTGTCCCTGAGAGACTGCTGACATCTTAGGCAGGGTCATAAGTCATCGGGGAGGACCTGGAATCCTGTTTCAAGTGCGCTGGTCACTCCTTCCCAGGGCGTGGCTTTCTTCCTACCAGAGGGGAAAGTGGCACTGCCCAGCCTGCGTGGCCAGCTTGTCCGGAGACACAGTGCGGAGACTCGGATTAAACAGTTAAGACAGGCAGATGTCAGAAGTGGGTGTTATTGATATATCATTGACTGAGGGGTCTGATCTGGCTGCCCTCCACCCCTTCAGCCTGTGTGCCAGCCCAGCTCTGCCAGGGTGGGCCCTGAGCAAAGCTCAGTTCCCTCCTCCGTGAGCTCGGGGAAATGACTGACTAGGGCCCTACCTGGGCGGGCGTCGTGAAAACCGAATGAGACTGGCACAGAGCCTGGCTGGGAACACGCTCAGGACATGGCAGCAAGTCATGCCCGACCTCCTGGCTGAGGCTCTGTGGAGCACCAGCCCTGACAGGGACACCACCTCGGGGTCGCAGCCCTGCCTTGGCAGCCATGTGACCTGGGCCAGCACCGAGCCTCTGGGCCCCGGTGAGGCAATGGGGCCAGGCGCTGGCTCCGGGCCTTCTGGCCCCATGAGACGGTAGTCCCAGTTGCTCTGCCCAAGAGGAAAGGAGAGTCGCTCCTGCAGTTTAGGTTTACTCCCGGCAACATGGACATGCCTCCCACCCTACGAGGGTCTCCCACCCACCCACCGGCCTCTAGAGC
Source organism: Cheirogaleus medius (assembly GCA_008086735.1). Lineage (NCBI taxonomy): Eukaryota > Metazoa > Chordata > Mammalia > Primates > Cheirogaleidae > Cheirogaleus > Cheirogaleus medius. The sequence continues at coordinate 43,805,807 of VBSM01003143.1, forward strand.
CCCTCTCCTGCCCTGCACCCCCCTCTCCCATCCCCCATCTGGAAGTTTGGGGAAGATTCCCAAGGCCTTCACCTCCCGCTCCCAGAGCTAACTGGCTTTTCCTCCGGCCCGGCCCAGCCTCCCTCCGCTGCCACTCCAACACACAGCCCTGCTGCATCAGTGCCAGCCCCGCTGCTGTTTGTCCCCTTCTCTCCTTCCTCTGCACCGACAGCAGACACCACTGACACCAAAGGGAAAAGATGGGTGTGATGTCATTGCCCCAGGCTGCCCTGGAGAAGTTCAGCTTCAATCCTGGAGGACTTCAAATGCAGAGGCTTCTTCCATCAGCTGTCAGGCTGCAGACTCAAGAGATCACCCCTGCCCCCACACTGCTGGATCCGAAACATCTAACATGGGCCCCACCCAGGGTGCTGGGAAGCCAATGGCCCAGCCAGGCGATCTGAGGTGGCCAGTCCCCTCCCTGAGACTTCGATGGTGCTCCCTGGGACTCACCCCAGTTTCTCCCTGGTCCCTCAGCCCCTAGCAGAAGGGCATATTGCTCCGTAACATCAGTGGCGACGTCCTGGCTACATCAACCACTGCAGGACGGAACCTTGCTGGGAGTAAGGCTTTGAAACCAGAGAGACCCAGGTTCAAATCCTGGCTTTGCCACTTGCTGGCTCTGACCCTGGGCAGGTGCTTAGCTTAGTCCTGACCCTCAGTCTCCAGAGTTTGCTGTGGGGGTAATAATAAGATACTTATCTCATGATTAAGAGATACGGGGCATTTAAAGCACTTAGTGCATCAAATGGGGAAATGACAGCTGTGGTTACTAGTACTATTATTACTCTTCTCCACCACGAAGGTTTGTTCCAGCTATTCAGGGGTCAGTGGAGCTTTAAAGATCACTGGCTTTAAAGCTTAGGTCTCTGGGTTCCTAGATTTTCTGCCTTAGGCTCCGACTTCCCTGGACTCTGGGCATGTTGGTTGAGTTCTTGTCTGTGCCCAACCCTGTAATCCAACACACAGGCTCTAGCCTCATGGAACAGAACACAGAGAAAGGTTAAATAAATAAGACTGCAGGAAAGAACCAAGACTCTTAGGAGAGAGGCAGACAATAAATGCTACCAGGTGTGCAGTGACGCAGGGACCCGGGCTCAGAAGAGCCCCACACTTGGGTTAATGCTCCGCTGTTGCCGCCTTGGAGTTCTGAATACTCTTTGCACAAAGGGCCCGGCACATTCATGTTGTGCTGGGCCCTGCAGATTATATAGCTTGCCCTGGCCACAGCGGTTTCATAATTCTCTGCTCCCAGAAACTCGGTGGTTCTCCATGCTTTTCCTCCATCCAACAGTCTGTCGGTAGACAGTAAAGGCATACTTTGTGCTGCACTCCAAGCAAAGTGCTGGGGACGTCCCTTCTCACACAGCTCATTCAGTTCCTATTGCTGTGTAAGAAACCCCCCAAACTTAGCAGCATAAACAACAGCCATTTTATTACGCTCATGGATTTGGGGTGTCAGGAATATGGAAAGAGCAAAACAGGGGAGGCCTGGGGTGACCCAGCCAGCTGGAGGCGGGGACAGCGGGGCCTGGAAGATCCCCTTCGGTGGTGGCCTCTCACTCCCGGGCCTGATGCCTGGGCTGGTCTGGCTGAAGGACGGAGTCAGCTGGACGGTCGTCGCCTGAGCACAGGGGTTCTGAGTGGGAGCACCTCGGGGGAGGCCTCTGGGGAGGGAGAGTCCCGAGAGAACCAGGTGGAAGCTGCATGGCCTCTTCTGACCTAAACCCCAAATCGTACAGCGTCATTTCTGCTGAAGTCTATTGCTTCTAAGTCACTGAGGCAAGTCCAGAGTCAAGGGAAAGGGACATGCCCCCCCCCAACTCTCCATGGGAGGGATGTCAAGGAATTACACAAACGCAGATGTCTTAGAAGCACTCACAGCTCACTCCAGTTCAGTGCTCCTTTACGGAGATGGCACGTGTGAGCACAGTGCCACGAGACCCTCCCTCCTCCTGGGTGTTGCACAGACAAGCAGAAGAGCAGCGGAAGGGAAACCCTTCACATCCTGTGTCCAGGAAGGGAAGGAGGGAGGGAAAGGGTAGTAAATCGTTGCTGCCCCTAGGCACTCCCTGGCCATAAAGTCTGAACCCCGTAGGCCTGGGTTGGCATTCAAGGCCTCCACCACCTGGCCCTGAGCTGCTTTCTAGCCCTTACCCCCCACACCCATCACCCCCTTCTCTCCTGCCCACCTAGAGCCTTGGTCTTCCCTGCAACCTGCCGCATCTTCTTGTGACGGTGTCTTTGCTCACACTACTCCCCCTCCCCCGCCTCTCCCTCCTACTCGAGACCTCCTATTTTGAGGGTATCAAAATCTGCTGACCCTAAGGGCCAGCCCACTTGGCATCCCCTCCTTGAGAAGCCCTCTCCCCGGTAACTGGCCAGTGCCCCTTCTCTGAGTCCCCAGCATGCGCTGCACCTCGCTTCCCTGGCAGCCCTCCACTCACAGAGGGCTCTCGCCCGCTGCTTTCTTCCCCTACCTCCCACTGAAAACCTTTCCCAGTCGGTTCGCCCTGTCTCGGGGTCCCCACCCCCGGGGTGTGCAACACAAAGTAAATTTGACTCCTGTGGTCTGGGGCACCTAGGGAAGCTTCTTGGAGGAAGGCATGTGGGCAGGAGAAGAAGGTAGGCAGAGGCCTTGTGGGGAAACTGAGGCACGGAGAGGGTTAACTGTGTATACAAGGTCACCCAGCCAGTTGATAGCAGATGTTTGTCCGAGTCCGAAGCCTTATAACCCCACATTTCACTGTATGTGCCAGGCTCCCGGCACTTCCCCTCTGGGGATGAGGACACAGAGGACACTGCCGGCCAGGGAGCCCCAAGGACTGACTCGCTGTGTGACCTGTGCCATCTCGTCCCCCCATGGGCCTCCGTCTCCTGCTCAGTCCAAGGATAGGGTAGACTGGACGGCTTCTGAATGCCCTTCTCAGGTCAGACACGGGCCTGGAGATGCAGACCCAGCCCGGGGACCAAGGCCACCAGATTCCAGGATCCCTGGGCCTCCTATTCCTAACCAGGCACTTGAGTTCGAGGTCAAGGCTGAAATGTGCCCCGCCCCTCAGCCTGCTCTGCAGACAGCTGAGCAGGAGCTGACCCTGCTTCCCCGCTGCTGGGCAAGGCCGGGTGCCCTGGGGCTTCCTGGCCCTCTGACAACCGTGTCTCCCTCGGCTGTCTGCTGTCCCCCTTGCCCTCCCAGAGCAGGACTCCGCACCCTCTGGGGCAGAGGACGCCCTCCAGATGCAACTACCATACAGTCCCTCACTCAGTGACTATTTGTCAATGATAGCCTAGGATGATGGCGGTGAGCCAGACACACAGACGTCCCTGTCCATTCCACGGGCAGGGGACAGATGGTGAAGAAGGAAAGTCAGAGCAGACAGGTGGGGATAAGTGTCATGGGGACGGCATCACTGGGCAGGGCTGGGGTTGCTACTGGATCGTATCAAGAGGTCAGGGAGGGCAGGCCTCTCACAGACGGCGACATGAGACGGAGCCCGGAAGGAAGCAAGGGGGGATCCAGGTTGAAAATCCAGGAAAGAGAAGCCCCAGGTGAGGGTGCAGGTGAAAGGCTGCGAGGCCAGAGCCTGGCCGTGGTGGATGCACAGAAGGCAGGAGCAGGATGGAGGAGGCCAGGAGGTGGGGAGGCCCTTCACCCTGGCTGGGCCCGGGAGCCTGTCCGAGGGGATCGAGTCTAGGAGAGACGTGAGGATGGATCTCGTAACTGCTGGTGGGGAGCAGGCTGGGGGTGGGGATGGAGGGTGCCAGGGTGGACGCTGGAGACCAGCCCTGAGGGACAAGGGCTCCAACCAAGCAGGTGGAAGATTCAGGATCCTTCCCAAGGCCCTACCCTTCTCCCCCAGCCCAGGCTCAAGCTGCTTCACCACTGTCGTCCCCAGGCCAGCAAGGTATACCCCCCTTCATCTCCACCTGACTGGCCAGGTGGGCGGCAGCCCCAGGCTGGTGTCCTGCCTCAGCTTCCTACCAGCAAGCTGGCCTAGGCAGGTGACTGACTTTCCCTGGGTTTCCATTGCCTCCTCTGTAGAATGGGGAGAATACTTCCTACCTCAGCAATATTGTAAAATAATGTCTGCCAAGGTCATAGTCGAGGGGCTGCATACAGCAAGTGCTCCAAAAGCGTACCAATGCCTGCTGTGTGCCAGGCATCCAGGGTTCTCTCCCTGCTTCTGATAGCATTGGTTCGACTTAATCCTAACTGTTGTATAAAGCTGGCGACAAAAATTGCCAACATGAATTATTAGTAAGTCTTGGAGATGGTAACACGGCCCAAGGGGAAGGCCCTGTCTGCATACTTTAGCAAAACCCAAGAGGACAGGCGGTCAGGGTAGGGAGGGCAGCCCCTGCCCTCTGTGTGGGAAACACTGGGAGCCACTTCCTGACAGGCCTGGGCCTGCTCATCCCCCACCTGGTGCTGTTTCCCGCCCCCCCACCTGACACCCCTCACCATTGGCATCTTAATTGATCTCATTGTTCTCAAACCCTTGAGACCTGAGACTCCAGCTGTGCTTAAACAGAACAAAATCTCTTCCAATTTCCCCACCGTTTAAAAGAAAATTGAATTCTTTATCTGCAGCCTGGGGAGGGTAAGGGGAAGGGGAGAGAGAGAGAGAGACAGAGAGACAGAGAAACAGAAAGAGAGAAAAAGGAGAGAGAGTGAGAGAGACTTACACACACACACTGTAAATAGTAGCTTACCCCAGCCCAGCTCCCAAGCTGGCCTGGCCTTTGCAGACACACCCTCTCCCATTTGGGGGTGTCTAAGGCTGTACTTCCAGGCTCCTTTAATCGGCTCTGCAGTTCATCTCTAATCAGAGGGGCTGGGGGCGGAAGCTGGGGGAGGCTGAGCTGGCTGACGGTGATTGGCAGGTCCGGAGTCCTCTGACTGTCAGGACGGTATGCTCCTTGCCTTTGTTTATCTCTTTAATCTAAATATCAATCCGTGAAACCTAAATGGGATGGAATGAGAGGTAGGACAGATGCTAAATGAGAGAGAGAGAGAGAAAGTGCACAGGCTGCTGCCTTCAGTAGCCACTACCCCGGGCTTCTGGAAGGAGCCGGGGCGGGGCTGGGGGTTAGAAAGCTGCGGCAGGGTGGGGCGCTGACCAGGCCTGAGTCAGGATGTGCAGCTGGGGCTCCCCCTGCCTCTGCCCCTGAAGCGAATTGTCCTGGACCTTGTGTGAGGTCTGACGGTTTCCAGCAAATCAGTCCTTCAACAGATTGATTTTTGGCAAATTGATGTGAGGCCCCATTGCCTGTCCCCCCTTGGAAGCACTCCAGAGCCTCTGTCACTGGTACCCCAGAACCCCCCATCCTTGACAAGGAGAAGCTCTGTCTGCTGCTAACTTTGCCTCTTTGCCAAACAAGAGGGCCCTATTGTTGTTATCATCACAGGCCTGAGAGCGGGTGTTGTGAGCTTAGTGAACGCCAAGCACATGTCACTCATCTCTTCTGTCGCCATGTACAGAAGAAACTGAAGCCCGGAGAAGTAAGTAACCTGTCCAAGGTCAGCCAGCTAGGGAGTGGCTTAGCCAGGATTCAAACCCTGGTCTGTCTGGCTCCAAAGCCCCTGGACTCTCCTCCCTTTGCCAGTCCCCACCAGGAGCCCACCCCCGAGCCCAGCTCCAGCCTGCTGTTGGAAGGGCCATCTCCAGAGTCCAGGATAGTGGGCCTGCGTGGCAGGAGCTGCTCACTCACTAGGTGACCTTGAGCATGTCCCGGGCTCCAGGGGCCTCAGTGTCCTCATCTGGAAAATGAAGGGGCTGTGCTCTCTGAGGCCCCCTGTGCTAACAGCACATGACCTCCTGCCCCCAGACAGTATCCTCCTGCACAGAGCCCGTCAGAAGTCATCCTCCAGCAGGTTAGCTACTGCTTGTCCCTGCTCAGGCAAGTGCTCAGAGGACACCAGAGCGAAGAAAATGCGCCCCTTGGGTGAGGGGACAGCGGGTGGCCGTACAAGTGGCCAGGGCCAGAGTGAGTTCATAAGTGCTGCAAACCATGCGCCTGTGCAAAGTCCATCTGTGCCACATGCTGGGAAGGTTGTGAGTCCTGGCACCCAGGTGACAGGGGTGGGAGTGACCAGGAGTGGCCACCAGGGCCTCGGCCTGAGAGTTTGTCCTGGGAGCAGGTGGGTGGGGCCCCCAGACGTCCAGGGAGAGGTTGAGCTGGGCCTGTGGGTTTGGGGTGAATTAAGCCTGCTGTATTATACAATCATTATAGGAAGGATGGTGGCTGTGATTCCTTCCAGCTCATTCCTGGAGTGGCTCAAAGTCCCACATGTCTGTTGGTTTGTTTGGTGTTTTTCAAAATTTTTTTTGAACTATGATCCATAGTAAAAACTATATTTAACTTCATGACCCAGGATACACACTCACATGCACACCTATCTAGAACAAAACAGCATTTCTTTACTAGATGCAATAATTCACCCTAGTATTTTCTATTTTATTCTACTAGATTTCATTTTCTAAAATGCTAGTCATGACTCAGTAGATTGATTTCATGACCAACTAATGGGTGCTGACCTAAGTTTGAACATCTCTGGAAGAAGCCTTCCCTGCTTTACCATCTGATGATGATGATGATGATGATGATATCAACTCATGTTTCTCAAGTGCTCACTACTGGGGCAAAAGGATAAAGATCCCAGCCCCGGCTCCAGACTTAGACCTCGATGGTCTAAGTCTGACTCAGCCATTTCTGAGTATGAGACTTCGAATAGGTTACTTACATCAGCTAGGACCCCATATAGCTGCCAGCAACAGAGACCTCAAAACTAGTTGCTTAAATAAGATCGAAGTGTATTTTTCTCCCGTATAAAAGCAGTATAGAGGTGAGCAGCCGTGGGTGGCTCCTTTAAGCTCTCTTCTTCACTATTCCTAGGGTGTGGCTTCATCTTCATGGTCCAAGATGGTTGCTAGAACTCCAGCCATCAAACCCATATTTCAAGCTACAGGATATAGGAAGTCACGAATTGTTTTTTGGTTTTTTTTTTTTTCTTTTTTTTATGAGACAGAGTCTCACTCTGTTGACCGGGCTAGAGTGCCGTGGTGTCAGCCTAGCTCACAGCAACCTCAAACTCTTGGGCTCAGGCGATCCTCCTGCCTCAGCCTCCTGAGTAGCTGGGACTACAGACACGCACCACTGTGCCCAGCTAATTTTTTCTTTATATATTTTTAGTTGGCCAATTAATTTCTTTCTATTTTTAGTAGAGATGGGGTCTCGCTCTTGCTCAGGCTGGTTTCCAACTCCTGACCTTGAGTGATCCTCCCTCCTCGGCCTCCCAGGAAGTGACGAATTCTTTCTTTCCTCTTTTTCCCCTTTTAAGGAGACTTCCTGGAAATGCCTTGCAGACTTGCACTTTTATCTCGTTGGCCAGAACTTAGTCATGTGGCTGTGCTTAGCTGCAAAGGAGCGTGGGGACTATATTAACAGTATTTCCAGGTGGCACTGTGCCCAGTGCTGTTAATGTGAGCAAGGGAGCATGGATGTAAAGTCTCTGCCAAATCATCTTTGTGTGCCTCAGTTTCCTCTTCTGGAAAACGGTGATGATGATAGTTCCTTACAGATTTGTGTGGGAATTCAATGAGATAATACAGGTAAAGTACTTAGCACAGTCCCTGACACAGAATAAGTGCTAAACAAATGATAGGTACCAATATTCATTGCCCAGTACCGATCTACACACCTTACATACCTGTTATCAAATCCCCATGGCAACCTGGGGAGGTCAAAGTTAGCCTCCCATTTTACAGATGAGAGCACTGAGATTTGGAGAAGTTAGCTGTGTGCCAAATGACACACCGTGAAAAGGACAGAGCTGAACTATGGAGCCCCTTGTCTCTAGGATGCCACAGTCCTTGCTCTTGATCATGAGGCGACACAGCCTCTCTTGGAGACTGGACTCCTCCCCCAGAGCCTGGTGAAACTGTGGGGCCAAAAGATATGATAATGAGATACAAACTGAACTTGATTAGTGACATCTAAGCTGCACCCAGGTCTGGGGCTCCCTCTGCCTGCCCAGCCACCTGCAGGGGTACCCCACCCACCCACCTAAGGAGAAACAAGACCAGGACAAAAGACCCCTTTCGGCTTCCACTGTATTAGGACCTGCAAACTCGGAGTCAGAAGATCAAGGTCTTTGACTCATGGAATAACCCTGGGCCAGCCCCTTTTCTCTCTCAGCCTCAGTTTCTCCATCTGCAAAATGAGAATGCTGCCTAACCCTCTACCTTCTGGGGACATTTTAGAACAGTGAGGCCAGAGTGTTTTGAACTCCCGGGGAAGCAAGTCTTTATAAAGGAGATAAGCTGCTCTCCTCTTGGTGGGTTTCTCCAGCCTGTGTTAGAACATTCTGACTACTGCGGGTGGGATGGGCAGAGGAGTGGGGAACCCAAATGTCAGGGGCCTGGGGTGGGGGCTGCTTGTCGGGCAGGAGTGCCCCCAGCACGCCCTCTCCCAGCCTGCGTGCACATGTAGAGTCTGGTCTTGCTATCACAGAGCAGCCCTGGGCTGCGTTGGCCCAGGTGAGTGGGGGGCCGGGGCTGCAGCCCTCTGCTGGTCTCGGCGATCATGGGTGATTTATATTTCCTGCGTCAGACTTTGACCTTAATTTCTTCTGGCGGCGTGGGGCTGTAAAATTCATTAGGGACCCGCGGGCGGAGTGATGGAGATGTCAGGTGGGCAATCGTGTGGGTATTTAATCTATCAGATGTGTGGTTTGCCATTTAAGGAGACAACAAGAGAACGTGGAATCAATATGGTTCATTAGCGAGCTGCGCGTGCCGGCCCAATAAGCGCCCACCAATGACAGCAGGTGTGGCGGTGTCCTGCCAGGCGCCCAGTCACCTTGGCGTGAGGACACATGCCTGGATCATGGGCAGTGACCAGCCCCTGCCCAGGTACCTCTCTCCACTCTCCCACTAGCCGAGGAGCTGCCTGTCACCTGCATATCCAACGGGGGCAGGGGAGAAGAGGAGGGCGTCAGACTGGGGGGTGCACTGGTGAGATGCATTTAACGGTGGGCGTTCCCAGCCTTCCTTGGTCTGCACCCCAGGGGGTTGATTGGACTGGCTTTCCCTCTGCTCCCGTCTCCTCAGTGCATAAGGTCCCACTTAACTGAACCTCGGATACAAGAATCTGTCCCCACGTCTCCCCAACACCCTCCTCTTCTCCTCCACCACATAATCCCAGCTTGATAACTGGCCCCAGAGAGTCCCCAAGTCCCTTCTGATTGTGACTGTCTCGCTCTCCCCTGGCCAGCCATCCTTCCTGCTCCTGCATCCGCAGGAAAAAAAAAGGCTTTCTGCATCCCAGCTTTCTTTGTTTGGTGATCAGATGCGATTTAAGAAAAAAAAAAAAGTCACTCAATTGAATCTTCACAAACCCAAGCGCTTTAGAGAAGGGGCAGTGTTGAGAAGGGCTTAGGAGTGGGATTTTTTTTTCACTTTGCTGTGTCTTTGTGACCATCAGACTAGGATCCCAACTCTGCCAGTGACTCACAGCTGGACCCTGAGCCACTTGCAGCTGTGAGCACACTGCCTGGCTCGCCGTGTGTCCGTCCCCAGCATCCAGCATGGGGGTGCTGTCTCTGGTCTGGCTCCCCCAGAAGCGGACACCCAGACAAGGATTGGAGGGCAGGCAGCTTACTCAGGAAGTGATCCCGGGAAACTAAGGCAGCGGGTGGGGAAGTGAGGCGAGGTGGCTAAAGGACGCCTCATGAAGCCAGTTTCCACTGTGGGCACCAGGGTCTCGGTCCCACTGGGACTCTGGGATAGAGGCTGTCCCTCTGAGTTATGCCAGCTCAGGGCGAGGAGGCTGGGCTGTTGCCACCGCCATTGAGCGAGGGCAGCTTCTGGGGACGTGAACGCCCCCATCCCTGCGGCTGCTTCCACTAGACAAAGCCCGCAGGCAGAGAGAGGCCAGGCGCCCCTGGTAAAGCAGCCCCTGGCGTTTAAGATGAGCCCTGAGTAGCTGTGTGTGGCTCTGGCGGCCTCTGCCACAGTCAGGCACGTGGGAGATGTTCGGTGTGTACTCGGGGAAGGAAGGCCTGAGCCTCAGTTTCCTCGTCTGTGAAGGGAGGGGCAGAGCACCTCCTCGCGGATGTGGTGGCCCTACACGGCGGCTGCCCGTCACAAGCACTGGATTCCTGGCAGCCGTGGTAACGATGTCATCCATGACCATGATGGGGAGGAGGGTGGGTGGGTACTGCCCACCGCCCCTTGGCCAGGCTGCTGCTCCCCGCCTGGGGACACCGAGGCTCACCAAGCAGGTCCTTGCATGGTCAGAGATTCCAGTCTGGGCTCTGACCTCATATAGGGGAGCTTTGCCAAGTCGGGATTTTGGCCTTGTTCCTAGGGAAGTGTCTGTCCAGATGGCTCTCAGGATAGGTTCCTGGGAGGCCTGGCCGGCTCACTGCAGGCTCCACCTGGGCAGCTCTGCTGTTCACCTACTGTGTGGCCTTGAGCAAATTGCTAGCCCTCTCTGAGCTTTCATTTCCTCATCTGTGCAATGGGATAGTAATGCCATTCCTACAGGCTTGTGAGGACTAAGGGAAATTTGGGACAGCCCTGGCCTGTGGCAGACATTTGGAATTTGTTAAGCCTCCACCACCCTCTTCCCCAGTTACCACCTGCGTTAGTTTCCTAGGATGCTGCAGCAAATTGCCACAAACTTGGTGGCTTAAAACAACAGAAATTTATTCTCTTACAGTTCTGGAGGTCAGAACTCTGAAATCAAGATGCTGGCAGAGCTGCCCTTCCTCCAAAGGGCATATCTTATTTGGGGGAGGGGAGTCACCATTCAACCCATTGCACCACCCTTGAAGCTGTCTTAAGTAGTAACAGGGACATGTTGCGAGAACGTTGTACCAAGGACGTGAGGGGCTGGCCACATGGACCTGACAGCTCTTCCAAAATGTGCTTTCATGTCTTCTCTCCATGCTGCAGCCCCACCAGGACCCCCCCCCCGCCCCCGCCGGGACTGCAGCCTCCCTGGCCTTGCTCACTCTGTTGCCCACCCGGAATGCTGTCCCCGACCTCTCAGAGCCCAGCTGCTTCTGGCTGAGACTCCTGCTCCATCTCCTCCAGGAAACCCTTTGACTCCTGGTCCCTGGTCTTCTCTTGGCCCTCAGGCTCCATGGCCACTCCTGTCTGTGCCATTTTTGGCCCTTAACCTCTGGCCTTGCTGGGTTCTGTCTCTTGCCCTGTGTGAGGACCATGTCTCCCCAGTGGGACAGGGAACTACTTGGGGGCCGAGGCTGTCTTGGACACTTCCCAGCATATTTACTTGGCATGCATGTGGTCAGTGCTCGAGAAATATCAGGGTCGCCCACCCATAAGTGACTAGGCTCATTCACGGGGAGGCTGCCTTGCCCTGCTCAGCAGGCCTTCCAGGGCAGAGCGGGAGAGAGCCCACTACTAACACAGTTAGAGAAACTGAGGCATGAGAACATAGAATGACTTATCCAAGCCACCCGGGCAGCCAGGGACAGGGCCAGCATCCTGACATCCAGTCCACTGTATGCTCAAGAGGTTCAGCTTTGGAATCAGACCCAAGTTCAAATCCTGGCTCTGCCACTTAAGCTTAGAGACCTCAGGCAAGTTACTGAAATTCCCTGGGCCTCGGTTCCTCATCTAAAAAACAGTCATGATAATATGATCACAGGGGACATGATATGAGTCAATATGGGAGAAAATTAAATAATACACTCATTAGAGTAGTGCCTGACACAGAGTAAATTCTCGATAGCTTGTTGAATAAAACCACTAATCACTAAGGTTATTCTAAAAAGTAGATGAGAGGCCGGGTGCAGTGGCTCATGCCTATAATCCCACACTTTGGGAGGCAACCAGGAGGATCACTTGAGCCCAGGAGTTCAAGTCCAGACTGAGCAACATGGTGAGACCTATCTCTACAAAAAATTTAAAAATTAACCTAGCATGGTGGTGCACAGCTGTAGTCCTAGCTACTGGGGAGGCTGAAGCAGGAGGACCGCTTGAGCCCAGGAGTTTGAAGTTACAGTGAGCTGTGACCATGCTGCTGCACTCTAGCCTGGGCAACAGAGCAAGACCTTATGCCAAAAAAAAAAAAAAAGTAGATGAAATACGTGATGTAAATCACCTGCCTTGGTGTATGACACATAGCAGAATCTCAGGACTGCTGTGTGACTTGAGGCATATTGCTTAACCTCTCTGAGCCTCACTTTCCTTACCCATCCTTAACATGAAGATAATATCAGTATGTATCTCACAGAGTGGGAGTGGAGATTAAATATGTCAATATACATACCTTTCTTAGAATGACGCCTGGAACCCAGCGAGGACTAAATAGGGAGAGCCAGCGTTACTGTTTCTGCAGTTATTAGCAGCCAGTTTCTTCATCTGTAAAATGGAATGTGACCCCCATCTTGCTGGTTGTTGTAAGGGTTAGGGACGGTCATGTCAAGTGTCTCGCACAGTGCCAGGCCCACAGACGGCACTGAGCGACGGAGCGATCCTAGTTATCACTGTGCCTCTGAGGGGGGCCCCATACCCCTCCTCCAGGCATCTCCCCAGCGAGAGGCCCCGGGGACCCCCAGGCAGTGCCAGGAACTTGGTGCAGGCAGCTACTGGCCACCCTGACAGCCTCTGACGTACCGTAATTGCTTCCCCACTACGACTCCTTTAAGCACAGAGCTGCTGGCCAGAGCAATTTGCTCCCCATCAATTTTTATTTCCAGGTTTTAAAATAAAATAAAGGGAAATAAAGAAGGGGGTGGGGGAGCCCAAGAACAACACCACTTCTGCAATAACAAACAAGACTAGGACCTCACACCTTGAGAGCGCCTGTCAGCCTTCCTCCCCCTGCAGGAATGACACATTAATAAACGGGGCTCTGGCCTGGCTTGTACCGGAGCACCCCTCCTGCTGGGCTTAGCGCCACTTCCCTTCCACCTCCGCCAGAGCGCTGCTGGCACAGCCGAGGCAGGGGGCAGGGCTGGGTGAGAGGGGCTCAGCAGGAGCATGTTTGCAAAGGGCTGGAAAAAGAGAGCTCTTAGAATTGGGGGTGGAAATCATAACACTAGCTCCACTTGGAAAGTGGTTCCTGTGCCAGGCACAGATCTAAGTCACCTTGCGTGTGTGTCCTTCTTAATCCTCACAGTACCCCATGAGGCAGGTACTGTCATTATTCCCCTTTTACAGATGAGGAAACTGAGGCTCAGAGTGGATGTCACTGTGGTTGTTCTTCCTCTTCCTTTGATCTCCTTCCCACCTCCGACCCTTCTCTGTCTCCTCCGCAATCAGCCTCCTGCGGGCCTCTCCTCCCTGGAAGTGCTTCTACCTAGGATTCAAGACTCCTGGCTTTTCTGCTAAAAAGGACTTCATAAGTCATCACATATAATCTCATTCGTTCTTTTATTTATTTCACTGGTATCTGTTGAGGGCTTCCTGTGCGCCGGGCCCCGGATGGATGCTGGGGACCTGTGGGGAGCATGGCAGGCTTGGTTCCTGCCCTCATAAAGCTTATATTGTAATCGGAGATGGCTAGTCAACATTCGCCCAGATTCTCCCGCCAAAACCATGAGCTTCCTCCCGCCAGCAAGACTTGTCAGCTCCAGATTCCAAGCGCACGTGGAGTCTACCCTGTCCCAGCACTTTTCTGACTCTCACCAACCCCCATGTGACAGCCTTAAAGGAGACACCTCTGCTCTAACTCAGGTGGCTGCCCAGGAGTCAGAGCAGCTTTCCCAGGGGGAGTGCAGATTGGATCCTGCCTGCTGGGAGGCAGGGATGAGGAGGAGCTGCCACCAGGAGGTCTGGGAAGAACAAACTAGCAGAGGGGCCCGTGGTGCGAAGTGGTGAGGCAGGAGCCAGCTGGGGCTGCGAGGAACCAAGCGGCTGTCTGAGTGGCAACAGCGGAGGGCAGCACGCAGGTGAGGAGAGGGCTCCGGGGAGGATGGACTGACCGCCAGCCCATGGACAGACAGGAGCGGGCACCACTCAGGAGGCCGTACGGCGCACCGGCCTAGGCCTGGTGTCTTACCCAAAGTCCCGCAGTTGGGCACATAGGGCAAAACCCAGGTCCTACCCCGCAGCCAGTGGGATTCCGTGACTCTGCACTCAGCTCCAAATCCTTCTGAGGCCCTTTGTGCCTGGTCTTGCACTGTGCCCCCCAGGGAGGAGCTCATGTCTCACCCTCACAGAGCAAAGGGTCCAGCAGGGCTAGCAAAGATGCACTAACCCAAATTCCACCTGCAACTGGTTGTTAGTAGCTGTCAGGAAAACTGGACTGAGGGGCATCCTGAGACCTTCTCTGTAGTCAGTGCCACAATCCATTAGTAATGTCTGCCGTGGGCACAGGTGATGGAGTGGCGGCCGTCCAGCCCAGGTTCACAATGGAGCCAAAAGGAGGGAAGGTTCCCTTCCCTTTCTCTGCGATCCCCCACCAGTTGGGTCCCCACCCTTTTCCCAAGGCCTTCCCATTTGGCTTCTGCACCCCAGCAAGTGCTTTGAGCCCTGGCCCACCTTCCCAGTAGCACCCTCTTGTTCTAAGGCCTCCCATGTGCTCAGAAGGCCCAGAGCAGGCATCAGGGGCTTTTCCTCTGATCCATCATCGCTCCTGGGCCCTACTGCCCACTGCCCGGTACCACTGCCCGCCCGGAACACGTACCCTCATATCCCTTACACATAGTCCCACAGGAAGCATTTTCCCTAGAGCCACCATCATTTCCTCTTCTCCCCGGAGCGTGGCCACCCCAGGAATGCCCACGAAGGCGCTCAGAGCAGCAGCTTCCTGCCACACTTCTCCCTTGCTCACCTGACACCCACCATGCCCCCGTCCATCTGGCCCTGGCTTCCGTCTTAGATTAGCTAACTTCCATCTGAGATGAGAGGGGGAAACTGAGGCACCAAGTGTTGTCCTAGAAGCCTGGGTCAGACCGGGTGATATTTCCTGGCTATTGGCTTCTACCTCAAGTGCCAGAGAGAAGCTGAAGTCCTCGTCCACAGCACTGTGGGAGGGAGCGCGGGGACAGGGGAGGCCCGGCCTTGGGGGCCGCAACAGGCGTGTGGAGGTCACCCGTCCTCTGCGCTACCAGGTTCTCCTCACCGCGTGCCGCCCCCCACTCCGGCCACTCCGGCAGAGTCCCTCCTGCCTGACGCCGGCCACTCCAGCCCCCTGGAGCCCGCGAGAGTGCAGTTAATCTCATGCAGTTTAAGGACTTATTCAGAGGGGCTCTGCGGATGATGAATGTGGAAAGCATTACCAGCGAAGCACCGGGGCTCCGCGGAGCTGTTTAAAAATGCATTCTCCCATGTAAATTTCTGCTCCATCAATCCTTATGACATGTCAAACATTGCTATTGTTTCCTGAACAAATTGTACCGCGTGCCCTTCTCTGCAGATTTGTGCATGGGAGCAGAACTGCTCGCCGGCGCCTGCCACCTGCCTCCGTCGCTGGGACCCAGGGCTGCGGTGGAGGCAGCTGGGCCTGCCTTGCTTCAGAGCAGAAGCCCCGTGCGGGGCGTCCGGGCACGCGTGCGTGACGGGGTGCGGGTGCTGGCGGGGAGTGATTGAGTGTGTGCCTGCCGCCTGCCCGCCTGCGGCCTGCGGGGACAGACGCTCAGGTGGCTGGGGAGGGGGTGTGGAGGGGACCACAGAGGCTGAGACAGGGTGGGGGCTTTGTTTGTCGTCCAGCTGAGCCAGACAGAGAGAGAAAAGGGGAGAAAGTTTCTGGGAGAGTGTGTGGGGGTGAGATGGGGGTGCAGGATGCAGGGAAGTGTCGGGGGCTGCCTGAGACACAGAGAGAAAGAGAGAGAAAGCGTGTGTGTGTGTGTGTGTGTGTGTGCGCGCGCTAGAGGGCGCGAGGACTGTAAGAGCAGGCAGGAGTCCGTGGGGGCAAAAGACCCAGCATCAGCAGACGGGTGTCTGTGAGTCCATGATGAGGGACAAGAACAAGGCGCAGGGACAGGTGTGCAGGGGTGCATGGGAACAGTGTGTTGGCAAGGTGAGGGGTGGCGGGTGGCTCTTGCTCCCAGGCAAATGAATGGAAGAGGCTAAGAGTAGACGACTGTTCATCGCAGAGAGAGAGTGGGTAAGAAGGGGGTTCTCGGGAAGGGGACAAAGAGACAGGACTGACCACTGTTGGGATGGTGGGTCCCCTGGGAGTGGGGGTGAGAGGTGGCACTGAGCATCAGAGGACACAGAGTCCTGGGGACACAAGGTGAAGGGAAACATATTCTGAGCGTGCTGAGACAAGCAGCAGGTGGGTCAGGAAGGGCACCTGCAACCAGCCAGGCCGCCCCATCCTTCAGCGGTGACCTCAGGTGGACACACACAATTTCCACCAGTCCTGGCCCTGAGCCACCTGCACAAACCAAGACCAAACGTGGGGCAGGGTTGGGGGCCTTCTTTGAGGGTCTGTGGACGGCACTTGCTTGGGTGTCTGCGAGTCTAGACTGAGGGACTGCGTCCTGGAAACCATAGCCAGAGACCCCTGCTGATGGCTGTGCCACCCTCCAGGCAGAACCTGGGGGGCAGAAGCTGCTGTTGCAAGCAGGAGAAAACTGTGGGATCCCATCTGGCTTTTACAGGGTGCAGAGAAAGACCCCAGCGGGAGCACCCTGGCTCCCATAGCTGAGCTCCAAGCTGCAGGAAGGCCCCTCTCCCCCAGGGCACTAATAGGAGGAGGAGGGGAGGGGAGTGGTTAAGAGCACATGCTTTAGAGGTGACCGTGTTGGGCTCATGTCCCAGCACTGTGGCTGTTTGACCTTGGGCAAGTTGGTTGACCTCTCTGAGCCTCAGTTCTCTCCTTTATCTGTAAAATGGGGATAATATGGGTCCTGGTCTCATAGGGCTGGGAAGATAGAATGAAATAAAGTACAGGAAATGCTTGGTGAATTTTGTGGTACATAGTTAAGTACTCAAAACAAAATGGCAGGGGCGCCATCTTGCCCCACCCCCTCCCCTCCCCCCAGCTGGGAGAAAGATCGGCACTGGTGACTCGGGCCTGGACAATCTGGGGATGTGGCCGTCCCCCCACTGCAGGCTCCTACACTCACCTTGTCTTAACCTTGGAGTTTTCCCCCTGTGTGTATTTATTTTTTTCCTTTTTGTCAGCAGAAGAAAATTACACTTCTGCCGGCATTGTCCATCACAGAAATAAGCACTTTCGGATGCAATTATAAAGGCCCAAATGAGGGAATTAGTTTTGCTGGTAATGCCAGCATTGGGAAGGATCGGAGGGGAAAATAAATCAGGCGTTTGGCAGCAGCCAGTCCGGACTGCACCCTCTCCTGAGTGCCGACGGACCGGCGCTGACCGCAGGGAGGGGCGCAGACCCGGGCTGCAGGCGCTTCGCTGAGGGAGGCTGGCAGGGGAGCCTCCTGCCCCCTCGTCCAGGCCTCTCGCCAGCAGACCCAAGTGCACCTTGCCGAGATCTCCTCCAGGACAGACCCATCCACACTAGCAACCTCAGTGACCTTCAAGCCATCTTGTCTCTTTATTTTCTTCATAGTTCTTACCACTGTCCGAAATCATGTGATTTAGTTATTTCTCTCCTCTGTTATCTGTCTTCCCATGCTGATTTTAAGTCGCATTCCAGTGAGGGCCTTGTCATGCTTAGGCCGTGACTTCAGTGCCTGGCACAGCAGCCAGCAGCGTCTGGTCACTGTCCTCATGAAGATGCTTCCGGCAGTGGCTGGGGCAGCTTCCAGCTGCCGCCCTCGCCCACCGTGCCCTTCTCCACCTGCCGTGCCCGTGGGGAACTTCGAGGGAGGCCTGAGCTCTGGAGATGCTTTGTTAGCCTGGGCCTCGCCCCCGGGCAGTCCGAGCAGCCCCACTGCCCCTGCCCGCTGCCCACCGTGGTGTCCGCTGGTGGGACATCAGCCCCACAAAGGGAAGGTCGTGCTGGCCCTCAGTGGCTGGAAATGAAAATCACGGATTTTACTAAATTGGCAAAGATTTTGAGCCCTGTATGGGCACAAGATAGAATGCAAAAATGAGTTGGATACAGACGTCTCCTTCACGGGGGCAGACACAGGCAGTTTTCAGGAATGGCAGATTGTGCTGCGTGTTCCGAGAGAGGTATGACTTGGGTCAAGACTGGTGAGCAGTCAGGGAGCCCCTTAAGGAAAGGGGCATCTGGGGTGGACCCAAAGGGGCGGATCAGAGTTTGGGCAGCAGTTACGGAATGAGGGGATGGGGTAACCAGCATGAGACGCAGTCTGGGGTGCATCAGGGAGGAGGTGGATACAAGAACACTAAGGCCAGCCAGGTTGTAGACAGCCTTGACATCAGGATGTTGATCTGGAATTAATTCAGCAGGTAAATAGGGAGCCATTGAAGGTTTTTGAGCAGAGGAGGATGATCATTTTAGCCATTGGTTTTGAGTTCTTGCCCCTGGGCCTTTTATGAGAGCCTCGACAAGTAGTAAAATTTCCTAGTGTGCACCTGTGACCACCAGCCTAGAGGCTGGGGGAGCCATGGTGGGATGGTAGCAGAGACACGGGGATGCCAGAGGGGGGAGCCTGGAGCAGAGTTAAGGTGCTCCCCTGAAACCCTGGTTTGGCATTTCTTAGAGTCGCCAGGTACAATCTGAGAGCCACCTGGCATGGCCAGCCGGGCCATCCCCTTCCCCCATCCCCATAGCATCTGACTGGCCTGGGAGACCCCAGAAGTCACCCTGCAGGGAGACAGACGTGCTCCTTCCTAGCATGTGGCAGGAGAGGGGGTGTTCATGGCATGGAGAGGAAATATTATTCTCTATACACAGGCCCTTGGCCACTCCTCAGAGCCTCCTTCCTAAAGTGACCCCAAGTGTCACTGTCTGTCACTTTATTCGTCTGTTGGACTTTCAGTTGGTCTGCCACAAGCAAGTCTTGGGAGGACGTCGTTTAAAAGGTGCCATGACAAGCAGAGAGGGGCTGGGATGGAGCAGGGCGCTGCCCCTGCTGGCTGCCGGCTGGGCACGACGACGGCAGGCAGGGTGGGGCGGCCGCTGCAGAGCCCCCTGCGGGGTGGGTCAGCTGACATCTGCGGAGCCGCTTCAGGCCGCAGTGACACAGGGTGGCGCTCAGGCTGCCTGTCCCACAAGGCGCCAGTGGTTTATTCTGGGATGTGAAGGCCGGCTCTACCACTCACCAGCTGTGACATCTTGGGCAAGTCACTTAACAACATCGAGTCTCTGCTTCCTCACCTGTAAAAGGGGGCGGGCTTGTAACAGTCCCCACCTACCCAGGGTTTGGTAAAACTAAACCTGCGCGGTCGTATGTGTCACACAGATGTGGGTGCAGATGTAGCATAGATGACAGGGATAAAAGTACCTGTCACGAGCCGCCTTTGCATCTAGGCCTTGTCCTAGGTTCTGGGCACATCTCAGGGAGCCGTGGCCTGGTGCAGAATGACACGCTTGAGCACAGCTCCAGTCCTCGGTGGAGTCGGGGCTGGGGCTGCCAAGTGCGTGCAGGGAGGAGCCCTAGCCCCACCTTGCCGGGTCCCGGAGCTGCGCGGGGTCCAGTCTGGTCAGAGATGGGGCTGGACGTGCCAGGCGGACAGTGTGTGTAAGGGGGAGGGGCTTTCCCCCAAGGGCAGATTTGCTGCCCCCTCCCGGGCCCAGGGCCCCAGTGGCCCTGCCGAAGCCCAGCTTGGCCCGAATGCCCCCGAGAGGCCCTCAGCGTCTGCACTGTCCACCGCCCCCACCCTGGCCGGGCAGGAAGCAGCTGTTCATCTCCTTATTCTGCTTCACACATTTGAAAATGAACGCTCTCCCTCCTCCTCTCCACCCAGCATACATATTTCACTCGGTCATTACACGGTGGCACTAAAGGACTCACAAATCTTCCCCGGTCAGCCTCGGCTTCGGCGGCCTGGGCTGGCAGCAAGAGGCCCAAGGGACGGGGTCACTGTGGGAGCCATGGCCATGCCCAGCCCAAACCTGGGCATGGAAGGCCAGGCCCCAGGGGGTGGGGGCCATCTTCTGCTCTCAGACAGTCCCCTCTTGTGCCCCAGGGCTGACCACCTAACTTCCCTGGGCCTCAGCCGCTCCAGGCCCCAGGGTGAGGTGATTGGACGAGGGCACCTCAGGGTCCTTCCCGCCCTGACAGTCCAGAGCAGTTCTGTAGGGCAGATAGGGAGGGCTTGTCCCCCATGGTCTGGCCCAGCCTGTCCCTTCCCGCACACCCAGCCCCTGTGTCTCAGCTGGCTGTCTCCCACTTTTCCCTTCCCCCCAACCTGCTCACTCCACCGTCTTCCCCTTCCTTTTGAATCCTCTCTTCTTTTTCTTCATCCGCCTCTCTCTGCCTGCCACCCTCTTCTCACTGGAGTTTGCTCATTCAGTTTTCAAGCATTTGCAAAGCATCTGTATGTGCCAGGCACTGTCTGTGCAGGGCCCTGAGCCCAGCAGGTGCCACCCAGCCCTCCTCCCTCCCCAAACCTATCTATCTATCTTTCTTTCTTTCTTTCTTTCTTTCTTTCTTTCTTTCTTTCTTTCTTTCTTTCTTTCTTTCTTCTGTCTTTGTGTCTTTCTTTTCTCTCTCCTTCCTTCCTTCCTTCCTTCCTTTCTTTCTTTTTCTTTCTTTCTTTCTTTCTTTCTTTCCATGGTCTTGCCCCATCCCCCAGGCTGGAGTGCAGTGGGGCCATCATAGCTTACTGCAACCTTGAACTCCTAGGCTCAAGCAATTCTCCCACCTCGGCCCCCCAGAGTGCTAGGATTACAGGCGTGAGCCACCGCGACTGACCTAGACCCTTTCCTTTAACAAAGTAGGACGATGAGGCCTGAGAGGGCGCAGTCTGGTCACACAGTGACCTAGGCTGTTGACACTGGCCTGGAACTGGGGTCTCTACACCACGCTGACCCCTCAGTGGGCTCAATGGCATCACAGTCAGTTCTTCCCTGGCCCAAGCTGCTGTCACTGCAGTCCAGCCATGCCATTCGTGGTGGTGATTATTTTTCAGCTGAACTTAGGGGTAGGAAGAGCTCTGGGATTCCTCCCTCCCCCTACTCCTCGGGTCCCTGGGAGGGGAGGATGGGGTCAGGGCTACTATGGGGAGCTGAGGTCTTCTCTCCCCAGGAATAGGCGGGCTCCCTTCCTTCTGAGAACAAGTGCTCGCTTGGTTCAGAGGCAATAACAGATGGGGGCCAAGGGCGGGGCACGACAGCACAGGGGGCAAACCCCAGCACTGTTCTTTTTCTAGCTGTGAAGTCTTGGGCAAGCTATTTATCATCTCTGTGCCTCAGTTTCTCCATCTGTAACTTAGAGGTGGGACTCATAATAGTACCTGCCTCACAGGGTTGTTAGGAGGATGAAACGAGTAACACGTTGCTGTGGTCGTGAGGAGTAGCTCGGGGCAGAGGCCGAGGAAGCACCGGGGAGCCGGTTCTGGCTGGGAGGGCAGGTGACGTCACTCGGCATCTTCCTATCACTTGTTCGACATGCATCGCCTGAGAACCCGTGCCGAGCTCTGAGCCTGGCCAGGGCAGTAGCGGAGGTCTGTGCACAGTCTACGGGAACATGGCCCTGGGGACACTGAATGGATATCCGGCTCGAGAGGCAGCCCGGAGCCCCCAGAAATGGCATCCTTCTATAGAGCCAAGTTTTCTGGATAACTGAGATCTTAACTCTTTGGGCATAAACATTTTTTTCATTTCATTCATTTGAGATAGAAATATATTATTCACTTATCTGCCTTCCTAAACTGAATATACAGAACACAGATCAGTTTTTCCTTGAAAATTCAGGTTTATCATAAAGAAAATAGAATTTAATACATTTTATAGAATCCAGGAGACTTAAGAGGAGCCTCATAAAATATTTAGTACAAAGGTATCAAAACGTATTTTAGCAGCAGGGCCTTTATCCACTTAAATTATAGAAGAACCCTGCATGTGAAACCCCAAGGTCAGTCTGAGGCCTTTCCCTCCTGGCATCTGATGGCAGGCAGCAGTTTGTCCAGCTCCAGGGCAGTGTCCTGGGAGGGGAGCAGAGGTCACCTCTAGGACAGTGCCTGGCATGGAGTATATGCTTAATTAATAACTATTGAATGAATGAATGATGTCATTTAGCTTGTGTTGTGGTTTATAACCATGCCAGGGACAATACAGAAGTCAACAGTCCCAGC
The DNA here is from genome assembly GCA_008086735.1 of Cheirogaleus medius. Lineage (NCBI taxonomy): Eukaryota > Metazoa > Chordata > Mammalia > Primates > Cheirogaleidae > Cheirogaleus > Cheirogaleus medius. The sequence goes on from VBSM01003143.1 coordinate 43,827,955, forward strand.
CACTAAAGCCGTCCCCTTCTAGATCTGCTGTCGTCTTGAGGATGGGAGGAGGTGGAGGGGGCCCCACTGGGGTGGCCTCGAGGAAGGAGCATGAGGCAGGGGGTGGGAAGGCCAGCTTCTACCCCACTCTGCTCCCGACCTGCTCACAACCCAGAGTGGCAGCAGGCCACGCTGGGCCTCACTGGGTGCTGGGCCTCAGTTTTGTGATCTGTGAGATGGGGGAATGTCAGTCTCTCTCATCACATGGATGCTTGTGAGCATAAAATGAGGTCATAGTAAACATGGATGTTCTCTGAAAATGTCAAAGGTGTGATGATGATGTAGGCTACCACCGGCATTGTCATCCGCATAAGGCTGGCCCCTCTCCCTTCAGTCTCTTTTGACTGGAAGTGACTTGGCGCTAGCCGGTTAAAAGGTCTCAATAAGCCGGACACGGTGGCTTGTGCCTATAATTGCAGCACTTTGGGAGGCTGAGACAGGACTTAAAGCTAGGAGTTCAAAACCAGCCTGGGCAACACAGTAAGGCCCCTGTCCCTAAAAAAACAAAATGAAAACCAAAAAGAGGATTCACGGTGGACTCCATGGACTCACAAACCAAACTGAGGGTGGGAAGAGATGTCGGATCGGATCCGGGGCTCTGAAACTACCAGGATCCGGCCTTCTCCTCTGTGTGCAACTTCATCCTCCACAAACAGCCAGCAGCTCCCAGCTCACACTGTCCCCGCTCTCCTCCCTGGAGGAGAGCTTTTACCCCCAGCAACAATAGGAAGAATCCCAGGAGGTTCTAGTAGACCTGGCTGTGGGCCAGGGCCACTGCCAGGCCTGTCCCTGTGACTGGGCTGGGTAGGCAGCTCCCACTCAGACCGTTTGAACAGGGAAAGGGACCAAAGGGAGTGGATGGGATGGGTGGATACTGCTTCTAGGAGAGAAGGTTGCCAGCACATAGGTCTGTCCCATGCATGTAGTGCATTCTCCCAGGGTCACAGATGTGGGTACCAGACCCCCCCCACCACCACCAAGGTTCCTGCCCCACTGGGTAGTGCATCTGACTTGGAGGCCTTAGGCATTGGGGGAGAGTCACCAGAAGACATCACCAGATGGCTGAAGCCACACCCACCTTCGTTGGTGCCACGTCACAGTACTGCAGGCTGTGAGCCCAGGCCACAGGGCCGGGCTCTCTCTCCCAATCCCTCTAAGCATCTGTGAAGAATAAGCCCACCTGGCCTGATGTGAGTCCAGGGGGCAGCTTCACGCAGTTAGAGATTACTGATAGGAGACCAACCCTGTAGAACTGTGCTCCCCAATATAAATTTAAACAGCCACGTGTGGCCGGTGACAACATTATTGAACATCATGGCTCTAGAGAATTCGGCCTGGGCCAGAGGAGCTGTGTGGGAGAACATGGGCTTCCTGTGGACATTCCTCAGCTGGTCTGGCAGTAATGACTTCCTGTTCTTAACTTTGCAGGCAACAGACAATGACGTGGGGACCTTTGGGGAAGTCAACTACTTCTTCAGTGATGACCCTGACAGGTAGGCTCTGCCATCAGCACCCCACAGTGGCCTCTGCTACTCATGAGGTCCGGGAAACTTTGCACTGCCCAGGGAGGGAGGACACTGGGCTCTGAGGCTGGAGCACTGGACTGGGAGTCAGAAGCCGTGGGCACTGTTGCTAGTTTGGCCCTGATTGTGGTATAGTCTTGGTCAAAGCCCCCCAGCTCTCGGGGGCATAGTTTCTCTGGCTTTCAAAAGATGGCCTTTGGCCAGGCGCGGTGGCTCATGCCTGTAATCCTAGCACTCTGGGAGGCCGAGGCAGGTGGATCGCTCAAGGTCAGGAGTTCGAAACCAGCCTGAGCAAGAGCGAGACCCCGTCTCTACTAAAAAATAGAAAGAAATTAATTGGCCAACTAAAAATATATAGAAAAAATTAGCTGGGCATGGTGGCGCCTGCCTGTAGTCCCAGCTACTCGGGAGGCTGAGGCAGGAGGATCGCTTGAGCCCAGGAGTTCGAGGTTGCTGTGAACTAGGCTGACGCCACGGCACTCTAGCCTGGGCAACAGAGGGAGACTCTGTCTCAAAAAAAAAAAAAAGCACAAAAAAAACAAAAGATGGCCTTTGGCTTTGGGAATGGATAAAATCGTGTCTCTGAGAGGCTTTGAGGCGCTAACAATTGCACACCGCTATCACCGCTACCACCAGCAGCAGGTGACGTTTAGGACGCCTTTATTGTGTGTCAGCTGCATTGTCAAGTGCTTTACCTGCATTTGCTCGTGTAATCCTCACAACTAAATGCCAGAGGAACTCGGTGCCGGGCACTGTTATCATCCCCACTTTACGGATGAGGAATCTGCGCTCAGAGAGGCTGAGTCGCTTGCCCAAAGTCACACAGCTGGCAGGTGCCAGGGCCAGGCCTCTGCACGTGGTCATCACCACTAGGATACACGGCCTCCCGCCCCCAGGGGAGGCTCTCATCGCGCAGCAGCCCGTGGTGGGTTCATGGCCTCAGTGCCTGCCCTGTCCCAGCCCTGCCCTGCCACCCACCATGGTGACAAGGTTCTGGGTTGGTTCTGGCCATTTCTTTCCCTTGTCTTCAGTTAACCCGAGCCAAGGGGAAGCCCCCTCATTTTAATATGATCTAAGGCCAAGTGTCTGATGAATTTAGAAGCCCAACAGAATGAGTAAGACAGTGGCTGTCAGCTTGAATTACTGGCCCTGACTGTGTGTGTGAATGATCAAGAAGAGACTGGGTGGGAGATTGTTAGGTGAGTCTAGCCATTCTCTGCCACCCTGTGATGGGGGCCCCAAAATGGGAAGAAGGTGCCAGCACAGCTGAATGTACCTACCACCCTGTCCCTCGGGGGACCGTGCTCACGTGGCCTTGTCTTGATCATCTTGGACCTTCTCATCTCTTCCCATCTTCCGAGCCTGGGCCTTTCCCCATCTCTGAGCCAGAACCTTCCAGGCTTGGTGGCTGGCAGCTGCGGACCAGGTCAGAGCACACAAATGTCAACTGATAACTCGGATGAGGCTCTCAAGGGGACGTTTAAAGGAGACAGTTCGAGAGATAGTCCTGCCGGACCTTGCTGCTCCCCTGGGGACATTTGCCAGCAAGGCTCAGTCCCTCGCACCCAAGGCTAGCTCCCCAGAGAGGACCAGCCACCCCTCCCTTCGCTGGATGCTTTGCGGCCCGGGTGGAGCATTTTGGTGCAGAACCATATAGGATGGCAGGATTTCTGACCCTCACAGTTCTCCAGCATCTAAATATCTCCAGTAAGGAGACACCCCTGTTCACAGCAGGAAGAGGGTCATTCTGCCTGAGTCTCCTGCTCGATTAAATCAGCAACTCCACCTTGTGTCTGACCACTCCACCCTCGAGTGATCCCGGTCCCTGCCCCCCACGCCCCAACCCCCTTTACAGACAGCCATTCTCGTGTAGTGCAAGCGAAAGAGAAGACAGATTCCGACTTCATTTATTTCTCTGTTTGGCGCCTTGGGCAAGGACAGGCTGGTAAATGCAGGCCGGTATAGACAAGCCTGCTTTAAACACGGTGTCCTTTCTCTGCCCCTTCCTGCCTGAACAGGTTCTCCCTGGACAAGGACACCGGCCTCATCGTGCTGATCGCCAGGCTGGACTACGAGCTCATCCAGCGCTTCACCCTGACGGTCATCGCCCGGGACGGAGGCGGCGAGGAGACCACTGGCCGGGTCAGGGTCAACGTGTTGGATGTCAATGACAATGTGCCCACGTTCCAGAAGGATGCCTACGTGGGTGCCCTGAGAGAGAACGAGCCTTCTGTCACGCAGCTGGTGCGGCTCCGGGTAAGGTGCCAGGGAAGGTCCTACCTTCCAGCCATTCGCCTTGTCCTTCCCCCGTGCTGCCCCTTGGCCACCCCCTCGGGAAGCCACCGCTATGCAGATTTGGGGGTCAAATTCTTGGTCTGTGGCAGGTGTCCTCTGGATATCACCTGGTGTCCCTGGTGACTGAGTGGAGCTGCGTGCACAGTGTCTGCGTCAGCTTCAATTTTAGGTCACTATTTAGCACAAGGATCCCCCCAACACCATTCCCCTTGGCAAGGACATTGAGTGGCAGTAGTTCCTTGTGTAAGGACCCCATAAGAGCCCTTTGGTGGCTGCCTACAGTCAGGAAGTAGCCACCCAGGCCATGGGGTACAGCCAAGTGTCCTCCTGAAGTGAGTCCCTACCAAGCTTCCATGACCTCCGACCACAGACTTTCTTAATGTCCTTGTGCCCCTTCCCCACTCGGCTTACCCAAAGTGACAAGACCTAGAGCCTCTGTTTGGAATGTGTTTCTGAAGCAGGGAGGGACGAAGGCGAGTGTGGGGGTGTGGGCACGGGCATGCCAACGTGGCCACGGCTTCCCCCAGGGCCCTGCCCACCCAAACTCGGCTCTAGGTGCACTCAGTGGTGGGGCCCACTGGACACTCTCTAGGGTTGGGGACAGTCTGGAAGGAAGCTAATTAATTCAGCAGCCCCAGAAGAAAGTCAAGGGGTGGAGGGGTCCCTGGCCTCATGCCAAGTGCCTTCTTCCTCCTGGCATTCGTGCAACTGTGTGCCAGACACCGTGCTGGCCTCTAGGTGTGCGGCGGCAGTCAGGAGGCATGAGGGTCCTGCTCGTGTGAAGCTGACGGTCTAAGCAAGGCAGTCAGAAATTCAATAAGGAATTACAGTTGGGGGCGAGGGGACTGATGGGGTGCACAGCCCAAGGGCACTGACCCAGTCTGGGGTGGGGGTCTCAAGCTGGGATGGGAGGGTGTGGGGGACAGTGACACCAGCTATGGCCGTAGCCCTCCCAGCCTCTGGGACACCCCCCACTCCCATCTTCCTAGGCCTCTGCCTGTCCTCTAGGTTTCCCAGGCCTCCTCCACACCCCACACCTGGAGGGGAGCAGGGCGTCTGCTGGGAGTCAGAGGGTGGCCTCCAGCTGAGGGACAAGGGAGGAGCCTCCTGGGGTCCTGGGCCAGGGCATGACCCAGGGCTGGATCACGCAAAAAAAGGAGCTCTGAGAGGGGCCAGCCTTGCCCACCCTCTGCGAGCTCAGGGCCCTATCTGCCTTCTTCCTTCCAGGCCACGGACGAGGACTCCCCTCCCAACAACCAGATCACCTACAGCATCGTCAGCGCCTCTGCCTTTGCCAGCTACTTCGACATCAGCGTGTACGAGGGCTATGGAGGTCTGTGTGCGCTGAACTGAGCCCGGGAGGGAGGGCTGGGGGGAGGGGGTGGGTGCCCTTCTTTCTCCTGGACACCCTGGGAGACTCAGGAGGCTGCCCTGGGCTCCTGTTGGCTGGAGCAGCATGTGGCCTGAGGTCCCCCTTCCATAGGGTTGACCTCTGTGTCTCACACCAGCCGGATCTTTCTCTGTCTCAGGCCCACGGCCAGCCCTGCAGGTGCCCTGGGAGTCTGACGTTACCAGAACCTGTAGGGTTCCCCATTTCTTACCAAGGTTGCCAGGGCAAGTCCATGGGGTGGAAACTTGTTAGCTGAGCTCCCCCATTCTTTGGGTGGTCCTGTGGCCTCCTGTCAGCCTTCCCAGGCTGTGGCCTTTCCCTGCCTACTGTGCTGTGAGTCCTGATCCCTAGAGCCCTGGCAGGGAACAGCAGCGGCAACCTCAAGCTCCAGTATCCCAAGAGAGAACACTTTGTTTTTCAGATGAAGTAGCTAAGGCCCAGAGACAGGGAGCAACTTGCCTGAGGTTGCCCAGCAAAGCCACTGAGCTTGGCACTAAGTCCCTGTGTGACCTGGCTCTCAGCTGCCTCTCTAGCCTCGCCTCTCAGCACCTCATTCCCACCAGAATCCAGCCTCTCTTCGACCCCCTGACACTCTCTCCCCTTACAGTGGTCACCTCCATGTCTTCGCAGAGTCTGTTCCTTCTCCCAGGAGAGCCCTTCCTCCCCGCCCCTTTGCCCTGCCCCCCTTTGGCTATCAGGCTCATAGCCTCTGGCTGGCTTTGAGGGCTCATTTAACACCTCCTTCTCTGGGAAACTTCTCTAGTTCTTAAAGACTGGGTTAGGCAGGACAGAGGGATGTGCGTGGAATGACTCTAGGTCCAGTGCTCCTTCCTCCAGTGCCCCACAGTGAGGTCAGCGAAACACCATCGCAGAAATTGCAGTCCTGGCCCCAGAGGCCACGGCCCAGTGTTCTCTAGAAAAGTTATGTCCCTCTTTAAAAAGTTTAAAAGTTCCATGCCTCTCCCCACCCCCACCCCCAACCCTCCTCTCAGCTAGAAGAATCCCCCTTAGATTCTATATTACTAAAGCAATAATTTTGTTTCCCTTTTCCAAATAGAAGGTTGCAGTTTAATATTGTTGTAATGCCTGTGCAGACTACCTTTGCCTGCCCCCCACTCCCAAGCCAATATGCCTTCCCTCCCCATTTGAGGATCAATGGCTTAGCACAAACGAGTGCTGATGGAGAGAGGCCAGGCGTGCGCAGGGGTGGGAGCATTTGAGGACGAGGTATCTGTATTAGCTCCCTGCAAACCCTGCGTCTCGGCCTGGGTCTGCCTTTGGCATTAGGGTTCTCCACTCACCTCCAAACAGAGTTCTGCCAAAGGTAAGGTCTGCAGCACCTGACCCCAAGTGTCTCCCCAAGGGGTCTAAATCGTGCCCAGAGTGGGCCACTGGGTAGGCACATGGGGGAAGGGGCAGGCGAGGGAAGATAAGAGAGGGAGAAAGAGGAGAAAAACACACAGGGCCAGAGGCGGCCAAGGAGGGTGCTGCCGTCTGTACCCACTGCCCGGCCTTCCCTGCCACCCCCAATGCTGGGCAACAAATGGGGAACTCTGGGCTTATCTGGAGAGAGGGGTGGTGACAGGGACAGGGCTAGAGAGCCTGGGGCATGACCCTGTTCTCCCAGCAGCTTCCGGACTGATTGGGAAAAATACATAAAGAAAAGTGCCAGGTGAGTGGGTGAGACAGACAGACACACAGACAGACAAGCAGGCAGTAGTGCCTACTAGGGAAGAGCCTGGGCTCTGGATTCAGCCAAACCTGGGCTCATATCCCAGCTCTATTAAGTTGCTAGCTGTGTGACCTTGGGCAAGTTACTGAACCTCTCTGGGCTTGGTTTCTTCATCTGTAAGAGTGGGGCTTTCGTTACCACCAAAATAGTTATCCACTGGTGGGCTCAACACAGGGCCTGGCGCATACCAGGCAGTCAGTAAGACAAGACCATTAAGTTGCAAGTTTTCAGAAAACACGGCAGAGCTGACCTGGGCCCTGCCAGCTGTATCTTCTCTGCCCACAGGGGAGCCCTGGCTGGCCAGGCATCCGAAGGCTGCTCACAGGGGTGCCGGGGCTCTGTTCTTGTCATTTCAGTGATCAGTGTGAGCCGCCCCCTGGATTACGAACAGATTCCCAACGGACTGATATATCTGACTGTCATGGCCAAAGACGCTGGCAACCCCCCTCTGAACAGCACTGTCCCTGTCACCATCGAGGTGTTTGTAAGTACCCAGGGCGCTGGCCTTGCCCTTCCTGGGTAAGGAGTGGTGAGTGCTTCCCAGGGTATCAGGGGTCCTGCCTGAACCCAGTGGTGTAGAACTGCGTCCCCACATCCTTGGCTGTCCCCACAGCTCGGAGAGCCAGCGGCAGACTGTCCCAAAGCCTGCCCCTAGCAAGTCTCTGCCACCGCTGCAGCAGCTAAGCTGCCTCCCAGCTTGGCCAAGGACACTCGGGCCCTGAAACTCAGGAAGAGTCAGATTGTCCTGCTCTGACATCATCTGGGGACCTCAGGACTCCCTTGGATGGGGAATGGGAGCTGAGAGTCAGGCAAGGAGGAAATGTCATGGGATTCCTTTATTTCTGGCCACATTCTGTGAAGTTCAAGGCCATTCCTGGAAGGTCTTCTTCTCTCTTCTGCCTCTCTGCATATCCCCCTCTGCCTTTTTTTCCTTCCTTTTTCTACTCCTCTGAAGATCTAAAGGGGTCTGAAATCAAACCACAGCTTGTCTGACATGAATATCAAGCACACCTTAGTGCTTTCTGTGTCGGAAATTATCCGTTGCCGAATCCATCTCCACACTGGTTCATTTGCCCCGTGCCACATGGGGATGCAGAGTGTGGTCTGACATCGGGGCCAGCGGGCCTCTCCCTGCTGAGACCCCCCCCACACACACCCCTGTGCATGCACAAGCATGCCCCGCCTGTCTGCAGGAGAGGGGGACACGTGTTGGTGGAAGAGTTAGTGCATTACGGGCCCCAGGGGGATGAGATCCGATGGTCAGGTCAGGAGATGCAGTGTGACCCGACAGGAAAGCGCAGGAGGCTCTCGCCCCAGAGCCCGCTGCTGGACAGCCTCCCCGTCACAGCCTCTGGCACTGCCCCACACCAGCCTGGGCCAGTCCCAAGTGGAAAGGTCCCTGTCTCGGCCGGGGGCCCGTTTGCTCGCTGAATAGGATGGAGCTGGAAGTGAAAGTTAAGGAGGAGCCCCCAGGTGGGCTGGTAAGAGCAGGATTTAGGGGCAGAACCAGGCTCAGCAAAGGGCAGGGCAGAGAGCCAGGGCCTTGCTTCTAGAGTCTTCTTTATGTCTGGGACTTCAGGCCTCAGGGAGTGTCAGGGGAAGAAGGACAAAGAAGAGGAGATCCACAGACGCCTAAGATTTTGCCCATCTCGAACCTGCAGCCTCCCCCCTCGGAAGCCAAAGGGATGCCAAAGAGCTAGAATGCGTTTCCTGCCCATCTGGACCACGTGCCGCAGGCTCCACCACACAGGCGACCCGACCACAGCCCCCAAACCTCCCCTAATCCTGGCCACACTCACAGCCCTGACCAACCCACCCGCCTCTCCAACTGGCCAGACGCTGCTCTGGCCAGGCGGGCAGTGAGCTCCGCCCGCGTGCAGAGCAGCAGCCGGACGTGAAGGTGAACTTGAAGCCTGCTCCACGCCCCAGGGGACGCTGAATGGAAAGAGGGGCGTGGCTTCGGAGGCACGTGGGTTTGAAGCCCGCTCTGCCACCTTCTGGCTCTGGGGCTCTGAAACTCAGTTTCGTCATCTAGAAAAGGGGGATAATCGTGTGGTACCTGCCTTATGGTAGTGTTGTGAGGATGGCATGAGATCACACAGGTGGCACCTGGCATGTTGGTGGTCATCACGGCCGATGAGACGGCCATGCGTGCCACCAGCAGCGCCCACGCCCTAGCCTGTCGCTAGTGCAACGGGGACTTTAGAGATGAGCTGGGGCAGACGGGAGCCCGCTAGGCTTGGGGGAGCAGACACAGGAGAGGGTAAGGGTAGGGAGGTCTAGGAGAATCAGCTGAAGTGTTTTCCGTCAGCACAGGGCTGGGTAGCCCAGGTAGCCACATGGAAACTAGCACTTGAGCCCCAGCAAGGTGCCAGAGGCTTCCCTTCCCCCAGTCCCATTCAATCCCATTTTACAGATGAGAAAGCTGAGGCTCAGGGAGGGAATGTAGCTGGCCCCTGGTGACCAGGGCCTTCCTCACTTCCTGCTAGTAAGTGGCAGGGCTAGGATCTGAACCCCGACCCGAACGACTCCTGTGTTGACATTCCTTCTGCCACAGCCATAGGCCTGGAGCCTTGGGAGTCCCCTCCACCAGTGCTTCCCAAAGTCCCCTGTGCACCTCAACTATCTAAGGATCTTATAATAAAATGCAGATTCTTATTTAGTGAGTCTGATGTAAGGCCGAGATTCTACATTTCTGACGAGCTCCCAGGTGATTCCGACGCTTGTGGTCAGGGGACCACACTTTGAGTAGCAAAGCCTTCCAAGATCTCCTCTCAGGAGAGTCTGAAACCCAGGCTCTGCCCCGGACCCCAGACCCTTCCCAACCTGTGGCTCGGTTAAGGAAGGGACCCGGCATCTCTTTTTGCCTCAGCCCCTCCAAGGGGCCAGAGCAGGCAGGAAGAGGAAGGCCAAGGGCTGAATTGGCCTTTTATCCACTGCAAGTGGAAGAGTGGCCAGCGGCCCCCTCCCTGGTACCAGAGAGCGGAGTGTCCATGCCCAGGGGTGTGCAGGGGCAGGAACCCACCTTGCTTGCCAGTCAGCAAGCCAGGGGCTGCCCTGCATGGAACCGCAGCAGTCCTGCAGAAGGGACCCCACTTAAATCCCCGCAGAGCCGGCATGGGGTCAGCAGGGGCCAGCCCTGACCCCGGGGCGGCAGGAAGATCTGACAGCGAAGACAGGTGCCACCTCAGCTGTGAGTGAGCGTTGTCTCTCGAGCAAGGTTTTCAGAGGGCACAGTCACTTGTGTCTAAGGACCACACTTGAAAAGGTCACCGACTTTGGGTTTATTTTGCACATGGGTGGTTTCTAAGTAGCTGTCACTCGGCTAAGCTGCCTCCTCCCTCTGCCAAAAGGATTTTCTCTCAACTGAAGAAAAAAAAAAAAAAACCAACAAGCCCAGCAGAGATGAAGGAGTGATGGCTGCACTCGCCGCACAGGTTGGGGGTGGGCACAGGCAGATGGAAATGACAAGGCTCCAGGAGGAGGGGGTGCGAGGAGCCCGGTGATTCCTTTTCATCCACTGCTTGTTGGTTTTTAATAAAGAAGTCAAACTCGGTTTGTAGATTTCCCATTAGGGGACAATAAGCTTTTGTAGAGGGAGCCGCTGAATTAGAACTAATAGCGAATGCAGCGCCAAGATCCGGGGAAATATCACCGCTAATAAGTTTCTGCCTCACGCTCTGTCACTGACATTCTCGGCACTGTTTCGTGCAGCCAAGCAGAAGCTTAAATGTCTAAGTATATGGGGCGCTCGTGCCCGCGCCATGGGCCAGGGACCAGGGGCCAGGGAGATGCCCAGACATGCTGTTGAAGGGAGTCCTGAGACTGCCCGTTAACCAGGGAGAGGGACAGGTCACAGGCCAGAGCCAGGGGACAGATTGGAGAGGAAGAGGACCATTCCTTTCTGGGCAGCCACGATCTCAGCGGGCTGGATTCTCTAACGTCCCAAGGGGTAGGGGCCAGATATCGGCCCCCGTTTCTCCCATGATTGCTCAGCCAGAGCGACTCCAGCAGAAGGGGCTTAGTACAGGGTCACTCCCTCAAAGAGCTCTCGGTTCCCTGAGAAATGAGGCCTCAGAGCACGAACCGAACTGCTGAAGATCTGTAGCATAAAAACTGCCCAGGGGGCCGGGACTCAGCCTGACTCCAGAGCTCGGCACCAGGCTCTTGGGGACAGGGGAGGAGTCGGTGCCAAGGGGCCAGGGAGGTTCCTGCAAGGGAGGGATTCTCGGTGAGGGGTTGCAAGGGCAGTTGGCGGGGATGACCGTTGTAAAGGGCAGGAAGGCTCTTCTCGTTGGAGAGGAGAGGCTGGGAGTGGAGGTGCAGCTGGGGCAGGAGAGGCAGAGGCTGCATCTGGGCTCCAGTTCCCCCGAGACGGGGCCACCCCACCTGGCCCTGCTCAGCCCCTCAGCCAAGCCCCGTCCCCTGCCTCTGGCGAAGGCGGGAAGGGAGGAGGTATTGCTCCAGAGCTGACAGGGCAGGGCTCTGGGCCGGGGTCCACCCAGCGGGTGGAGGAGCTGTGTCCTTGTGTGTGACGAGGGGTCTGGCTGCCCCGCCTGCACTCAGCCCCGGCAGGAGTCAGGCTCTGGGACCGCCTGACCCTGGCCTGCCACTGCATACTTCAGTATCCGTGGGGTGGGTTGTTCCTTTCTCCTTTCATTCTGGAAGAGCCCTAGAACCTTCCACCATCATCTTGGCTGAACTGGGCGGGAGGTCCAAGTGGGCACCCCCAGTGTCGGGGGCTGGAGAGCTGAGGGTGGGAGCTTGGAGCTCAGCTGGAAGACCCGAGGAGAGCAGGGGAGCAGGGAGTGGTCGGCAGTCCCAGCGCTGCCTTCATTCTCCGCCTCCCTGTCCATCCTGGCCCTCCCCGTCCCTTCCTGAGCCCTGCACACTTCCCCAAGGCCTGTCCTACCCCCTTGAACCACAGCCTGCCAGAGGGATGCCTGACCCTCTCATAACACCCACCTGGCTCTCGTTACTCGTAGAGGCCAGAGCTCCTTAGTGCCAGCTGGGCCCAGCCTGACCCCCGGGTGCCCGCCTTGGACAGCTGGCCAGCCCGGCTGCCTCCCTGGATCCTGCAGCCTGCCCCGTTTTCCTTCCAGGATGAGAATGACAACCCTCCCACCTTCAGCAAGCCTGCCTACTTCGTCTCTGTGGTGGAGAACATCATGGCAGGTAGGACCCAGGTGCATTCGGGGCTGGGGAATGGGGCTGGGGCAGGGTGGACATGAACGCAGACGGCAGCAGGCACGGCACCTGCGGTGTACAAACTCCAGCATTGCACAAAAATCCAGGGAGGTCCATGGCTTTCTGTGTCTGTTTCCCAGGCCAGGAATCCTGTGACAGATCCGGGAGCCTTTGGAGACATCTAGTTATCTGTCAGGCAGCAGCTTGCACAGAACACCTCCTGTGTGTAGACGCTCTGGGCGCCTGGTCCCGGCCCTCCTGCAGCGATAGTCTAGGGAAGAATATACTGATGGCTGACGAATTAAGCAATCTGGACTAAACCGTCTAGAGTGTGCAGAGAGTTCTGAGACTAGAGGGCTGGGAGGCAGGTCCCAGGGGCCGCGATTTCAGAGGGGTTGGCTTTGAGAGATGGCGTGTGTTCCTATGTAAGGCTGAGAATGAGAACCTCATCCCGGGCCAGGCCTCAGGTGGCAGGGCCCCGCTGGCAGCCCCAGCACCCCTGGCTCCGTGTTCAGACTCCAGGGGGTCTGCTCTGCCTTCGGGGCAGGCTGGCAGCATCACTCTTACACCAAGAGTGGACTGTCCCATGTCAGGAACTGGTAGAGCAGCTGAGGGGAAAGGGGACAGCTGGAGTCAGGCACAACTGGAGGCAGGGACAGTGGAGTTGGGGACAGTGGAGTCAGGGGACATTGGGGTCAGGGATAGCTGGAGTCAAGGGACAGTGGAGTTAGGGGACAGTTGGAGTCATGAATTGCCTTCCATGGCACCACAGAGCCTTCTGAGAAACCTCTGGGACCCCTGTGGTGCCTGACGATGAGCTGGTGGGTGTGTGGCTGCACCCAGGCCGCCCTTAGTGTCCCCGTCAGGCATCCCCTGGAGAATGTCACAGGCAAAGGGCCCCCGCACTCCCCACCATCCCCAGGCTCTGCCAAGAGAGGCCTTCACTGTGGCACTTAATTCTCAGCCACGTTGGTGTGCCCGGATGAAGGGCTGCGTTAGAGCTCACGTGCTGGTCCTCCTGCTCGGGGCCAGCCTGAGGGTCACGTTCGAGGCCCCAGGGCTGCCTGGACGGGCCACCATGCCCTGTCGGGCCCCCAGCCCCCTGCTTTCCCCAGGGCCTACTGGTTCATCAGGTCAGTAACCCCAGCTCTGCTGCCCAGTGGGTGCTCACAGCGGTGGAACTGTGCCCTGCAGGCTGTGGCCCCTGGGGTCCCCCCTAGCACCCCCACAGAGTACGCGTTACTATTAGACCCATGTGCAGAGAAGGAGGCTGAGGCTCAGGCTCGTCAAGGCACTGGGGAGGTCGTGTGGGCTCCCAGCCTGGGTGTGACGACCCCAGGAGCACACTGAGCCTTCTCTCCAGCCCAGCTGGCACCAGGGTGGCAGGAGGGGCTGGGCCGACAGCCCTGTGGGCACAGCCTCAGGACACGCTGCTCCCAGGGCTGGACAGGGCGGTCGGGATCCACAGAGCTGGAAATGAAGGTGAAGGCCGTAACTGGACGTTAAAGAGAAAATAAAACTCCTATAAATTCCCCTGTGATCAAGATAAAACGAGACCAAAATTGAATACAATAAATGTAGAACAATTTAATATGGAACTTCATTTCTTTTTGACTTAAAATAAAAGCTGGTTGATCTGAGTGTATTTGTTATGCCGGCCGGCCAGCCAGGCAGGGTCCAGGGACAGGCCGTGGTGCCCTCCATGAGGTCGGGCCAGGAAGGGGGGAGGCCAGTGAAGACAGGGGAGGGCCCAGTCCGCACAGCCTGGGGACCTGGGCTACAGGTGCCATGCATGAATTTCCTCACCCCAGGGTACCCCAGCACACAGACTTCCCGCCTCCTAGGGCTGGTCACGGGAGGCTCCCCTGGGCTGCCCCCTGGCCTGGGGCTGTGAGCCTGGCGACCCAGGGTGAGCAGCATCCCTCCCTCTCTTCGGAAGGAGCCACAGTGCTGTTCCTGAACGCCACGGACCTGGACCGCTCCCGGGAGTATGGCCAGGAGTCCATCATCTACTCCCTGGAGGGCTCCTCCCAGTTTCGGATCAACGCCCGCTCAGGTGAGCCTCCACCCCACCCCAGCGCCTGTCCTTGTCACCTCAGCCAACTGTCCCTCCCCAGCCCCGGGCCCGGCCTCGGGGCCAAGGTCTCCTCCCTTTCGGTGTTGAGCAATCCAGCCTTGAGCACCCAGTCTTATCCCTGAAATATTCATTTGAGTGTGATTGCTGCTCTTACCCAAAAAAGTCACAACATGAATTGATCCACTAAAGGATATCTTTCAAGGGTGAAGAGTCCTATTATGTTTAAAATGTGTTCCGTTTTACAAACAGCTGGTTAACACATTACTCTTTGGGGACACCTTTATTCAAGCCCAAGTGTCCCTCAGCTATTGACCTCATTCTCGAATCCTGGCTCCTCTTCTTACATAGGTTGTGTGCCTCAGTTTCCCCACCTGCAAAAGGAAGATGATCATATTGGAGCTGTTGTATGGATTAAATGAGTTCTTATAGGGAACAAACTTAGAATAATCCCTGACATTTAAGAAGTGCTAAAAATATTACTATCATTATTCTCTTTTGTTTAGTCACCTAAGACCCCCCACCCAGGCTCCCTGCTCAGCCCATGTACCTCTCTTCTTTCTTCTTCATCTTTCCATGCGCCCCCCTCCAGCTTTCTTTCCTCCTCGCAGCTGGGAGGAGAGGGGGAAGAAAGAAGTAACAAGAGACCCAGGCTTTTCAGTTACACCTGGGAGGGAACCTGGGACCCCTGCACATTCATTCAGAAATCACGAGGCCTGCTCTGAGCCAGGTGCCATGCTAGGTGCTGGGGTACAGCAAGGAGTCAACACAGCCCTGCCCTCATGGGGTTCCAAGTTAGCTTAGTGGGTGTGCAGCGCACCCCATTTCCAAGTACTCATTTCTGTATGAGTTAAGGAAATTTTAGATGCTAAACAGGTAAACCCTGACATCTCAGTGACTTAAAACAATACAAATTCTATTAATAATTCTTATGGTAGTCCAATACAGCCTTCCACAGGATGATCCTGGGACCCAGGCTCCTTCCATGTTGTAGCTCCAAGGTCCCTGCGGAAGGAAAAAGGGAACTTGCATACTGAGCCAGGAGGAGGGAAGCTACGGGCCAGGCCTGGAAGTGACATGTGTCACTTCTGTCCACATCCCATCGGCCAGACCAATCAGTGGCCCGCCTAGATGCAGGGAAGGCTGGGAGCACAGGCCCTGCCTGGCAGGCACTCTCCAGCAATAATTCCAGCCAGGGAAGGGAGCAGGAAGCTTTGGTGGGCACTGGCCATCCCTGCCATGTGTGTCAGCGGCCCAGAAGGGCATTAGGTCTTCCTATTATCCTGCCCTCCCTGGTTGAAGTCAGCCTCCATCCCTCTCTCATCCCATTTCCCTGGAAGCTCAGGGAGCAGACGGCTGGTGCTGATGTGTGCAAAGACTGAGGAGGGGGATCCGGGCCATGATGAGCCTCTCCTTCCACCCCTGAGAAAACGGGGCCTTCCTCCCTCTTTTCCACGTGAACGTTAACCACGTGCCCAGCACCGTTCTAAGTGGCCTTACCAGCATCATCTCATCCCACCCTCCTTCCCACTCTGCAAGGCAGTTACTTGCATCATCCCCATGTCCAAGTGAGGAAACTGAGGCACAGGAGAGGTTAGGCAACTTGACTAAGAACTCACAGAAGGTGAACTTCAGACTCCAGAGCCCAGATGCCAGACACTGCGTTGTAGGAAGCCGTGTTAGAGCTGCGTCCTGCCCCCCAGATGCAGCGGTGGCTCCCCAGCCTTTCAGCCGCTCCCCTTTCCTCCCCAGTCGGGGCCGCAGCTCCACCTGGGCCCTTTAATGAGGACACGGATATTTTCTTGCTGCCTTAATACGGTTTCTACCACCCCAGAGGTGTAAGCGTTTTCCTCGGAGCTCCTCGGTCACATCAGCCAGGCCCGCTGCACAAAGGTGGCCTAATTAGATCTAATTTCCCAGACAAGAGAGGCCATCCATCATGCCGACAACTTCACGTTTAAAACTTTTTAGAGATTAATTTCTTCCTCGCCCTGCCAATTAATCGACACCACCCCAGCAGGGAGTGTGGCTTGTTGGGCAGACCTTTGCCAGTCTTCCGTGCCCAGCCTTGGTCCCTGCACTGCCCTGTCCCCCACCCCCCAGCTCCCGGCTCAGTCCTGCACAGGCCAGAGGACAAGCCAGCATGCCAGGGAGGGAAGTGTCAGGGTAGAAGGGGTCCCAGGGACCATCTGGCCCAGCTCCCTGGTTTTATGGTAGAAGAAACCAAGCACAGAGACGTTAAGCAACTTACTCCAGGTCACACAGCTCAGGTGACAGGCATAAAAAGGTGGGCGGAACATAGTCCCTGCCCGTGAGGAACGCTCACAGTCCATTGGAAGGAAATACTCATTTTCTGAGTGTTGGGAGTTCACCTGTAGTTATTTCAGCCTCACAACACCTCTGATTGGAAGTCACACTGATCTCCATTTTATAGATGAGAAAACTAAGGCTCAAAGAAATGAAATAAATTTCCCAAGCCCAGGCATCTAGGAAGGGCCACGATCAGAATTCGAACCTGGGTCTCCCTGTCTCTCCTATGCTGATGAGAGATGGTAAATGGCCTGGCTGTGACGACGGTGCCAGGGACACTAACACTGGCCCACATCTGCTCCCTAGCACCAACTGTGTACTTGATTGTGAGCTCCATGTTCAATCCCATCCACTTGGTAGCTTAAATGGGCCCCGGAGGGAGTATTTACACTGTGGACATGAGCAAGTAGCCTTTTTTTCTTTTTGGCAAGCCAGTTGTCAAACATTTACCAGCACGTCACTACCAGGTGACACCCACATTTTAGTTACGCTGACACACAAAGAAACGTCAAACACGGGCTGACAAAAAATGAGGTTTAACTGTTCATATTTAGCAGAATAACTTATTTACATGCTAAAAAATTTCAAGGCAATATAATTATGCCATTCACTAGGTAATTAGGAAATTATTTTGGAACTATTAATTCTCAACGCACTGTAGGTCGAACTGTCCGGCAATGAATCACCAGTGAGAACACGAGTGAACCACTGGTGTTTTTCCTTCCTGTCGTATTTCTGTGACGTATAAACAAACAGTGCCGGGCACTGTCCAGAGATTTCCATGATATTAACTAAATTAATCCCACATCAGCCCTATGAGGTAGGTCCTATTATTGTTCCCTTTTGACTATATGGGGAAACTGAGGCACGGAGGATTTAAGTAACTAGTTCCAGGTGATGAAGCCCATAAGATAATGTAAAAGTCTAGGCAAGAGGTCCCCTGTGACGGAGTTCAAGGCCCTCCTGCCCTGTTCTCCAGCCTTTCCCCTGCTCGGCCTGGAGTCCCCACCTCCCCAGGTGTGACACCTCCTCCGCGTGGGGTTAAAGTGCCCAGGGCTAGGGACCTGGCTCCAAGGCGCGGGTGCTTCCCCCTCACCACATCCGCCAGGTGCCTGCAGCTTGCTAACATCTCTCTGGCGTGCTCTCACCCCGGCCCCCCGCCCCCCAACCCTCTCACACACGCTCTTCTCCCTCCGGCAGGGGAGATCACCACCACGTCCCTGCTGGACCGAGAGATCAAGTCTGAGTACATCCTCATCGTCCGGGCAGTGGACGGGGGTGTGGGCCACAACCAGAAAACCGGCATCGCCACCGTGAGTGCCCACCCCTCCCTTCCCCCCCGGCCACTGTTCCCAGGTCATCTCCAACCTGTGGGCACCTGTGTCCTGAGCACTGTGGGAGTGAGTGAGGTGGCAGGTGCCAACTCATCATCATCTGAGGTCAGCCTGAGGGTCACCACAGCTGTCGGGAAGGAGGACCTTGCCACCTGGGATGTGGGGCACTCGGGAGGAGCAAAATGAAATACTTTCTCTCCTGCCCCACAAGGCCACTTGGGCAGGTGGCAGAAGACAGGCACCCCACTGCCTTGGCACCTGCCAGAAACAGAATCAGCATTCCTGCCGGGAAGAGCAGCCCAGGGCGCGAAGCAGGGCCCCGGAGGGTCTCTGGGCCTTTGTCACTGCCCACCCAATCCTTGCGATGCTGAGAAATGATGCCTCAGTTTCCCTACCATGAGGTAGTAGAACCAGTGGAGGCCCAGAGTCCCCATCCATGGTCTTGTCACCCCTCCCACCACTGCGCCCAGAGAGTAGAGAGCTAGAGGAGGGACATGTGGGGACCTGAATGTGCTCTCAGCTGCGGAGGGCAATGGGGAGAGCCAGAAGCAGGAGGACCGCTGACAGGTCACTAGAGCCACCTCTCCTTCTCGTCCCCCATTTGGGGTTTTGCTCTCCCTCAGAACCGTCTCTCGACCTTCCTCCATGCCCTCCCCCTCCCCGCCACAGCCGCCCCCATCACTGCCCAGCCGGAGGGACTGGGGCTGGTATCACTTGGCCTGCGACTTGGCAGAAAAGTCCCCAGTGCCCTCCTCTGTCAAGAGAGTCCCCTGCTAATAAGAATAGGAGCCCCATAAATAATTTACCTGGTGCAGGTGAGCAGGGAAATTGCTTGGCTTTAGCTGAGACTGGGAAGCTCAGGGATTCTATGAGACCCCCACCCTGTCAGTCATCTTCAACCGAGACTGGAGGTGGCATGGGAAAAGTCCCAGGTCGCAACAAGGATTTCGGGGGTCACCGCGTCTGTCCCTCTTTCTCCTGAGGGGACAGCACCTAAACCCCATCTCCTGAAGGGGCCTGGCTCGCTCCTGTCCTGGAAAGCCCAGGCCCTGCCCGAGGCTCCCAGAGTGGGCGGAGCTGGTGGAGTCAATGCCCAGATGGCGGGCAGGCATCCGAGTGCCCCCCCTGGGGGCCCTGCCTGGGCCGGCTCAGCTGGGTGCGTCCCACAGCGCCCCTTGTGGCTCCGCAGGTGAACATCACCCTCCTGGACATCAACGACAACCACCCAACGTGGAAGGATGCCCCCTACTACATCAACCTGGTGGAGATGACGCCCCCCGACTCGGACGTGACCACGGTAGGGGGGGGGCAGCAGAGCTGCCAGCGGGCCCTTCCCAGGGGTGTGTGCCCTGTGGGCCTGCCCATGCGGGGCTGATGGACCTGGCGTTCTGGAAGCTGTCTTGCGTGGTGAAAGGCAGGCGGAGGTCGAGGGACAGCCCTCGCCCGGCCTCCAGTGTCAGTGGGCTCCAGGCTTCGTCACAGGGAGCTGCAGGCAGCCCAGGACAGTGGCAGGGGAGCTCGGGCTGCTCCCGCTTGTAAGCCACACGTGCCCTGAGACGGCGGGACTCTGGCCGCCCCTCAGGAGAGCCCCCACCCTCAAACGGTACAGGCTATGGCTCTACCCCAGCGCCTTTCCCTCGCCACCCTGTCCCTGCGCCATCAGCCAGGGTCGGCTCCCCCACAGGCTGGACCCCAAGGCTTCCCCAGCAGGGGGCTTGAAGTTCACCCCAGGAACTTTCTGGCACGGGATTTGCCAGGCTTGCACAGGCCCCTGTGTGTGTTGTGTGCAGGTAAGTCGAGGCACCTGTGTGCAGGGATGTGACTTGGGCTGCAGAGGGGAGACATAGCCAAAGCCACCAGGCATCCATATTGGAGACCAGCATTATGAGGAAGCTTAGGAAAGCCAGGGTCAAGTGCCCACTTGATCTGCTCAGTTCCGAGAGTCCCATTTGTAAGCCTTCTCCTCCTCCCACCCTGGCATCCCATTTGGCCTCATTTGGGGAGGCTTGTCTCCAAATGGCCAGCCCCACTGCCACCCACCCGGCCCGGAGAGGGACATGAATCCTGACAGCTCATGCCAGCCCCATTCACTGAACACCTGGGACACGCCCGGCCCGGTGCCGGGGGCTTCTCGTGAGTTCTCTCTCATCCCTGTAATAATCCCACGCGGCAGAGGGATTCTGCCCCTTTTCACTGTGGAAGAGATGGAGACAGAGTTTAAGGGATTTGCCCAAGGTTCCAGACTAGTAAGAGGTGGTGTTGGGACTCGAACCCAAGTCTGTCTGACATTGAGGCAAGGGATTAGAAACTTACCTGGCCCAGTCCTTATTCCTGTGCTGGCTCAGAGGGTGCCCTGGCAGGTGGCCCAGGTCCTGAGGAACTGGAGAACTTAGATGGTAGATTTTGCATCCAGTAACGTCGGGCTGGTGATGCCTACCCTCCCCACCCTGCCCCTCATCCACCACGCCCAGTAGTGGCCAGGTCCACCTGGGTCTAGGTGGGAGAGGGGGTCAACCTGGAAGGAAGGTCAAAGAGAGGGCAGAAGGGTTGGCCATCACACCTGTCCTGTCCACTTTTCCACGTGTTCAAGATCTGACTGGCCGTCCACTGCAGTATGCGTGTCCCCTCCCAGAGAGTCCAGTGGAGCAGGGCAGGGATGAGGGATGATGAGATCAGCATTCTAGGGAAGAAAAATCTTGATTTTTCAAAGCGGGGGGATTCCTTCTAGCTCAGGGCCAGGTCTCGAAACCACTGCCCTGGGCCATTTGCACAGCTCTCTCGCTCTCTGCTGCCCCCCCGCCATGGGCACTTACCAGCTGTGTGACCTTGAGCAAGCTACTTAACCTCTCTGTGCTCCAGTCTTCTCATCTAGAAAATGGGGCTAGTACGAGTGCCCACCTGATAGAGTTGTGGTCAGTACTCGAATGAGCCAAAATGCAGAAAGCACAGGTGCATGGTGCGTGGGCAATAAATGGTAGCTGTCGTCGTCATCATCATCATCATCATCATCATCATATGCCCCCCTTGCTGGAATCACACCTGTCTCAGTTAGTGTGAACCACGCTGCCCAGCACAGTGCCAGGCACATTGTAGGTGTCCAAAATATTTACAGTTGAGGGCTTGTTCGGCTACTGAAAATCTAACCTGTCCTCCCCTCCCCACCCGGCCCCAGCTCTGTCAGGCCCGGGCTGGGTCTGCTTTGTCAAAGGGAGACAAGGGTGTGTGGCCCGGGACTTTCCCAAGGGCCCGTTCTAGAAGGGGCGCTGGCCACGGCCCCTGGAGTCTGAGGCACAGGGCGATCCCAGGGACTGTTCAGAGTGTGTGTGCGGACAAGTGTGTGCCTACGTGTGCCTTCACTGAGGAGCGTTCAGAGTTGGGGTGCGTGCATCTGTGTGGGCAGGTGTGGCCCACACGTGGGCACCGAGGACGTCCCCTGCACAGCCACGCGCCCTCTGCCAGTGAGATTTTGGTCCGGCCTCCCTCCTGGCTCCCGCAGCCTCCTTCAAGGACCTGGCTGATGGGCATTGATTTAGAGCCTCTCAAAGCCCTCCGGCAAAATGAAGGAGAGGGCAGAGGGAGAGAATTATTCCCCGTCAGGCCAGGAGAAAAATGACGAGCGTGAAATGGAAAATAAATGAGGGGAAAGTGGTGAGATTCTACAGAATTGCCCAGCAGGGAGCCTGCGGGAGGGGTCACGGCCCCTGCTCCGTGCCCCCAACCCACCCTGTGACCAGGAAGTGGGCCGAGAGGCCCCAGATCAGTGCATACCCCCAAACCAGGGCCACTTGGAAGCAGATACCCCAGGCACTCTCCGGCATAGGGAGGAGGTCAGGGAGAAGGGAGAGAAGTGGAGGACCCCCACCCACGTGAAATTGATCTTAGCACGTTGAGGAACAGGCTGCTGACCTGGAACAGGCCATTTAACTACTCCATATCTCAGTTTGTCCATCCAGAAAAATGGGTATAAAAAATCTCTACCTCCTCTGTTGAGAGAAGCACTGCAGAAATGTAGGGGTGCCGGTCTTCCTTGTCCATCAGTAAAATGACTTTGCCTGCTTTGAGTTATGCCTGGAGTGCCTAAAAGCCCCATATCCTGTGTGCAAAATTGGGGTGGTAGGGTGCCCTATATGGAGGTTGGGGAATCTGAGGCAACATGCCCACAGCGTGATGAGGGCAGGGACTGCCCCTCCCCTCTCACTTGGTGCTGCAAGGCTGGGAGCAGAGAGGGGTGGGCAGAGCAGTCTCAGATGGGGGCAGGGGCTGCATCCCACCTCCCCGAAGCAGAAGCGGGCCTCGGGTGGTGCAGGCTTCCGCCCCTGCATGGGCCTCTCTCGCTGGCCTCCCCGGGGCCCAGGGAGGGGGGCAGATAGGCTTTGTCAGCCACAGAGCCCATCTGTCTGTTCTGGTCTGGTGGCCCCAGAGACACCTCCAGCTGGGGATTAAGCCAGAGGAGGGACAAATTCTGCTGCCACAGCACAAAAGTCCCCACTTCAAGTAAGATGAAGGAGCTGTCATCGCCGAGTGTCCTGGAGTTAAGAATGACACTGTTCTGATGCGGCCCCAGGGACTGTGGTCACCTCCCCCCATTGATCTGTCCACCTCTGGTGGCAGTGGTGAGGTAGGGCTGAGGGCTGCTGCTGTCCTGGTCCTCGAAGACCCTCCAGGCTGGGTCGGCTTCAAGGCTGGTGCTGTGTGACCTTGAATCTGGCCTATGCCTCTCTGGGCTCTGCTTTTCTCTTGTGGGTGGTTAGAGAGCTCCCCTACAGAACAGGGGACTACCAGGCTCAGGGGACCTCCGTGAGGACAAGGAGCCCTTGGAGACCTCAGATGGCCCTTTGTCAGGATCTGAGAACCTAAGGGACAGCAGTCTGTGGTTGGGACAGTACTGAGCATTGGTCCCTTCATGGGGTGGGGGCTTATAAGTGGGAGCTGGGAGGTGAGTGGGAAGTTGAGGGGCCAGAGTGTCTGCCGGGGAGTGTTTCTCCCTTCCAGGGAGGCTCAGCCCTGTCCCTCCTCCACGCCCCCAGCCCCATGACTGTCCCAACTTGCTGGGTCCCACCTTCCAAACTGGGGCCCAGCCCATGGCTCCCTCCACATGCCCTGTCATCCCTGGGGTCACAGGGGCCACTTCTTTTCAAATCCCCTCACAGTCAAAAGCTCTAAAGGAAGGAGGGGGAGGGTTGGATGAGAAGGAACCCAGTCTCCAAAACCCGGGGCTTCAAATCCTTTCAAAAACTCAGCCAAGGGTACAGGGACTCCACAGCCCTTCCCAGTGCCCACTCTGGAGAATTCCATGCTCAGGGGCCTGCTGGGGGCCCCTGCTCTCCCAGAGCCCATGGACATGTCACGCTGCGTCTTTGGAGAGGAAGGACACAAAGCTGCTGTGGTGCTGTCTAGGGTGTGGAGTCCCAGCTCTGCCACTTCTCGACCTCGAAACCTTGGGAGCCTCACTGGGCCTCATCTGTGAAATGGGCACAATTACAGGTTTCTGCCTCATAGGGCTGCTGACAAAGTAGGTGGAGATGACCTGGCGCTCATGAGACACCGGGTGCCTGCTGTGTGCAGGTGTGTGCTAGGTGCTGTCCGGTCACCAGTGGTGAGGCAGGGTCACCACCCCACTTTTACAGATCAGGGGGCCGGGCTTAACTGGAGAAAGGAACTTGCCTATGGTCAAAACTGACGGGTGTTGCCAGAGAGCACAAGGCTTCCACTGCCCATTCGTTGTCCGAACCTCCCGCCTCCCAGTGCTCGTCAGACCCCGTTGCTGGGCCAGGAGGGAGGCCCGGCGCCCGGGACCAATGTGTGAGCTCACACAACCCCAGCAGGCCCAGAGACACCCTGCCTGGGCTGGGCTCAGTGAGGGGGTCTGCTCCTCCCCGGGCAGGTGGTGGCTGTGGACCCAGACCTGGGGGAGAACGGCACCTTGGTGTACAGCATCCAGCCGCCCAACAAGTTCTACAGCCTCAACAGCACCACGGGCAAGATCCGCACCACCCACGTCATGCTGGACCGGGAGAACCCCGACCCCCTGGAGGCGGAGCTGATGCGCAAGATCGTCGTCTCTGTCACTGACTGTACGGACCCCCGCACCCCTCACAGCCCCACACACCTTGGGTTGTGGCCCTTGACTCGGGCCTGTGGACGTCCTCCAGTGACCGGTCCTCTGGGGTCCCCTGGGGCCTACCCAGGAGGGCTGTATCTGATCACTAGGAGTAGAGTCATTCGTATGTCCCAGGTGCGATCCCCCAGAGCACCCGAGGGGGCGGAGGGCCTGGGGAGGGGGGCCGGGCCCAGGCTGCTTCCTGGGGGGCCATCAGGATGGAAGGTGCTCTGTCGCCTCTCCCTGCTCACCCTCCTCCCTGTCCCTTCCTCCTTGCACCTGTCTTACCCTCTCCTCGGCCCCCTCTCGCTCCCCGTTCCCCCCAGGTGGCAGGCCCCCTCTGAGAGCCACCAGCAGTGCCACGGTGTTTGTGAACCTCTTGGACCTCAATGACAACGACCCCACCTTTCAGAACCTGCCTTTTGTGGCTGAGGTGCTCGAAGGCACCCCTGCAGGGGTCTCCGTCTACCAAGTGAGTCTCCCTCAGCTTGTCCCCACCAGCCAGCAAGTGGGCAGTGGGTGCCCATAGGTGCCTAGCCCCGTGCTGAGCACTTAGCAGGGACGGAGCAGGGGATGCCAACCAAGCCCACAGAGCTGGGGTGGTCTGGGAAGGCTTCCTGGAGGAGGAGGGCTTCAGCTGGGTCTTGGAGAGGGGGAGGGGAAGGATAAGGAGATGGGTAAAGGCGGAAGTAGAGGGAGGGGGAGGCAAAGAATTCTGGGAAGCCTAGTTGGAGAGTTTCTCAGGGCCTGATATGGAAGTCTGGCCCAAGACCCTCAAAGCCCCAAGCCTGCAGGTGACTCTAAAATACAAAGGAGGCCAGATGAGTGAAGTCCAGGCACCCTCCCTGCGTGGCCTCCCATGCCCCTCGCCCATGCCCTCCCATAAGTCCCAGAGCGGCTCCCTGCAATGGATGGGACCCTCCCCACTTTGCAGAAGACTTGCACAAGTCCCCGTGGCCAAGAAGAGGTAGGGCCTGACCTTGGGCCTGGCCCCTTTGCCTCCTGTTCCATCATCCTTCTAGTCAGGGAGACCCTGAAGGCGCTGAGTTAAGGAAGGTGATGCCCTACCAGAAGCCATGTAGAAACACTGGAAGACCCTCCTGGTGAAGAGCACAGGCTTCGGAGTCCAACCAATATGGGTGTAGATCCCAACTCCACCACTGGTGTGCTGTGTGACCTGGAGCAAACTACTTAACCTCTCTGAGC
The DNA here is from genome assembly GCA_008086735.1 of Cheirogaleus medius. Lineage (NCBI taxonomy): Eukaryota > Metazoa > Chordata > Mammalia > Primates > Cheirogaleidae > Cheirogaleus > Cheirogaleus medius. The sequence continues at coordinate 43,853,145 of VBSM01003143.1, forward strand.
CTCAGTTTTCTCACCTGTGAAATGGAGATGATAATAGTCCCTCCCTGGCAGTGCTGTAGGGATTCAATCAGACGCACACGTGAAACAACCTGGTGCTTGGGCTGCAGGAAATACACGGTGGCTGTTGTGTTCATTGAGTGTTTGTCATGAGGGTTTATACCCGAGAGACAATGGGGGTGCCCATTCCCATTCAAAGAAGACAGGGTTGTTTGTCAGGATGCCAGAGTGGGTAACCTTAGTGGTGCCGCACAGGCCCGCTGTGCCTCAGTTTCTTCATCTGTAAAAGGAGATTAATAGTGTTCTCTGGTCCCCCGGAGCATTCATTCTCTCCAGAGGAGCATTCTCCCCAAATTCCCAGCAGGGGGCGCTGCCATCCAGGGAGCGGCAACCAGTCCCTAAGGGAGAGTTCCCAAATAGGATTGAGGTGGAGTGAGAGCAAACAAACCCCCAAACCCAGTTCTCTGGGGCTCACAGACAGCGGAGGAAAGAGATGCCCACCCGCGCAACTTCCGAGCTCGAGGAGGAAGTGGCTCAGGGTCCTAGAAGACGTGGGAAGGAGCGGGGAGTGTTCATCTTGAACATTGTCTTCAGCTACAGGACAGGGCTTCTGACTTGAGCTGTGTGGTTTCCCGGCTCCATCCAGGACCTCAGCCAACAAAGATTTCTGCAGGATGTGCAGAACCTTCCTTCTCCAGGGAGTAGAGCCGTGTGCAAATAGAGTAGAAGTAGTAGTGAGCCCCCTGTCCTGGAGAGCATTCAAGCTGAGCCTGGACATCCTCTAGTCCAGTTTGTTGGATGTGTGTTAGACCACACGACTTTGCCCTTATCTTCCAATCCTGAGAGTCTTGGCTCAGTCCAAAGCCTTTATTTTTAACTGTTACTACACCTTTTCCGCAAATGTCTTGAATCGTGTCTGTAACACTTTGAGGGTATGAGTTGGGTGACCTCTAATTGGGACAATTAGAGGTGCAAATGGGAACAGTAGGGATTCATGATGAGTTTTGCCTGCACATAGCGTCCCATGACTGTGTTTAGTAGTAATGAAATCCTCACGTGACTTTTAAAAAATTATATCATCTTATTTTTGCTGTTGTCTCACAAATCAAAACCGAGCAGGGGGAGGCAAGCCTGTTAATTGAGCGTGTTCTGTGCAGTTGAGCTCCAGATAATTGAAGGGGTCCGTAAGCTGTAGCGACTGCTCCAAGCCAGCGCTGTAAGGGCCGGGGGGTGACGGGAGATTGCTAAACACCGGAGAGTTCGGAGGGCCCAGGAGAAGCAACTCCGGGAGGGCTTCCTAACGGGGAGAGCGGAATGTAGAGGGGGAGGCTGTGGGGACCTGGACCCTTGGTCTACAAAGTCCCTTCTCCATTCTACCCCTGGCCTCAGTACATCTGGACCCGAGGGCGTCTGGATGCCTTTCAGCTGACACGCTGCCCCCTGAGAGAGCCTCTGGGAGGGTGTGTTGGGGACGGTGGCCTGGCCGAGACTCAGAGGGGAGCAGGTGTGTCTGGCTGCAACCACGTGTGGGCCAGCAGGAAGAAAGGGCTCTCCTTAGAAAGGAACATCAGTCCTGGCGTCCCCACTCTTCACGCTGCCCCTCCTCTCCCTCAGGTGGTGGCCATCGACCTGGATGAGGGCCTGAATGGGCTGGTGTCCTACCGCATGCAGGTGGGCATGCCCCGCATGGACTTCCTCATCAACAGCAGCAGCGGCGTGGTGGTCACCACCACCGAGCTGGACCGCGAGCGCATCGCCGAGTACCAGCTGCGGGTAGTGGCCAGCGATGCGGGCACGCCCACCAAGAGCTCCACCAGCACGCTCACCATCCGCGGTGAGAGGACAGGGTGCCCCTGCCCTGAGCTGAGCGCACAGGCACGGGCCCGGGGCAGCGCCGGGCGGGGCGGGGGGCCCACGCTGTCTGCCGGATTTGTGGGCACAGGCTCCCTTGTTAATGGGGTGCCCTCCGCCTCAACGGGAGCCATTCAACACAGCAGATCGTTCCCTATCTCCCCCAAGTTAAAAATGGCAGCAGAGCCTTCTCCCCACCTGGCCCCTGACTTCCGTGCCCCAGAGCCCAAGGCCAGTGGCCTGGACCCATGCCAAGGTCCTCCTAGCCCCTGATCCCAACAGCAGCAGGGAGGGTTTGAGCAGGGGTTGGGACTCTTGGGGTCATGAGCAGGCAGGGGAGGCTGCAGGGCCCTCTGTCCTCGTTGGAAGCCAGAGCTGTTGTTTGCAGATGGAAAGACTTCCCCTCCCACGGGTGTGGGCCGCCTGGGCCAGCAGAGGAAGGGCATCGCCCTGGGAAGAGGGCAGCTGGGATTCCCAGACTCCCAGTGATTTCTCATCCCCCGGGCCCTGCCTTCTCTTGGTGCAGGGGTGGGGTACTGTTTCTCATCCACTCTGGATGTGTCTTTAACTTTCAGGACCAGGTGGGGACAGGAGCTGCTGCCAAAGGGCCAGGAGTAACCCTGGGGAAGTAGGTGCAAGGCTTAAGGGGCGAAACGTGGCCTGTTCGCTAGGCCTGTTCCGTCCCGTCCTGGCTCCTGCCGGCCTGCGTGGGAGGGGCGGTGGGGGCGGTGAGCCTGGCTCGGGTCTCCCTCACCCCTCAGGGAGACCCAGGGTGGCGGGGATTAGAGAGAGCACAGTGTTCTCTCTCCTGTCGTTCCAAGGCTTGCCTGTGGGCTCCTGGGGCCAGTTTGAGGACCCCCTGATGGTTGACAGAGAGTGTGCCAGTCTTTAAGAAGAAAGGACCCTGAGGAGAGGGGTCCTGGCACGCAGAGATGATGAACAAGTCTTTACAGGAAATTAGACCTTTTGGGGGAAAATCTTCCAAGCCACCTCCCTTCCCTGAGACCTCATCACACACTGGGGCCTCCTCAAGCCTGCAGCCCTCCCCTCTGTCGCTGTGTGACTTTGGACAAGTCACTCGGCTGCTCTGAGCTTCCATTGCTCAGCTTGCAGCGTGTCTAAGAATGCCGGCCCCATACGGACACTGTGGGGGTACGCCTGGTCCTGGATGGGAAGCTTGGGCGAGGGCTTGGCATGTGGAAAGAGCTCACAGATGGTCACTGTCATCGTCATTATCATAACCATTGTCGTCCTCGTCATCGTTGTTAGGTGCATACTGGAGAGTGGCTCTGGGGTCTCCTCCCCTCCCTCTGACAGCTCAAGCAGCGACAAGACCCCAGGGAACAGGGACCGTGGAGGGGCTGGAGCTCTGTCAGCTTGGTCCTGGCCCCGGTGGGCATAGGGGGCCCTGGGCTCATGACCAGGAGGTGCTAACCCAGGTGCCACCGGGAGCCAGTGACTCCCTTGGAAATTCACGTCCCACTTAGTCTGGGGCCTACTTGGAGCTGGGCTTTCGGAGGCAGAACGCAGGCCTAGCCCGGCGCCCATTCCACCCTGCAGTGCTGGACGTGAACGACGAGACGCCCACCTTCTTCCCGGCCGTGTACAACGTGTCCGTGTCTGAGGACGTGCCGCGTGACTTCCGGGTGGTGTGGCTGAACTGCACAGACAACGACGTGGGCCTCAATGCCGAGCTCAGCTACTTCATCACAGGTGCTGCCCCTTCCCCACTGCGGCCTCCCCAGGCCCTGGCTCCTCCCTTCACCCCTCCCAGATGTAGCGCCCCACGAGGTGCGCGCAGGGGAGCGTGGAGAGGAGGCCAAGTCTCCACCATCCGGCTCTGGCCCCCACCGGTGCCTCTCTGAGGACGCGCTCTGGGCTTTTCCCAAGGGCTTTGCAGCCGGATCGTGCTGGTCGGGCTCCTTGGGGACCCCTGAACCCCTTGGCCGCAGGGGTTGGGAGGATCTACCAAGATTCATGCTAGAGGGAGGTGGAGCCAGTGCTTCCTGTGGAGGAGCCCTGACCCCCATGCCCCCCAAGTCAGGGTCACGAAGACGTGACTAGGAGAATGTGGCCTGTTCCTCCCCAGGGACCCTTTACTCGTGCGAAGTCCCCTCTGTTTAGAGGCAGATGCTTTAGATCTCCCTAAATGAAATGATTTTAGCTCAAAAATGTTGAGCAGCTATCTCCTGGAGCGTTGTGGAGACAGATTATGAGGCCATGGCCTGGCTCAAGAAGGGAAAAGGAGCCGTGATCCATTAGTGATGTCTGCCACAGTCGTAGGATGAGTAGGTGGTGGCAAACAGGCCATGCATTTGTCATTCCTGGATTAGAACAGTTCCTCGGCCTTTTTCAGTCCCTGACACACCTGAACAGTGCTGGGAGGGGGGAGGGGCAGTCTTCTACATTCTTCAACACTCCCTTGGCCGTTACTCGGGCTCAATCTTGGCTCTGTCCACAACCTGCCTGCAGCCGCATTACACCAATGTGTGTGCATCTGTGCCTGTACACTTGTGCAGTGCACACACCAGCCTCCCTGATAGCTTTCCTCTGAGCCAGAATCATAGCTCACAGCCCATGCATAGCTTGCTGCAGCCAACATGACTTTCAGCCTTCAGTCTCTCCTCTCCAGATCCTTCCCTCCCTCCCCTCTCTAAAGGGACCAGCACCCTCAGGCCACCTCCTCACATTCTGGCCCACAAATCAGACCTAGAAAATGCTTAGTTACCAAGACCCCCTCACGTGGCACCAGCCCTGTGCCTTAGCCGTCAGTACTACTCGTATCTTCGTTCTTTCCTTGTCCCCCAGGAGCAAGACTGTGTCTCTTGCAGATGGTACTTCAGACACTGGGGAGCACTGGAGGTTTGGGGGTCATGGGTCTTTCCCCAGGGGCAAATTAGTAAGGATAAGGGAGGACGCCCCCACATGACTTCCCAGCACCCCAAAGTGGCGGGTTCCTGCTGACCTGCTGAGAGCCCTCAGTGAATGCATGCTGCAGGGAGCCTCGGGGTCCTGGCCCGGGCTCACCCCAAACCTAGTGCAGCGGTGCCCTCTGCTGCCCAGAACACCGCACTGCCCGCCAGCTGGCAGGAGAGGGGTCTCCCTCACCGTTCTGGAGTCCTTTCCTGCCTCCCACCCACCCTGGAGAGGAGACTCTTGCACTTGTACCTGTCCCAGAACTCAGGAGGATTCAGGGGCACCTGTCTCCTGTCAACCTGCCTTTACTCTTCCCTCTGTGGAACCTCCATGGGTCCCCACTAGGCCCAGCCCTCCCCAGGCCCCCAAGGTGAGGGGCCTGGAGAATGCCCAGTCGACCCCAAAGGCCTCAGCCACATATAAAAGCCCCAGCGCAGGCGAACTGCTCACACACTCCTGCAGGACAGGCAGGGAGCAGAGAGGCGAAGGACGCAGGCTCGGTGTCTGCACACGAGAGAAGCTCAGAGCAGCACAGAAACCTCACTAAAGGATCGTTTCTGCTCTCTGTGAAGTGGAGATTAAATGAAATGGTCCACATCAAGTGCCTGGTATACAGTAGGTGCTGAGTAAATGTCACACAGGTATTCCAGGCATCCAGCGCCCCCACCTGAGCCGGCGCAGTTCACACCCTCATCAGAGCCCCTCGGGCAGGGCTGAGTTGACAGCACAGCGGTCCACCCCTGGACGCGTATCCCAGCTCAGGAGCAGAGTCGGGGTGCCACGCCCCTTCCCCTGGCTGGGAGCTGTCTCCCAACCGAAAGCTTCGTTCTCTTTTGCCCACAGGTGGAAACGTGGATGGGAAGTTCAGCGTGGGCTACCGCGATGCCGTCGTGAGAACGGTGGTGAGCCTGGACCGGGAGACCACCGCCGTGTACACGCTCATTCTGGAGGCCATCGGTACGTGCCAGCCCGCCCCGCACGCCAGTGGAGAAAGGGCCACCAGACACTCACCAAGTATCACTGAGCACTTGCTGGGCATGAGCCTCGCTGCTCCGTGCTACATGCGAGATGCTAGGATGGTAAGGCAGGGGCTACACGGGAGACCCACTTGCAGGCAACTCACTGCAAAACCAGGCAACACAGAGTAGAAAAGGAGAAGGATGGCATAAGAGTACTGAGCAGAAAGGGTGGTGGAAGCGTGGCGGGGGAGAGGTCAAGGAAGGCTTTCTGGAGGAAGTGGCATCTGGGAGTGCCGTTGAGTCATCAGGACTCTTGGTTACAAATTTAAAAATAAAATAAACTGACTTCAGCAATATGGGCTCATAAAACCAGTGCCTGAGAGATGTAGCTTCAGGTTTGGCAGGATTCAGGACCTAGGTGATGCGATCAGGCCTCATTCTCTGCAATGGATGGCTCTGCCTCCCGTGGTGTCAAATCACTGCCGCAGCCCCGCCTTTGCATCCTCTCAGGTCTCTTTCCCAGTCTCCCCTGCAGAAGCCCTCAGATCAGCTCTGACTGGTTCCGTCCTGGCCCAGTGCCTGTCCCTGAAACCCTCACTGTGGCCAGGGAAGTGAGATGTGCCTAAGTCACGTGCCCATCCCTGCAGGCAGTCCCACCTACCCAGAATCCCAGGCCTCAGAGTCGGGAAGGGAGGGTCCTCAGGGGGACGTTCAGGGCATGACATCCCAGGAGAGAGCAGCTAATGCCGATGGGCAGACACAAGGGGTGCCAGGCACAGCCTTGAAGGCCGCGTGAGGTTTCAGTGCGTAGAGAAGCAAGGAGGGCGTTTCAGGCAGAGGCACCAGCTCATGCAAAGGCCTGGAGGTGGGCTAGAACCGTGTGTGTGCGTGTGTATGCGCGTGTGTGTAACAGCTGGCCCATGGTGTGGTCTACACCAGGGAGTGGGGAGGCTATGACAGGTAGCACTGGGTCTTAGAGGCCTGAACGTTGGGCTAGACTCTAGAAGTTTGGTCTTCGGTCTTTAGGCAGCAGGGAGCTCTTGAGGGCTCTGGAGAAGGGTGTGATGAAGCCTGGGTCCCCCACGTGCCCGAGCCCTCCCCGGAGCAGATTTCATGTTTGCAGTGAGCTCTGGGTGAGAAGGGGACGAGCTCTCAGTGCCTCACTCTCCCAGCCAGCAGTCCCTCCCAGCCCGTTCACACCCCAGATGCCTCCGCCCTCTGCCCTGCTCTCCTCCCATCCTGGGGCGGCCACCCCACCCTCTGGAGACCTGTCACCCCCCTGAGTCCATCCTGTGCTTCGGGCATTGGCTGGCAGGAGGACGGCCTCCCAGCTCACACTGACCCAGCCGGAGCGAGCGAGCAGGACCCTCAGGGTGGTGGGAGGCTGGTCTGGAGAGGAGTTTAGGAGGGTGCAGGACGTCCCCTGGGTGGGTGACAGCACTCTAGCATGCGGTCAGCTGGCCCAGGGAAGGCAGATGGAGTCACCCCTGGTCCCCAGCCAACTCCAGCTGCCTGTGCTCCTCCCTGGGTGACTGTTCTTGCCTGGACATGCAGCACTGAGCACCAACTCCTTCCTCCAGGGAGGACAGCCCACGAGCTGCCCCTGGGGCTGAGCCTGTCCCCAACACCTCCCCGGCCCTGGGAGGGTCCCGCACGGAACTGGAGGGGCAGAGTCCCTGGATACCTCAGGCTCAGATGCCAAGCAGGGCCCGTGTCCCTGAATGCAGAGGCCCCGGGCCAATCTCTCCTGCAGGGATGTTTGTTTGACCCACCCAGTGTTTTATAAGGAATGACAATTAGCTGTGAACATTTAAAAATCAGGAGACTTTATTTTTAAAAGTTCAGATGTTTGGCTTCTCTCGAGAAATCAGAAGATCTGGTGTCCCTGGGCCCACAGTCTGCCTGTCAACTGTGGACTGGAGCAGAGCACCGCTGCCCCTAGAGATGGGCACACCCCCGTGGGCACCTTACCCGCCAGCCCTGACAGCATTTGACGTTTTGCTCTTACTACCTGTATCCGTTTCTAGGTTTGTCGTAACAAATGACCTCAAACTTGGTGGCTTAAAACAACAGAAATTTATTGTCTCATGATTCTGGAGGCCAGAAGTTCAAAGGCAAAGTGCTGGCAGGGCTGCCCTTCCTCCAGAGGCTCGGGGGGAGAATCCTTCTTGACTCCTCCAGTTCCCGGTGTCTCGAGGTGTCCCTGGCCGTGGCTGCATCTGTGAGCCCGGTCTCTGCCTCCGTCTCCTCTGTCTCAGATCTCGCTCTGCCTTTCTCTGATAAGGACATTTGTCATTGGATTCGTGGCCCACCCAGATAATCCGGAATGGTCTCTTCTCAAGATCCTTAATATAATTACATCTTCAAAGGCCCCTGTTCCAAATAAATTAATATTCACAGGTTCCCAGGGATTTGACATGGGTATATCTTTTCTGGGTGCCACCTTTCAATCCACTTGAGTGTCTCAGTTGCCTCCTCTGTGAAGTGGGGATACAGTGACAGTGCCTACATCCCAGGGCTATTGAGAGGGCTGAAGAGTGCCGCCCGGCGCATGGCCTTAGCTAAGGACCAGACGCTGTTAGTGTTATTCCTGCCTAGAGAGGAAAGGGCCAGGGCGGGTGGGGTGGAACAGGGCGCATGTCTGGCTGCTGCTGGGAGTGTGCACAGGCCCGGAAACTTGCCCCAAGGCAGCCTCTAACACCTGTCCTCCTCCACCTCCCACAGACAACGGCCCCGTGGGGAAGCGGCGCACGGGCACAGCCACCGTGTTCGTCACCGTCCTGGACGTGAATGACAACCGGCCCATCTTTCTGCAGAGCAGCTATGAGGCCAGCGTCCCCGAGGACATCCCTGAGGGCCACAGCATTGTGCAGGCAGGTGGCCCATGGCTCCCTGGGGCACATGGCAGGCTGGGGGCAGGCAGGGCCACACTCAGCTCTGAGGGCACCTGCTCAGGGGCATCGTGGGGGGAAGGACAGAAACGGATGAGGGTCCAGGGTGGGCCTGCGGCTCTGAAAGTAGCTGGTGCTGTGGGAAAAGGGAGACCCAGGCCCACTCCCCGCTCCTGGGGAGAGTGGGCCCCCAGGTTGTGTAGCTGAGGCCAGGGCCCTGGCTCCTCCACAAGCAGCAGGAAGGCCTGGGCCTCCCTCCCCACAGCCCGCTCTGCACCACCTACTCCACCCAGAGGGCCTTTCGGAGTGGGGAGGACAGGGAGATGTCACATTTTCCCGGAAAGGGGCTGGGGAAAGAGAGCCAGGGCCCGGCGAGGCTCAGAACAGAGCCGCTTTCACAGGGCCCTTGGCCGGGGCTCCCTCTCGGGAAGTAAACAGGCACTAGAAGAAAGGGCTCCTGTGCCCAGGGAGCAGGGGCAGCAGCCCCAAGGCTCAGAGGGAGGGGGGGGACCCTGACAGCGAAGCCCGGTGCCCTCCCCCGCCCCTGCCCAGGAGGCCTCGGTTGCTGGGTGGGAAGGGAGGCCGGGAATGAATTCCTCGCTGCCAGCCTGGGGCTTTCCAACTCGACTTGGAGGCTGAGCCAAACACAGCAGATCTGGGCCTGCCCGCTGGGCCGGGCTCCTGGGCTTGGGAGGGGCAGGAGCATGGGAGGCCGGGAGTGTGCCCACCTCCTGCATCAGGACCAGGAGGAGGCAGGAAAGGGCCTGGGAGCAGGGGCTGACTCCCAGGAGCGCGGAGAGCCCAAGAAGCCCGGGGGGCTGCAAGAGTGCAGTGGCTGGTTCCAGAAGGAGAAAGGAGGCGTATTCTCTCCTCTGGGCCTTGGCTCATGAGGACTTGGAGAACCCCTTCCCCTCATAGCTGGGCCCCAGCCTGGCTTACTGACAGTGTCCCAGGACCACCGGCCTGCCCAAGCTGGGGGTGCCGCCAGACCTCTGAGAGCTCCCCTCCCCACCCCAGCTTTTCCTCCTCCAGGCCTCAGGACAGCCCTCCCCACTGCCCCCAACTGCCAGGACCCTGGTGGCTTGCCGCTCCGGCCAGGAGCGGGTGACTGCAGACTGAATTCAGCCAGGGATGTTTCAGGGAGGCCTCGGGGAAGCAAACCAGGAAGAGGTTAACAAGAGGAAATGGAGGAGGAACAAAACCTTTTGGGAGGAGGCCTGCCCCACTTTCTAAACCCCAAAGAACTGGTTTCTATTTACACAACACTACTTGGGCTGAAATCCTAGAGTCTGAGTAATGTAGGGCAGCCCTGATCCTGACTCTCGCCATTTCCCAGGGAGAAACTCATGGTCTCAGGGTGGCTTCTCCAAGGCCCCGTGAGTAAGTCTGCTGCACAGCTAGACTTGCTCTTTGAGGGCCGATGGACATGGAGGGCAGGCGTAGGGGGCCTCCCATCAGGGCCTGCTTGGATAGGAATCTTCTTTCTAGGGGCAAGAAGGGCAAGAAGGCTCTGTGTTGCGCGGGCTTCCACTAGGACTCCTGCTTTGCGGGGCAGGGACACCCAGGCTGGGCCACCCCCCACTCTGCAAACAGAGGCCCATACTTTGTGCCCGGAGCTGAGGAGTCAAAGCGAGGCACTGAGCAAGGTCTGGCTCTCTGCTAGCTCCCAGGCTTGGAGGAAGGAGAAGACAGAGACAGGAGTGCCCCACCCTGCCAGGAGGAGAGTTCTCCTCGCCCTCCCGTAGAGGTGGGAGAGAACAAGGGTGGTTCAGCTGGAAGGCAAAGAGAGCTTCACGGAGTGGGTGCTGTGTGAGGCGTAGGCGACAGTCGGGGAGGACAGGTAGTTCGATTTGCCTGCAGTCTTGGGTCAAAATGAGACTCGAACGGAAAGTTGGAACCAGCTCCCAGAGGGCACTGCACTCTGGGCTAAGAAACTTTAGCTGTATCTAGCTAGTTGTAGGGAGCCAGTGAAGGTTTTGGAGCTGGGGAGTGGCAAACCACTCCTTGGAGTGCCACCCTGAGCCTTGGAGGGTGCCTTGGAGAAGCCACCCTGAGACCATGAGTTTCTCCGTCTCACTCATTGAGACGACTTGGCTGCCTGCACTGTGGGTCACAGGAAGGTGACCCTATGGGCCAGGGCAGCTCCGTGGTGGGGCCCTGACCAGCTGGCTCTCTGGGACAGGAGCTAGGCAGCTCAGGCCCCACTCTGCCTACTCTCCAAATTTGGGACCAAACCGAACTGTTTAACCCAGGCATTTGGAGGAGAAGTCGAGGGTTTGGGACTCTGTGAAGTCCCTCCGGGGATAGGTTTGCTTTGACAGCTAGCCAGTCAATGCAGCAGTCGCCAAAATCACACATAGCATGACTAGTGTGGTCCAGGCCTGAGGTCCCGCAGCTGTCCTGGAGAGGTCCCGGCCATCCCACCCGAGGGGAGGCTGCCCCCTTCCCGGGGTGAGGCATGGAGCCACTGCGACGTGTCTGCAGAGCCCAGTGGCATCCCCTCCAGCGGCTGGCAGCGCTCTGCCTCTTGCCACCCTGTCGCAGCAGCAGCCTGAACTCTGAAACCAGCCTCCTAACCCATCCTCAGCCCCTTCCTGACCGACCCTGACGTGGGCGCCTTGAAGGAGGCCCGTCAAGACAGCTGCCAGGGTGTGATCTGGTGGCTTTCTGCTTGCCCCTGCTCCCCACTGGCACCCAGGCATCTGATCCACCAGGAGCATGGTGGCTGCTCCCACGGATTACCAGGAAGACACTAGCAGGACCCAGGAAGTCCAAGGAGAGAAGTCCCAGGTTCCCTCTAGCCTTGGGCGCTGAGTTAGCACAGACGGCAGGACAGTACCCTGCTCCCAGGGCAGGCCGAGTGTTTCGCTTGGCTGGAGGGAACCTGTGGCCATGCCAACTTTTGGAACCTGGAAGGAGGGCGGGGCTTCTGTTGGGGAGCAAGGGTGCTGCTTCCAGAAGGTGGTTGATACTAGTTGCCAGAAAGGGGTCCCGGGGAGCCCCAGGTTGTACCCTGCGGAGCCTCAGGCCAAGGGCCCACGTGGCTATGGGTGCTCATCCCTTGATCCAGGGGTCTTCTAGCAAGCAGCAGCTGGGGGGGTCTGCAGAGAGGAAGGTACTCTTCCGGGAGCCATCTCTGGGAAAGGGCACCGGCCTAGACACACAGGAAACCGCTGGGGGGGTGTGGCCCAGGTGGCTTGGGCCACTGTCTCCCTGCAGTGCCAGGCTCCATCCGAGGCAGGAGGATCTGCAGGTGGATCTGTGTGTGGACACCTGTCACATCTTGGTAGATTCCGTGCAGCCACAGTCGCTGCGGTTGTCACCGCATTCCGGCAGGGGGCGTCGAGGGGCAGCAGGCCTGCCGCGGCGGAAGCTGTGCAGGGAGCGGCGCAGGGAGCCCAGGCGCTTCCAGAGCCGGAGCTGGGGCTCGCTGGGGCTCCCGGGGTGGTGGGGCATGCACTCTCGAGCCCTGCGGCGGCTCGGGTCCAGCGCGGCTGGCTTGCAGAGCGTCATAAACAGCAGACAGGTGGCCAGCAGGAGGAAGATGCAGGCCAGGGCAATGAGCACGGGGAGGGGGTCGGCTGCCTCCGCAGGGGGCCCCGGGGTGACCAGAGCTGAGAGGAAGGTGAGGGGCTTGGTGGCCGGGGAGCTGGTGAGGCTGGGGCCCTCTGTGCTCATGGCTTCTGCAACAGCAACAGGACAGAAGCTCAGAGGCAGATCAGCTGGACCTGGGCAGGGGAGGGAGGGGAGACTTTCCCGGGAACATTGATGGAGCCAGTACCGTCCAACCACATAGCATCAGGGCCACAGGACAGGTTAGCGCAGCGAGGCCCAGGAAGATGGCAAGGCCAAGTACACACACCACTGGTAAGTGATGGGGCTGGGCCTGAGCGCCGGTCCTCTTTCTGCTACCCCCCACCCCACCCACCTGCCGTGGAGGAGACAAGAGGTCTGCCTTTCGGCATTCGCTCTTCATTCCCATAAATTTCCATGGAGTCTTAGGCCTGAAAACTTGAGATCTAGGACCAGCTCCATTAGTAACTTGCTCTGTGACCAGGAGCAAGCCTTAGATAATAAGGTGCTACAGCTGGCAGGGCCCCTGGCAACTATCTGATGCCCAAGGCTGCAAACCGAGGGCCTACAGGTGTGTTTTGTTGGGTCCTTGCAGTGTTTTTATAAATATAATTGTGAATTTTCAAAAAAAAAAAACCAAGAGATTTCACATAAACATCTGTGTGCCTGGCCTCTCGTAAAATGTCAGAATTTCACCACTGGCAGCACCGGGCCTGTGTTCCTGCCCGATGCTGGCAGCAACTGTCCCCTTTGGACAGGGCCCTGGTGCCAGCTCGCCACACTTCCCCGAAAGCCCACCTCATGCCTTACTTCGCCAGCCTGGCCTTGTGGGATTTCCAGTGTAGTCCAACCTGCTCCCATGACAGGTAGGGAAACTGAGGCCCAATCAGGGGACAGCCAAGCCCAAGCCACATTGTGAGCCAGTGGCCAAGCAAAGCCCAGGTTTCCTGACTCCTAGCCCCACGGCCTTTCCACCCCTCCAGCCCAGCTCTCTCTCTGAGCTCAGGGAGCTTCTCCGGGAAACAGGTGGGAAATAAGCCCCAAGGGGTTGACAAGCAGGGGCTGGAGACCTCCCCAGGGACATCAGTCACCTGGCGACAGGGGGCATTTCCGTTATCACTTAAGAGGATCCCATTAGAGGGAACCCGGCAGGTGGTCCCTGTAGATGGGAAATCAGGCTGAGCTTTGGGTTCAATGTGTCTGGGGTTGCAAATAAAAATGCCTACAGAGCCTGGCCAGCAGATACTGCGTGACCAGAGGGGACAGGTGGGCAGGGCTGCTTGGAGAGCGCTGGCTCGGCCCTCTCAAGGACGCGGAGGGGCCCAGCCCAGTCTGACGGTGCCAGCACGAGAATGCAGGCCCCGTGTGGTCGGCTTTGCCAGTTTCCCACGAGAAGGCAGAAGGCTGGAAGTTTTAGGCAAACATTCCTGATGCTTAAATGTTGGCAACTAATTCAAATTTAAGGCAAGAAAGAAGGGGACGAGGGGAGACACTGCCAAGACCAAATAAACTGGAAATGAATTTTCAGATATGTGCAACACTACACAGGCCAGACAAGACACATGAGCGGGCTACATGGAGCTGGCAGGGCAGCATTTGGGATCTCTGAGTTCTAACACAGGACAGGAAATCCCAAAGAGGATAAACGTAAATAATAATAATAATAAGTATTTCCCTTTGACCCGGGAGTCTTGCAGGAGGCTAGGGGCTGGCAGATTTCCTCCTTCCCAGCTTGCGGCTGAGTCTCACTCACAGCCGAGTTGCTAGCTCCGAGGCTCGGCAGGAGGAAAGGCCTCGAGTCATGCCGGGCTCTGCGTGCAACCTAAAGGGAATCCCTGTCGCCAGGTGGCGGGGAGGGGAGCCGGCCACCCAGTCCCCCACCCCGGGGAGCCCCCGTGCCCACCCCAGACACTCACCAGCAGCCGCAGGACCTACCTCCTGGCTCCCCGCACCCAGCGACTGGGGGCATCCAGTGCGCCCCACCTCCCACCCACTCCCTGCCACCACCCCTCCCAGCATTTCCAGACAGAAAACGACCCCTCCCAGCTGGAAACTCTGATGCCCGTCTAGCTGCCCCGAGGCCTCCGCCTTTCAGGCGTCAGGCCTAGAGAGCGCTCTGGCCGGGCAACCGGACATGGGTTGGCTCTTCCTTGAGTCCGAGCAGGGAGGAGGGTTGGGGTGTGCCCACTGCCATGTCCCCTGGGGAGAAACCAGCTGTCCATCCTCCCCCGGGCAAGACTTGGCTGGGAGGGAGGAAGGGGCAGTCTGCAATGGGAGATGGCTCCATCCTCCTAGTTCTAACTTTATTTCAAGACCTTCAAATGGATCTAGAGACCCTATCAGGCCAGCAAAGAGGATCCGGGCTTCAGGCCTTGGGATCTGCTTTAATAACAAGATAAGTGGAGTTGTCATTAGCATCTGAGTACTTCCCGTGGCAGCAAGAGATCCCAAAGTGCTTGAAAACAACAAGATGCCCTCCCTGGAGCACGTGGCAGGTTCAGCTGCCAGGCGCCCTGACACCCTTTGCTGGCCCGCCGGCAAGGGCCAGCTGGTTCTGGGCAGAGAAGGCCCCACCAGACCAAGGCTGGGAGTCATCTCGGGGGCAGTTGAAGCCTCCCCCTTCCTGCTGGAGCCAGGGCACCCCAGCAGGCCCTGCTCTGGGTGTATCTCTGTAAGCTCAGTCTGGAACCTTCCTTCTTCCCTTAGAGTTCCACAGAGCAGGGCCTGCTATGGCCTCAGGCTAGCCACTGCCCCTTGCTGGGCCTTGTTTCCACCCTCTGCAGAACCACAGGGGCTGCCCAGGTCTTAGCACAGACTCACATCCTCCCCAGAGTCCCTCAGCAAAGGACTCACCCCCACTTCCTGCACAGAACCTGCTCCTCGTCCCCCACGCACTGACCTCAGAGCCAGCCCTCAGCAGTCCTGCTCGGCAGAGAGGTCTTCTCCGCTGTGCACGGGAGGCCCGAGGAGCAGCGGGCGGTGCCCGTGCCCCCAGCCCTGCCCTGGGCTCTGCTGTGCCCGGCACCCCTCCGTCAGCCAGCCCCGGCAGAGTGGGCCTTCTCCGTTCGCTCTCCGGCAGGGCCTGGCTTTGTCTGCAAGAGTCCCGGCCCTGCCTTGGCGGAGAGGACATGCAGGAGGGTAGGTATGGCAGCTGGGCAGGGGGGCAGGGGGGCTGTCCAGAGGAGCTGGGGCTCCCGAGCCTTCCCACGGCCTTGGCCTCGCTCCAGCCTGTCTCCTTGGAGCCCTCTTGGGCAGGAGGCACCGGGGGACTCAGGGGGAGAGCTTTGCTGCCTCTCAAGGCCCCGTGGCTCTCACCTTCCCCCACTGGAAGTTTAAATGGTATGGTCTGCAGCCCGCAGCCGCTATTCAGTGCCAGCCAGCCTCCAGGTTACCAGGGAGAGGGGCAGAGCGGCACCGCTGGGTGGGACAGGCAGTGTGACAGGCCCAGCGGCCCCTGAGGCCCCTCTTCTTCCAGGCTTCTCCCGCCACTCCTCAGAAAAGCACCTTCCCCTTGACGGCGTCTGGCTGCAGAGTGAGGGGCGAGAGCACATCCAAAGGTCTGTTTTCCAGGGGATCGCGGGGCAGAAAGCACCAGACTGAGGGACAGTGAGGCTGTGCTCCGTACAGTGTGGTGGCCCTAAGAGACCCTCGCGGGGTTCCTCACACCACACCACATGTGTGCACGCACACACACACACACACACACTGACAGACAGACACACACTGCCACACAGACACACTAACACACACACATTCACACACTCGCACTGACACACACACATGCTGGAGCACACATACACAGACACACATGGACACTCAGACACACACACACTCACACACAGACACACTACCATGCACAGACACACAGAGAGACACTGACACACACTCACATGCTCACACATGTTCACACACACACTCACACACTCCCTTCCCCAGCCTCCTTTCTCCCCGAAGCCAGTGTGTTCCTGGAGCCAGCCACCTGCGTAGGAGCCTGAGTCGCGAGCAGCTTCCCTGTCAGGACCTCCAGGCTCCCAGAAGTGCGACACAAGCAGGGAGCTGTGGCTCCAGCCCAAGACCTGGGCGTGGGACCCACCCCGCTTCTCGGAGCCCCAGTTTTCAGTTTTCAGCTCTCCCCTCCTTCCCTTGACCACAGAACGAGGCGCTGTCTGCCCGCCCCAAAATGGTGGGCGCTTTCCTGTGCAGGGTCAGAGCTGGAGGGAGCCTTAGGGGTCATCCGATTCAGCACCCCCTCCTCTCTCAGCTGGGGAAATGGGGTCCAGAGAGGAGTGGCCTGCCCAGGGTCATCCAGCGAGTTAGTAGCGGGGATCCAGTGCGGTCCCCTGGCCTGGGCGGTGGGCGCGGGCGGCAGGCGTCTGGTGCCTTGAATGAGCGGCATCCCACCCAGAGCTGATCCCACGTGCCCAGAGCCCCCACTGGGATTCCTGCCCTCCCTGCCCTCATTTTCCCAAACTGGTGGAACGTCTCATCTATGGCCCCAGTTCTCCTGAGACAGCAGACAGCAAAACTTCCAGGGCGGTGCAGGCTGCTGGGGGCGGGAGGCATCAAGGAACTGCCCCCACGGACAGACGCTCAGGGCCTGCCCTGGGCAGCTCGGCTCCCGATCTCGTCCAGATCTGGACTGTCGAAGCGCCCCACAATATCTCTCTACCTTCCAGCTCTCAGGGTTCTCAGGGAAGGGGGAGAGTCAGAACTGCACAGCGAGGGCAACCCGGCCAGCCCTACCTCCAGTATCAATCAAGGGGGCCTCCCTGGAGAAGGCAGCATAACTCATAATGCCAACCTTCACACCTATCCCTGTGCCAGGCACCAGGTGAGATGCTTTGCAGGATGACTTCTAACCTTCCATCATCCCTGCAAGGTGGGTTATCATTGTGCCCAGTATACAGATGAGGAAACTGAGGCTCAGGGAGTCAAGTACTTATCCATGGTCCCATAGCCAGTAAGTGACAAAGCCTGGATTCATACATGGCTGTGCCAGACCATTGTTCCTTTTGCTCCAGCATACTTCCCATCCTCCTCACCGTCAGCAGGCTTCTCGGAATCCTTGGGCACACACCCCTCAGTCCCTGGCTGTCCACCAAGTGTGAGCCAGGCCTATCCCTGCTGCCAGGCTCATCGTTCTCACCCTGGCCCCCACCTGTCACATCTGTGCTGCACATTCCCGCCATACATTCCCCCTCGTGCTATCTATTGAGGCCCTTGTTCCACTCATCCCACCAGATCCCTCTGCTGCGTCCCAGCATGGGCCCCTCACTCCAGACAGACTGGGGCCCCGGTCCCTTGCTCAGCCACTCAGCAGCCTCTACTTTTGCTCACATGTTTCCCAGCCTGAATATGTTCCTGAACCTTCTCTATGAAGCCAGGTCCTCCCCATCCTTCCAAACACAGCTCCCTCCTTTGGCAACCATTGGTCAGTCCCACCCTCAGTGGCCTCTGCTCTCTTGATCTTGCTAGCAAGATCCGCCTCTTCTCTGGAGGTTTGTCCAGTGGGCAAATATAAGAAAGCCTGTGTTAGGGCTTTGGGTGGCAAGAAACAAAAATCCAATTCACATTATCTTGGGCAAAAGGAGAAGTGTATAGAGCAATACTGGGATATCCCGCAGGATCAGAGGAAAAATCAAACAGGGAAAGGGAAGGACAGCTGGGCTTCCAGAGTAACTAGGACCAGGGACCCAAATACTGTTGTGCTCCATGCTGTGTGTGCCTTTCATCTGTACTCACTGTATGTCAGAGATCTGCTACCAAGTTGTTCACATATTCAGTCAAGGGTCATTGTTCTAGAGACCACGGATGTAGCAGGGCACAAAGCCCTCTCTTTCAGAGGGGATAAGTGACAAACAAAGTGACATTACTGTCTGTGTGTCAGAGGGTAGTGGGGGGCAGAGAAGGCCAGGGTATTGGAGTGGGGGCTGCAACTTCATGTACAGCGGTCAGGGAGGGCCTTATGAGAAGATGATGTGTGAGTGGAGACCTGGAGGAGAGGCGGGAGTGACCATGCAAACTCCTGGAGGGAGAGCTTGCCAGGCAGAGGGAACAGCCAGGATAAAAGCCCTGAGGCTGGCATGCACTTGGTATCCAAGAAACAGCAAGGAGCCCTGCGTGGCTAGGGCAGAGTTAGTGTGGAAAGAGTGGCGAAGATGAGCTCAGAGGCCAGAGTGAGGGGTGTTGATACCCCTCACATCTTACTACTAGGAAGAGCAACTCACTTGCTCGGGGCCCCAGGTCAGCAGTCCCAGAGAAGGCTGTGATTGGCTCAGCTTTTATCAGGTGACTGATCCTGGACCAATCCCCTCTGGTCCTAGTGGTGGGGTCGGTAAAAATGTGGTAGCTCCAGAGCACACCATAGGGTTACAGTGAGAGGTGGGGAGAAAAGGAGGGCCTGATCCAGACATGGGAGGGTGCAGGGCCTTACAGAGCAATTCACCACCAATCCTCCAGGACGACTTATGGCCACATGGTCTCAGGCCTGTTTCTGCATCACCTTGCAGGGGTGTTCTCCACCTGTTTCAGGAGGGTAGAGTAGGTATTCGGTTCTTGGCTTGACAGGACTCACCTTGGGGCCAGCTATGGTTCTGCCAGCAGCCTCAAGGCCAGACTCCTTGTAAAAAGGGCTGAGCGCAGGGCGGCGTCTTGGAGTGAGAAGAACACAGCCCCAAGTCCCACCAGAGACAACACGTAAGCCTGAGGTACGTCCCAGCAAGCCAGGGAGATCTGAAACTAGACTGGAGTGATCGTGTGCGTGAACGAACGTGGAGCCGTCGTTGGGGCGAGGGGGCTCTAGACTTCCACAAAGTGACTGTCACAGTACACAGTGGCCCGCTGGGACCCAGTATGGCCAGAATGGCTTCAGGCCAAGGAAGTGTGGGCAAGAAGCAGCCATGCAATCCAGCCACCCTCAGAGAGGCTTCTGGGCTCTCAAACGCTGGCAGGTAGGGATTGTGGAGGTGTGGGACAACCTGTTCAAGCTTGGATCCAGCGGGCTACGGCGCCAGCGTCCACTTCCTGTCCTCCCCAAGAACCTGGAGGAGGGTCGGGGGCAGAGCTGGCCCTGGACAGGCAGTGTGGGGTCATCGTGGTTGGATATCCTCTCGGGGATAAGAAAGACACGTGTCCCCTCGTCTCCACACTCCGGGTCTCTGTGGGAAACCATGGGGTTGGCAGGACAGGGTAGGGTGGGGGGAGGGAGGGAAAGAGGCCCCAGAAACCTCTTTTCTGTCTGCTATGTGGAACCCAAGAAGTGACTCCAGGGTCTCGTTCTCCCTCAGCTGAAAGCCACGGATGCAGACGAGGGCGAGTTCGGGCGCGTGTGGTACCGCATCCTCCGTGGTGAGTGGGGCTGCCCTGGGGTGGGGGCCAGCCCTCCTGCCTCTGTTGGGGCAAGCCTCTCTGGGCTGCCCCAGGTCTGGGAGGTGAGGCCGAGGGAGCCCCAGGAGCTGTATACAGGGGTCGGGGTCAAAGGGAGGAACAAGGAAATTCTCTAGTTGGATGATATTATATTAAATGAGGGTGCTGCATCTCATTGCTTTGCTCCCAAAGTCCTCACGTCCCACAGTGCTCCCCAAGGCCATCACCCTGACAGAGGGGCCCTGAAGACCGGGGCAGCCCCCCAGCGAGCTCTCCAGGGATTGAGTCTATTGGTCCAGCCAGAATCAGGTGCCCATCCCTGGGCTAGTCGCTATGGCCAGAAAATAAAATGTGCTGATCTGCCAACTTCTGGGATCAGGGTACTGGTACTGCCAGATGGGGCAACAGGTGCTGGACCAGCCTGGAGATGTCACTGAAATCCTGGATTCAGCCACCCACAGAGAATTTGGTTTGGGTGCCTTTTTGTCATACCCCAGATCCTTCTGAAATACTAAAATGCCTTACTTCTCCCACACCTGTGAGTGTGGGGGTCAAGGGAGACCCCGTAGGCTTCCTACGAGGAGGGGACAGGTGAACTTATGCGCACCCCCGCCCCAACCATGCCAGGCCCAGGCAGCACGAGGCAGAGGCCTCCTTGCCATGTGGGCTTCAGCCAGCTTCCCAAGACCTCTGGGCAGGGTCGGCATTCCAGGGGGACTGGAGCCCCTGCTCTAGGGCAGAGCCTAAGAACCTCATCTGTCCCTCCACACAGGTAACCATGGCAACAACTTCCGGATCCATGTGGGCAACGGGCTGCTGATGCGAGGGCCCCGGCCCCTGGACCGGGAGCGGAACTCATCCCACGTGCTGCTAGTGGAGGCCTACAACCACGACCTGGGCCCCATGCGGAGCTCCGTCAGGGTGAGGGCTGGGGCCAAGGCCACAGCTAGACCGGAGGTGGCCACCAGTTGGGACCCGGTGGGGATGGGACACTGGGGCTGGGGGTTTGTGAGGGATGCCCAGCCCAGGATCTTGGACTTGTCAGTTTGCTCTGAGCTTCAGTTTTCCAGCCACGGAAGGGAGTCGCTGATACTGCTGGCTGTCCTGAGATGAAAGAGGTGTCCTTACCATGCTAATCCTGCGTCCACATAGCTCTCCAGGGTGAGCCAAGGAAACCCCACATAGATGATCCTGGAGGTGTAGACGCCAACCTCATTTTACCAGTGAGGAAACTGAGGCACAAGAGAAGTTGCTAGTGATAGAATTAGCACTTGAGCCCGCATCTTTGAGTTCAAGTTCAGTGCTCTTTCCATGGAAACTGTCCCTAAAATATTCCAGTCATGTCTCCCAGCTGCCCCATCAAATGCATTCTTTTTTTGTCCTCCACCCTCGTTACCTGTGGGGTTGAAATCAACTGAGCCTGAACCTTGCACACGCACAAATGTCCCCACCGGCTGGGTGAGGTCACGCACACTCCTGCCCAGCAGCAGGGGGATGACTGAGATGAATGAGATGAGCTCTCAAGGCCACCCCCACCCCACTGCACACTCGGCAGCTGCCAGCCCCTTCCCCTAAACCGGTGGGAAGTGAGTCAGACCAGACGTCAGGAGTAGGAGGTTGATGGGAGAAGTGAGTGGAGAGCAGCAGGTTGTGGTATCGGCCCGTCTCCACCTGCTGTTTCCTCCGCTGGAAACAGTGAGCAGAGCTACCTGAGGCCCTGCTGGGGCGGGTGACTCAGCCTGGGCCCAGCTCCTGCCATGCCCCGGCAGCTCTGCCCCGGGAGGAGACGGAAAGAGACACCTGGGTCCCTCCCGCTGCCCTCTGAGGGAGGGCTGCCCGGTGGAAATGGCCATGGGGGCCAGACCCCCTGGGTTCTTACGGTGCCCTGGTGAAGGAGGGTCAGACACAGTTACCTGAATTGTACCTGGGCCCTCCCACACAGCCACGCTCACCTGCGTGACCGGGACCCGCGTGCTCACGTGTGATCAGCACGCCTGCGGCAGAGCCTGCCCTCTGTGGGGCCCGCTTCAGGCCGCAGAGTGACTGATGTCAGCGAAGCTTGGGTTTGGTCCCTAGACTTCAGGCTTCCTAACCACAGCCCTCTTTGCGGCCCCCTCAGTCCCCACCCCCAGGAGTGGTGGGCACCTGTCTCCAGGGCCTGCTCCTAACAGTGCCTTGGCATGGTGGCTGCAAACGTTTCTTAGCCACAAACCTGCTTCTTAAACGAAATGCTGTACAGCGTCCCAGGGCACTGTGCGAAACAGATCAAAGCCAGGCGGTGCCGACTGGGGCCGGGGTGGGGCACCCAGAGCCACACCCGCTCAGCTACCCACCTCATTGTGAACCGGGAGAAATAATAAAACCCCACACAATACTGTGCCTGGCATTTTTCTAAGTCCTTCATGGATTTTAACTCATGTAACGTTCATAATAGCTCTATGAGGTAGGCACTGTTATTACACCCATTTTACAGATGAGGAGATTGAGGCAAAGAGGAATTAGCCAGCTTGTTTAGGGTCACACAGCAGCAAGACTAGAGCCAGGTTTCACACCCGCCACTACGCTACACTGCCTCACACAAGGCTCTTCAGAGCACACTTGAAACCACTGCTCCATCCCCAAAGGGTCATGTTAAAGTGAGAATTTGGGGGCTGGCACGGCCTCCACACCCTTGAGACCCAGGAAAGCTGGGGACCTTCCTGAAGACAACACGGGGACTCAGGCTTTGCCCTGGATTCACTTTCTCAGCAGCAGCAGAGACGGCATGCAGGGCACCCGCGTTCTCCAGTTCCTGCTTCAGAGACCAGGGACAGCCAGGCAGAGGGGCCAGGGATTGTGGAGTGAAATGTCCTTGTAGAGACTGGGTGTCTCAGGGTGTACATGGCACGCGTGCATGCACATACATGCACACACGTATGCGCACACATGTCCTCTCCCGCCCCTGTTGGGGGGACACAGCACTGGACAGACGCGGGTCTGGCTCTCGGGGCAGGGGGCGGGCAGTAGCTCTCTCCTGCTCGGCAAGAGCTTGGCAGACCTCCGTGCTTCCTGTACAGCTGCGTCTCTCAGGTCTGCAAACCACACACCATCTTGCCTCCCGTCTGTGCTGCTAAAAACAAGGCTGAAACCAACAAGAGGGTGGTGGCATGCAGCCAGACTCATGGAGAACGGGCCCCACCCAGGCTCCATGCCACCACCTTCTTTTTATGGTACTATCAGACCAGCCCTGCTTCTTCCCCACGACCCCGGGAGTCAAGGTCGCTGGGACGGGCAGAGTCAGGAAGAGGGAGGCTTGTAGTTTTGAAAGATGGATAGTTAGTTTCTGTTTACAGAAAGAGAGTTCCCGAAATTCATCCATGCAAATTCCCCCCGACACCCGCCCCACCCAGGCTCTCCCCAGCCAATTTCTGGGTGCAGCCAAATTTAGAAGGTTCCAGCCTGTGAGCAGCTGTGCTCTGGGGTGGACACTTTAGTTTGCATAGTGGGTTTTGGGTGTCTGGACTTGAAAAGTGTGATGACACAGCAGGGCTGCGGGAACCCCAAGAGCAGTGATGTGGACAAACCACCGCCCCCATGCCTCTCGCCCCCAGCTCCGCACACCCGGGAGTCCTCCACTAGTCAGGCCGCCAGATGCCCCTTCGCTTCTCTCCAGCTAATTCCCTGCTAAGCCCTGACGAGAAACCAGGGCCAGTTCCAGAGGCCAGACAGACGTGCTTCCGACACGGGCCCTCGGCCCCTCCACCAGCGCTGGGGCCACGTGTGAAACCTGCCCCTTCCCTATCCGCTCCCCTCCGCACTCTGCGGGCCAGTTCCCGCTGGCCCTGGCTCTGCTCAGTTGGACGAGGCTGCCTCTCCTGTCGGGGCCAGCTGACCCCAGCACAGAGCACAGAGCCATAGGGTTGGAAAATTGGGAACCAGGACAGCCCCATCCTCTTTCCAGCCCTCTCAGTTGCTGGGAAGCCTTGGGCAAGTCACTTCCTCTTCTGGGCTTCTGTTCCCCCACATGTGAAAAGAGGGGGCCCTGGGCTCCCCTACAGCTCCTTGAGCACCCATATCCTGTGGCTGAAACTCCACGAGGCCCTTCCCCACCAGACACAGCCCTGTTCACACCCGCGCAGACCCTCTCAGTGCTCCTGGGGAGGGGCAGGGGGTGCTGATCTCCACCCACAAATGTAGCTTTCCATAAACACCTTTTAAACTGTATTGTTATGTTCATTATGCACGACATCCACATTCATTGAAGAGAACTTAGTACCGATAAACAGTAAGGAATTATGCATAATTGCACAATTCAGAAATAGCCACTTCTTAGGTGAGATCCCCAGCAGCAAACCCTGAGACAAAGATGGGGTGAAGGTGATGTGTAAGAAGTGTCCCTAGGAAAAGCTGGAAGAGGGTGGGACCAGCAAGGAAAAGCAGCCAGCAAAGTGGCATGGGGGGAAAGGTGCCTCCACCCACAGGGAGTTCTAGACAGTTCCCTCCCTGCCCAAAACAGGGCCAAGGAAGCTAGAGCCCTTGTACTCCACGCCCATCAGTCACTGGCTAAGGGCTGCACCCCGGGGTGCAAATTTCCAGGCATTTCTGCTCTCTGGGTGTTTGGTTTCCAGTGGCCCAGGTGGTGGGGTGGGGTTAGTCCCCCTCAAAGAGCCACCGATGCTGGCCACTGGCCACGAGACGGTGCACGTGAATCATAAAGAGGTCTGAGCACTGACATCCTCTGCTACAGCCGCCATTAAATTCTCATGTCTGTTCCCCAAGATATATTTTGATATTTAAATGGGGCCACTTTGAATTTCTTCAAGCACTTTTGTGTACCCTCGCTCATTTTGTCTTAGAAGTTGGCATGGAATATGAACTATTGTATTGATATTACCATTTCATAACTGAGAAACCTGATGGTCAAAAAGAGTCACTAATTAGTCACAGGTCCACGCAGCGTTAGTCACAGAGCCTAGAGTAAGATAAGGCTCATTCCTAAATAAATAATGTTTGGGCACCTACCACGTGCCGGGTGCTGTGCAAGATGGGAGGACTCGGTGACCAACAAGACAGCCCCAGACCCTCCCAGAGGGAGCTCCCAGCTGGCCCAGGAGAGCTGTGACCACACAAATAGGCCACAGTGGGCCAAGCCCTGGGCTCCTCAGCCTGCACCCCACCTGACCCGCCCCCTGGCCCACTCCCGCAGGTGATCGTGTACGTGGAGGACGTCAACGATGAGGCCCCCGTGTTCACGCAGCAGCAGTACAGCCGCCTGGGCCTTCGGGAGACCGCGGGCGTCGGCACGTCGGTCGTTGTCGTCCGAGCCACCGACCGAGACACTGGTGAGGCCAGCAGGGGGGAAGCCAGGGGGTTCCATTGCTCATAGCGACCCTCCCAAGCCACCCAGGCCACTCCTGCGGCAACCATCATCCTCGGAAGCCTCGGGCTCCCTCATTCGGCCGCTCCCGGGCCAGGGAAGAGCTCCTGGGATGGTCTTGATCACTCCCCACCACCACACCCAGGCCCAAGAGGACCGGAGTCAGGGGGAGTTGTCCCATCTCTGGGTGGACAGAGGAGAGGTCACAAACTTGTCAAGTCCAAGTTCATCATCCCAGGCCTGGCAGCTCCCTGCTAGCCCTGGGCGAGGCACTGGGCAGGGCTGGGAAGGGTATAGGCTGCCTGCCACCTGCCCCTCCAGCCACCCACGGCGCCGTGTCCCACAGGGCCAGCTCAGGGCACGGCACACAGACCCCCGAGGGGCACTGCCCCCTGTCCTGCAGGGTGGTGTGCCCTGGAGGCGGCCTGAACCTCTCTGAGGTCATGAGCCTCGGGGTGGCCACAGCCAGCAGTGCAAAACAAAGGAGAAGTACGCCTGGTCTCCCTGACCTCTTTGTGGGGCCTGGGCTGTCCGGCCTGCACCCCAGCCAGGGACACAGCCAGAGAGGAGCTCTTTCTGGGGGTCCACCCCCCCGCCAGAGGGGTTCCCTGAGCTCCTGCTCTCCCTTCCTGTCAGATACTCTGCCAGCTCCCAAGCCCCTCTCTCTGCATCCCCCGCCCACCCACAGCACGGACAGGGCAGGGGAGAACATGTCTGAAAACTCGCAGGTGGATTCTTCTCCCTAAAGGTCATGTCAGTACAGGGTAGGTCACATAAGTTGCTACGGCCCAGTGGTGCATGGCCTTTTCTGGGTCAGGAATCCCTTTGAGAAACCAGTGAAAGCTACGGGTCCTCTCCACAGGAAAATGCGCACCCATTCAGAGTTTTGCAAGTAATTTCAAGGAAGCCTTGGACTGCCCTAGTGGTTTCCTGTCCTCTCCTCGATGAATTCAGCTTAAGGAATCTCAGCTCTAGTTCCTGGCTGAATGGTGTGTTCCAAGCCACGGGAATGTGGGGTGTAGGGAGTGGGGAACACAGGGAAGGTGTCCCTGGCACTGAAACCCTTCCATCAGAGGAACCAAATGAAGGCTTGGCCCCCTCTGAGCCTGCTGCCTCATCTAGCTAACACTTTCTAGATCAAAGCCCCCACTGCAAGAGGTCCTTAATCCCCCCTCTCTTGTTTGTCCAAATGTCGAAGGGAAGGGCTTGAGCTTGAATGTTGAGGCTCCCAGAGCAGAACCGACCCTCTCTGGCATTTCTTTGGTGCCAGTGCTGGGCCCCCGAGGAGGAGTCACCAGTGTGTGCTGGACCTTGCCATCCACACTGACCCTGACCTATCTCTTCCACGTCTGCCGGGATGATCTGGCCCACAGAGGTGGGGCAGCACGTGCTGAGTGGACCAGCCCAGGCCCGCAGCCACAGGGCAGCCCCACTGACCACCCTGGGACTGCACAGCCTCTGTGTCCTCCTGCAGGGGATGGTGGCCTGGTGAACTACCGCATCCTGTCGGGCGCAGAGGGGAAGTTCGAGATTGACGAGAGCACGGGACTCATCATCACCGTGGACTACCTGGACTACGAGACCAAGACCAGCTACCTGATGAACGTGTCTGCCACTGACCAGGCGCCCCCCTTCAACCAGGGCTTCTGCAGCGTCTACATCACCCTGCTCAACGAGCTGGACGAGGCCGTGCAGTTCTCCAACGCCTCCTACGAGGCTGCCATCCTGGAGAACCTGGCCCTGGGCACCGAGGTCGTGCGGGTCCAGGCCTACTCCATCGACAACCTCAACCAGATCACCTACCGCTTCGACGCCTACACCAGCGCCCAGGCCAAAGCGCTCTTCAGGATAGATGCGGTCACGGTGAGGGGGGCTGCGGGCAGGTAGCACCGTGCCTCTAAGTCCCACCAACACTCACCGAGCTCTTTCTACATGCACGGCCCTCTCCTGTTTGTCCTAACGTGTCCTTGAGACAAACAGCCCTGTAGCACATGCCTTTTAGTGTGTAGCTGCCTGGTATCTTTGTTGCTAGACAGTGAAAGTTTGCAACAGGAAAAGCCGATTGTTTTTCCTTCTATATTCACACTCATCATAGAATATTTTGCCTCTGGTCACCAGAATGTGTGTGGGGTTTTCCCTCGTACCAACAACCCATTCTCTGACTCTCTGGACACCTGCTGGCTGTGCTATAATTCAGTTCAGTTCTGGACATTTCTACCCAGAGTTAGCATCAGATCTCACCGGTTAAGAGCTCCGTCCCTCCCATACGCCAGCCGGTTCTCCAGCGGACACCGTAGTGTCCAAGCCCACGGGTTGAGGGCTCAGCCCCGCAAAACTGCCTGTACTTCAGATGCTATCGCAAGCCCCTGTGCCTCTGACCAACTGACTATAAATCAGGGCTCCCATGACCCCCTCCTCGGTTCAATTAATTTGCTAGCGCAGCTCACAGAACTTAGGAAAACACTTTACTTATTATTACTGCCGATTAATTACAAAGGATATTTGAAAGGATACACACAGGCAGATGAAGAGATATATAGAGCAAGGTATGGAGGAGGGGCGCGGAGCTTCTGTACCTTCCCCAGACATACCAACCACCCTTCCATCCCACCACGGGCTCAACAGTCTGGAGGTTCTCTGAACCCTGCAGTTCAGGGTTTTTGTGGAGGCTTCATCACAGAGGCACGGTCAATTATCAACTCAATCCCCAGCTCCTCCATCTCCTGGAGGATGGGGGTGGGGGTGGGGCTGAAAGATCCAAACTTCTAACTGTGGCTTGGTCTTTCTGGTGACCAGCACCCATCCAGGAGCCCAGCAAGAGTAGCCTCCTTAGACCAAAAGATTCCTATCACCCAGAGGAGACCAAGGGATTAGGAGCTCTGTGTCAGGAACCAGGTCAAAGATGAAATATTAGAACAAAAGATCTTTTAGTACCCTTATTAGTCAAGAAATTACAAGAGTCTTAGGAGCTCTGTGCCAGGAACCAGGGACAGAGACCACATATATATTTATTATATCACAGAGCTGTACAAGTCATCTTATTTCCCCTTTGACCTTGGCTGCTAGGAAGCTCAGGTACAAATTCTGCGCTTCATTGCAACGGCTGTTCGTAGCGAGGCGCCTGGTACAACTGTCTTGCATCTGCGGCCGGGCTCTTACTCCTCCGTCTGTGCTCTAGCGTGTCTCTGGTCAGAACCCCTTCTTTGAAAAGAGGCGAGGTATGAGTCACTACAGTGTGCCAGGCCTCGTCTCGGGGGATATTGGGATCACAAACGAACACAAAGATGAGTGAGACCCTGCCCAGCCCTCAGAGAGTTCTGCTAGGCGTGGAAACGGGCCTAATCAAGGATGCGCGTCGCAGGGCCACAGGGAAGGGGTGACAAGACGACAGTGGAGGCTGCACGGAGCAGCTCTGGGGCCCGAGTAAGCCGGCAGTCCTCCCTGGCTGCGGGAGCAGGACGCTTCACAGAAGAGGTGGCCTCCGAGTGGGACGTGAGGGAGAAGTAGGGTTTCAACCGACGGCTTCGTGGGGAAGTTATGCCAGGCAGAGGGAGTGACGTGGAGGTGGGAACGTGGGCAGGAAGGTCAGGGTCAACGAGGGTGCGATGTTGTCACTCACCCACCCGGCCCCCTCCTGCAGGGTGTGATCACAGTCAAGGGCCTGGTGGACCGGGAGAAGGGCGACTTCTACACTTTGACAGTGGTGGCAGACGACGGCGGCCCCAAGGTGGACTCCACCGTGGTAAGCGGGTCCCCGGGCATGAGCCCCACAGGTGCAGCCCATCACCCCCCAAGACACCTCCAAACCCACAGCCTCACCAGCCGCCCACCTGCGGACCAGCAGCGGGCAAGGGTCTTGACAGCTGGCCCGGGGACGGTGCTGTGGCCAGACGCACCTCACCTCCCGGCAGCCTGGGCCAGGACGGGACCTCAGACAGGTGGGAGCGGGGTCTGGAGGAGCACAGACCGCTAACCATCTTCATCTCTGCCTTCTCTCCCGTTGCCCTCCTGCTGCCGACCCTGCAGAAGGTGAGTAGCCTGTGGACTAGGCCTCCTGTGCTGTCACTATGGCCAGGCTGGTTCAGCCCTGTGTGGCCCTGGGCCTTCCCGCCTACCCCAGAGACAGGCAGTGGGCGGGCCTGCAGCAAGTCCCCTCCTCAGTCCACCCGCTCTCACACCGGGAGCCCAGGCCCCCCTCACACACATCCCCTGTCGCTGCCCTCCCTGCCCTGCCCAGCCCCCATGGGGCGGGGGGTGGGGTGCACTAACAACAGCGTAGCTGGAACGTGCAATGGAAGACCGCTGAGGCCTCGTCCCAGCTCTGCTCCTCACTGGCTGTGTGTCCCAGGCAAGCTGCTTAACTTGCTTAGCCTCTCTGTGCTTCCCTTCCTTGGATCTAAAATGAGGGTCACGCCAGCATCCCTGCCCTCTTCAGAGGATGTGATGAAAGTAGCGGGAGGTGGCGCGTAGGAAGCGCTTGGTAAACCAGTCCTGGAGGTGGGTGTGACGGCAGTGACACTCTGTCCTGGTGCCTCAGCTGCCACATCTGTAAAGGGGACCCCTCCCTCTCTCAGAGGTTGGCGTAGGCATGTGAAGTGGGGTGCACAGTGCCAGCGCCTCCAGAGTGCTTGGGAAGCGCTGCTGTGGGCATGGGGTGAGTTGCCGCCCACGGGACGGCCCCCAAGCAAAGGCAGGGAAGGCCGTGTGCTGGGGGCACTTGAGGGAGGGTGGCCTGCTGGGGTCGCAGGTGTCAGACGAGCTTCTTGGGCCGTGCGCCAGACTGAAGGGGGAGGCAGGCAGGGGAGCTCAGGCTGGGCTTGAAATGGGAGTGGGCCCAGGGATGGCCACCTGAGAGGGGTGTGGCTTTCGCAGAGCACTCTGCCATCTATTGGGCCTGGGCACCCACCAGTCGGGTCAGCTGCCATCTGGAACCCACATGGGGCGTCTGGCTCATCACCCGCTCAGCCCTGGGCACAGTCACATTGTCACTCCCCACTGAGTCCCTTTCACATTAGCCTAAAGAGGAGGCGCCAACCCAGTGTCCAGGCTAAGAGCCGAACATAGCTGCCTGGGGGCCTCAGCCCTTGGCTCTCTGGAGGTGCCTGGCTCCTGTGGCCCTGGTTGTGGCTCGGCCACACCTGAAGGGCCCTCCATCCGTGGGGCTGAGGGGGCCTGTGATCAGTATGGCCCCCACAGCTCCCCCCAGGAGATCCCAGAGGGTGGTGCAGAGCAAGCCCTGGGCGGTGGCTGGGGGCCAGTGCAGTGACCTTCAGCTCCCGCGAGGCTCCCGGCTGCCCTGCCAGAGGGGCTGAGACTCAGGGAGGCAAAGTGGGCCTTAGTGAGGCTCACACCTTCGCCCATAATGGGGGCCCAACTGGCCCTCACCCCTGGGCTGTCGAGAGGAGTCTAGGAAGAAGGCAGCAGGGATGGCCGGGATGTCCCCTCCATGGGCCAAGCAGCCACTTCCCCTGCGAGGCTGACAAGGGCTTCAGAGCACACACTCCTTCCTGCTTGGGCCCCTGTGTTTCCAGTCGCTTCACTGTCTTCCAGGAAACAGGGCCACCCCCCTTTGTTCTGCCCTGGCTTCCTCTCAGAGACTCCTAGATGCCACTGCCCCAGATACGCCACCCTGGTAGCCCCAAACGCTGTGAGAGGTGCTAAGGTGGAGGCAGGGGGAGGGGCCCTCTAAAGGTAGCACGGCTTCCTCTGTGAGCCTGGAGCAAACCACAGCTCACCTCCACCTGACCCCATCCCCAGCAGCCCCTGAGGCCCGGGAGGGGTGGGCAGGCAGACAGGAAGGGCAGGAAGGGTTGGGGGGTGGCTCTGCTGTCAGAGCTCTTGGGTAGCACACTCAGGCCTTCAGGGATGGGGGAGGGAAGAGTGGACCACGAGGCCCCAGGTGGGGACACAGATTCCTATCTAATTCTGTAGACCTGGGCACCTGTCCCCGCTCCTGGCCCACTGAGGCCCAGCAGCCCTCACCCTTGCCCCGCAGTCAGCATCATGATCAGAGTAGTAGTCGTGGGGGGAACACCTCCTGTGTGCCAGGCACTGGGCTCAGGCTACAGCGGGAAACCAAAACCAGACACAGTGCCTGCCTTCCCGAGCATGAGGTATAGTGAGAGAAAGACATTGCATGAATGATCACACCAGTGAGTGGATTCCCCAAGAGAAAACCTATAATAAGACACCCTCCTCGACTTCTCCGAGGAAGTGACTCTAGCTGAATCTGCAGAATGCACAGGAGTTAATGCGTCCAAGAAGGAAGGGCATTTCTGGCAGTGGGAACAGCATGTGCAAAGGCCCTGTGGTGTAAGGAAACACAGCAAGCCAAAACAAGGCCTTGACCGGAGTGAAGGGGTTTGGGAGGGATCAGATCACAGGGGCCTCATCTGATTTTGCCCTGGGAACCAGTGCGGTGGCCGTTGTCGTTCCCATATCGCAGGAAGCAGGCTGGAGCTCAGGGACTTCAGGGAGCTCCCTAACCAGAATTCCTGACAGATAGGCAGAGGCCTGGTGAGGGGAATCATGCATGTGTGCCAGACAGGAAGGGGGCACAGGGACAGCAATGTACACCCCTTAACTTTCTGTCTGCTCACTTACTCTTCCCATCACCCCAGTGTGGTGGGTGGTCTCATTCCGATCTCCAGCTGACGAAATAGCAAATCAGAGAGCTTGAATAACTTTTGCCCAAATCACGCAGCTGGTAAGGGGTGGAGTTGGTCCTGCTGCAAAGCCAGGCTCGCTCCCCTAAGGTTCCAACTGCTGCCTAAAGACAGGAGCATGGCTGGAGCTGAGAGGTGGAAGCTGCCAGGAGAGAGGATCAAGTGGCATTTCCTCCCCAGTGGACAGGCAGGCGGGCCTGAGAGCCCCAGACCCTGGCCGGGGGCAGCAGGTGGGAGGGGGTCTGCCCGGGGATTCCTAGAACCTGAGCCTCCTCCAGCTCCGCTTGTGCGATGTCAGTGAACACCAGGCGCCTGGGGTTCCAGCCTCTGTGGCCTGTGGCTGTCCGTGGGCTGCAGGCGTCAGCCACCGTGGCCTTCCTTCCGGGCTCACTGACCCGCCCGAGCTGTGGCCACGAAGCTTTGCTCTTGTGTGCGGTGTGTATCCGCCTGGTTTTATCGGGCAGTTGTACTTCACCTGCCTTCCCCATCTGCCCCTCTCCCCAAAGGGACTCTCAGGCCACCTCGTGGCCTGTCCTGTCCTTCTCTCTGACCCAGAGGTTGCCAACAAGGGGGCCTTCAGGCGGTATCTGGCCACCAGATGTGTTTTAGTCAGCCCACACATCATTTTTTTCTTTGATTTATTTTATTACTCGTCAGCCAATTTCACTTAAAAATCTGGATTCCTTGTTTCTTTTGAAAAACAGGAAGTTATGCCAATACCAGGCCAGCATTCCCAGCCTCCGTCCCCTCTAGCCAGGGACGGGCTTGCCAGTTCCCCCTGTCCCCACCACCTCTGGGGGTGTCCCCACCCGTCCCCTTCCTTTGCCCTCCTGCTCCCTAGTATTGAGTGTGTGCAGCGCCCCCACCCCCAGATTTCCGGGAGAAATGGGCTCGGGGCCCCCTTTGTAAATCAGGATTGGCCTAGGGGGGCTCTGAAAGCTCGCTGATGTTCCAGAACTGACCGGGGGTCTGGTCCCAGCTGGAGCCCCCGCAGGACATGGGTGTTTGGAGCCAGGGAGGGGGAGGAGGTGGCAGGTCTCTGACCACATTCACCCCCAGGTCTACATCACCGTGCTGGACGAGAATGACAACAGCCCCCGGTTTGACTTCACCTCCGACTCGGCGGTCAGTGTACCTGAGGACTGCCCTGTGGGCCAGCGAGTGGCTACCGTCAAGGCCCGGGACCCTGATGCTGGCAGCAATGGGCAGGTGGGCACCCATCGAAATAGCCAGGACCCGCCCTGTCGGTGGGGCCCCCACAGCTCCTCAGGCAGAGAGGCCATCTAAGCCGTCCCTGTCACCAGGCACCAAGGGGAGGCTCATGCAGGCTCTGCCCCTGAGCAGGACACCTGCACCCGTCCCAGTCTGTGGTCAGAGAGGAGGCACGCAGCTGCCCCAGAGCTGTGCAGGCTGGTGGCCCTGCCTGGGTCAAGTGGACATGGAGCCTAACGGCCAGCCCCTGAGTGAGCTACATTTTCCAGGCGACTCCATCGTCACCATATCCGAAAACCACATAGTACCTTGCTCCTTGCATGCCAGCTCCGGGGCCAGCCTCCCCACAGCCCCAGGCCCCTTGGAGGACATGCCGTGCCCACAGCAGGACGCGCTCCCCACCACTCTAGGCCGGGACATCCCAGAGCGCAGGAGAAGGCCTCGATGTTCACACTGCACTTATCTGTTCCGCGCATCAGGCGATGTGTCTGAGGAGGTGTTAAAGATGGCTTGCACGCCTCTGGGGCCCAGACACACTGGCTTTGGGGTCATAAGTATGCGGGCTCAAATCTCTTCAGCATTTGCAAACTGTGTGACCTTGGCTGGTTGTCCCAGGCCAGTATGCTGACATCCCCCAGGCCCAGGAGCCTGCCACAGGCCTGGCGCCACCCCACTAGACGGGCCGCACCCATTTTGAGGGACATAAGTCATGTCTGCATAAAACACTGTGTTCCTAAACACCCTTGCTGAACAGAGGGCGGGGGTGGGCAGGGGCAGGTCTCCTTGGCCTGATGTGGCCACCATGTCTCCCCACCTCACCACTCCCCCTCTCTCCTCCCCGACAGGTGGTCTTCTCCCTGGCCTCTGGCAACATCGCTGGGGCCTTTGAGATCGTCACCACCAACGACTCCATTGGGGAAGTGTTTGTGGCCAGGCCCTTGGACAGAGAAGAGCTGGACCACTATATCCTCAAGGTGGGGACTGCCCCTGCTCAGGCTGAGAGGTGGCTGCTGGCCTGGCCCCTGGTCTGGCCACTACTGACCATCAGGGAGGGAGCTCAACCTTCAGCACACGCTGGTGGCCAGCTTCCTGCTGTCACCAAGTCACACGGGGCCGGCTGCACCCCTCAGGGCTGAGAGCACAGTGCGGCCGACCGGGCGAGGGTGACCAAGGAAGGGGTGGTCTCTGGATTGCTGGGAGGAAGCAGCTGAGGTGTCTGTCCCTGCCGTAAGAGCCAGGAGGGAAGGTCCGGTGGAGCTGGGAGAGCCCCGTCCCTTCCACAAACACAATGTGACCTTGGGCAAGTTACTTACTCTATCTGGGCCTCAGTTTCCCCATCTGTGCAATGTACAGGAAAAAAAAAACCACCTGACCTGCCTCTGCCGAGGTGAGAAACAAGTGCAGGTGTGAGGAGCCACAAAGGCCACCGTTATTGCAGAATCGCTATGTCTGGCAAGTTTGCAAAGACTCTCTAGGGACCTCGGGGCTGCGTTCCTGCAAGGGCCTGAGCTCCCCCAGCACTTGCTGTTGCCCCATGGCCATCTGGGCAGCTCAGGGCTCCCAGGGACAGGCTCAGCCCATGGTTAGGACTCCAGCTCATTGCTGAGAAGCTTCTTTGAGGCTCTTTCCTTATTGGCCAGAGCCCAGATCTGAGTGCATGAGACAGGGGCCTTTGAAGCTAAAGGCAGGAGCCTTGAGTCGATTTGCAGGTGCAGGGTCAGATTCAGGGGCTGGCACAGCCCAGAATACCGTCAGGGGTAGGTCAGGAGGTAAAGACTTGGGCACACTGGATTCAGGTTCCAAATGAGGGTCCCAAGTCAGACAAGGATTGGGCCAGGACTGGTCACAGTGTGGGGCAGAAGGTAAAAGCTCTGGGGAGAGCCCAGGGCTGGCCAGGTCACCCAAGGGCGAGGGTGGGTCAGTGAGTGTCTCTGCCCTCCCAAGTCCTCCCCACCGAGGGGACAGCCCTTCCAGACTCCACGTTCCTGGTCCTCCTCCACCCTTTGGCCCTGACTCCCATCATCCTCTCCCGCACAGGTTGTGGCTTCCGACCGTGGCACCCCTCCACGGAAGAAGGACCACCTCCTGCAGGTGACCATCCTGGATGTCAATGACAACCCTCCGGTGATCGAGAGCCCCTTTGGATACAATGTCAGCGTCAACGAGGTGAGCACGGCTCTGGCGCCCATACAGCTGGACAGACCAGGGGACAGTAGTGTGAGCCAACCACGAAGCACCTTTTTCACTGTCTGCCTGGCTCACCTGGTCCCTCGGGTCTTGGGGCTGGGAGCTGTGGCTCATTCCTAGTTACACTGAAGTTTACCTTGAGACAACTGCTTTTATTATAAAAAGAAATCTTATTTTTTTATTGTAAAAAAATGGATCTATTATTCAGTCCTAAGACTGAGCCACTCCAGGAGAATTTTTGCCCGGCCATTGCCGGGTATCAAGCCAGGGTGGACATTCGTGAGTCAGGATAGCATGAGATAGGTTCGTCTCTCAGGCCACACACGCCCCAGCTTGGCCCACGGGGGGGCTGCGTGGACTTGCACAGGCTCCTTCCCGCACCCCAGTCTTCTCACCTGCAAGTGGGGGCGACACCAGTACCCGCCTTGTAGGTTGTAGAGAGGAGTCCACGTGTAGTTGGTGCCCACAGCATGTTCGCCGCCACCACCCTTACCATCCTCCGAGTAGCCCCCAGGTAGACAGCAAAGCTCTTGCGAGGTCCGGGGAAGCCGCTAGGCTGCCGGGAGCAGGTGCGAGACTTTGCCCCCAACGCCGAGGCTCCGGAATGACCACTGGCCTGCTCTCCTCCCAGAACGTGGGCGGAGGCACTGCTGTGGTCCAGGTGAGGGCCACCGACCGTGACATTGGGATCAACAGTGTCCTGTCCTACTACATCACCGAGGGCAACGAGGACATGACCTTCCGCATGGACCGCATCAGCGGTGAGATCGCCACGCGGCCCGCCCCGCCCGACCGGGAGCGCCAGAGCTTCTACCACCTGGTGGTCACCGTGGAGGACGAGGGCACCCCCACCCTGTCGGTGAGTGACGACGGGGGTGGCCGCAGGGAAGGGAGGGCGGGCCGGGGCAGCTCTGCCTTTACCCGTGAGCCCTCGCGCGCCTGTGGAGGGCCCGTGGTGTGCAGAGCTGGGTGCTCCTTCCCCTGGGTCGGCAGCTACTCTGAATCTCGAGTTAGTCCTCTGGGTCCTCACAGAGCAGCGGTATGGGATGGCGCGGGTTGAGCTTCTACTTCGGGGCCGGCCCAGGGAGCAAGTGGGTGCGAATCCAGCCCCTGCTCCGCCTGCTGAGCTGTGCACCGTGGGGCCTTGCGGGAAAGATGCCCCTCTGGCCCTCTTCCCCATGTCGTGTGGGGTGACATGCCGTCACAACACGTCAGGGTGGGAAGAGACTGACTTCCGTGATTCAGGCCGATGTCGGATGAACAAGGCTACTGCCCAAGGCAATGCTCAAGGTTTGCAAGGGTGGAAAAGCGGGTGTGGGCCTTGGGCTGGGTGACTATCGGGATGACAAGCTGCAGTGGGCGTAGTTTGTAAATTGAGACCGAGGAATTTGGAGTCAGGAGCACTGCGAGCTGGCTGCATGGTCATGAGCAAGTCAGAACCTCTGAGCATATCGGCTTTGTCATCTGCAAAAGGGAGATAGCATCTACCTCATAGGTGTTGTTTGGGGAATCAAATGAGCTCATGTCTGGAAGCACTTGGTAAACCATGAGGAGGAGGAGGATGGTATCAGCTATCTATTGCCACAATAATGCCGCATTACAACCCGAACAATACACAGAGGCTTAAAACAACAACTTATTTAGCTCTGCGGGCTGGCAATTTAGACCTGGCTTAGCTGGGCAGTTCTTCTGGTCTCGGTGGGAATCCCTCGATCGTGTGTGGCCAGCTGCGTGTCCGCTGGGCGGCTGTGCTTCTCAGGGTCTGCTGGCCATCGGCCGGGGTGACAGGGGCAACTCCTCCTCCAGAAGGCCAAGCCCATGCTTGTGCACGTGGAGCTGGCAGGGTCCCCAAGGGGGCAGAAGCATGCAAGGCCTCTTGAGTCCCTGGCTTGGACTGGCACAAAGTCACTTTTGCCGCTGTCTGTTAACCACAGCAAGCCACAAGGCCAGCCCAGATTCAAGATATGGGGAAATAGACGCCACCTTTTGAAGGAGTGACCTGCAAAGTCACATTGAAAAGAGTGGGCAAAAGATTCGGGACATTTCTGCCTCTGTCTCCCTGAGGGATCCTGATTGTAAATGAGGCCTCAGCTCTGTCCCTTTCCCTCACAGCAGGTGACTCCGGTAGACCCCTCCCCTCTGCCAACAGCACTGTGGGAGATGGAGTCACACCAGGTCTGGGCTGGGCTCTTTCTGGGGATGTTGGTAGAAATTGGGCCAATAATCCCAGGAAAGCCCCCACCGCGTTCTGAAGAGCCCAGAAAATGAGACTGGCTCTGGGCACCCCCCTGAGTATCCCCAGCCCCAGGGATGCCCAATGTTACCACTAATCACTTCAGCCATTCACACCCAGTGGGCTAAACGAGGCACACTGACAGGACACAGGAAACTAACTGGGCGGGGTGGGGGTGAGGCAGGTCAGAGTATCATTTCCTGTGGTAACATGGAAGAACTCAGTGTTGACATAACCCCTCCCCAAAGTACCTAGCTTCAGAGTGGAACATCTTGTGATCATCCTTCCAATAGCATCTGTGAT
Source organism: Cheirogaleus medius (assembly GCA_008086735.1). Classification (NCBI taxonomy): domain Eukaryota; kingdom Metazoa; phylum Chordata; class Mammalia; order Primates; family Cheirogaleidae; genus Cheirogaleus; species Cheirogaleus medius. The sequence goes on from VBSM01003143.1 coordinate 43,890,653, forward strand.
ATATTTGGCTACAAGTAACAGAAACTTAACTATAGAGCCATAAATAAATCTGAATGCATTTTCTCATGTAACGCAAACTCTGGAGAGAATTGCGAAGGTTGACTTCATGCTCAGTGATGTCAGCACTAATGGTCTTGGCCTTTCCCTCCTGGTTGCAAGATAGCTGCTGTAGCTCCAGGCATCATGTCAGCATTCAAAGCAAGAAGATGACAACAAGACAAAGAGATAGGGCAGCCACTTCTGCCCCTTTATGAGGAAAGCAGAACCACCCTCCAGAGTTCTGTTTATGTCTCCTTGGCCAGAAGTGTATCACATGGGTACCCTAGATACAAGGGAGATTAGAAAACATGAGCGACAAGATTTTCATAATTGCCTTATCACTTGGAGGCCAGTTACATCACTGCCCCCACACAAAAGCAGACTCTGTTAGTGAGGAAAGGGCCGAGAATAGATTTGGGGTGAGGCAAAATGTGACAGCATTTGCCACCCTGCCCTCCCCAATCCTGACATAGGCCAGTCAGCACGCGGCTCCCACCCCCCAGTCCTAGAGCTTCCCAGGGTGGCAGCTGGTGGGACACATACATCCTAGGACCCTGAGGTTTGGAGGCAAATCGGGCTTCCTCTTGGTTCCCAGACAAAAAGGGGAATTGAAGAAATGGGAAATCACCCCAGCCACACTTGAACACCCAGAATAGGTGGGCCACTGTCCAACAGTCCCCAAAACCTTAGGATTGGTCCCCATGGCCAGAAAGACTTTCCATCCGTCAGCCAGAGACCGCCCCAGCCCCATGGGGACCGTAAGCGCCGCCTCCTCGCAGGCCGGCCCCGCCATTCTGGCTACGACAGCAGCGCGTTCCAACTTGAAACAGATTTACAGGGAAAAAATTTTAAGTTGAAAAGAATCTAGCCCTTCTGCAATTTTTCCCCCTTTTTCTTCAAGCTAGTTTTTGCAGGGGACACCTCAGTGAAGAACTGCAGTGACCATAGGAACACAGTTTGAGACCCTAGCACGAGACCATATTTGTTCATTCATTCATTCACTCATTCATTCATTCGGCCATTGTTCCCTGAGTGCCTGCTGTGTGCCAGGCACTGGAGGTAGAGGGCGACAGTGAGGTCCATGGCCTGGAGAGGTGCAGTTGAGTAAGGAAGGCCGTGCGGACATCCATGTGCAGGCCGCAGTGCACACGGGGCCCTTGGAAGAGCTTGGGGGTGGTCTCCTGGAGGAGCTGACACCCGGGCTGAGTCCGGCCAGTCACGGCCAGCACAGTCAAGCGACATATTCTGGGGATCAGCTCCAACAAAGGGCCAAGAGCAGGCGGTAATCAGAGGCGGGTTCTGGGAGCCACAGGTAGTTCAGGCCCCGGCAGCATTCAGAGCAGAGCAGGCCGGCTCCCTGTCCACACGCCCTCCCTGTGACGGTCTATTTGGGGTTCACCCCAAAGGCTGGTCTCGATGCCTCTTTTTTTTTTTTTTT
>VBSM01003143.1:43892229-43953353 GCA_008086735.1 Cheirogaleus medius
GGTCTTGCTCTGTTGCCAGGCTGAAGTGCCATGGCGTAGTCACAGCTCACCGCAGCCCCACTGCCTTCTTAAGAGCCGCCTCCATTCCCTCCTGGCCTGGCTAAGCCAGGGAGGGGACAGGGCAGAAGCTGGCAAGCTGGAGCCCTGCAGTCAGTGCCTGCCGAGATTGGCATTCACCCCCAAAGAGCACCAGATCCTCACCTCTGGGCCATGAACCCCTGTCAGGGTCATGAGTATCCCCAGGGACAGAGCCACCGGCCATGCCAGAGGTGACCAGAGCAGGGCCCTTCTCCGTCAGTGGGCAGACTTCACTGAATGGGTGTGTGAGGCAGGACAACTATCCCAACCTCTCCTGGAGCAACCAGTGCCCTGAGCAGCATCAAGCCAGCCATACTGAGATTCCAGGAGGGAGGGCCACAGTCTACCAGGGGTCAGAGGGCAAGTACCACCCTGCACAGATCTGTCCAGAGAAACCCGACAGGCCTGCACACCACCCTTTTATTCCCACCTGCAATTATCTGTCTGGTTTCCAGCCAGCCCTCACTGGCACAGGATCAGCCTTCCTGCAGGACAAGGGCATGCGAGATTCATTCATTCATTTATCCGACAACTACGCGCCAGGCTTGAACTGGAGGCTAGGAAGCCAGAGATGTGTTAGGCACAGGTCTGCCCTCCGGTAGCCTCCAGTCTGGTGGAGGAGGGACGTGTGGCAGAGTTGACATGCTGGGATGTAGCAGAGTGCTAGGAGCTCAGAGCTAGGACCAGGGGAGGTTTTCTGGAGGAGGCATCATTTGCGTCCCTGTCTTAAAAGATGAGGTTCTCTAAGCAGGGGGCCTGGGTTTCAGTTGCCAAGAGCCTGTCGAAAGCCAAGGGAAATCCTATATCTGAGCCCCGCCATCTCTACTTACCTCCCTGAGACCCTCCTCCCCCCAGCTTCCTGTGAGCTGGACTTTGCTACAAACAGCCTGGGCCACCCCCGCCCAGCCTCAGCCCATATCACCCGGGCTCTGAACAGCTGTGCTGCAAGGGGCATCCAGGCCGGCCCCAGGCCTGCCACACAGTGGTGTGCCACCCGGCCAGGGGAAGTCATTGTGCAGCCTCGGGCCTCTGGCTAGTTCCAGGCCACGGGCAGGGAGGCCAGACTTGGGGGAGGGGTCTCAATGGTTGTCAGGGAGGCCCCTGCGAAGGAAGGGCTGGGCCAGGGAGGAAGGACGGAAGGCAACTGGGAGGTCAGGAGCCGAGCCCAGCCTCAGAGGCACTTTGGCAGGGGGGCGGGGAGGGAGGAAGGGCCTTACCATGGCCTCCCTGGCACATGAGTAACAGCCATCAGATAATGCAATCTCAGATAACAGGGCCAGGCTTCTCAGGCCGGAGAGACCTGCAGAAGTCACTTGTCCAGGCAGGACAGAAAATCTTTCAGTACCCCTTCTGTACACGAGTCCCCAGTGGTAGCCGCATGATAGTCTTGGCAGCCCACCTTGTGTCTTGAGGGCAGTGGGCTCTTCTGTTTATTGAACTTGGGCCCTGCTGCCGCTGTGAACCCTGCTTCCCCTGCTTCCCCAGCTTGAGGTCAGGAAATCCCGGCCTGGCCCTTTCCCTGTGCTGTCCACCAAGGAGGACCAGCACGGATCAATCCAGACCCTTCCCTTAGCCTGGCTTCTTGAGGGACATTCAGCAGCTGCCCAAATGCTGCACATAAAACTGGCTAAGTCCCTCCAGGAGACCCAGGGGCTCAGTGGTTGGCTGAGTGTTTCTCTCTTTCCCATGCCCTGATGCAAGCACGAGGGGTACATGGGCCACGGTGCCTCTCGGGAGTCCTGTGGATTCCCAGTTGCCAGGCAGAAAAGGGGGTGACAGGACCTGACGTGGAAGGCACCTCCACGACAGCAGCAGGGTCTTCTGGACCCATGAGAAGCCCAGGCAGGGCAGGCAGAGCACAGACAGGAACATTTCTGGTGTGGAGTGAGGTGGGGCCATGGACTTGCGGGCACAGGTTCATCTCCCAGGGCCTGGAATGCACTTAGGCAAGTCCAAGGCGAAGGCTAAGCCAGCCCTGGCCTATGATGCCATTCAGTTCAGTGACGAGGAAGGAGCACAGACCTGGGAAGCAGGAGACCCGGGCTCTGGTCCCAGTTCCACCATTCACTTGTATTGACAAGACACAAACCTTTCAGAACCTTAATTTCCCTATGCATTAAATGGGAACAATAAAACCTTCCAGAATTTTTGACAGTTGGGGGGAGGACCGCAAGCAAGTAGCAACACAGGTGAAAATGTTTTGGAAGGCACAGAATAATATGACAACAGAAAAGGCAAAGATACGGTACACATGCCGCCACTTCCCTCTCCTGTGTGCAAGGCAGACTTCGTTAGCCGATCTCAGCACTTTCTCGGTAAGCTATATTCACACTTCAGAATCCCTCTCGACATATTAAATATATTCCAGGAAGCCATCCAATAGATCAGAATTGCAAGAGAAAATGAAAGATCTGCCCCCTGGCCTGCACAGGCTCAGGGCATCATGAGTGTTGTGGAGGTCCCGCCAGGCCCAGGCAGAGCTGCTAGAGACTGGAGCTGGTGGGAGGTCGGAGGCGGCCTGCCCATCGTGAGTGGCTCAGAGAACAGAACTCTGGCCTCTCGGCTCAGCCCAGCACACAGTAGCCGTGTGTCAGTTACCAGCTCTGCAACAAGGTGCAAAGGCCAGACTGTTACTGGACTCTGCCCTCTGGAACTCACAGAACAGGAAGGGAGACACGGCGCATGTCGGGTACGAGGAGCAGCGGTGCAAATCAGGGAATGCCCAGCAAACAGGCCAGGCGGCCAGTGCTCTCTCTGGGCTGGGCCAGATGCTCTGCTGGGCTGTGAGTGTCTGTTTTTGAAGAGGCCTTTGTGTACCCAGCATCCTGGTCGGCAATCCCACTTCCTCTTTTGCCCATTGCAGCTCCCTGAGTGAATGCTCCCCGGGGCCCCAGCACAGCTGGCCCAGCCCTGGAGTGCTCCAGCTGCCACCGGGAAGGCCTCTTCCATGAGGCAGGACTACAGTGCCCAAGTTGGTGGGGGTGGGTGGGAGACAGGACCTCTGCAGCCCCCAGCCCCACCGCATCCTCCTGAGCGCCCCCAGCACGGAGCACCTATGATGAAGGCCATGCATCAGCTCCTCTGCCCGGGCCCTGAGCTGCTGCGCGTAGGGGAGCTCTGGCCAGGCAGGAGTCTTTGAGAAGCAGGTTCCGGGCTCCCGCACGCCCACCCAGCGCCCAGCACCACAGCCTCCCCGGGCAGGGCCATCCTGACCAGCAGCAGTCACCAGTGGCCTCCATGGCACGTTTTTAGGGAGTGTCAAGCAGCCCCCACTACATCAGCAAATGTCTCCTGATGGTGCCTCAGAGTCCATTCCCTCAGTCCCTCCCTTGCAGGGAAGAAAGGCAGGAAGTCTCTATTAAGTGTGCATGTCGGGAGATAGTTAAGGCAGCCTCTAATTCCTGATTGATCTCCTAACAATGAACTAGTTCCTAGACACACAGATGGCCCCCACCCCAGGGCCTCGGACACTGCCAGAGACCTGGAGCCTCCTGCCCCAGCCCCGCCCTGCTCCCAAGCAAACCTCCTCCAGGCCCCAGCTCTCCTCCTGCCCCCCTGGAGCCACCATGTCCCCGCTCTCCACTCTGTCCCGTGCACCCCAGCCCATAGCCACTGGGGCTGGCATCTGAGGCACCACCATCCCGGGGCCACACGGAGGGCTGCTCCAGCGCCCTGCCCTCCCCGGCAGCAGCAGGGGGGCGTCCCCAGCTCGCCGCATGCGGGGCTCACGGGCAGGGATGCAGATGGAGCCGGGAGCACAGAGTAAATTTCGCTGAAAACAGGAAGCCACAAAGCTGAGACTCGTTCACTTGGGAGGGTCCAAAGAAGAGAGCCGAGGCCGTGCAGGAGGAAGCTGGGGAGGAAGTGTGGTGGCTGTTCTGCTGAGGGCCGCCTCCCTCTCTCCTTGCAGCAGCTGAGCCTGGGGTCTGGCAGCTAAATTCTTAGAAGTTGTCTCTGCCTCGAGGTCAGCAGCTGAGGGCTGGGGCCAGGCCAGCGTCCCCAGGGGCCAGGGCACACACGCTTCCTGAGCCGCAGGCTTGCCCTTTGACCCTAGGGGCAGCCCGGCCCTGCCCTGGAGCAGGTGTCACTTCTCAGCTCCCGCCCGTGGGCCCCCGTGAACTGTCAGAACAGCACCCTCTTTCTACAGCGGCTGCACTGAGGGTCCTTGGAGGCAGATGGAGTAGAAGAGGGGACCCCAGGGACAAAGCAGGAGTGAGGGTTTTAGTGTTCTGGCCACTCAAGGTGTGGGTCCCATCTCGAAGCCCCCAGGTCCCCGGCACAGCCCAGGCACAGCGGGAGGCCCGCAGAGGCCCATGCCTTTGGGCTAACAAGGCAGCTTGGAAGCAGGGCCATGTGTCCAGAGCCAGGGGGTCCCCGGCCCCAGCCGCAGGCCCAGGGCTCACCGCTGCCAGACAGCCCAGAGCTGCTCCCTCTTTCCATCCCCACCCCTGGCAATGGGGCAGGCTTCTCCCTGCCCGCTGGGCCCTCTGTCCTAGCCCCAGGCCCAGCTCAGCAGAGCCAGTGTTGCTGCTAGAAGACCAGTGCCTAGATGGCACTATGTCCTCCACAGTGCCCAGGGCTCCTGTCCCCTGGAAGCTAGAGGGGGTCTGCCCAGCCCGCCTCACCCCTCCCCGTTCCCAGCCACCTCCTTCCATGTTTCCAGCCTAGAGTGTGCAGAGACCACCCCCCTTTCTCCCATGGTTTAAAATCCTTCAGTCACAATTCCACAAAGGACTCCACTTGTATACATGTATAAAAACAAATCCAGGTCATGCCGGATACAGGATATGGCAACACACCCACCAGGCTCCTCCCCAGGCCAGGCACAGATTGTCCGGAATGGAAGGCCAAAGGCAGGGGTGGAGGAGAGGGTTCCCTGGGCCTTGGACACTTCGGAAGCAGAGTGGGGGTTTAAGCCCGGCTCTTACAATCCGGCCACAGGGTTCGCACCTGTTGCCCCATGTAGTTTTTAATAGCACGCCCCTTTCACACTCAGAAGTGTCCCAGTGTGGATAAGACATTATGTGGTACCCTTGCCATGGCCCACGCTGAGCAGTTGGAGTCAGGGATGGGGAGGGCTGGACGGGGGAGCCCCCTCCACTCACCTTCCCAGCAGGCCCCGCCCACCTGCCCGCACCGCTGTTTGCGGTGGGTGGTGCAACCTCTGGCCTGGCCGCGGATTGCCCAAGACGCCAATTGGCTCACAGTGGCCACTGTGCCCCAATATGTACTTCCTGTTCTGGGGCCTCTGGCCACTGAACTCTGGGGACCAGAATGCAGGCAATGGGAGCCCCAGATTGGCTTAATCTGTTGATAGGTCTTCAGAGAAACTGCTGGTAGGAGGCAGCTGGGGACGGCTCCGATGGCAGGGGGCGAGCAGGCCCAGGCACACAGGCGCAGCCCCAGTGCCCCCATGGGGTCAAAGAGTAGGTCTGACAGATGAGGAGCCTCGGGCGATATGGGGGAGGCAGGTCACCGCAGGGGGTAAGAGTCCCTCCACATCTTGCCCTGTGCCTCGGGCCTGGGAGGGTGGCACCTCTAGTCCTATTGAAGCTGCCAGTTCCCGAGGCTCATGGAGAGAGGCTGCTGCAGAGCTGGAGGTTCAGAGTCTTTTTAGGATGTAGGTCATTTGGCATCTGTAGCTGGTGAATTTCAGGTCTCTAGCGGGGAATCCCAGCACCCCAGCATCCTTGGGATAGGGGCTGAGCCGTCCAGCACCTGCCCCCTTCCCCCTTGTAGCATCCGGAGAGCATCAGGGCTGGGCATCAGGGCTGTTGCAGTCTGGACTCAGAGCAGGAGGGACAGAGCCAGAGCTAGGGCCAAGGGCCACTCAGAGGGCCAGGCCTGGCTCAAGTACACCTGCCCCAGACCAGCCACAACTGCCCACTGTCCCCTAGCTGGTCTAGACGATGTCAAAGTTTGGGGAGTCAGGGACAGGCTCTGCAAAAGAAAGGAGAAGAAAGTGAAAGGGGACTCCTCTGTCCCTCACCCCCACCCCACACCCTGAGGCTGTGAGGACTCCTCAGGGAGGCTGGGGAGTGAGGCTGGTGCCCTGCAAGGCCATGGGGTCATGACCTTGCAGGACACGGTGCTGTGAGGGTCAGGAAACGCTTACCCAGGGATGGGAAGAAGACGTCCCCAGGGCCCGGAGGAGACAGCGGCGTGCTGGGCTCGGAGAGCAGGTGCCGCCCGGACTCAGAAGGCTGCCGCTGGGCCACGTAGGACAGTGGGGGCCTGGGCTTGGCCTCGGGCATCCCTTGGGAGGGTGCAGAGGCCTCAAAGCCAGGGTTTTCGATCCCTTGAGTGTTGCTGCCATAAAATCAGAATAGAAGGTCATCTGTGCTGCCCCGGAGTACAGCCTCTGCCCTCCCTGCCTCCAGCTCTTCTCTCCTCCCCTCCCCTCCCCTCCCCTCCCCAGCCTCCCCAGCCCCAAGCCTCAGGGCCTGTCCAGCAAGCAGGGAGGAGCCAGGCCCACTGAGAAAAGGCCTTGGGCCACACTCTCCACCTGCCCAGAGCTGAGCCCTCAAGGCTGCCCTCAGAACAGACCCCAGAGCCTTCCTTCGGTCTGACACTAGCCCAGCCTCCAGGAAGCCTGGGGTCAAAGGTACTTTCAGGCCACCAGCCTCAGGAGTTTAGGGACAAGTTTCTCTTTAGTAAGTAGAGTTAATGGCATGAGGATTAAATGTCCCAAAGCTTGTCTTGAGCTGAGGAGAGGGGCTCTCTTTTCTTCCCAGTTGGAAGTAGGGTAACCTCTGAAGACTCCCCAACTCTGAGATTCTAGCAGGACTGCCAACAGGACTTCCTTTGACCTTTCTTGAAAATCATCCCTTAAACACCCATAGGAGCTCTGGGTTTGGTGTTGCAGGTGCTGGGGCCGAGTCCCTGAGTGGGGCTCGCCCCTGAGCACATCTCTGGACCAGGCTGCGTGCCAGCTCCCTGCCCAGAGCCCACCCTGTCCACTCCATCCCCCTGTCCACTCCATCCCGGCCTGCTGCCCCCTCTGGGTCTCTTCAGCCTCTGCCCTGGTGGCCTGCAGCAGCCTGGCAGCTTCTCCTACAGTGCCCTGCCAGGAGGAGCCACGGCTCCCCGGTTGGGGCTGGGGCTGGGCCCTCTGGCCCCCCTTGCGTGTGTCAGTGTCTGCCCCAGGTCCACTGCTTCCTCCCCGTCCCCATCCTAGCCCAGGCTGACCCCTGAAGCCCAAAAGAGGGTGCGTGGCACATCTCAGCAGAATCAGAGCTCAGCCGCTGGGCGAGGGGTGGCGGGAGAACAGCCACCAGCACAGGTGTGTGGGCTGCAGCAGCAGATGGCAGGTGCTCCTCTGGCCAGCTGTGCTAGGCAGCCGAACAGGGACCCTGTGCACAGAAACTCCTCCTCCCTGCCAGCTGGCTCTGGCAGGTATTCTCAAGAAGGTCTCTGTGGGCCTTACCTGTCCATCCGCACCAGTTCCTGGGCACCTAGGGACAGACAGAGAAGCTGGTCACAAGAGGGAAGGCTTCCCTAGGCAGCATCCCTGCCCCTGCTGGCAGATGCCACTCGGGGAGTGGGAGCCAAGCTCAGGCGGGCCCCGCTCAGCCCTGGACCCCACCTCTGTTCACGTGGGAGCCCGTCTGGCGGCGCTCTGCACGTCTGTCCAGCAGGTGGGGTCTCAGTGAGTGGCCCATTTTGACCATTGACAAATGAAACTGTCTGCATTTTCCAAGCATGTAGGACAACATTTGCCACCAGAAAACCAAAGGCAGCCAGTGCTTTCTCCTGTGGCTTGATGTACACAGTGCCAGACCTTCAGGATTTCATTAATTAAATCAGCCAAAGGCCGGGCTCCTGAATTTGCTAACTGTGCTGTTTCCTGTTTGGACATTTGCCACATTCTGGTCTTTAGCCATGACTTGCAGGGTGGGAGTGTCCAGGGTCAGTTCCTAATTAGAGGGTTCCGGGTCCTCTCTGTCCCACACCCTATGTTGCCTAACAAGGTGGTATAAGAGGGGACATCTCTCAGGGGAACCTTAGGGGGTCGGAGCACCTGATCACTTCCTAGCCATTCCACCCACTTTCTGCTGCCCCCCCAAAGCTGCTGCCACCTTGCTCTACTCTTGGGGCTCCCCACTCCCCAAACTGGCCACCAGCTAGATGCAGTGGCCCCAACTTCCCTCTTTCTTGCAGCACCCCATGCACTCCCACAGGTCCTTCTCGTTTCAGGGAGCTGCCAGTGACGATGGGGAAACGGGCAGGGAGGGAGGGCAGCAGCAGAACAAACATGGGGAAGTGACACGGAAGTTCCTGAAATCTACTAGGGTCGTGGCTGCTTTGCAGGGCAACCCCCAGGGGCCAGGCTACCTGCAGGTATGCAACAGGTACTCCCGCGTCTCACCCTCTCCACCACGCTCTGGTCCCATTTTAGAGCTGGGGAAACTGAGGCTCGGTCTAAAGCTGGCCACCTGCTGGGCTCTCCAGCAAACTGCCCTCCTCAGGGCTCCCAGCCATTTCTTTTTCTTTTTTTCCTGAGTGTGGCTCATCCCTGGGCAGGCCCTCCAGGCCAGCTTCCCGCCCGGAGCACACCAGCGCACACTCCCCCTGCCTGGCTGCCCTGGGTCCTCTTCTGTTCCAACCCTCACCCCGCCCCTGCCTCAGGCATTCCGGTTGGAAGGTTGTGGTGGGTTTGTAAGAGGAATCTGGGAGTCTCAACCTAAAGGTGAGATGGCCACAGCCCCCGAGTGACCGGCTATGGGGTTCTAGGTTGGCCTCTAGGAATGAGGGGAGGGGAGGGGTGTCAAGTTGTTAGGGCCCGGCCACAGGAAATCAGATGCGAGCCAAAAGCCACCTGGTAACAGCAGTCCTCCCTCAGTTACCTTCTGCAACCAGGTGGAAGGGAAGGGTCCAGGGAGGGGGTGCAGGGGCAAAAGACTTGCTCCCAGGGGACTCAGACTGACCAAGGCTCACGGGCAGAGTCAGGGGCCAGGCAAGGGGCACTGTCACCCTGGGTGGTAGGAGAGCAAATGGCATCTGTGGCTGTGACTTGAAGCCCAGCCCCACCATTCAGTCACTATGTGCTTCCTTAGGCAAGTTCTTTAGCCTCTGTGGTGCCTCAGTTTGCTCATCCGTAAAATGGGGACAATGGTAGTACCAAATTCTTGGAGTTGTAATGAGGAATACAGGAGAGAATGTATGTGACAAGCTTGGCAAAGTGCCCGGTACAGCACTCCTATCAGTCAGGGGTTGTTGGCTATGGCACTCATGCTGATGAAGTTTCATTATAGGGTGGAATTATGTTCCCTGGAAAGAGCATAAGTTTAAGGCTCTGAGGTCAAATCCCAGCTCTGCCTCTTGCTAAGTTATGTCACATTCAGTTAGTTACTTAACCCTGCCAATCTTGGGTTTCTCGTCTGTACAAGGAAAGGGTTGAACTAAGCTATCTTTAAGGCCCTTCCCACTTCTGATGTTCCAAGGATCATTTTTGTCCCAACAGTTGCAACTAATTATAAAATGAGCCCACCTATACCTTAAAGCAGATCCCCAAAGGGTCTCTGAGTGGCAGCATTTTTATAAACCAATTTGAGCTACTCCGTGTGATTATTCATTCACAGATATTTACTGAGTGCCAAGCCAGCACGGCCTGAGAGTCAAAGGTGCCAGCGGGCACTCAGACCCCAGAAATGGCACTTCTGGTTCCCTTCCCTTCCCTCGGTCACTGAGCCCAGATCCTTGCAGGGAGTGTAGCAGCTCCCGTCTCTCCAGGGGAGAGGAACTGCACCTGCCCCTGTCTTTGCTAATCCCGGGAGCTGAGCTGGGGGCTGGGGCGGGTCACGCACACCCCCCACCCACCCCGCGCGGGCAGGGTACTCACGGCGGTTGGAGGCTGCCTGCCTTTGCTTGTAGACCAGGAGCAGGATGAGGGGGAGGCAGAGGATCCCCACGATGCAGGCGCCCGTCGCCAGGGCTGCAGCTGTGATGTCTGCGAGGGCAGAGAGGCGGCCAAGGTGAAGCCCCATTCGCACTGCTCCTCCCAAGGGGAAACTGAGGCCCAGAGAGGGAAGGCCAAGCAGCAAGGGGACCCACCTTTACCCAGGGCCCCAAAGCCAGATCCTCAGTGGCCTGCAGAAGCATGGAAGACCTGGGGACCTCCTTTCAAAGAGAGCCCCCCATGCCCGCCCCCTTAAGGGGACCCAGAGCACACAGAAAGGAGACCTACTGCTGACAGCTGAGGCAGCTCCAGGGAGGAGAGGGGACAGAGTCCTCATCCCGGCCCACAAGGGACAGCTGGACCACCCAGAAAAGAGGGATCAGGCCCTCCACAGACCTCATGCCACAGAGTTCAAGGTCAAAAGAAGCCCAAGTGATGAAAAAGTTTTGGAAATAGATAGCGGTGATGGTTGCACAACATTGTGAGTGTAATTAACGCTGCTGAATTGCACACTTACAATTATTAAAATGGCAAATTTTGTGTTCTATAGGTTTTACCATAATAAATAAAAACCCTCCACTGGACCCAGAGACCCCTTAGCTCTGGGGTGAGGCTTCTGCAAGCCCCACCTCGTGATCTCACCACACAGGTCATGGGAAAACTTGTGGCAAGAACTAGAGAAACGTGAATCCTTGTCTGACATTTTTAAAATTTTAAACTTATTCAATTATTGGGCATCTTTGTATACCAGCACAGCGACCTACCTCATTCTGCTCAGGGTTTTATCACGTGGCTCGCCCCACATTTATTGCAACAGATCCCTACTGGTAGCCACATTTGCTTCTACTTCCAACGTAACTAGTAATGGAGAGTGAACCCCTCGTGCACCCATCTTTGCTCACTGGGGCAAGGACATCTGCACGTAAATTTCTAGACCTCGACGCTCCGGGCCAAAAAGCATGTGCGTTTTCTTTTAGGCTATTGCTAAATTGCCCTCCAAAAAGGTTGTGCCGCTTCGTAATCCCAACAGCGTGGGGAGGTTTGATTTATTTCAGTCCATCTGCTGACTGCAGAAGTTTAGCTGGGAACAGACGTGCCCTCAGACCACAACCAGCATAAACGCATTTCCTTCCCCATTTTATGCCTTCCCCGGGCCAGAAGATGGGCTGGGATACCTGGTCACAGTGTCAGCTTCGCCCCGGGGAGCGCTGGGGGGTGGACAGGCCGTGGTCGAAATGCTGCCTTTGCCCTACGTGTTTGGGATTAAAGGCCGTTCTTTGCTTTACGAGCCGATGGTGTAAACAAGTTTTCAGGGGGGGTTGCTCACACCACAGAAGAGAACAAACTGTTTTCAGGCACTTTACAAGTACTCGCCTCCGGTGCAGGAACAGTTGCTACGCTCATTACAAAGCAAGTTCCGCTCGGCGTGAAGGCAGGTCCCCTGCAGATCTTAGCGAGGCTGCATTTGATGTGGAGTATTGAAGGTAAAGACGTTCTATGCCTCAGACGTTTCAGTATTTATTTCGAAACCCCCATCAAAGAGCCTTATTGTGGACAGCATCCGAGGAGCCAGTCGTCACAGCAGGTCTCCCCTGGACTGTCACTAAGCAACCTTCTGCGCGGTTCGCCAGGTGCTCAGGATCCCTGCTCCCTGCCTGCCTTGGGGGCTTGGCCAGACCTCCCTGCCTCACTCTTGTCCCCAGATGGAGACTCCCCCTCTGTGGCCCCTCTTGGGGATCAGGACATGGTTTCACTTCGAGAGCCTGAGGCTTCCGTACAGCCTGGGCCGAGAGTTGAGGCTGGGGCAGGGGGGCAGAGGTTTGGCGTCAAGTCTGTGGGGTTAGAAGCCACGGGCATCTCTGCAGAGCCCAGCCTCACCGCGGTTCCCCACCCCTTGCCCCAAGCACGGCCAGTGCCTGGGCTGGCACCCACTGGAGCGGGGGGATGGCTTGGTCACCGTCCAGAGTCAGGCTTGTCCTGGGAAGGTGATCAGGCGCTGGCAGAGGCAGCTGCCAACACCACACTGAGGAGCGTGCCAGGCCCTTACGGGGCAGGGCGGGATGGGAGGGCCCGGGCTACTCCGTCGTTGTCCAGGGCCTGCCAGGTACCCTGTGGGCGTATGTGGAGGAGGGAGTTTGGCTGCCGAGGGCAGGGCTGGCGGGTTCCCCAGGGTGGAGGCAGGTGAGAGCAGACAGCACGGCCTGCTGCGCCGGGGAGAGGAGCTGTCCTGCCCCCTTCCCTGGGCTCAGTGAAACCCGCAGCCCCTGGGCAATGCAGCCGCTTTTGGGGCACCAACTTCCCCAGTCTCATCCCCCGTTACCTACCCCCACCTCAGGCTGGCTTGGACTTTCATGTCATTTCATAGTCCAGTTACTCTCCTACTTCCCAGGGATAACATTAAGACGCTTGGGCCGAACTTAGAGAAGGAAAAATCAAAGAACTTCTTGGCTAGAAGCATCATTAAGCGGACTGGGTACCATGGCTGGCTGTAGATCACCTGTCAGAGGGGGCAGGAGTTGGGGCCTTTCCAAAGGTAAGAATAGTGGACAGCAACACCCAGCGGCCAGCCCTGGGCCCACTAAGCACAGGGACATGGGCCACCAGGCAAGTATTTCTAAAACTCTTAGAAAACAGGACCATGTCCACAGTCTGCTCCCATCCACTTGCCATCCTGCCTTGGCACAGGGGAATGGATGAGTTGACTTGGAAAGTCAGGCCTAGAATTGTGCAGCCAGAAGAAATAACAGCCAACACTCACACAGCCCGTACCCTGTGCCAGGCGTGGTCCTTGGTGCTTGGCATAAGTACCTCATTTTAGCCTCATAACAAGCCTGGAAAGTAAGTGCTTATCATCATCCTCATTTTAAATATACGAAAACGAGGGCACAGAGAGGTTACCGGCTTGGCTGGTTCCAGACTGTGCTGCTAACCACTCCACCACACGGCCTTCACTAGAATGGACTCAAGCTGCAACTGTGGCCCACATAGTGCTTTTTTTTTTTTTTAGTTGCCAACATTTTATAATTGAGAGAGTTCACACAGAATCTGGCTTCTGGCTTTGCTTGAAGATTTAGTGGCTCTGGAAACCCTGGGCCCCCATGCTGACACAGCGGGTGGCAGTGCCCTTAGACCGGTGGCTGGGTACTTGCCACAGTCCCCACCCCTCCCTACTGTCTTACTCTCCAGCTCTTAGGCCCCAAGGACATACGAGCTTTTGATTCCTGATTCAGCCCCTTGGATAACACTGAATGCCCCCCTGTTAGAAGGGAAGGACACACCTGCTCCTAGTCTCAGCAGGGAAATGGCACCCAGAGAAGGCACATGCTTTCCAAAGCCCCCACACCTGGCCCAAAAATACATCCGAGTCTCTCCTCGTGTGGGACCGTGTCTACAACAGTGCCAAGTCCCAGACTGCTAGCACCAAGAGTGTGGAAGGGAACTTGAGAAGTCATAGAAGCCATCCCCTGCCCTCAACCGCGGGGACAGAAGCAAGGATGTCCCTTTGGTCCTCAAGCAGCCAATCCACTGCAGACTCAGGGGAGTAAGGGCCAGAGCGAGGCTTTGCATCCCTGATGCATGTAGAGAGAGAGGGATGGAAACGTCAACACCCACAGGCAGAGGTGCCCGGCAGAGGGAGCCTGGCCCACTCTTGGTAGCCAAGTTCAAGGTTTCTATATCACCCTCGGGCTCTTACCAGCCGAGGACGACTCCTGGAAGTCCCCAGGGCCTTTCTTTCCCCTGAATTCCAGCAGCAGCTGCTCTGAACTACAGCTCTACTCCCTCTCCATTTTGCCCCTGGTCTCTCTTGCATCATCCCCTCTTGTCTCTTGTCTCTAGACATCTCTTGTCTCTGTCCCCAAGACTGAAAGCATACGGCTAATTTTCAGGAAGCTGGTGCTGATAGGGGAAGGCGGCACAGCGCTCAGGCAGGTGTGCACACAGAGTCAGGCGTTCTGGCTCTGAGAAACCAGGAGCAAGTCCTGTCAGCTGCCGAACCTTGGTTTCCCCACCTTGTGACATGGGGGTGGTGGCGGAGGGGACAGTCCCTCGGGGCCTTGCAGCCCTGCGAGAGCTCATGGAGGAAGCTGTGGGACTGGGGTGGCTGCTCAGAGTGGAAGGAGCCTTGGGGAAGTGAGCGTCGCCGGGTTGGCTGCCCTGTCCCGTACACAGGCGCGTGTGTGCACACAGTCACGAACCTGCCGCGTGGGAAGGAAGGGGCTGCTCTGAGGCCTCTCTCCACCCTCCGCAGGGAGCCACCCGGAGAGGAAGTGAGGACAGCGGCGGTGGCTGGGTGAGGCGACACCTGGCTCTGCAGTGTGCAGGGAGAGGGGCATGAACCAAAGGCTTTCTTAGTCCCATGTGGTGGCTCAGACCAACATGAATATTCTTATATTGCTCCTGGCCAGTATGTCTGCCGGTCGGAAAAAGCAGTAGTGTGAGTGAACAGTCGCCGCGGCCTGTGAGTTTGGCTGGGGGCTGCAGCTCAGCTGCCCCGCTTCTGGCTTAGGCTCTTGTGCGTGTCCTTCTGGACATTTCTACATCCCCAGGGCCTCGGCAGGGGCTGGTGCACACCAGATGCCTGGCACAGCCTGGGCGGGTAGAGGGATGTGGGAGCCACGACCACCTCCTCTCAGAAGAGGGAGGCGTCCCTAGGACCGAGTGCCCGGGCACCCTCTGAGCAGCGCCCCTTGCCCTGTAGGGCACCTCTCTGGGCAAATGCCAGGGGCCCGGCCACATCCGCTGCGCTGCACACCCAGTCCTCTCCTGTCCCCTCCCCCAAGCTGGGAAGAAGGTAAGTGAGCAGAGCTAAGTAGGCTGCCACCAAATCCCAGCTGCGCTGCTCTCGGCGGTGCGAGTTTGGGCAAGTTGTGCCATCTCTCTGGGCCTCCGTTTCGCAGAGTGAAGATGGTGACGCCTGCTTCGTGGAGTTCTTATAAGAATCCCATCAGATAGTAATACTTAAAAGGTCTTCGCACAATGCCTGACACCCAGTAGGAGCTCAGGAAAGGTAGTTCTCTTCCCCTTCCTGAGCCTGGCCCTCCTCCCTACCCCCCACACTCAACAAGGAAACTTTAAGTAGTTGAATCCTAAGGCAAGAGGACTCCCACGGTCCCCAACCTTCCCCTGTTGCAGAGGGCGGCACTCAGCAGCAAGTGCCACCCAGTACCGGCCACGGGGCCCTTCCCCTGGCCAGTGGGCGCTGCCAGGGTGCAGCCCCTGCAGGGAGTCGGGAGCAGGGACTCCAGAGCCAGGCAGAAGGGGAATGGGTTTTGGGGTCTGCAGCAAGGAGGAAGCAAAAGGGACAGACAGCAGAGGAGGAGAACAAGGGCCCAGGGCCTTAGGGTGATGAGGCCAGAGTTCAGAACAGGGTCTGGGTCCAGGATGAGGACAGAGGAGAGCAGAGAGCCCAGCAGGGGCAAGAGGGAGGTCCCTTACTTTCACTCTCCTGGGGGGAGGATGGGTACGCGATGCATTTGGATGGGGCATCTTTGCCTGCGGGAGCAAACAGAAGGCCTGTCAGGGGGGCGTCAGGCCCAGGAGGCCAGGGAGGCCTGTCCAGGCCAGTGTCCCCCTCCCGTCACAAGTACTCATGCCATCACTCGGCAGTATTGGCCCGGCTGGAGCCTGCACACGTATGCACACATGCACACCCACACACACACACACCCTGGCATGTTCTCGCCGTGCCTGTTCTCATGCCACCCCCAGGGGCATGTGGATGCCTGCTGGCGCCCACACCTCTACCCGGCCCACCAGCCTTTGCATTCTCTCCTGGACAGACACACACACATATTCCCTGAAAGCCATGCAGCCACCCAGACTCACACCCTGGGGTGCATATTAGTCCCACTGTTGCCCATACCTGCCACAGCCATGGTGTCATCATCAGCACAGTCACCCTCCCAGCCCAGGTACGTACAGCCTTGCACATTAAAAAGTTCCACTGTCACAAACGGAGCCACGTACGCCCTCCTTCTCCACCACACATCCACACTGCACATGCCCACGGCCTCCCCGTCTCACCCACACACTCTCTGCGGTGCCAGCGTCACCCACACAGCCTTACATGCCACCCAGCACGGCGTCACACACAGTCGCCCCACCAGGCACGCAGCCCCACGCGCTCCCAGGCCATCACATGCGGGACACCCTCACCTGTCTGCACCTGCAGCTCCATGGCACCGTGGACCCTGTGCTCCGAGTGGTGGTGCCGGATCTCCACCACCAGGCAGCAGTAGAGGCCGCCGTCCTGCGGGGTCAGGCTGCGCATGGTGATGGAGAAGTTGCCGTGGTGGTCGGAGGCGGACTCCAGCCCGTGGCGATGGGCCAGGTCCTGGCTGGTGTTGGCGGCCTGGTGGCCTCCGTGGTGCAGGTGAAGGTCCTGGAACGTGAGGTTGCGGATGGGCTGGCGCTCCGAGCAGGCCTGCACCTCACCCCGCGAGCTGCGGTACCACGTCTTGTAGAAGGTCACATCGTGTCCTTTGGCCACAGGGCCCAAGAGCTTGCAGGTGAGGGTGACATTCTGCCCCTCAGGACACACGTACAGGGAATACGGCGTGGCAACCTTGAAGGCTGCCACCAGACCTGCTCAGAAAGAGGAGAGCCCTGTCACCTGCCTGAGCCAGCACTGCTCCCTGGTGCCCCCAGAGCGGGGAAGAACCTCGGCCTCAGCCACTCCCCAGCCGCAGGCCAGGGTGAGTCAGCTGACTTCCCTAAGCCTGGCCTCTCGGTTAGTGCACGAACCCGACTCCATCCCAGGCTGTGTGGGGGGAGCCTAGGAGCTTCCGAACCAAGGGTGCCCTGGACACTCTGAGGCCGTTGACCTGGCCGAGGTATGTCCCTCTCCCAGGTAGAGCACGTGCCCTGCTCCTGCTCCCCACTGCAGACACTATGGCTCTGCCCAGCCTCCGTGCCCAGCCTCTTGGGTGGGAGGCAGGAGAAGGGGCAGAAAGGCTGTTTGGAACAGCAGCTCTTTGTCCTTGGCCATCCTGCTGGGGGCCGTCAGCACCTTCTGCTCCTTCCCACTCCTACGACTGGATGCGTCCTCCCATCTCCTCATCAGGGAGCACTAACAGAGCACCTGCACGTGCGGGGCCTGCGCCAGGCGCTGCGTCTCACCTGGGTGCTGAACACAGGGCCTCCCTTCGGGAGCTGACGGTCTAGCTGGGCAGATGAGGTTTGCATTCATGACAAAGGGACCCCCTAAGCAAAGGCAAACTGGTGCCAGCCTTCAGGGCACTTGGAGGAGGGAGGAAAAAGCCTCATGGGGATGGTCAAGGGACTTCCTGTAGGAGGGAGGGTCTTTGGCCTTGATGGACAGATAGGATTGCAACCAGCAGAGAGGGTGCCCTAGGCAAGCTGGTGGGGAAACAGGAAAACCCAAGATGTCTGAGGGACAGGGACAAGGAATGCACGAAAGGTCATCTCATCCAGGCCCCTGCCCCCCATCCAACCCTAGAAACATTTCCGAGTTCCGTTTTTTCCAATAAGCAGATGAAGCAACCCCCTAGTCCCCTTTCCCTGCCCCAGCCCTCCAGCATGTAATCATGGTGACCTTCTGAAGACCTGGCTTTTAAAAACAGAGTACTGGGGCTAGAGGCCCCCTCCTTTCTCTAGCTGTGTGTGCCTCAGTTTCCTCACCTGTGCAATGACAACAATACCGGCTACGACACAGGGCTGTGAGAGGACTGAATAAGGAAAACACAGAACACAAGATGTGAGCTCTAATGCCCTCTGCAGACATGTGAGGGGTAGCTGTAGTTATTATATGTTGGTGTTATTTTTATCTTAATTGGTATCTCAAGGGCTACTGAAGGTCAGCAGACAGCAAGGGAAGGTCTGGAAGTGTGTACAGAAGCCAGTCTCATACATCCCGTTCATTGCCCCAGCCAGGGACATCACCTGGAACCAAGATAATGCCACATCCTCCTCCAGACACCCCTGCCCTGCCCTCAGAGCCCAGGACCCTTGGCGGTAGGCTGGGACTCGGCAAAAGAACAGAAGCCTTGCCTAGTCGTGAGGGACGCAGCCTGGTGGGGTTTTTGGAGTTGGCCTGTCTGCACTGGAGACTGGAGTCTAGTAGCTGTGAGTCACTTAGACGCCAGGCCTCAGGTTATTCATCGTAAAACAGAAAGGAAAACAGCCACCTGGCGGAGTTGGGGCAAGGATTAGTAATAGCTTACATGAAGTGTTCTGAAAGTGCCTTGCCAGTAGTGGGTGCTTGATACTTGGGAGCCAGTAGTTCTCTAATTCATTTAGCAATTCAAGAAATGTTTCCCACCATGGAATGGAGAAGCCAGCTTCAAACTCTTTTTTACTAAGGTGTGAATGACTGACAACAGCTTGTGATCCAATCCTGGAGTGCTCACGTATTTAAAAGAGAGTACCAGGAGGCAGCAAAGCCATGTCCCCAAAGAGTATGTCTGCAGGAGTGGAGTTTTAGGCCCTGGAAGGTAAGGAAGACAGGCATACACCAGACCCCTCCCTCACTCTGCCCACATACGAGAGTGAGCCATGTCTGGGAGCCTCAGATCTTTGGAAAGTCATTGCCAAGGTGAACAGAGATTTCAGAATTTCTTTGGCAAGATACTGGTCTCCTTTTCAGGCAGCAACACAGAGGCCCAGAAAAGGAAAGTATTTTGACTGAAGTTCCAGAGAGTATGAATTCAGTACCCAGAGCATAGGAGACTTCAGGTAAAGCAGGATCTAGTTAGAACTATAATAAGAAGAAGAAATATGCTGAGCTGAGGGCTTACAGGCATATCTAACAACCCTATAAAGTATTGTTTTTATTCCCATTTCACTGATGAGGAAACTAAGGCACAGAGAAGTTATGTAACTAACTTACGATCACACAGAAAGTCTGTGCTAGAGCCAGAATTAAACCCAGGCACTTAGACACTATACTGAAGAAAAAACTTCAGAAACTGAGGCTGGGCACAGTGGCTCACACCTGTGATCCCAGCACTATGGGAGGCCAAAGTAGGAGGATCGCTTGAGCTTCAAATTCAAGGTTACAGTGGACTATGATTGGGCCACTGCACTCCAGCCTAGGCAACAGAGCAAGACCCTGTCTCTTTAAAAAAAAAAAAAAAAAAAGTTCAGAAACTGGAAGCCCAGAGCTACATCCAGCCTTTAGGTATATTTTATTTGACCTTCAAAGTATTTGTAACTTTTTTTGAGATTGCAACATTTAAAAAATTGGAATTTGATACAAAAATTCTGACTTTTATCTTCTCTTTAAAAATAAGCAGATAACACTAAGCCAGCTTTCCCACAAGGCGGCTGTCCGCTGGAGCCTCCCTGTTAGATGGGCACCTGCGTTCCAGCTGCGGTCCCCACCACTCTGTGATGTCTCCACCTGGCCTGCTTCGGTCTCACGATAGTTGCTCAGCCCCGTGGACATTTGAGCCTGTGATGCATACGTGTGGCTCCTTGGACTAGCGGGGGAGGGACTCCACTGCCCAAGCCCGTCATCCTAAAGACAGGACCCTCGGGCTCAGACAGGAGATGACCCACCCAAGGTCCCCAGTGGAAGCCTGCAGAGCAGGGACTCACCAGCTCTCCTTTGACTGCTAACCTGCGCGCTTGCTTTTGTCCGTGCCAACCTGGGCTCCCCCTCACACCCTTGCGCGGGGTGGGCATGGCTGCAAAACGGGGGCTATGCCAGGACACGGAGGTGGGGAGTACCTGGGGAAGGGGCTCTCCCACACACTCCCAGAAGAACCAAAACCCACCCAAAGAGTGGACCCTGGCGTGACCTCTGCCCTGTGCTGCCCCTTTGCCGGGCAGGCCACGTGGCAGCCCCCACCAGCGCTTCTCCCAGCTGCCACTCCTTTCTCCCAGGGCTCAGATGGAATTCAGCCCCAGCACACGCGCTTGGGGGCTGTGGGAGGGCTGGTTGGCAGAGGTGGGGCTGCAGGCCCGGTGGGGGGCGGGGGGGTGAGGAAGGCAGGCAGAGGAGAGGTGGAGGCAGAAGCAGGAAGTGGAGCCCAAAGCTGACCTGGGTTGGGTGGGGACCCACAAGTGGACAGAGGTGTGGATGGGGTGAGGCCGAGATGTGGGTGAGGTGGGGCTAGCTTGGTGGGCGGGCTGGGTGTCCCCATGAACAAGGAAGTGGGGCAAGGTGCCAGGCTGAGAGCCCTCAGGGTCCAAGCAGTGGTGTTAATGACCCAGGATTGACAGCAGTGGGGCCTGCAACCCTGGAGGTAATTTCCTTGAAACCCAAGGGCAACACAGAAGTAGAGTGCCAGGACTGGGGACAGGGGGCATTGCTCAATGCCCAGCACCTCCCCACCACAGACACACAGGCCACCCACCCCGCAGGTCCCAAAAGGACCTCTTCCCCTTTTAGAAAAAAGGAGAAGCTGCACTGGGATTCAGGTTTGGGGACAGGGGAGAATGTTCCTTTTCAGCGAAAGGGCTAGACAGAAGTAGGCCAAGGGTCCACAGGGTTTGTCCTGGGGGGAGGGTGGGAGAGCCAGAAAACATCCTGTTTGTTGTGTCTGAGACTCCTGCCAGGACAAGGCCCAGAGCAGCCTGTCCTTGGGAGGACCGTCAAGGGCATGGCGCTGGGGAAAGCAGCACACAGGCATGCGGAGGGCCTGCACATGCCCCCGTGCAAGGCCCGGCTGGAATTATAATTATTTATGGGGAGGATGTTGCTCATTGTCAGCAGCAGATCCTTTCGGACACCTGGGTCATTGTCGGAGACCGGGGAAAGTGGGTGGGGAGGAAGGCCCCTGGCTCCAGGGTGGCAGGGAACATGTGAGACAGGAAAACGACCCAGGCCCTGGGCCAGGCGGGAACCATCCAGTCACCGTGCTGCTCTGGGGCCCAGCCCCCTCCGCCGCCCCACTGGGTACGGAGGCAGGGGTTGCGAGAGGAAGAATGCTGTGAGCCCGGGAAATTCCGGGTCTCAGGATTAAAACTCTGACCTGGGCAGCAAGACCCCTGGGCCCAGTGCCCACTTAGCTGTGCCCTTGCTATGTGCCCTTGGGCAGGTCCCACCCTTCTCTGGGTTTCCCCTTCTTCATATTAACCTGAGAGATGCCCCAAGTTCCCAGGCCCCCTGCAGCTCTGAAGTCCTGTGGACTTATGACCACTTATTCTGTGTTAGGCTCTTGCTGAGCACTTTTTTTCTTTCTTTCTTTTTTATTTATTTTATTTATTTATTTTTTTTTTTGAGATAACAGCTCACTTCTGTTTCCTGGGCTAGAGTGCAATGGCATGATCATAGCTCACTGTAGCCTAAAACTCCTGGGCTCAAGGGATCCTCTTGCCTCAGCCTCCCAAGTAGCTGGGACTACAGGTGTATGCCACCACACCTGGCTAATTTTTTAATTTTTTGTAGAAATAGAGTCTTGCTATGTTGCTCAGGCTGGTCTTGAACTCCTGGCCTCAAGCAATCCTCCTGCCTTGGCCTCCCAAAGTGTTGAGATTACAGGCACAAGTTACCGCAGGGTGGAGCCCTTTGCACTTACCTCATTTAATTCTCCTAACCCCTTGACATGGGTATTATCATCCCTATTTTAAAGATGAGGAAAGGGGCTAAGAGAAGTCAAGCTACTTGCCCAAGGCCAAGCAGCCCTGTGTGGCCGAGCTGAGATCCACACCTTGGACAGGCCAGCACTGCAGACAGGAAGAGCCCCATCCCTCCAAAACCTCCAGGGTCAGATGGGGCTGACACCTCATCCTTCAGCTATCGAGAAAATGAACTGACCCTGAGCTGACCTCTCCGCCCTCCGTGCAACCATCCTTGCTCTTTCAGACGCAACCTGAAAACAGCATTCATTCCACAGATATTTACCACGGTCCTAGCATGAGCCAGGCTCACGGCAGAGAGGGACATGTCCTGCTTCTGCCACTTTCTAGCTGTGGCACCCTCGGCCTCTAGTAAAAGTTTCTGTCCCAGTACAGGGGAAAGGAGCTCTTGTTTGGCATCTTCTACTGCAGCTTTTGTGACCTTCACCTCTTTCCGCCCAGCAGGCCCCTGGTGAACCCCTGCAGGTGTGCACGGGATGGGTGTGTGTGGGTGTGGACAGGCCTGTGTGTTTTCCCTGACTGGGCGTGAACTTAGCCCCCAGTTGCCAAGGCAACGCCCCAGCCTTGGAAGGTGGGTCCCCAGCTTGGTTAGTTGGGCCTAGGAGGCCCCAAACAGCTGAACTCTGTCTAGCTGCTAGGGGTTGCCAGGCAAACAGTTATTAATCGCCTGTTGTTGCTGGCCCTGCACTAGATGCCAAAGACCCAGTCCTTGGCCTCACAGGGGGCCCCAAAGAGACATGGGTCCTGGTTCTGGCTGCCTACCAGGGTCCATCCCCCAGCATGGTCCACAGGGGCCGTAGGGAAAGACCAGGCTGTTGTCTTTTTCAAGATGCAGAGCACAGAGGGAAACAGGCAGGGACCGATCAGGACAGAGTTGCCAGCACTAAGAAGGGAGGTGCCCCGGGGCAAAGGCTGAGGGCCTGAAGTCAGCAAGTCTGCCCGTGGGCCTCTCCAGCCCATGAGGACAAAGGGCATCTCAGATGTGTTTATTGATACCTGCCCCTGCAGGAAGTGTCCATTCACATCAGACCAAGGAGGCCGGGAAGGGGAAGCCAGGCTCTATTGGAGGAAGCCGCACTTCCAGCACCTTGGGAAAGCATCCGTGCATCAGGGGCTGGAGGCTGGAGGCCAGCGTGCTCCCCGGGAGGGCCTGGGCAGCTGGCCAGAGGCCCTGGCCGGTGGATGCTTCTCTGGATGACCCTCCCAGAAGCGCCAGGCCCTCCCCAAGGAGGCCTGTGTACGGCCCAGGCCGCCGGCTCCAGCCAGCTGCCCTCGGGACCTCATGCTGCCAAGACTTGCTAAGGCTCGAATTCAGGTCTTTCTGTCCCCACCATCAGGGCAGGAGGCTCACTGGTACTAACAGTGGCGGGGCCACTACTTTGTGCCAGTGTCATTCTGAGCACTTTGCGTGGATTCGCTTACCTAATTAATCCTCCCACCCTATGAGGCAGCTACTCACATCACCTGCGTTCTACAGGTGAGGAACCTGAAGCACAGAGAGGTTAAGTAGCTTGCCCAGAGTCTCACAACCAGTAAGTGATGGTGCCAGGATCTGAACCCAGGCAGTCAGCTCCTGGGGGCCTGGTGCCACCTGACTGCTCTCTAGAGACTGGAAGTGGCCAGGGGCTGATTGGAAGCCCCGCCTCCTTCCTGCAGATGGACAGATGGCCTGACCAATGAGGTGGCCCCAGCTTCCCTGGCAGCATCTCTAACATGGGTAGTTTTACTTTTGGTTTTACAACATTAAATAGCGTTGAATCATATATAGAGAAGGTTATTCCCTTTTCAATTCTCTTTCAGTCTTGATTACATCAAAGTGAAAGTCCCACTTTGATGCCAATATGTCACCAAACCATCTCTCTCTCACTTGCTAATCTCCTTTTTTATTTTATTTTATTTTATTTTATTTTGCAAGGGACAACAGCAGGTTTCAGACTCAGAGTCTTACCCAGGCTAAAGTTTCCAACTAGAATTTACTACCCTTATTTGGTTTTCCTATTACGTATTTTATGGTTTTGTTCTATTTATGGCCAGTGATACTGGCTTTCCACTTATAGCAGTGATATAAAGTTTCCTTTTAAAATCTACTCACTCAATAAAAAAGTAGATTTAAAGAAAAAATAAGTAAATATGATAATAGGCAGACACTGCAGAAATCATAAAGGTGCTAAGCTTGGGAAACACCATCATGGAATTACCCTTCAGAAGAGAGAGGTCAGCCTCGCTGAGAACATACCACCCAGCCCGACCTGCACAGATAAAGGGGAAGTGTGTGTGGTCCCACAGTGAGTGAACAGCAGAGGCAGGGCTTGACCCCTGGTCCCTGTGGAAAATAAGATCCAATGTAGAAAGGTTAAAGGAACTGGGCTCGCTTGGTGAGCGGCAGAGCAACTTCATTACTGAATTACTGATGGGCAAGATGTGAACAGGACAACCTGTGAGCACCTCCATGGACATTTCAGACTATAAATGCCTACAGGTGGCTGGACTCATCCTTCAGTCCGGGATTTTAGAGCCATCAGCCAATGCCTCCCCATGCCCTGGGCACCACAGGGCCCTGTAGGCAGCAAGGAGCTCAGAGGGGAAGCCAATGGCATGTGGCCCCTGGAAGCCATAACAGTATCACATGGCATTCACAACAAGCAGGTGCTGTGTGAAGTGTTTGTTCATCAGCTCTTCACAGCAGCCCTCTGAAGGAGGTGGTCACCACCCCATTTTAGAGATGGGGGAACTTGTTCAGGGATGCTGAGTAACTCGCCCAATGTCACAGAGCAGAATGCGGCCAAAAGCCAAACAGCAAAGGGCTGTACGGAAGCCCTGGCGTGGAGGGCACGCAACCCCAGGTCCCTTGCTTCTCCCACCCCCCACAGCGTGCCATCAGGAAGGCTTTGGGAGTGCCAGGGCTGCGGCTCAGGGAATCCACGGGCCCATCGGAAGCCACAGGGCTGATTCCTGGCTTGCCCTCCTCTGGTGAGGCCAGACTGACCCTGGATCAACAGTTGGCCTAAGGCCTGGGGCCTCAAGCTCAGTGTGTGGGACCCCTTCCTTCCTTCCTTCTGCTCAGGCCTAAGACCCCATACACTGTGTGCATATAGGGAGGTGGCCCCTTTTAGCTTCCCAGCAATGCACACCTTGCCTGGGCCACTCTCTCCTGTGGAGGTCAGGCCACAGCAGAACCTCTGCCCTGCTTGAGGGGAAACAGGAGCAACCAGCCCAGCTCAGCAGGAGGCTCCCAGTATTGCTGGCCCCTGGCTGTCCCTGGCATTGGTAGATGTGTCTCATGCCATGGACTGTCCTCAGGCTGTTTCTCTCCACTCCAGGGCCTCTGGGCAGTGGGTTTGTGGATTTCCTAAGAGCTGACCCTTGCTGCCTCAGAGCCTTGCAACATTGGGTTACTCAACAAGGTCCTGCAGCCTGGCTCACTGTGAAGGGGAAGGTGGGTCTTCCCTCCCTAGCCTCAGTGCACCCCATGAGCTTGAAAATGCTAGTCCCAGAGTTTGGGACTCCTGAGTCAGCCTGTAAGGACAGGCCAAGGATATTAACTTTCACAGGTCCTGGGAATACCCATGGGGAAGAAGAGGCTCTGCCACCCTTGGGGTCTGCTGGGTCCTGGCTCCTTAAGTGCCCCCCTGCACCCATCTCACCCTGAGTCAGGCCCAGGAAAGAGTATCTTTAGTGTTTCCTGGGCTCCTGAACACCACACTCACCACTACCATTCTCCTCGGTGCTGGCCCAGCTCCAAAAGCTGGAAGAACAGGCCTGCACCTGCCACTCCATCTCACTTTCCCAGGCACAAAGGCTTTGACCTTTAGCAACCCTGCTCAGGGCAACCCAGCACCTCAGCAGGTCCGTGAGCGTTCTTCCCAACTCACAGACCCTCCTGGCCTCCCGCGACCAGGCCTCCACCGGCCATCTCCCTTGTTGCACACTGTACTAGGTAGTTGGACAAATGTCTGTCAGCGTGCCTGTGTTACAGTTAAGCGTCCCAGAGCAGTCAAAGCTAGGGGAATGCTCCTGACTCCTTCCAGAGGAGAGCACAGCAAGCCCTAATTAGCTCCCTGAGCCGGACCCAGGAAGGGATGGCCCTTTGGTGCACCAAGTTGTGTGAGTAGCCAAGACCCCTGGGAGTGAAGGCTCCTAGGTCTGTAGGCAATACAGGGTGAGGGGCTTTGCTCGGCTACCAGATACTCCACAAGCTGGATTCTGGTCCTCTAGAACTCAGTTTGCAGAAGGGCTGCTGAACAGAGAACAGCCCCTCTAAGAAGGGCAGGAAGGGGGAAAGAAAACACGAAGGGCCTCACAGGGTCACTTGGGGAGGATGAGGCAGGGCAGGTGGCCCATGGAGGGTAGGGTGCTGGTCTTCCTACCTGCTGCTATCCTCTGCTCCTTCTGGAAGCCATGCCCTGCCATGAGTATGGCCTTGGTGTCCAGACTGCCCCAGTCCACCCCCACCCCTCGCTCTCCCCCTCCCTCTGGCTATCATCTTGGGGTGTGTCTTAGGCAGCTCTGTCTGGGCGCTGGGAGCCCCTCAGAGGTACAGGGCCAGCCTCTGAGTGCTGAGCTGACACATTGCCAGCAGGTACCCCAGTTTGTTTCTGAGGTGTCTTCCAGGTTTCCCAGTCTCCTCCTCTCCCGTCATCTCTCTCCCTCTCCTCCTCTTCCAGCCCGCCCATTGGGTCCCTCTGCCAAGCCCTCTAACTCCTGCATGACTCATAATTTCCCTGGGCCCTTCCCATAAAGTCTGGTTCCGAGGGCTGCCTACCGGCCCCCGCTTCCCTGAGATCCAGCCTCTTTGGCTCCGGGCAGTCAAGAACCAGGGCCAGGCAGGGGGTCCCAGGGCCTCTGCCCTCACCCAGGGAGCCCCTGTACCATCCAGACAGCCTGGACTTTGGAAGGGGAAAGTGGTGCTTCCCTGTGTGGGGCGTGTGTGTTTGAGCTGAGGAAACTGAGTCCAGAGAGACGCCATGAGTTACCCAGGGACCCCAAAGGGGCTTGTGCTGAGCTGGGAGATGTCCTGCATCCTCCCAGCGTCCCACACTGCTCCCTGAGCTGCAGCCTCGCCAGGGTGGCAGGGATCAGCTGACCGCTGACCCTCAGCCACCAGACCCTCAGAACAGGGACCAGGTGGGCAATGCTGCCCATGTCTGGGAGTGGACCAGTGCCCACCAAGGGTCAGCCAGAAGTGTCACCAAGGCACAGGCACTGGCTGAGAGGACAGCACCCCCTGTGATTCTGGAGCCCTAAGGCCAGAGGGGCAGGGAGATGCCGGCTGTCAAAAGCCTGTCACATCCTCTAAAACACTGGGGCTGCCCCCACCCTGTCCCTCTCCTGCTCCGGAGAAGCTACTTGTGTCCTGGGCTCTCAGGACAGGGAAGGGTTGGACAGGCAGTCTTTAGGGGACAGCCTTGCCTGCTGCTTGGGCAGCTGTCAGAGCATGCAGATGCCCCAGAGCCTAGCTGGGGCACTTGGCAGAGTTGCCACTCTCCCTGCCCAGCGGTGCCAGCAGCCTCCGTGCGGTGGGTGGAGTAGGGTGCACGGTCACAACAAGCTGAGGGGACTCCCAGGATGCGCCCGTCCTGCGGCCCCCAGCCCGACCTGCCGTCCTTTCTCAGCGTTCTTCCCCAGCGCCCAGCCTCCCCCGACCTTACCTCGGGACGCAGCCAGGAAGAGAGCGAGGAGCAGGGGCCCCCAGCGCCGGCTGCCAGCCTCGGGGGCCGCGGGGACGCCCATGTCGCCGTCGGCGGAGCGGCGTCTGGCGCTGCGGGCAGGAGCAGGGCGCGGGCGCGCAGGGGAACTCTTGGTGCGCCGGGAGCGGGCGGGACGCGGCCGCGCGGGGACACCTCCCGCGAGTGAGTGCGAGCGACTGAGCGCGGCGGGCGGCCCGGGGCGGCCGCTCCAGGCCCCGCAGCGCCCCCGGGGGGCCGCAGGACGCACTGCCTCCCCGAGGGCCGCGGGCGGGGCTTCCCGGCCGGCGCGTGCCGGGAGTCAGCCCTACTCGGTCGCCAGTGTAAACCCTTTCTACTGACCCCCAGTCCTTTTCTGAGAGGCTTATTGTTGTGCCGCCTAAGAAGCAGATCTGTGTCCAACCTAGCGTGGCGCGGGTTACCCCAGTGTGTATCTGCCTCACCCACCAGCCTTTGAGCCGTCTGGGGACAGGGACTTGGACCCTACCTCCTCCAGCCAGCCCAGGGCTTGCTACGTGGTAGGCGCTCCCAGTTGTGGACTGAGTGAATGAATGAATGAATGAACGAATGGAATCTGCCGTTGTGAAGAGCTGGCAAGTTGGAGCCAGCTTGACTGCAGATTCAGAGCCTGAGACACCCTGTGAGCGCACACAACAGGTGCGGAGCACACAGCAGGCTGGGCACATCCCTACCCCGGGACACACGTTGCTGGTGCATCTCAGCTGCCCCTCAGGCATGTCCCCAGCTCTCACCCCCTGGTGCCCTGGAGACCTGCAGGACACTGTCAGGCACCCCACATGGCACTGCCAGCACCGCTGGGGATGTCTCTCCTCTCCTCTCCAAATTCTCATCCTTCAGGGCTCAGCTCAAGTCCTTTGCCTTCACGAAGTGCCCTGACCCTCCCCTCACCCCACCCAGTCCCTGCGGCTGTCACAGCAGGCCTGAGGTTACCAAACAGTTGGTTCGTCATCTGGCTCTTCTGCCCTCCCAAGCTAGACTACAAACTTTTGGGGACCATAGCCTCTCCCTGATGTTTCTGAGTCCCCGGAACACAGCTCGGTGTGGAGACGATGTTCATTGCACTCCTATCTGATGGACAGACCATGAATATGTGAGTGTGTGACAGAGGAACGGAGGTGACCATGGCTGGGACCAGGCACTGGGGAGTGGGAGGGTGTAACCATTTCACCCATATCACCCCAGACTGGTTGAAGCCACCAGGGGGGTTGCTAGCCCCTGAGGGATCTTGATTCATAGGTGACCCCCAGGCTGAAGGACAGAAGACAGCCAGAGTCCAGCTGGTCAGGAAGCAAGGCAGTGTCTGAATAGGAACCATGAATTTGGGGTACCCCATGGGTAGCCTGATCCAAGTCACAGGCTCTCTGGGGGCTCTGAGCCCTAGCTCCAGGGCCAGGAAAGGTGATAACAGAGGAAGGGTAGGGTATCATGTGTACTAGGTGACCTTGTACAGGCCCAGGCCCCCTGGAACCAGGGAACTGCCCCGGGATGCCAGGATGGGAGCCTAGAGGCTGCCAGGGTATACTCCAGGTCCTTGGGCATGACTTTATGGCCCCACCTTGGGAGACAGCCCAGGGCCCCTTCTGCTGGCAAAATGTGAGCTCTCTTCCACCAGGGAAGGTACAAAGCCAACTGAGATCAGGTAGATAATGGGCACTCTTCCCTCCAGGCCATCCTCTGGCAGAGGTGAGGTGGGGTCACTCAGGCGTGAGACCCTAGAGTACTCCCCCTCTCAACACTTCCTGGCTTGGCCTTGCCCAGGCCACCCTTAGAACCAGACTCCCTTTGCCCAGGGCCTGGCAGGAGGGGGAGCCTAGGATCAGAGGGAGGGGAGCAACTGCCCTGCCAACCCTTCCCCAGGAGGCTAGAGCACCTGAGCTGGGCCCAGTCCCCTCCTCCTTCCCACTTCCTTCCTCCCCACCAGGCTGCCCACCACTGAGCCTCCTGGGGTTGTGTCAGGGGAAGACAGAGGCATTGCCCAAGGGGCATGGTTCAGGAACCTCAAGCACTGATTCCTCAACACCAGGCAGCAGGAAGGGCTCAGCTGAGAGGACCTTTGGGGCACTGACTTCTTCCTCACTCCAGAGGCCAGAGGAAGTCAGACCCACCTCCCCCACCAAGCCCAGGTCTGGTCTCAGAGCAAGAGGGCTCGCAGGGTAAATTTCTTAGAACCCTCCACTCCCAACCCCCCGCAGCCGGCACCATGGTTGGACCACTTCCAGGGCGTCTGGGAGGTGAATCTGGGATTGTGGGAAACGCCAGCACCTCCATCCCCCAAGTGAGGCTGGAGTTCCGCCCTTTCCTGCAGGTGGCAGTCCTGTGTTCCTGCCGGCAGGTGGAGGGGCTCAGCACCCAAGGCTGGGCTCACACAGGTGCTGAGAGCTCACAGCTGCGTCCAGGACCCTGCAACGCCACCAGATGAACATGCTAGCTTTCCGTGACCGTCATTTTTACCCAAATATTTGGGACCCCCCTACTGTTTTTAATGAAAACAAACACAAACACATTATGCAGAAGGATGTAGGATCCATATGAGCTTTCAATGAGAACGTGAGAGATTTCAAAGATATTTCCTTCTTGAGACAAACAATTCAGGCTGCTCCCCCAACTCTGCGAGTTCCCTCTCCTCTCTTGGTGGAAAAGTTTGAGAAATGTTAAGATAATGCATTTTCCCTCCTTGTATGCTTGCTATTTTGATAAAGATTCATTGAGGCTTTGCAACCAGGATGAATGCCACCTCTCTAATGGTAGGGATCTAGTCCACATGGTTGATGACAACAGACCAAAGCCCAGAAAGTCTGAGCTATAAGAGACTTTAGAGATCAATCCAGGTGCTTTATTAACAAACAGAAAAGGTCCAGAGAAGGGATGCGACCTGCCCAAGGTCACACCGCTCCATTTCAAGGTTGGCAACCCTACCTGCTTTGGAAATAG
Source organism: Cheirogaleus medius (assembly GCA_008086735.1). Classification (NCBI taxonomy): domain Eukaryota; kingdom Metazoa; phylum Chordata; class Mammalia; order Primates; family Cheirogaleidae; genus Cheirogaleus; species Cheirogaleus medius. The sequence goes on from VBSM01003143.1 coordinate 43,922,386, forward strand.
TTTCAGCAACCACCCAATACACCTTGCCCCCAATCTCCAGAGCCGCAGGTCAGAGGAATTGTCACCTCCTCAGGGTCAGTGACAGCCTTTTTGGGTCCAGGTCGCCTGCACATCTATCCATCCCTCACCGGAACCAGACAGGCCTAAGGAAAAAGTTGTACACAGGTTGTCCACATTCAGCTTTTTATGCCAGCTGTTTTCTGCTCTCTGGCCTTGGCAGTGGTCTAGTCGCATTCTCTCTCTACCCAGGCATCTTTGCGGGTGTTATCACCTTATTATTTTACATTAGTCACTAATTATGGCCTGTATTAGTCAGGGTCCTGGCAGGAAACAGCTGGCACACTCAGAAAGGACTCACCTGGAGAGAGTTAATGGCGAGACTATATAGAGAGGGCTGGTAAAGCCCCGGAGCCTAGCAGCCGACCGCAGGAAGCTGTTGCCACCCACGTGTCCAAAGGGAATGAAGAGGAGGTGGTGTTGCTGGAGCCCAGTGGGAGCTGGAGCCACCAAAGGCCCCCCCCTGCCCCCCACCAGCAGGAGAAACGCAGCCACTGGCAGAACTGCAGTGGGGAACGGAGGGAGTGTGGGAGAACGCCCCACCTCTCCCTCTCTCTCCTGTCTCCTGCCAGGACCTCCCACTGGCCAAAGCCATCTGGAAGCCAGACAGCAGGGGAGCCCGGGTAAGGCAGTGCCCAGGGGACATCTTCCCAGGAGGAGAAAGGCAGAGAGTGGCAGGGGGGAGGGAAGAGGAGGACAAGGACACCAGCCCATGGCTAATTTGTGTCCACTTTCTACTCTGCTCATGAAGTGCCACACCAGCTGTTTCCGGTTGGTTCTTGAGTGCTGATTGCTGAGTTCTGGTCAGCTGAATATTGTTTGAGGTCTGATTGGCCCAAGCATCAGCCAGAGATGGCCAGTCACAGAGCATGTTGAAGAGACTTCTTGAGGCAAAGTCACGTTCAGTGAGTTCTATTTTTCACAGCTCAACAAATTCTGCCCATGAAATCGCCATAAACCCAATGTTTTCCTTCTTAAAAATGCTGAAATATGTATTTCTTCCATTTACGTGAACAATAGGTAAAGCTTAAATATTGAGTTCAGCTGAGTGCCTCACATTCTTGCCTCTTGGAGTCTGGCAGGAGACCCAGGACCACTAGGGCCCTGGCCCAGGCAAAGCTCTGGGCTGGAGTGATGAGTGGGGTTCGTCCTATACGCCAGTTTTAATCACTACATCACTATGCTGACAAGGATCCTGAGTCTGCACCTGGCCTCAGCAGTGCGTGATTGATTAGTGCTGTCTGCCATGGGCATGGACAGAGGCTTGGTGGTACGAGTGCCATCTTGGACCTGAGCAGTTACCTAGCTTGGCTTTTGGTGGAGCTTCTATGCTTCCTTCCTCTACCAGCCTGTGGCTTCCCTCCCCTCCGTGCTTTCTTCTCCCTTTCCCTCCCTGTGCTGAGCCACACTGAGTTCAACCCAGGAGAACAGCCATCTAGATCCACCTCAGTCCCTCTAGCCACCTGACGGGATTCTTCTCTGCAGGCCACCACGCACGTGTACGTGACCATCGTGGATGAGAACGATAACGCACCTGTGTTCCAGCAGCCCCACTACGAGGTGCTGCTGGATGAGGGCCCGGACACAGTCAACACCAGCCTCCTCGCCGTGCAGGCGCTGGACCCGGATGAGGGGCCCAACGGCACAGTTGCCTACGCCATCGTCGCAGGCAACATCATCAACACCTTCCGGATCAACAGACACACGGTCAGCAGCCGGCAGCAGGGTCGGGACGAGGGGCGAAGCCTCTCTGGGGATTGGTGGGGAGTGCTGTGACACGAGGGGACAGGGGACGCAGCAAAGGCGGAGGACACTGTGCAGGTCCCCAGTGTGGGAGGCTGAGAAGTTGGTGGGTGGGGCCTGGGACAGAGGGCAACAGGAGTTCCTGCATGGCCAGGATGTCGGGGCCTGCTTCCTGGGTCCATCAGAGGGCGCCCCAGACCAACCGGCCCTACGTCCACCCTTGTCCCTTCTGTGTCCCCAGGGCGTCATCACTGCCACCAAGGAGCTGGACTACGAGATCAGCCATGGCCGCTACACCCTGATTGTCACTGCCACAGACCAGTGCCGCCTCTTGTCCCACCGCCTCACCTCTACCACCACGGTGGGTGGGCGGGACACAGCCCCAGCTCGGAGGTGGGGGAAGGACGAGGCCCAGAACGCTCCAGTGGGGGAGGTGGGGAAAGATTGCCCAAGGGACATGCCTAAATCTAAAGGCCCTGTCCTATTCTCGGCAGCTGACCCCAACTTGCTGTGTGACTTGGAGGCGGTCACTGAACCCTTTTGTGTTGCTATGTCTATTAGACAGGTGACAACCTCTGTCTTCCTCCCCTTCATGGGAGAAGCGTAAACTCTAGTCAAACTAACAGGGTTCCAGGTCCCTGCTCTTCCACTTCCTGGCTGTGTGACCCCGGGCAAGTCACTAGCCTCTCTGAGCTTCCATTTCCTCGTCTGTGAAAGGGGGATAATAAAAAACTATGTTTCTGGGTGTGGGAGGAGCAATGAGACCATGTAAAATGACCAGAGCACAGCGATAACTAGAAGTTTATAGCATTGTCACCATGATTGTACGCCCATAAAAAAGCTTTGACGATAACAATAAGTCACCCACACGCATAGCTTGAACGGCCCCCCCACACCCATCATCCTGCGTGACTCTCGCATCGCCCCGTGAGGCAGGGTTATCGGGTCCAGTTTACAGATGAAGAAACTGAGGCCCATTGAGTGGTGGGCCCAGCACAAGGCTGGCTGGTGTGGGACCCCCTAAGCTTGTGCACCATCTCAGGTGCTTGTGAACGTGAATGACATCAACGACAACGTGCCTACCTTCCCCCGGGACTACGAGGGACCGTTTGATGTCACTGAAGGCCAGCCGGGGCCCAGAGTGTGGACCTTCCTGGCCCATGACCGGGACTCAGGCCCCAACGGGCAGGTGGAGTACAGCATCATGGACGGAGACCCCCTGGGTGCGTGGGGCCTGCGCTGGGGGGGTTGGGGGGATGACACAGAGGGCCTCTCCCACCTGCTCAGGAGAGGGTGAGAAGGGAGGTCTCAAGGTGCTTGGCCCCACCATTGTGCAATCTAGCCCTCTCTGGGCCTCAATTTCCCCATCCAGAAGATGATGGAAATATCTTCTCCTACCCCTTCTTCACAGGGATGTGGTGAGAACACCCTGGAATCTGGGGACAGAGGCTAGTGGTCTTGGAGGGTCACAGACCCCTTTGAGAATCTGGTTGAAAATGCCCCTAAGTCATGCCCAGAGAAAATGCTCCAGGGCAGAGGAAGGACGAGCCTCCTTAGCCCGAGGCCCTCAGGAGCCCTGGGGCACACGTGCGGGGAGCACCCAGCTTTCTCCGCACCGGTTAAGAGCCTTCGCCTTCTCAACCCTCATGGCTCTTCTCCGTGGTCGAGGAGCAGCGTGTGCTCACGTCAGGGACCTCGGGAGTGATTTCTCAAGTCAGATTTTACTCATTTATGTAGGGTACAAATTCCAAACCCAAAGGCCCCCTGGAGTCATGCCAGGAACATTCGAGGGAGGAGGGTCCAGGACAGACGATAAGGAGCAGTGGGGACTGTGGCAGCTGCAGCTCAGCTCCCGCCAGGTGTCGCCATGTCAAAATGCAAGCCCGGGTGCCAGGCCTTCCCCTTGTTAAAAGAAAAGCAGAAATCCAAATCTTTGTAAAATATCCTGATTTTTAATTGATCATTCAGTAAATATTGAGTCCCTCCCCTGTGTCGGCCATGTGCCAGGTGCTGAGGGTGCAGAGCCGACAAATCCCCACCTGTAGAGTATATGCTCCAGTTGGAGGACACAAGGAAGCAACTGATTAAGTAGATGCATTAGTATATTGGGAGGTGCCGAGTGCTATGGAGAAACATAAAACCCAGCTGGAGGATGGGGAAGTGCCAGGGTGAAGGCAGGAATTATAGACAGGCAAAGGTTTAAAGGAGGTAAGAGATGGGAGCTTCCCAGGCAGAGGAAACAGCAAGTGCAAAGGCCCTGAGGTCAGAGCATGCCTGCTATGTTCATGGAGGAGCAAAAAGACCCTGTGGCTGGCATGAAGTCAAGCAAAGGGAAGAATGGGAAGAGATGAGATCAGAGAGGTAGTAGTGGGGCCAGATGCTGCTGGGCCCTGAGGGCCATCATGAGGGCTCGGCTTTTGCTCCGAGTGACGTGGGAACCATAGGAGGTCTTTGAACAGAGGAGGGACACGATTTGACTTAGGTTTTAATAGGGCCGTTCCAGTTCCTGTGCTCAGGGGTTAGGAATGGGAGCAGGGAGGCCGGATGGGAGCCTGTTGCAGTCACTCAGGCTAGAGCTGGGGTGGCTGGGACAGGGTGGTGGCACCGGGACTGGTGAGAGGTGGCCAGCCCTGGTGTATTTCAGAGGTGGAGCCGGCAGGATGGGCTGGCTGGCTGTGGGATGTGAGAGGGAGTCGAGGTTTCGGCGTGACCAGCTGGAAAGATGGCGTTGCCACTGACAGAGGGAAGCCTGCGGCAGGAGGCCGTGGGGGGACAGGCGAGGGGAGGTTTGAGATGTTGGACAGGGCTGTGCATTCAAGCCAGGAGTTCAGGAGAGAGGGTGGGAGTTGTCAGCGCAGAGATATTTAGAGCCGGGAGCCAGAAGGAAAGCAGAGAGGAAGTAGAGGGTCCCGGGATAGAACACTGAACCGAGGCTCATTTGTGGTTGAGAGGCTGGAAGCAAAAGCAACCCGCTTCTGGAAGGCCCAGTTCAGAGCCCCTGCTGTCCAGAGCCTGCGGTGGTCACTGCTCCGACAGGCCTCTCGTTCATGTCCACGGCCCCCTCTCCGGGCAAGCGCGGTGCCTTCCTCTTCGGAAACCAGCGTAGCAAGGGCCTTTCTTCTCTGCTGTTTCCACACACACAGAGGTTGTGTGATGTCATGGAGTCCCTGCTCCCGTACAGGAGGGTGCCAGAGCCTGGGGTGGAGGCAGGTGCTGGGTGGGCGGCTGAGCCCCCATCCACACCCGCTCAAGCCTTCCAAGGAGCTCCAGCTACCCTTGCTGGTCCAGCGCACTCCTGGGACCCCTTCCCTGTACCCCTCGTCCTCCCTGAAAGCTCCCAGTTCCCTGAGAGGGTGCCTGGGCTCCCTTTCAGCATCTCCCTAATGACACACAAGGTGGGCCAGGCTTTGTCCAGTACCAGCATGACCCTGAGGGGGCATCTCTTTATGAGCCCATTTTTCAGATGAAAACATCAAGGCAAGGCTCAGTAGCATGCCCAGGGGCACAGAGGAATGAAGTCGCAGATGCAGACCTAGATATGAGTGGACCAAAAGCCTATGCTTTACCCCCTGACTCTAGAAGGTGTGCAGGGCTGGGGGCTCTGGCCCCAGGGTGAGCTGCAGAGGAGGATAATTCGCAGTGTGGGGGCCTTCGGCCTGCCCACTTCCCAGCCCCCCAGCCTTCCGTGCCTCTCTGAGCCTTTGAAGGAATGCGATGGTGTCTCTCTCGGCTTTGAGGGCAGGAGGCCATCTGCCTGTGGGTGGCCAGGGCCGGAGACAGGGCTGGGAAACCCCTAGAAAGGGAATCCCCAGTTCTTTGGAGACCATGGAGCATCGGGGTCAGGAAATCCTGCTTCAGGCAGCTTCCGCCCCGCCAGGCAGGGCGAAGGCCATGTGGACGGAGAGGAGCCTGGGAGCGGAAGGGCTGGTGGGAAACCCCAGCTGCAGGTGGGACTTGGAGGGGCTGTTTTTGTAAATGAGAGCGGTAGGAACTGGAGGGGGGCATGGTGCGTGCGGTAGGATGTGAAGAGGCAGGTGGAGAGTCGTTGGGGCACTTGGGCTTCTGTCCTTGCTGGGCCCCTGTGTGCTGTGTGTCCATTAGCAAATCAGTGTCCCACTCTGGGCCTGTTCTGCCAGAGTCAGAAGGGAAAGTGAAGGAAGTAACCTTCACCCTGTTCCAGTTCCTGGGGCAGGCACAGAGATGACCCCCCTTTCCTCAGGCTCTCCCCACCTCCCTTGCTCACTCCCCTTCTTGCCAGAGCCTCAGCCCCCCCACCCCATCCCTGCCTTCTCTCCACTCCAGCCAGGCTCCTTCTTGCCCCCCTGGTTTATGTCCCCTCTGCCTCTTCCCCTCCACCCTCACTGCCCTCACCCCTCCCTCCTGCACCTCCGCTCCATCAGCTCTGCGTGTTGTCTGGAGAGACCACAAGTCCCGTGGGACGCAGGGGACCGAGCCCCAGAGCCCTGGGTTTGAATCTGGTTGTCTTTAGCTTGCTGTGGAACCGTGGACAAGTCGTCACCCTTCTCTGGACCCCTAATTCATTTTCCAAAGGGCATTGAGGGACTGGATGGTCTCTAAGGTTTCCTTCCAGGTCAGAGTCTGAGAATCTGAGGTTCTTGCTCTGGACACTCTCAGACAGGCCAAGATGAGGACGGAGGCCAGAGGGCCAGCTGAGGGTCCTCAGCACCATCAGGGAAGGAAATCGGGGTCACCTCAGGCCTGGGAGAACTCCCTTCTGCGCTACACCTGTGGCTCACCACAGGAGGTGGCCCTGCCCCTCGTCCCTCCCCTCTGCCTGCCCCAGTGCCTGTGAAGTCACCGTTAGCAAAATGTTCCTCTGTGTTCCGCTTTGCCCTTCCCATATCCTTCTTTACAAGACGTGGTACCTGGGCAGGATCGCACACTACAGAGCGCCTGCTCCCTTCCTTAATCCATTTCCGACCAGTAGTGTTTAGAAGGAGGGTGCGTGCGTGGGGAAGGAGCCCCCACTTTCCAACACAAACATCTTAGCTAGGTCAGTCCCCGGCTTGCCCGTGACCCGGGGAGAGAAGCTGGTCTGCTCTGGCTCCGCAGGTGCATGGGGTGTGAGGGGGCCCGGGCCCACCTGCGTCTGTTGCCCACCCACCTGCACGCCCCAGCCCTTGGCGGGTCCCATGAGGGTCTAAGTGGGGGCCCTGGAGGGCCCACGCGCCAGGTGTTCCCCAGCCCTGGTGAGCAAGGCTTTCTCGAAGAGGGGCGGAGAGACCTGGGCTCCCCACAACTCTCCGCCCTTCCTGGCTAACCCCGGCCTCTCCTGGCGGCACCCAGGGGAGTTTGTGATCTCTCCCGTGGAGGGGGTGCTGCGGGTCCGGAAGGACGTGGAGCTGGACCGGGAGACCATTGCTTTCTACAACCTGACCCTCTGTGCCCGCGACAGGGGCGTGCCCCCCCTCAGCTCCACGGTGAGTCTGGGGCCCCTCCGCTGGCTCCCCCTTGACAGCCCCTGTACTCTCCACAGAGTCCTGTAAACCCTGTCACCCTCGTGCCCAGAGAGGCTCCTCTGGAGCCAGTCTGTGCCCCCAGCCCCTTAACAGACCTCCGAGTGCCTCTCGGGCTCACCCAGCACCCTGGAGAGGCTGCCATTGGGCCAGGCCTCTGCCCCCCACCCCGGGCCCACCCCTCACCCTCTGCACCCCATCCCTCTTCTGCCTCTACTTTTTCTGCTCTCCTCATCATCCTCTTGCCTCTCTTATGATCTTTTTCTTCTTCCTTCCTCCTCCTCCTCCTCCTCCACGATCAACTGTGCCTTCCCTTCCTCCGATGCCTCCTTTGCCAACCTGCTCCATCCCCCCCACAACTCCCCCGGGTTGCTGTGTCCACCATCCCTCGCTCCTCCTCCTCTCTCTCCTCCTCCTCCTCTTCCTCCGTCTGGCCCCAGATGCTGGTAGGGATCCGGGTGCTGGACATCAACGACAACGACCCCGTGCTGCTGAACCTGCCCATGAACGTCACCATCAGCGAGAACAGCCCCGTCTCCAGCTTCGTCGCCCATGTCCTGGCCAGCGACGCAGACAGCGGCTGCAACGCGCTCCTCACCTTCAACATCACCGCGGGCAACCGCGAGCGGGCGTTCGTTATCAATGCCACGGTAGGGCCGGGCCTGACCCCGGGACCCCCAGGGTTGCTAGTGAAAAAAAGGACCCTGCCCTAGAGCTTTCCTTCTGCCACTGTCTGGGCTTCTCCCGGTCCTAGTTCCTCCGCAGGGATGAGGACGTCTCTGCGGGGAGCCTGGAGTGTTGGATTCCCCAATGAACTCTACCTAGAGCCACCCCTGAGGCTTGTCATGTGCAGAGATGGGGCTAGAGCCTCTGAGACCCCTTGGTCTGCCCCAAGATGGCCTCACTCAGCCTCTTGGATGCACCATGGGGTCCTCAGAGAGCCCACCCCGTAGAGGCAGCAAGACCTGGGCATCGGTGGGTCACTCTCGCTGGCGAGACCCTGCCAGCCCACATTCGGCCTTCTAGACCATTGCATAGGCAATTGGGGGGCGGGGATTTGCAGCCACCCCTGCAGCTGCAGGCACAGTAGTCGGCACATGGGTCAGAGCCCCACGTGGGGACTAGGTCTCCACTCAGCTCACCAGCCTTCCACACCCCAGACAGGGATCGTCACTGTGAACCGGCCCCTGGACCGTGAGCGGATCCCGGAGTACAAGCTGACCATTTCCGTGAAGGACAACCCGGAGAACCCGCGCATAGCCAGGAGGGTGAGGCTGGGGGCAGGGCTGGGTGCTGGAGGTACCCGGAGAGAGAACACTTCACCACGTCCCACAGGCGGCATGACCCGGGCGTAGATGCACAGGCTTTGGCACGTGCGAGGCCGGGTTCAAATCCCAGTTCCCCCTTTCTCTCTGTCAGTAGGTGTGGCTTTGGCAAGTTAACTTCTCTCGGTCTCCATTTTCTCTCCTACAAAAGGAAGGTCACACCTGCCCCCAATGTTGCAGAGAGGATGAAAGAGCCGATATACATCAAATCCTTAGCACGGTGTCTAGCACACGGCAGACACTCAGTGAATGCCAGCATTATTTTCCTACCCAAACCTCCGACACCCCACAGTTGTGCGTCATAGGCCTGTATGCACTCACAGACACATGCTCTGAAGCCCTGGAAGGGTTGCATTTGCCAGGTGGCTTTTCCCTCAAAAGCCAAAGAAATTACTAAAAGGAGGCAAAGCAAACAGTCCCTTTGGGGTTGGGGACAGCTCTCTCTTGCCAGCCCATGAGGTCTGTGGCAGAGCCCTGGCCAGGAGTCCTGGAGCCTGGGCCATCTCAGCTCTGCTCCTGACTAGCTGTGAGGCTCTTTCTGGGCCTCAGTTTCCCCACCTGTCTAGCCAGAGGAGACTCAGGCTGGAGGAACTCACGGGCCACGTGCCTCCCTCCCTCGGTGCCCTTCTGCTCCCTGCCGTCTCTGCTTCCTCCCTCCTCCTCCTCCTCCTGCTCCCGCCTCCTCTTTCTTGCTCTCCTTTTCCTGTGCCTTCAGGGGGGGCCCAGGTCATCCAGGGAAGCAGCAGCGTTGAGTGGTGGGGATCGGGAGGCTTGGGGGCTGGTCCCCGCTCTGCCACTATCTCACCATGCAGCTTTGAGTGGCCACTCGCACTCTGTGTACCCTCACTTCTGAAATGCTGATGGTGTCCAGGGGCACCGGGAGGTTCCCAGGTTTGAAAGGATGAATTGCAGCACGGGTGAGTCAGGATGAGCTCACCAGGGCATCCAGTGAGCCTTGAGGGTCTGAAAAACAGGACTCATCTTCCTGCCCGAAGTCCCTCCTTGCCACTCGATGGACCATGACTAAATACCACTCCCATCCGCCCTCTCCTGAGACCTTCCCCACACCTCTGTGAGGGCGTGGAGATCCCTATTTGCCAGATTGGAAAAGAGAGACTTGCCCAGGGCCACCCAGTGAGCTGCCAACAGAGCAGGGTCTTGAACCCGGGTCTCTGGCCCCCTGGCGTGGGCTTTGTTGATCCTCCACCTCTGAGCCCTGGTTCCCCCCTCCCCTCCCCATGGGGGGCACTTTGCTAGCGCATGGCCTGCAGCCTGCCCGTTCCACCCCCACAGGATTTTGACTTGCTGCTGATCTTTCTTTCGGACGAGAATGACAACCACCCCCTGTTTACTGAGAGCACCTACCAGGCAGAGGTGATGGAAAACTCTCCCACTGGTAGGTGCGGGGCACCACCAGGGCCTGGGGGGGCCTGACCTCCCTCATGCCTGATGGTGTAGCTGACCGTAGACCCAGTGGGCGCGGGAGGGGGCTGCAGAGGGCGCCACAGCTCTGAGGACTGCTGGCCTGGGGCTGCCAGGCCTCTTAGGGGCCACCAAAGAGGCCACAGTCCTAGCTGTGAAAGAGACAGTTGGGGTCATTGGTCCCCAGGGTGGTCTGAGAGCAGCCCTATGGTCCCCAAGAGGGGCATTTAAGGTGTGAGGACTACCCTGGAGAGAGGGTGAGCCCACCCCTCCCTATTCCCTCTACCCCAGGAGTGCAGGGCATCCTGGAAGCTTCTGGAAGCTCTGGGGAGCATCTATAATCAGAGGTGGGGGCTGGGGGCCTGGGTAGGCAGTATAGCCCTTTCCCACACATGTGCACTGACCAGCACTGACCCCTTCAGAGGGACAGGGTCTCCTCTTCTGTGCGCCCCTGGGCGGCACCCACACTGCTCCAGCCTCCCCAGCACCGGCCTCACTCTGACCAGGCATCCCCTCTACAAGAATTTTATTCTTAAATCTGTGTGTGTGTGTGTGTGTGTGCGTGTGCGCACGTGCACATGCTGTGCTCACATGTGCCAGCGTGTGTGGGGTTACACGTGTGCACAGGCACATGGGTGCCCCCATGATGCCCTCGCTTGCAAACGCCGCAGAGGCACACAGCTCACAGTCAGGGAAGCCCAGGCTTGTGCTCGTGGCCTGTGAACACAGAGACCCGCACAACCATGTGGGTTCCTGGTCACGTATGCTCAGGCCCCTGAAGATAGAGCATTGTGTACACACACGTGGACAGACAAGGCCCACGTGGGAGGAGACGTCAGGGAGCCCCAGACCCTCCCGAGGAGCAGCCAGCCTCAAAGGCTGCTGGGAAGCAGGCGTGGCTCTGGGCGGGCCAGGGGCTTGCTCACCACTCTCGTGTTTTCTCCCCAGCAGGGCTTTGAGGCCGCTCCCCAGGCATCTGCGTTCAGTCTGCCAAGGCTGCCGCAGGCCCACCCCCAGGGCCTCCCCACCCTGTCCACCTCACCCCTCCCTCTCATCCATCGTCAGCCATGGCTCACCGGGACGGGCAGGGAGGGGGGAGGGCAGGGGGCCGGGTTGGGCCTGCAGTGACCCCTTTCCTCCTGGCCCAGGGACCCCCCTCACGGTGCTCAATGGGCCCATCCTGGCCCTGGATGCAGACCAGGACATCTACGCCGTGGTGACCTACCAGCTGCTGGGCGCCCAAAGTGGCCTCTTTGACATCAACAACAACACTGGTGAGGCCTCTGCGCCATGCCGGGCACTCCTGGCCCGACTCTGGGGTGGGTATGGCCCCCCTGCTAGTTCTAGGGCCTCCCTTCTCAGTGCTGGACCAGCTCTCCATGGAGACCCCCTTCCTCACAGCCCAGGGTCCCCATCCTGCAGCTGGATTAGGCCACTCAAGGGGCCAGGCAGGAGGTCCCAGGAGGAGGCTTGGAGACAACACAGGGACCCTGCTGGCACACACACTTTCAGCCTAGAGCCCCTAACCCACTCCCTTCATCTCCCACACCCAGGCCAGAGGCCCAGGCCCCTAGCCTGCCAGACGTAGCCAAAGCAACTTTCCTGTCCTCAGCCAGACTCCCCAGAGACCGTGTCATATCAGTCTGGTCCTGCACAGGAGGCTGATGGAGTGACAGGTGCCAACAGGGAAGCACATCTCTCAATGGAGCAGGTCAATCCCCCACCCTGGGTCACTCTTCCCAGGCAGGACTCATGAGGACTGCAGAGATCACCTGAGGAGGGGACAACCACAGGAGACACGTGGGGGCCCTCCCTAAGCACAGGCAGCTGAACCTTTGGGGAAGAAAGTCATCATGTTCCTTTCTCTGCTCCTCTTTCCTCTGTCCCCGTCACGCCCCCATCCCCACTGTCGGCTCTCGCCCTGTCTACCCCTTCTCCTTTATGTCTCCCCGGCTGGTGGCACTGGGTGCCAGGCGTGGTGACTGTGAGGTCAGATGTGATCATTGACCGGGAAGCCTTCTCGCCCCCGGTCCTGGACCTCCTGCTGCTGGCGGAGGACATCGGGCTGCTCAACGGCACAGCTCAGCTGCTGGTCACCATCCTGGACGACAATGACAACGTGCCCACCTTTAGCCCTGCCGCCCTCACTGTCCACCTGCTGGAGAACTGCCCGCCAGGTAAGCAGGGGACAGGCCCCAGGCCCCCACCAGGAGCTGGTTGGTGGTCAGTGGGGACTGGAGCCTCAGGTTGGGCACGGAGTTCACCTCTAGTGGGGAGAGAGGCACCGATGGGGGGTCGGGAGACCTGGCCCCCGCTGCCCTCCTCGATCAAGCCCTCAGTGTCTTGTCTGCAGCACGAGATTAAATATGCTCCATCCATGTTCCTGGATGGAAGACGGTTGTAAAATCAAAATAGGATCAATGTGATTCCCACCAAAATCAAAATATGATTTGATTCTGAAGGTCATTTGGAAGAGTAAGAAAATTTTGAGAAATAAGTATAATAAAGACAGATTTGCTTTCCCAGGTAGCATAATATGTTACAAAGCTATAGTATGTAAAACCATGTGATATGAGCACAAGACTCTGGAGCAAAGTGGCCCAAAAACAGATACTGGTAAATTAAAGAACATAATATTATATGATAAAGGAAGCAATTAAACCAATGAGGAAAACTACTTATTTGTTGTACAAAAAAATTGATTTAATATAATCTAACATTTTAGATTATATTAATATAATCTATATGTAATCTAACTATATAATAATAATCTAATATTTAGTGTAGATTCTCCATATCAGACAACAAAATAAAACCCAGAGATATTCTAAAGAAAATATAAAAGGGTAGAAAACACTGAACAATAAAAGGAAAATTCATGTGACTATCTGATTTCTGGATAAGACGGTTCTAAGCATAAAAGAAACAGAAGAATTCAAAAAGACAAATATTAAATTTCTATGTATATATTTTTTGAGACAGAGTCTTGCTCCATTACCTGGGTTAGAGTGCAGTGGCATCATCATAGCTCACTGCAACCTCAAACTCCTGGGCTCCAGCAAATCCTCCTGCCTCAGCCTCTCGAGTAGCTGGGACTATAGTTGCATGCCACCATGCCCAGCTAATTTTTTCTATCTTTTGTAGAGACAGAATCTCCCTGTGTTGCTCAGGCTGGTCTTGAACTCCTAGCCTCAAGTGATGCTCCTGCCTCAGCCTCCCAAAGTGCTAGGATTATAGGCGTGAGCCACTGCACCTGGCCTGGTTTTTTTGTTGTTGTTTGTTTTTTTTGTTTTTCTTTTTACAAATAGGGTCTCACTTTGTCACCCAGGCTGGAGTGCAGTGGCACAATCATAGCTCACTGCAGCCTCAGACTCCTGGGTTCATGTGATCTTCCTGCCTCAGCCTCCCAAAGTGCTGGGATTACTGAGCCATTGCCACAAATTTAAACTTCTTTTCAGTTATAGCCTATATTGAAAGGCAAACAATAAACTGAGAAAAAGATATTTGCCTCAAGTTGTTATAATTACATAATTTGTATAAATTGACAGAAAAATGAGCAAAAGACAAAAGCAATTTGCAGAAAATACAGCTAACCATTAGATTATAAAATATTTAATCAAAAATATAAAAATACCATTTTCCTATAAAATCGCAAACACGAAAAATGTATAAAAGATAAATAAAAACTGGCTATCATGAGAAGGGGCCTCTTGTGCACCAACAAACATGTCCTGGTGCAGTCTTTCTGGAAGAGGCCACTGTGCTCACTCTCCATTTCCTCCCCCTCAGGATTCTCAGTCCTTCAAGTCACAGCCACGGACGAGGACAGTGGCCTCAATGGGGAGCTGGTCTATCGGATAGAAGCTGGGGCTCAGGACCGCTTTCTCATCCACCCCGTCACCGGGGTCATCCGCGTCGGCAATGCCACCATCGACAGGGAGGAGCAGGACTCCTACAGGCTGACGGTGGTGGCCACTGACCGGGGCACCGTTCCTCTCTCTGGCACGGCCATCGTCACCATCCTGATCGATGATGTCAATGACTCCCGCCCCGAGTTCCTCAACCCCATCCAGACAGTGAGTGTGCTGGAGTCGGCCAAGCCAGGCACTGTCATTGCCAACGTCACCGCCATCGACCGCGACCTCAACCCAAAGCTGGAGTACCACATCATCGGCATCGTGGCCAAGGATGACACTGACCGCCTGGTGCCCGACCAGGAGGACGCCTTTGCTGTGAACATCAACACAGGTACAAGGGCCTGCACCCCTCCCACCCGCCTCTGCCCCGACTCCCCGCCCAGCTCCTTGGCTCCCTGCTTCCTCCTTCCTCCCTCTTCCTTCTCTTTCCCTGCCGCTCCCTTTCCACTCTCTTCTCTCCCCTGTTGGCACTGTATCCTTCCCTCTCTCCTCCTCTTCCTCCTCTCCCTCAACCAGCTCCTCTGGTCTTCTGATCCCCTCACTCTACGCATCTCGCCACACTCACGCCAGCATTCAATACTGGAATGTTTTCATGTTTGCAACTTTAGAGGAAAATGATACCTTATTTTAATATGCATTTTTAATAACTAAGTGGCTGAGCCCTCTCTTCCTGTGTATGCTTGTCATTTAACAAGACAAAGGGAACCGTGGCTTATCTTTCACACTTTATACAGCTTATTATAATTTGGATGGTTTTACCATTTGACCAAAAGTTCAATGTTTTCACTCTTTTGAGAAGTTAGGAAAGACATGGTACCTGACAGGGGTACTTCTTGGAAGGCCCAGAGTGACAGAAAAATTAACATGGCTATGGAAAAATGCTAAAAATCATTATTCAGAGAAATGTATAGTAAAATGGCAGTGAGATATCAGTTTTCCATATGTGATTAGCAGATATTAGGATGCTGGACAGTGTCGATATTGGAGACAATGTGTGGACTTTGGAACCCTCGTGCACTACCGTGAGACGGATTCCACCATCTGGACAGCCTTCCAGCACGAAGTACACTCGTACCCCAGGACCTAGCAATTCTGCTTCCAAGGATATTTCTCAAAGAAATTGTCAGGGCGTCAATGGGACTGTCTAAGGATGTTCACTGCAGATTTATTGGTCAGAGATTGAGAGTAAAATGTGGGTGCACACCATGGGGGTGCCAGGCAGCAGGAAGAAGTAATAGATTAGACTCGCACCAAGCAATGTGGGTGGGGCTTAGTAATAAGTTCTTACTGAAAAGAGTAAGAAATGGGAGGAGACATATAACCCAACATGATTTGCATAAGTGTAAAATACATACACACAAAACAATACATGATTATCAGGCCAGGCATGGTGGCTCATGCCTGTAATCCTAGCACTCTGGGAGGCCGAGGCTGGTGGATCGTTTGAGCTCAGGAGTCTGAGACCAGCCTGAGCAAGAGCGAGACCCCATCTCTACCAAAAATAGAAAAAATTAGCCAGGCATGGTGGCGCATGCCTGTAGTCCCAGCTACTCGGGAGGCTGAGGCAAGAGGATCACTTGAGCCCAGGAGTTTGAGGTTGCTGCAAGCTAAGCTGACACCACAGCACTCTAACCCGGGCAACAGAGTGAGACTCTGTCTCAAAAAAGCAAACAAACAAAAAACAATATATGATTTTCAGGAATACTTTTAAATAAAAAATATATTCAGTACATTACAGTGATTGCCCAAGGGTGGGAGGAGAATGGGAATAGAAGGGAGTAGATACATTCAGAAAGCAAGAGAGGGGCCAGTGATCATAGTGTACAGTGTACCAAAGATTATGATTGGCTCAATCTGCATATGAGGCCCAAAGGAAAAAAGAAGAAAGAAAAACCAGGAGCACTAGGAGAGGTTAGATAAAATCAGCCCCATCCCAGGTTAGCAAAACCCCTGGCGGATGGGCTGGTCAGGACCATGGAGAGCTGCTCCGCGCCCTGCTCAGCTCCACGCCGCACTGAAGCCTCCACTGCTTTTCTCCTTTCTGTTCTCCCTCCTTCCCACTGACTCTCTTCTATTTTTCTTTCCAGTGTCTTCTCTGCCCCTCTTCCTCAGGCTCTCCCCGCCCTCGCTCACCTCCCTGCCCTTTCTTCTTGCCAGAGCCTCAGCCCCTGAGCTCTCCACTCCAGCTGGGCTCCCGCTTGCTCCCCTGGTTTCCTCCCCCTGTGCCTGTCCCTCCATTCCTCCCCGTGTCCCCTGCCCTGGTCAGCTTTGAATCCCCACCGCCCCCACGCCCCGCTCCACTCCCTCCCTGCCGCACCCTGAACTAACTGATGTTAACCCTCTTCTCTCTTCCTCACGGCTGGCAGGCCCACAGGTTTGAGCTCTGTTTCTCTGTCACTTCCCACCTCATCTCTTCTCTGCTTCACCCCATTGCCTTCCTCCATGCCCACCGCACCCCCACCACCCTTCCTGCCCTGTGGGGTCCGGGCCGAGGCCGTGGCCCAGCCTTTGCAGACTGAATGCAGCCGCCCTCTCCCCATCCTCGCTCCCCAGCCTGGGGGACAGGGAGCGAGAGTAGGAAGAGGAGGAGGAGGAGGAGGAGGCGGCCCAGGGTAAGTGACCGCCCCATGCTGGGGACCCACGGAAGACAGAAGCCCAGCAGGGGCATCATCCAAGGGGGAAAGGGATCCCAGAAACCCCAGTGCCTGAGAGGGAGAGGAGGCCTCACTCTAGGATGAGGCCGGTAGGAGGAGGAGCCCCCAGGCCCTCTAGCAGTCAGGAAGAAGAAAGGTCCCAAGAAAGCCAGCTCTGAGGTCAGCCAAAGTAGTTCCATCCAGTCCAAGCCCAAGCTTCTGGAAGGTTCCTCTCTAATTTGGGGAGCAGGCAGGGACTCTGGGAGGCAGTGGGTAGAAGAGAAGGAAACTCTTTGCTGAGACTAACACAGGACCAATGCGCCTATCCCACGATCAGCCCATTTCACTCGTGTAATTGAGACAAAGAGGTGGGCCTGAAGTATACAGCCTGTCCCACCACTGTCCCCTCCAGGGACCCCTTCGGGGCTTTCCTGCTGCCATGACCCTCCTTTATACTTGATCTTCCTAGAACATGAGCATTTTCTTTAAAATTGTGATAAAATACACATGACAAAATTCATCTTAGCCATCTTTCAGCGTACAGTTCGGTAGTGTTAGGTACGTTCACGCTGTTGTAGAACGTACGGATTTTTAACCAAGCAAGTATGTAGCACCTTCTGTGCCAAGTACCACTCTAAGTTCTTTACAAATGGAAACGCATGTAAGTTTTCTAATCCTCAAAGTAGCGCGGTGCAGCAGGCACTGTGATTACCGGAGGTGCAGAAGGGTAAATGGCTTGCCCGGAGGCGCGGCTAGTGCGCACCGAGTGCCCCAGCTTGTGTGGGCAGCTGGGGGCCCATCCCCGCCGCAAGTGCCAGGGTCCACTGGGCACCGTCGCCCTCTGTGGGGACTGGGAGGAGCACCTCTGGGGGCCCAGGTTTTCAGGGTTCTGCTCAGGCTGAACCTGGCTTGGCCTGGTCCACAGGGTCTGTAATGGTGAAGTCCCCCCTGAACCGGGAGCTCGTTGCCACCTATGAGGTCACTCTCTCGGTGATTGACAATGCCAGCGACCTACCGGAGCGCTCTGTCAGCGTGCCAAACGGTAAGGCTCCCCTGCAGACGTCTCTCATTGGTCACTCAGAGCCAATCAGGGCAGGGGCGACAGGCCCCAGGGGCAGTTGCCTGCAGGAGTCAGGCAGCACCGAAGGCATGGGAGGTGGCGGCCACTCAGGGTGGCAGTTGTCACGCAGAGCTCAGCCCCGTCTGCCAGCTGAAGCCCACGGCGCGGCGTGGGGAGGCAGCTTGGGGAGGCCTGCAAGGGGGGTGAGGAAGGCTGGGTTGCCGGAGACGTAGGCCAGAGTCCGCTTGTCAGAACTGGTAACTGGGTGTGGCTAGGATGTGAGGCAGGACCCCCGTGATCTGATAGGAAGCCACAAAGGTCAGCACAGAAGAAGCAGACACCAAGGACAGTGACTGGGGGGCGCAGACACCGCAGTGGGGGTGCAGGCACTGCGGGGAAGAGAGGGCCCCGTGCTGCCCCCTGCGGGTCGGGCAGGGGCCACCGAGGCAAGGCCGAGGGTCTGCCCGAGCGCCCGTGGGTGGGGCAGTGGGATGGGGTGGGCTCAGTCACCTCTGCCATGCGGCGAGGACAGCTGATGCGGTGGGGGCCGGCCTGGCAGACGTCGGCTGCTCGTCGCGACGGCCCAGAGGCCCATGTTTTCTGGAAGGAAGGGCAGACTTGGTCATCTCTTCTGTGTCTCGAGCTCAGAAGATAAAGGGCCCAGGCTGGGTATGTGGAGGGGACAGCTCAGACGAGATATTGGGTCTTAAAGATCATCTTAGTCCTATCTCGTTGAGCGGGTTAGGAAACGGGCACAGGAGGGGCCAAGGGCTCCACCAAGGTCACCAGCCCTTCCCCTTATGGAGGAGTGAGTGACTAGACCAGAGGACAGGGCCACATGCCTCAGCCTGAGGTGGGGGAGGTCAGTGGCCAGGGGGTCCCAGGAGGGCTGAGAGATGCTGCCATCCTTCGGGCTTGGCTGAGGCTTGGCAAGGCCTGGCCCAGCCACACTGGCACCCCTCCCCCGGTCCCCACCCCAGCCAAGCTGACGGTCAACATCCTGGACGTCAACGACAACACGCCCCAGTTCAAGCCCTTCGGGATCACCTACTACACAGAGCGGATCCTGGAGGGGGCCACCCCGGGGACCACGCTCATTGCTGTGGCAGCCGTGGACCCTGACAAGGGCCTCAATGGACTGATCACCTACACCCTGCTGGACCTCATGCCCCCGGGCTACGTCCAGCTGGAAGACTCCTCAGCGGGTAGGTCTGAAATCTGCCAGAGGAGGGCTGGGGGACACACGTCTCTGCCTGCTTAGCCCCCGAGAGGGACCGTGGCCTGCTTCTCACCCTCCAGCCGGGGCCCCACCCAGCCCCTCCGTGGCCAGCATCCCATCCTCTCCCAGATTCCCAAACTAGAGAAAGGACAGCGCGCCTGGTCCTGGGTTGGGCTGGAAGCCCCCTTGATGTCTGCCAGAAACCTGGAATCAATTCTCCCCCGCCCCCTCCACCATCCGAGCTCCTATGTTACTACCACTCAGGGAGCAGGAGAGCCCAGAGTGAAGTGTCCTGGGAGGTCCTGGGCGTGTTGATGTCCGTCCCTTTGGCTTGTGAGCAGCTTTCTCACCCCCCATAATGAGAACAGCTGGACGTCAGCCCCTCCCAGCCCTCCCCCTGCCACTGGGCAGTGCTGCTTGGCCACCCTCCTCTTCAAGGGGCCACACCTGCCCCTCAGACCTCCAGGTCGCTCTCTTCAAACTTTGGAAAGCTGTCGTGAGTGGGGCCAAAATGGCAGTGGCTGCCTCTGTGTCTCAGGGAAGGTCATTGCCAACCGGACCGTGGACTATGAGGAGGTGCACTGGCTTAACTTCACCGTGAGGGCCTCGGACA
Source organism: Cheirogaleus medius (assembly GCA_008086735.1). Classification (NCBI taxonomy): domain Eukaryota; kingdom Metazoa; phylum Chordata; class Mammalia; order Primates; family Cheirogaleidae; genus Cheirogaleus; species Cheirogaleus medius. The sequence continues at coordinate 43,941,852 of VBSM01003143.1, forward strand.
ATGGGTCCCCGCCCCGTGCTGCTGAGATCCCTGTCTACCTGGAGATCGTGGACATCAATGACAATAACCCCATCTTTGACCAGCCTTCCTACCAGGTGGGGGCCAGCCCAACAGGCCGGGTGCAGGACCTGTGCCCATTCCTTGGGGTCTGGGCATCTTCCACTCCTACCCTGCCAGCCTTGAAGCCCCTGGGAGTGCCCAGCCCATGAGCTGCTTGATGCTCCCAGCTCCCTGCATCACCGTTCCTAGGGCCAGGCGAGGGCTCTAGGACTGACTTTGTCCTACTCTCTCTCCCTGCCCACCGGGCTCCAGGAGGCCGTCTTTGAGGATGTGCCTGTGGGCACAGTCATCCTGACAGTCACTGCTACAGATGCCGACTCGGGCAACTACGCCCTCATTGAGTACAGCCTTGGGGATGGAGAGGGCAAGTTTGCCATCAACCCCGATACGGTAAGCGCATGATGCAGGCCTGGGTTCTGGAAGTGGGAAGGGCCCAGTGTCATGGGCTGCGAAGCCACCAAAACTACTGCAGTCATTGAGTATTTCTGGGTCCTGCCACCTGGACATCTGTAGCCTCAGGGGTTCTTTAGCCAAGTCAGCAAACCCTGTTCTCAGAGTCCCAGACATCCTGTAGACTGTAGCCTTTCTGTCCCAGCAGACATGGAAGGAAGTAGCCAAAGGCTTTTGGAACTAGATCTTTGTGGGACAACTTCTGAGATATATTCTCTCCAGACTAAACAAACTGATTAAGTTCTGCTTTTTGAAACTGTCAAAAGAGGCTGGGTGAGGTGGCTCATGCCTGTAATCCTAGTATGCTGGGAGGCCGAGGTGGGAGGATCACTTGAAGTCAAGAGTTCGAGACCAGCCTGAGCAAGAGTGAGACCCCATCTCTACTGAAAATAGAAAAAATTAGTTGGGTGTGGTGGACTACATGCCTGTAGTCCCAGCTACTTGGGAGGCTGAGGCAGGAGGATCGCTTGAGCCCAGGAGTTTGAGGTTGCAGTGAACTAGGCTGACCCCACTGCACTCTAGCCAGGGCAACAGAGTCAGACTCTGTCTCAAAAAATAAAAAAAATTAAAAAAAGAAGAAGAAAAGAAAAAAGAAGCTGTCAAAAGGTAGGCATAGGAAGTGCTGCAGAAAGTGGACACAGTGTTTGAGCACCTACTGGATACAAGGCCCTAAGGGAAGTTGCCCCAAAGGGTGCATCCCCCATGCTCTCTTGAATCTCACACCTGTGGAAGAGCAGAAATTCAGGAGAAAGGATGGGTGATGATTTCAAATGTCTACTAAGTGGTTCGAAGCTGCTATTTTCAGTATAGGGAGGGAGCCCTGTGGCCTGGGGCTGCTCAGTCAGGCAGGGCCTTCCCCGGTCACTGAGGCTGGAACTAGACTTTCCCTCCCACTGCCCCTCTCTGCCCACATCCCCCCGGCACTCTGCCCTTTCAGCGGGGTTCACTCTTTTCTGTTTGGTGTGGGCGATCAGACGTGGCTCCTGGCCTGGCATTAAGAAGAATGAATATTTATGGAGCACCTACTGTATGCCAAGCCCTGGTCAGGCAGTTAGCTCCAGACCGGGCTGATCACCCCATCTCCAGGTAGCTTAGGGTAGTGAGGGCGAGAAGGATGGGAGCTCCCTGGGGGTAGGGGCGACTGTCTCTTGTCCAGTGCTGCATCTCCAGAGCCCAGAACAGTGTCTGGCCATGCTAGGTGCTCAATATCTGTTGAATGATTAAAGGACCTAAAGCCACCTTCCCCTACTAGGGTGACATCTATGTGCTATCCTCTCTGGACCGGGAGAAGAAGGACCTCTATATCCTGACTGCCTTGGCCAAAGACAATCCTGGGGATGTAGCCAGCAACCGTCGAGAAAATTCGGTGCAGGTGAGGGGTGCCAACCTGAGCCTGGGGTTATAGAGGCAGCAAGCAAAGCCTTTAGCAAGTGACTGCTGCAGAGTGACAGTAGAGCCACCCAGTCCCCTCAGAGACATGGTGGCAGGAAGGAGAAGGCAAGAGGGTGACTGGGTGTGTCACAATTGCTGTGGCTTAGGAAGGCAGGGACTCTGGGAAAAATCTCTTGTGCCAAACCATTGATTGCTAAGGCAGCTAAACACACCTGGGTGAAACCCAAATAAATCCTGGGGCTCCACATGGCTCAGTGTTGCCATAGCGCCCCACTGAAAGAAACGCAGTCCAGTAGCCCAACATAATTATAAAGTAATCATCTAAATTTGTTAAAGAATACTAACGAGGGGCCCGGCGTGGTGGCTCATGCCTGTAATCCTAGCACTCTGGGAGGCCAAGGTAGGCAGATCGTTTGAGCTCAGGAGTTCGAAACCAGCCTGAGCAAGACCGAGACCCCATCTCTACTAAAAATAGAAAGAAATTAATTGGCCAACTAAAATATATAGAAAAAATTAGCTGGGCATGGTGGCGCATGCCTGTAGTCCCAGCTACTTGGGAGGCTTGGGCAAAAGGATCGCTTGAGCCCAGGAGTTTGAGGTTGCTGTGAGCTAGGCTGACGCCACGGCACTCTAGCCGGGGCAACAGAGTGAGACTCTGTCTCAAAAAAAAAAAAAGAATACTAACGAGGGATCAGATTCACAGCCCCATTCCCATCCCAATCCCAGTGTCCACACAGTTAATGTGAGGCCAGCATCTCCCCTTGTCCACCCAAAGTCCCACGCCTCCAAGCTTTGCTCTCTCTCTGTCTCATCCCGCTCTTTTCTGCCTCCCGCCTGCCTTCCTGAACTCATCTGTCACGTCTCCCTCACAGTAACCTGGTTACCCACAGGAAACTCTCCTGAGCTGGGGGTGGAGGGTGAGATGGGGATAAGCCAATGAGACAGGTCCCCTTCAGCAGGTGGAGGGAAAGGGCCGGGAGCACTCACACATACTGACTCTCGTCCCTGTCACACACGCATGTGCCGTGCTGGGAAAATTCAGTATTTGGAGTCGGAAGACTAAGGTTCCACTAGCTGAGCAAACTGCATCTGTCAGTTAACCTCTCTGAGCTGCAGTTGTCAAATCTGCAAAGGAGGGTGCAGGTGTGGTGATGAGGACCTGGGAGGTAAGGCGGGTTGAACGTGCTCCGTGCACTGAAAGGGGGTCTTAAAAATCGCTGCTGTGAAGGGCTCTGATTCCGATGAGGATGTGGACAGGCAGGGCCATGGCAGCCCGGGTTTGCTGTGTCCTGCCCTGGGCTGGGGTGTTAGCAGGGGGAGCCAGGTCTCAGGCCAGACACAAATCTCGGTCAAGAGGGGCCTTAGGGAGTGGATGAATCCCAGCGATTGGCTTTAAGGTCCAGAGATCAGAGTAGAGTTACAGGCCACCGTGAGGAGTAGCAAGGACAGAGGGGTGTGGGTGGGCGGGAAAGAGGGCTCCTGCCTCAGGGCGCAGGTGCGGATTACCTGTTAATCGTGGTTCTAATTGCTGAGTATGTCCTCGAGCCAGGCCCCATGCTGAGGATGTGGCACACATCATCACGTGTGAGAGATAAGACACTGCTGGCCCCCTTGTACAGCTAAGGAAACTGAGGCTCAGGGGGTTAAATACAGTCCTGGAAGTCAGACTCCAACACATCAGAAGACGGTGGCTCCCTCCCAAGGTGGTGCCTGACCCTCCTCTGCCAAAGCTTACGCCTGTGTGACCAGGTCCCCTGAGGCAGCCCCATCATGCTCCTGACCATTTGGCCTTGACCTCCCCCCGCAGGTGGTGATCCAAGTGCTGGATGTCAACGACTGCCGGCCACAGTTCTCCAAGCCCCAGTTCAGCACGAGCGTGTACGAGAACGAACCGGCAGGCACCTCGGTCATCACCATGATGGCCACTGACCAGGACGAAGGCTCCAACGGGGAGCTGACCTACTCACTGGAGGGCCCTGGTGTGGGTGTGTAGCCTTCCCTAGACACCCATGATACCTTGGCAGGGAGTGCAGGGGTGGGGCGGGCTGCCATGCCTGCAGGCCCCGGCCAGGAGGAGGAGGAGGAGGGATGGGAAGGATGCCTCAGTCAGAGCCATGCCCTACTCTCCTGCCCTGCCCGCCAGACGCCTTCCACGTGGACATGGACTCGGGCCTGGTGACCACACAGCGGCCACTGCAGTCCTACGAGAGGTTCAACCTGACCGTGGTGGCCACGGATGGCGGGCAGCCCCCACTCTGGGGTACCACCATGCTCCTGGTGGAGGTCATCGATGTCAATGACAACCGCCCCGTCTTTGTGCGCCCACCCAATGGCACCATCCTCCACATCAGAGAGGTACTCCTGTCCCCCGGGACTTCCTTCCGGTATCCCCTTCCAGGATCCGGCCCTCTTCTTCGTCCCGCAGCAGCCATGGCCTAGGAGAGTGGAAGGACCCCATTGTCAAGGTGGGGGAACAGGCCAGAGAAGACAGTAGACGTGCCCCGTGCCACATAGGGCAGTATTGAGCAGTGGTTAGTAGTACAGGCCATGCTAGCAAAAGATCTTGGGTTCAAGTCCAAGTCTACTGCTTACCAGGCCAATGACCTTGAGCAAGTGACTTCTCTTGAGTCTGTTTTTTCATCTGCAAAACAGGACTAATAATAGTTAGTGCCCACTTGCTGCTCCTAGATGTCTACCAAGAAGAACAGTATCCCCCACGACCCACTTCCCCCACACTTGTCTCAAAATAAACACACAGGCCCCTTCTGTCTGTCTGCTGGTCCTGCTGAGACCAGCGCTGAGACGGCCCGGGAGCTGAAGACAAGCATCACAATAAGAAACAAGGGGAAGTGGCCAGGGTTCTGGAATCTCTCCAATTCTTTTTCCATTCCTTGGTCTAAATTGCCATATAAGTTAGGGGAAGTTCTGCTCTTCTCTCTTCCTCCTGTGCCACCCAAACCCAAAATGCTCCTTGGTGGGACAGTTAGGGGGTCTCCCACTTGTTCTTTGTTCCCCAAACTCCAGTAAGTCTCCACGTCTCAGAATATCATTGCTAAATCCTTCTTGTCACTCTTTGACGTCTTACAGGAGAAAACTTTCCCAGGGCTGAGCTCTAAGAAACAGTGTGTGTTTTTTTTTACCTTATGATCTGCTTTCACCTGGTGTCTAGTTTCACATTTTCAGTGACTGAGCAGTCTTTGCCCACTAGGGAGCTCAGAGTGGTCAGCCCACCTTGAATGAGCCTGCGGAGACTTAGGGTACACACTTCGCCTCCCACTCTTCAGCTTCCATCTTTCTGCCAACCATTTTGTTCCTTACCCTAATTTTTTAACTTGTTCAATCTTATTATTTATATATCCTTGTCAGCTGCTTCAGATCTTTTTTATGGAATGAGGAGGGTATAAATTAATAATAATCTAGGTCTTTTCCACACCAAAGACTCCATTTACTAAGATTTTCTTTCAAGGGCTCCCTATTTGGAAAGATTTATGCCTCCCAAACGACCAGCATTTATTAAGTAATTATCTATTTGTCATCCTACTTTTTATTAATTAGATGTAACTGCGATTTGGAACTTCTGCTTGTCGTGATCAATGATATAAACAATGAAACTATGCTGAGCTGATAATTTTTCAACTAAAAGCAAAGAAATGTGCTCTTTTTCTTTTGCCATGGGCAGCCTTATCATGGGTCAGCGTCCGATATCAATTAGGTTTTTTGGTACCTTAGACTTAACTCAAGGGCATTCAGGAGACTGAGCTCAGAGAGGTGAAGAGGTATGTCCAAGTTCCACGGGGAATTGGTAACAGAGTAGACCTGGTGGCCAACCTCTATCCACCATGCCACCTGCCCGCGTCCACCTTTCTCAGGTACCCCACCGGATGGACGGTGCTGCCTGGGGATTCTCAGAGTGCCTATGGTCGGGGTAGCAGAGACAGCAAGACAGACATGGGACAAAGGGTGGCTGTGGCTTCAGCGTTTGGATTTTCCTTCTGTCCCCTAAACCTCAGCATGCAATGGGACTGGAGGGACGGAGGGAGCTTGGAGCATGCAGATCCCAGGCTGGACTGTCAGTGGACAGTCCTTCGCTCGGGATAGAGAGGAAGGCCGAGGGGAAATAGCAGATGCTTGGAATCCACCAGAGTCTGGCAAAGCAGGGTGCTGGAAGGTGGCGAGGACGTTCCGCCGCTGCAGGAGGAAGAAGGAGAGCTCCATGGGGCCTGGGCGCTGGGATTCCCTCGGATGTCCAGGAGCCTCCCTCCCCATGCCCCCGCAGGAGATCCCGCTGGGCTCCAACGTGTACGAGGTCTACGCCACGGACAAAGACGAGGGCCTCAACGGGGCAGTGCGCTACAGCTTCCTGAAGACGGCGGGCAACCGGGACTGGGAATACTTCACCATCGACCCGGTCAGCGGCCTCATCCAGACCGCGCAGCGCCTGGACCGGGAGAAGCAGGCGGTGTACAGCGTAAGGGCGGGGCCGGCGCGGGGAGGGGCGGGGCTTTTCTCTGGGGGTGGGGCTTCCCTCTGCGCAGGGCCCGACCTCCCACCTGGAACGCCCCCCTCAGCCTTCCCCTCTGCGCTCTTCGCTCCCAGATCATCTTGGTGGCCAGCGACCTGGGCCAGCCAGTACCATATGAGACCATGCAGCCGCTGCAGGTGGCCTTGGAGGACATTGACGACAACGAACCCCTCTTCGTGAGGCCTCCAGTGAGCTTGCCTGTCCCCTGCGCCAGTCACACACAGGAACTCACCTGCCAGCAAGCACACACATGCACATACTCCCCTGTACACACTGTGCGGGAATACATACGAGGTTAGACACGGAAACACCTGTCTGCATGCACTTTATTACAAGAACAACCATTTACTGAGCAGCTATGGTTCTCTGTATGGAGCACTGTTTCAAGACACTAACCAATGGTTAAAAAGCAGACCAAAATGCCTGACTCGTGGAGCTGATCTTGCATTTGCACGCATGTGCACACACACACACGGAACATGACAATCAGCTCAGATTCGTTGAGGTGGGGCTGAGATGAAATTGAACAGCAGGGCTGAGGCCCCTTGTTTGGACTCCAGCTCTCTGATGTGGTAGTTTTTCCTGCTTGTGTGTACGTGGGATGGGATGTTCCCTGGAAACTCTGAGTGTGAGTGTGTACACACGTATGTGCACATGAGAGTACCTACATGCCCCCCTCACTTAGACTCGGTCAGGTGTTGGGATGCTTCAGAGAACATGCCAAGCCCAGCCCTGCTCTCATGGAGGACATCACTGGGTGACAGTCCTTGAGGCAGAGCTCAGGTCCCCAGACCCTGCCCTTGTCCCCTTGAGGTTACAGCAGTTCTTCTCTCCCCATAAGGCCTGGACAGTAGACTCCCTCAGTAGCCACAAAATCACTGCCCAGGGCCCCCAGCAGGGACTGGGAGCTCAGTGTGGCCTCCTGTGACAACATCCCCTTCCCCCTGCAGAAAGGCAGCCCCCAGTACCAGCTGCTGACGGTGCCCGAGCACTCGCCACGCGGCACCCTCGTGGGCAACGTGACGGGCGCCGTGGACGCAGACGAGGGCCCCAATGCTATCGTGTACTACTTCATCGCAGGTGGGGCCTGACGGAGCTAGCGCCCTACCCACCCTGGGGCTGGAGATGACCCAAATGTGGTCTGCCCCCTCACCCTGTGCCATGGTCCCACCCTCAGCCGGCAACGAAGAGAAGAACTTCCATCTGCAGCCCGATGGGCGCCTGCTGGTGCTGCGGGACCTGGACCGGGAGCGGGAAGCCGTCTTCTCCTTCATCGTCAAGGCCTCCAGCAACCGCAGCTGGACGCCTCCCCGTGGGCCCTCCCCAGCCCTTGACCTGCTCGCTGACCTCACCCTGCAGGAGGTGCGCGTCGTGCTGGAGGACATCAACGACCAGCCGCCACGCTTCACCAAGGCTGAGTACACTGCAGGTGCAGGGACTGGAGTCTGGGCACGGGTGTGGGGCGGCCCCTGCCCTGCCACTTACACCACCTGCCCGTTCCCGCAGGGGTGGCCACTGATGCCAAAGTGGGCTCGGAGTTGATCCAGGTGCTGGCCCTGGACGCAGACATCGGCAACAACAGCCTCGTCTTCTACAGCATTCTGGCCATTCACTACTTCCGGGCCCTTGCCAACGACTCTGAAGATGTGGGCCAGGTCTTCACCATGGGTAGGAGCCTGGCAGCACGTGGGGGGCCTCCAGCCAAGATCTCGCAGTCACTGCAGGGACTCCATCCTCCCCTGGCCTTTGACCCCTCTGCCTTAATTTCCTGGCATGCCATTTTGACCCCCATCTCTGAGAAGATGGGTGCTGTGTGAGCACCACAGGATATATGGGTGGCCCTCTAGCCAGTTGTATCATACTTCTATTCATCCGCCATCCATTGAGCTGTTCTAGTTTGTTCCATCTCTACATCTACCCACCTGCTCTTCCTTTCTTTATTCTTGTCTCCTCATCCATCCATTTACCCATCCATCTGTCCATCCGTCCATCTGTCCATCCATCCATTCATCTAGCCTTCCATCCATCCATCTATCCATTCATCTAGCCATCATCCATCCATCCATCCATTCATCTAGCCTTCCATCCATCGATCTATCCATCCATCCATCCATCTACCCTTCCATCCATCTGTCCATTCATCTTTCCTTCCTTTCATCTAAACATTTGTTCATCCTTCTTCCTTTCATCCTTCTATCCATCTGTCCATCTGTCCTTCTTCCATCCATTCTACCTTCTTTCCATCTATCCATCCATTTTCCTATCCATCCATCTACCCTTTCATCCCTCTCTCCATCTGTCTCTTCTCCTTTCCATTATATCTTCCTGTTTTTCCATTTGTACGCCTCACCCTGCTGTGTGTCAGGCATCGTGCTCAGCACTGGGCAGCCAGAAATCAAAGAGCACACTTAAGTTAAATGCCTACAAATATGCAAGCTTGCTCGTGTGTTTGCTATGTGGATGGCTGAGACTCTCTGGGTCAGGCTCTAGAAAGTGCCCTTGTTGGGTGTCCTATTACCTTCCAGTTTTTCCCCTTTCTCTTTCTACACACATCTCATCCGTATGCCAGTCTTGAATGCCAGGAGGATTCCTTGGCCTGGCATTCAAGGGCCTCTAGGTCTTCCTCCTAATCCTCCTTTCTACTTGCTCTACCACCTACTGTACTTAACCTAGCTGAACTGTTTACCATCCCTCAGCCTGCTCTACTCCATCCTCCCCTGGCCTTTGACCCCTCTGCCTTAATTTCCTGGCATGCCATTTTGACCCCCATCTCTGCCTTCAGATATACCTACTCCATCCTATGAGGTCTAGTTCAAAATACCATCACTTGAGTTCTTATGGCTCTTTTTTTTTTTTTTAGACAGAGTCTCACTCTGTCACCCAGGCCGGAGCGTAGTGGCGTGATCATAGCTCACTACAACCTTGAATTCCTGGGCTCAAGCGATCCCCCTGCCTCAGCCTCCTGAGTAGCTGGGATTACAAGCATGAGCCACCACGCCTGGCTAATTTTTAAATCTTTTGTAGAGAACGGGGTCTTGCTATATTGCCCTGGCTGGTCTTGAACTCCTAGCCTCAAGTGATCTTCCTGCCTCATCCTCCCAAAGTGGTGGGAATACAGGTGTGAGCCACCACGTCCAGCCTCACTGCTTTATTTTAATAAATCAAAGCAAAGAGAGGTTAAATAGCTTGCTAGAAGTCACACAGCTAGAAAGTGGCAGATTTCAAAGCCAGGTCTGCTGTCCTTTAAGAGAAGGCTATGCTGTATCGCCTCTGGTCATCTCTGTTCTATGTTTGTGGAATTCTGAAGTACGTGTGTTTGAAAGAGAGGGAGAGAGACAGACACTAAGGGTGCTCAGAAGTGGTCCATGGCACCCCAGCATGGGACAGCAGTCACAAACTTGTCATCCTTGGGCCAATGCAGCCCACAGTTGTGTTTTGTTTAATATGCAGAGTGCTTAAATAAAAACTTAGCTAGTGATTTAAAATAAGAGGATTTCACATGAGAATGGGAATGCTCGATTTCTCTAGGAAAAGTGCGAGGTCTGGCAGCACGGGCTGCACTCCTTCACGACAGTAACATGACAGTAACCAGCCGAGCTGAGGCCTGAGCCGCTGCCCCTTCAGATGGGCACTGTTCCCACTCATCTGTCACCTCTGTTCCCTGATGGCCCTGTGGGCATTTGTGCTTTGTCCCCTAGGTGTGCCTGTCTACCCCAGGGCCCTTGCCCCCTGCCGGGGGATTCAGGGACACTGGGTAACCCCTGAGCTCTGTCCCGCCCTCGGGCTCTTCCCGCAGGGAGCGTGGACGGCATCCTGCGCACCTTCGACCTCTTTATGGCCTACAGCCCTGGCTACTTTGTGGTGGACATTGTGGCCCGAGACCTGGCAGGCCACAATGACACAGCCATCATCGGCATCTACATCCTGAGGGACGACCAGCGCGTCAAGATCGTCATTAACGAGATCCCGGACCGCGTGCGTGGCTTCGAGGAAGAGTTCATCCGCCTGCTCTCCAACATCACCGGTGCCATTGTCAACACTGACGACGTGCAGGTGCCCCATGAGACCCACGCCGGCAGTGGGACAGTGGAGGGAGGAGAGGGGGACTAGGCCACAAGGAGGGACAGGGCTTTATGGAAAGTTCAGGGGCATGAAAGGGGGCATATACACCTCCCTTGGTCATTTCCTGGCGGTGTGACTTTGAGACAGTTCTCCCAGGTCTCTAAGCCTCAGCTTCCTTATCTGTAAAATAGGGCTAATACAGAGTACCTGGCCCAGTGTGGGTGAAGTGATGAGCACTGTGCTTGGTCCTCAGCGAGCATTCAGTAGTGACGTGCCTATTAGCAGGATAGGGCAGGAGGGGCTCCCAGAAGAGGCATGCCCATCCCTCTTCCTTGCCCCCTACCCACACTGTGGTAGCCACACCCCACAATGCCCCTTCCCGCCTAGTTCCACGTGGACAAGAAGGGGCGGGTGAACTTCGCGCAGACGGAACTGCTCATCCACGTGGTGAACCGTGACACCAACCGCATCCTGGACGTGGACCGGTGAGTGGGACTGTGGGACTGTCTGTCTGCCTCCTTGCCCTGGAGTTGGGGAGGGTCCCACCAAAGGAGGCACAGACAGCACCATCCGGCCCGCTGTGTGGGGCTCTCTCCCAGGGCTAGTGGGGAGAGCAGAGTTTGGGGGTGTGAGCAGAACTCTGTCCCTCTGAGCCTTACTCTCCCCACCTGTGAATGGGAGGATCCCCCAGGATCTTGTGCGGAGGTACGAGCCCTGTGAGACACACAGCAGTCCTAGGCAGGTGGGCTTTCATCCTGCGCAGCCTGGGGCAGCGAACTTGGGGCTGGAGGTAGGAGCAGAGCAGACTGTCCCGGGGAGCGGCTCTTGGGGGATGGCCGAGGATGGGAGCTAAGGCCCCTGTCCCTCGCCCAGGGTGATCCAGATGATCGACGAGAATAAGGAACAGCTGCGGAATCTTTTCCGGAACTACAACGTGTTGGACGTGCAGCCCGCCATCTCTGCCCGGCTGCCCGATGACATGTCCGCCCTGCAGGTACTGTGGCAGCCCCACCCCC